>JAESUZ010000711.1:1311241-1966861 GCA_017311185.1 Proteles cristata cristata
AACTGCAGCACATTCTCGGTGCCGCCTCCTTCCCAGTCGCGGAGCAAAGGAAGAAAGATGTGGGTCAGTGGCTTGCTTCACTAATGAGTTTGGGGAGAGCTGAGAATCCTTCAGCCGAAATAACCATTTGTTAATGGAAACAGGAGAAAAAATACGAAAAAGCATTTGTGCTGCATTTTTGGCACTTAGGCTGATAGGGCACTTTGGCCGACATGCCAGAGGGGAAACCGAAGCTGTGGCTTTATTGAGATATTACATGTAGTCTGCATTCTACCCGAGTAAGGAAGGGTATTAATTTTCACCCAGGTAGCCGAACCAGTGGCTTCAGCTGAGAGGGAGAGAGGTTCGTAGTTTGCAAGCACTGTGGACAGAAGAGCACTGGACCAGCCTGTGAGCTAACCTCCTCTTCGTCAGCCTCCTGGAGGGGCTCAGTCTCTGACCCTTGAGGAGTGAACTAGGAGGGAGCTGATGCCTAAATTCAAGGGAGCTGGCTGCCATCCTGAGGGTTGCCTCTATCTTGGTCCACTAAGGACTAAGCATCCCGGGGGCTTACAAGTAACATTTATTTCTAACGGTTCCAGAGACTAAGATCAGAGTGGCAGCATGGTGTCACAAGGACCCTCTCCTGGTCACAGCCTCTTGCATCCTTCGGTGGAAGGAGCAGGGTGAGGGACCTCTCTGGAGCCTTTTTTAAAAGTATTTATTTATTTATTTAGACAGCAGGAGCAGGAGCAGGGTAGGAGCAGAGAGAGACAAAGAGAGAATCCCAAGCAGGCTCCACAGTCTCAGTGCAGAGCCTGCCCGGGGACTTAAACACATGAACTGTGAGAGCATGACCTGAGCCAAAGTCAGATGCTCAACCAACTGAGGCTCCCAGGCACCCCCAGAGCCTCTTTTATAAAGAGCACTAATGCCATTCCTGAGAGTTCCACCTTCGTAACATAAGCCCCTCCTTCCTACTAATACCATCACCTTTGGGGGTTACGATATCAGCATATCCATTTTAGGGGAACAAATCACAGCAGCCTCTAAAAAGGAATGCTTCGAGACGGCAATGACTACAGTGTTTGCTGAATTTTCATCAAGTCCTCTTGATGCCGACTTCTCGTATCTTTGATAGCAAATAATGAAAATAGAAAACACGCATTAACACCTTTGAATGGCAGCAGTTTGAATGAGGTGGAAGTATCTCAGGGCGAGCTTAGCTTTCGAATATTTGCTCTGGTTTTTACTAACTCTAATTCATATATAGTTGTTATAACGATTAGAGTACATGTGAATTCTCTAGTACACAGAGGACTTACAATAAATGTTAGCTCTCATCTTTATTCGCCTGAAAAGTTTAACCTTAATTTACTGGCTGACGCATACTAAGGCAAACTTTCACCAGGTGACTGTTTTGAGAGTTATATAAAAATTTACTAATTCTAATGAAATAGCTTAGGTGACTGTATTGTACCTTTGATCTTCTATAGTAAAATAATATTTTTAAATGCTTTATTTCTGAGAGAGAGAGAGAGACAGCGTGAGCCGGGGAGGGTCAGAGAGAGAGGGAGTCACAGAATCTGAAACAGGCTCCAGGTTCTGAGCTGTCAGCACAGAGCCCGACTTGGGGCTTGAACCCATGAACTGTGTGATCATGATCTGAACCTAAGTTGGAGGCTTAACCGACTGAGCCACTCAGGTGCCCTATAGTAAAATAATCTTAATAATGGTAACATATACCATACGAAATGTAACTGTCATGTAAGATATTTGAAATCAAATTCTGTATTGGAATAGCAAGGCAGGAAGGAGACGGTACCGGTACGCTCGGATGAAAAGAAGTTAATGTGCTTGCCTGTCCAGAAGTATGGCCAGGTTGAGAGGACCAGGGAGACCCCAACCCGTAGGATGGGGCAGCCAGATGGATGGAGGTGTGGCATTTTGTGAAGAAATGCACCCACTGGCAGCCAGTGGGTGAGCAAGGACAAATTTGGGACACACACATCCTGGCCTCACTCTGCTCATGCCCTTTCTACCCGAGTCTCCCATTGCCTGAACTCAGTGAGAAGCCAGAGTGAAACTGGGGAAGGGAACGAAGGTTATCCCACTGTGTGTGTGGGGGGGGGGAGGGGTGCATATAGATAACATCAAAGTTGAAAGAGGCTCATTCCAAGATCTCCACCCTGAATACCCCCCAATCCTTCCCAAAGTAAGGTCAAGTGCTGAAACCTGATTATTTAGGTTTGAAAGACAAATAACTTAGGCAGTTAACTATATCCAGGCAGAAGGTCAGAGCAGTGATTCATCACATAATTTTCAACTTGTTGTTTGCACTGATTGGATAGCAGGGAAATGATTTAACTCGCCTGAAATACAGTCTGTGTTCTTTGGAGGGAAAGAAGAATGGCTCCAAACTGAGATCAGATGTGAGTGGGTTAAAATTTCCATCTGCTTCTTGAGAAAGGATGACATAAATTCCCCAGCGAACAGGCCATCTATTATTTACCTCACATCATCCAGGACTCACAGCACTAAAAGTATCACCACAGGACCCAGTTTGGCCTTTTAATGAGTAACTTTTTAGGGGAGGGATCTGTTTTGTTCTTCCAGAATGATGCGTTCTACCAGATGAAAGCTTTCAGATGGTAATGAAATTGGATTCATCCCTGACCCATTTCCTAGTGCTTGGTGTTTCACCTGAGGGTGAACTCCAGGGATAGCCAATTGGGAGATTCTGTCCTTAAGCATGCCTCTCACGTTTGTTTTCCAGAGTGAGCTATGCTTCGCTTTGGAGGATTTCAGGATAATGAAGAGGTGAGTCGCAGTTTGTATTGTTCAAGTGTATCAGAGCACATAGGCAGTCTGTAGGTAGTGAGCAGAGACCTAGTCACTGCTTTTTATTTGAAGAGATCTGGGTTAATACAGGAAACAATCTCTAAGTTTGGGGAGGAGCAGAGATGGTAATCTCCACCAAACCTAGGAAACATAACCAAGAAGCCCCCTTGTTGAAAAGTATGTGGGTCTCTGGAAGAGGCAAGCCATAAACGCTGCTACAAATTTTGGCACCAAAGGATTTTATTTTTCTGTCATATATTGACAGCGGTTAGTCCAATGCTATTTTTTTTTTTAAGATTACATTTCTCTTTCAACAGCCTTTAGATGAGACTGCTCTTTATTTCAGATATTCCTTAGATCTCTATGAAAGCGGTGGTAAAGTTATCAACCACAGACTTCAATCCACTGGGTCTGGAAATGTAAAGGAAAAGGCACTGAGCTGGGTGTTACTATAAAACATTTTTGAGAATGTTTTCTCCATAGGAAAGTCAGTGGGCTGGTGCTTAAAAAGTATGTCACTCCCAAATTGCCTCAGTATGGACATATGTTTCTATGTAATGTGCCAGAGTATTCCTTTTTTTAAAAAAAAATGTTTTTGAGAGAGAGAGAGAGAGGAGGGGTAGAGGAGGGGGGTGGGACAGAGAATCTGAAGCACACAGACGCGGCTCAGACCCACGAACCCTTGAGATCATGACCTGAGGTGATATCAAGAGTCAGACGCTTAACAGACTGAGCAACTCAGGCGCTCCCCGCACCCCTGTTTTTAAATGTTTATTTTTAAGAGCAGAGTAGTCTTTTCAAAGCGTAGGCATTATGGTTGTTTGGCTTAAAGCCTTGCAACTGTTTTCTCATTTTGCTTAAAACTGGAGCCCCTCAGTCTGGGTCTGAAGGCCTGGCGTGGTCTGGCCCCTCCCTGCCTTCCCTCTTCATTTATTCCTCCCTCTCCTTGCACTGGACTCTAGCCACGCTGAGCCCTTTGCTGTTCCCCCAATGCATCAACCTTGCCTCGGAGTCTTTAGATCGTCCTTCCCTTTGCCTGGACAGATCTTTTCTGAGCTCTTCTTTGGGCCATTTGGTCGGCCTTTATCCTTAATCCTGATTCATGTTTTCTTCAGAACATGCATCATTAAGTGAAATTTTCTTATTTGTCTATGGACGTATGGTCTATCTACCTTCCCTGTAGAATGTAACCATCTTGAGGGCAAAGACTTTTCCAATGAGAGCTTTGTCACTAGCACATAAGGCAATAATAGTTGGCCACAAAAAAAGCTGTTTCTCCGTAAATAGGTCTTGAGCGAATGAGTGTGGCACCTCTGAACTGAAGCCCTATATCCTGAATCCTCTTCTGGTTTTATCTGTAGCCTCCAAATAAACATGACTTGGATTTAAACTTAAGTTTACCCCTTATAAAATACCATAATGTCAATTCTTGATTTTCTCTGAGAGTCACACTGTTTCTAAATGACTTGGGATTCTTCCTACCAGCTGTATTTGTAGCCATGGGAGAGCTATTAGATGAGCTTGCTCAAAGGTTCGGGTGTTTGAGTAGCAAACTTGAACCGGTGTCATTGAATGTAACTAAATGCCTCTTGAATTGACAAATGTGCCCTCTATGCTTAGCATGGTAAAGGTTCAGTGCGTTGTTAAGTGAAAGGACATTTATTGGTCAATGGTCATTGTGATTGTATTTGTATAATATTGCTTTCCATGGAGGCTCGGTTTCATAGAGTAAATGTGTTCATCATATTGACACATGTATTGTGTACAAAAACACTATGTTCAGTAATTGAAATGAATGAGTTGACATTCTGTTTGCCCATCTGACTCATGTACATGGGTAATACGAATCAGTCCCTGAGAGTTGAATCTTTGTTTTGGAAGTGGGCTTCCTTTAAAAACAAAACAAAACAAAACAAAGAAGACCATGGCATTCCAGTGCCACCTTATGAGTAGAGAGCCAGGCAGCTTTTAAAAAGTGAACACTTCCACTCAGATCAGAACATCCTCATTCAACTCCAGAAGCAATTACAGATAATTTTGCCAGGTTTTTGAAGTCACCTACGTGGAATAACATAGCATTCACCCTTTTATGACTGGTCTTCTGCTCAATATTTATCCATATTTTCTGCATGTAGCAATATTTGCTCTTTTCTCTTCCTATAAAGTACTCCATTGGCCGTTATCACAATTCTTTTTATCTATTTACATAGATACTGTTTGTATTCCCAGAGTTCGTTTTTAATGAAGCGTGCTATGGGTTTTTAACAATACTCTGTAGAGTCCGTATATATGCCTCTGTGTTGGGTATGCCCACAACGGTCATTAGTGGTTTTATGTGTGTCCAGATTTATTAGATACTGCCAAGAATTTATGGAAATAATTGAATCAGGGTGTACTGTCTGTGAATGTAATTTGCTCTCCGTTATTTTAATTTTAGCCATTTTTGTGAATGTTTAATAGTATCACATTTTGCTCTTGCTTTTCTTTAATGATACATGAGGTTAAGTACCTGTTGGTGCATTCATTGACCATTTGGAAATTAGAAACAAATTATATTTATTGACCATTTCTGCAAATTAGGACTAAGTCTCCATTTCTAAAGATGCTTCAAAGCCGTCTGCTGGGAAAACTGTCACAAAAACCTTACACGTCTACAATGACTTGAAGATTCATGACAATGTCAGCAGATGCCCAGTGCCCAACTCGACACGTGCGCAGAGCCATAGTCCCTGATGGACACCACTGCAGATGTTAAAGGTAAGTTAAAAACGCACTTCAGAAATTTGCATAGACCAGAGTGAAGCAGGACCCTGATCCTGTAGAAGATTCTCTGGGACGATAAGAATTTAAAATGGAGCAGACACGTAAGAGAGGAAGAGATAGCTATGCCAGTGAGTTCTGTTAGGAAAGTCTCCTTCGAAAAGACAGGCTTGACTTAGAGAGAGTGCACCGTGGGTGAGTTTCAGAGTATTTTGTCACCCGTCTTTGTAGCCACTGACCTGTCCTATGGATACCAGCTGTAACAGGCTTATCGCTTAACAGATGCACTTTAGACCCTGGTAGCAGGATGCTAGGGACCAATATGGACACAGAAGGTATTTGGAAAAAAATTTGCACATAGAAAAAAAGATTTACTATGACTCAACCCCTTCTTCACAGTTTTGGCCTCTAGGTTCGGTGTTAAGAAATCCAGATTCTGCTGTTAACCAGTATCGCTAATCTATTGTGATATCATGCAAATCGATATGTATCCCTATAAGCAAATTTGCTCACATCTTTGAATTTAAGGATAATATAGTCCTTAGGAATCCTCATTGGTTTCAGACAATATAGGCTCAGCTTTGAAAATTGACAAAAACTGTTACCAACAGAAGATATTGTTATTGGATAATTAAGTGGCTGCTGTTAAGTATTTTGGGTTCTTTTTAGATTTACTGTAAGAACTGTGAAGCCCAGAACATATAAAAAGACTTTCACTAGATGTACATTTAGGCAGATAAAACACCACTTAAAAGTTGTTCCGAATTCCAAATGGGAGCATCGTCGTATTTATAAAACTTAACCTTCCCAAAATTTAAAAAAAAATCTGTTTGTGATAAATCTTATGACCTTTAGCTTTTTATCAATATAATTTCATATGATGGGAGAAAGCTTGCAGTGAGTGAAGTGTTTTCATTAGATATGCATTCAGATGCAAGAAAGCTCCATTTAAAAGTAATCTACATTCAGAATCCAAGCCATGGTAATATTTGTAAAACCTATTGAAATTAAAAAAAAATCTAATTGTTTAGTGACAAGTCTTACGACCGTTAGATCGGGTATTGCATTCAATTTTATTTTTAGTATTTTCAATTATCATCCCTATACTCCGATATCTTACAGTGAATTAATTCTTATGTGGGAGAGTTTCATCTTCTTTGTGGGGGGTATGAGTCATTATTCCTTTTATCTTATGCACAGCATTTTTCCCATCACCATTTGGGTAATAATGAACTACTTAAGCATTTCTGAATATAGAGAGTAAGGCATGAGTTTGATGGTCATTTATTTGGAGTGAGGAAAATGATCTTATAATGTTGGTGATTATGCTAATTACTTCAATGGGGTGGATTCAGGATGTGAAATAGAGAAAATGAAACATGAGAAACTCCTAATGTCGCTAAAACACACAAACAGTGTCTATAAATGATTTAACTTTATGCAGCATTAGAAACAAGAAATTAAGGAAAATTTAGATGAAAATTTGATCAACTTTTATGTTATCTGTACCTTTATTGTTTTCTATGATTCTTTGAATTTTGATATGAGTAGCTTATATGCAATTTTGCTAGCTCTCCACTTCAAAACTCAAATAAGTCATTGCCTTTAATATTGCCTCTGTGCAGCAGACATTTCAGTCCTTTAGAGAAAACATAAGCATCTCTAGGTCAGTTTGCTTTTATAATGGTTTTGGGAAATCCAAAGGGCGCGTATAAATAAGTGTATTTGAGAGCTTTCGGCAAAGTGGTGCATAATGTGTAGGTAATCACTAAGATACAGTAAACTGAATTTCAATTTAGGCCGGCTAACAAACTGGAAAACGAACATAGCTAATTTAAACAAGGTTTGGTGGAGGAAAAACAAAGTCACTTAGTGCTACCCTTCTTAAAGTGGATTCTACATGTTATTTAATTACTGGTCCCAGTGTGCTGAATTAATTAAGCAACGAGAGTCTTGCAAGATGTTATGGAATGTAGACGGAGGTGGGGTGAAGGGGCTGGAGTTGACATTCTCCGTAAACGACTAAGAAAATAAGAATGTGCCAAAAGATCTGAGTGAGCACGAGTCAGTTGGCCTGGAAAGATAAAAAGAGAATTGACCAGTAATAGAGTATTGGTTTATTTTCCTCAGTGTAGGTCTCAGGATAGGTATGTACATGGAATTCCCTTGATATTTTCAGATGACCTTTCGTGTGCTTATTTTGTTTCCTTCTGAGCCACGGTTTACAATGTTACATTGCGCAGTCATGCAGAAAAAGGAAAGTATCTATTGGTGATCAGAAAAAGAATATTTATGGGTTACATTGTTCTGTTAGTGATACTTAAATATTTATTAAAACTATAGAATACTAGCTTAGAAACACTCTTCTGACTCAGAGTGGGAATTCAGCCAGTATCACCATTCTGGATGTTAAACAAGTGTCCCATAAATGGCATTCATTTATTCCATAAAAACCAATTGAATGCAAAGTGACGGAAACTGCTCTCCTCCACCAATTTCCTTTCTTCCTTACCGAATAAGCAAGTTTCTTAGTTTCACCGGGATACACAGCCACCCAAATAAGCACTATATTTCCCAGCTTCTCTTGGAAATGGCTTGGAGTGCCCTGTGACTCGATCCTAGTCGCAGTCCAGAGAGATGGGATGCCTCTGGGAGGGATGGGCACTTCCCATTTCCCCTTTCTGCTGTGTGGGGGATCCTCCAATAAGAAACCACTCACGTACCACCCGTATGTCAGAGAGAAATCCACTCCAGTAAAAGATAAGTATAACAGACCTTACATCTTGGGGTTTTTTAATTGTGCCCGCTTTGCCTATAAGTTGGATAATGCAGCTTCTTTTGACAGGTGTAACACTAACTGAATTGGGGGAGGGATTTTATTGGTTTCATGTTTTAGGGTAAAATACTAGCATACGTCATTTCCTGCTAAGTATACATATACTTGACTGGCAAATTATTTTTGAAAGACACTACTCAAAGCCAACCATCCTAATATTATTGCAGTATCAACACACTCCAAACTGTAAGTTCTCAGACTGTGTGCCTTTCCTTCTTGCTTTTGGTGAAACCCTCTTCCCACACATGCCTGTGCCTACAATCACAGCACCTTGCTCATGGGAAAACTGTCACCAGAAAGTGATCTCCAGCATTATCAAGCTCATAGTTGATAATGGGAATGTCTCATGAGGTCCCTCTATGGGACTAAATAAGGCCAATAAAGTACAGTAAGGCTTAGATTTACCAAAATGTTGATAGCATTTTATACATGATCATATGGATATTTTTCCTTCAAAGACATTTTCTAAAAATGATCATCTTAGCAAGATCCCACAAAGGTAAATCACTTTTCTCTCCAATGCTCATACCCTGTGCTTCCTTTTATCAGTGAGCACTCTGCCCCTCAGATGATAAAGAACATTATCTATTTTTTTTAAAGAAATGATGTGTTTGTAACCACGAAATATTAGCCTTACAAAGAAATAAGAATTCCATTAATTTTTAAAAAATTTTCCTAGATTTATTGAGATATGGTGGGCTTACAGTATTATATGGGTTTAAGGTATACAATGTAATGATTTGATACATGAATCCATTGGAAAATATTACCATAGTAAGTGTAGTTAACAACCGTCACTATACATAGTTAACAAGTGTTTCCTTTGTAATGAGAACTTTGAATATCCACTCTCTTTGAAACTTTCATATATGCAATACAGTATTGTTAACTCAAGTCATCACGTAGAACTTTGTGTTGTTCGAACCTATCTTATAACTATAAGTTTGTATCTTCTTACCACCTCCACCCAACCTCCCTACTCCTTGCCTCTGCTGGCAGTCACCAATCAGATCTGTTTTTATGAGTTTGATTTTCCTAGATTCCACATTAAGTGAGATCGTATAGTATTTGCCTTTCTATTTAATTTAACATAGTACTTCAAGGTTTATCCATGCTGCTGTAAATGCCAGGATTCTGTTCATTTTGATGGCTGAATGGTATTCCACTGGTGCATACACCACATTCTCTTTGTTCGTCTATCCCATCGATGGATACTTAGATGGTTTCTACGTCTTTACTATTGTGAATAATGCTGTAAAGAACATGGAGGTGCAGTTACCTCTTTGTGATAGTGATTTCATTTCCTTTAGTTAGACATCCAGAAGTAGAATTCATAGACCATATGGTAGTTCACTTTTAATTTTTTAAAGAACTTCCAGACTGTTTTCCGTAGTGGCTGCATCAATTTCTGTTTCCACCAAACAGGGCACAAGGATTCCTTTTTTCTGGAATATCCTTGCTGGCCCCTGGTATCTCTTATCTTCTCGATGATAGCGTTCCTAACGGATGGCGATGGCGGGGAGGGTCTGTCCTTGTGCTTGGAATTGTGTTTTCATGATAGTTAGTGATAATGAGCACCTTTTCTTGTACCCGTTGACCGTTTGAATATCCTCTATGGGAAAATCCCTGTTCAGGTTTTGTGCCTATTTTTTAATTGTGGTTTTGTTATGTTTTGTTTTTGCTCTTGAGTTGCATGAATTCCTTATAGACGTTGATACTAACCTTTTATCAGTTGTGTGGATTGCAGATATTTTCTCCCATTCCTTAGGTTGACTTTTTGTTTTGCTAATGGTTTCTTCTCCTGTGTAGAAGCTTTTTGGTTTGATGTAGAGTTCCCCATTGTTTTTAATGATGTTGTTTATGCTTTACGTATTATTTCAAAAAAGTCATTGCCAAGACCCCTGTCAAGAAGTTTTCCCCTGTGTTTTCTTCTAAAGTTTTATGGCTTCAGGGCTTACATTTAAGTCTTGAATCTGTTTTGAGTGAATTTTTGTGAGTGGTGTAAGACAGGCTATGATTTCATTTTTTGCATGGGAATATTCAGTTTTTCTAGCCCCATTTATTGAAGGAGCTATCTTTTCTCCATTGGGTATTATTGACTCTCTTTTTAAACCTTAGTTTATTGTATATTCATGGGTTAATTTCTGGGTTGTAGAGTCTGTTCCACTGGTCTATGCTTCTGTTTTTGTGTCAATACAATTATTTTTGTGATGACTATAGTTTTGTGTATAATTTGAAGTTAGGAAGTGTGATGCCTTAAGCTTTGTTCATCTTGCTTAGGATTGGTTTGGTTATTTAGGGCCTTTTGTGGTTCCACAGGAATTTTAGGATTGCTTATAAAAACAAAAAACAAAAAATAAAAAACAAAACAAAAAACCCATTGGATTCTTGACAGGGATTTCACTGAGTCCATTGGTGGGTTTGGGTAATATGGACATTTTAACAAAATTACTTTGTCCAACCCAATGAATTTCCATATATTTGTGTCTGTGTCAATTTTTTCATCAGTGTCTTATAGTTTTCAGTGCAGAAATCTTTTACCCCCTTGGGTGAATTTATTCCTACGTTATTTTATTGTTTTAGATAGAACTATAAATTGGACTTTGAAAAAATGTCTTTTATAGATAATTTGCTGTTAGTTTAGAGATATGCTACTTCTCTAGTATGTTGATTTTGTATGCTGCAATTTGACTAAATTTTTCATTAGATTTTAACATTTTTTTAAGTTGCTTTATTTTGAGAGAGAGAGAGACTGTGTGTGTGTGTGTGTGTGTGTGTGTGTGTGTGTGTAGGAGAGGCAGAGAGTGAGGGAGAGAGCAAGAATCCCAAGCAGTATGCATGCTGTCAGTGCAGAGCCCAACTTGGGGCTCAATCTCAAGAACTGGGCTGCAATCAAGACCTGAGCTGAAATCAAGAGTCAGAGGGTCAACTGACTGAGCACCCAGGCAACTCTAGATTCTAATAATTTTTAGGTGGTGTCTTTAGAATTTTTTTCTATATGAAAATCATGTCATTTGCAAACAGAGACTATTTTACTTCCTCTTTTCCACTTTGGATGTCTTTTATTTCTTTTCCTTCACTGATGACTTTGCTTAGGACCTCCAGCACTATGTTGAAAAGGAGTGGTGAGGGTGGGCACCGTTGTCTTGTTCCTGATCTTAGATAAAAGTTTGCAAACTTTCACCATCCAGTCTGTTAGCTATAGCTGTCATTTATTTATTTATTATGTTGAGGAATATTTTTTCTAGACCTCATTTTTTGAAATTTTATAATGAATTTATGTCACATTTTTTCAAATGCTTTTTTAAAATCTGTTGAGATGATCATATGACTTTTCTAGTTCATTCTATAGTTGTGGTGTATCACATTTATTAATTTGCATATGTCAAACCATCCTTGCATCCCAAGAATGATCAATGTATGATCCTTTTCATGTGCTGCTGAATTTGGTTTGATAGCATTTTTTTAAGAATGTTTACTTCCATACTTCTCAGGGATATTGGCTGGTAATTTTCCTCTCTTATAGTTTCCTTATCTGGCTTTGGTACAATGCCTTTGGAAGTGTTCCTTCGTCTTTAATTTTTCTGAAGAGTTTGAGGACTGTCATGAATTAGCTTTTAAATGTTTGGTAAAATTCACCAGTGAAGTCATCTGATAGAAGAATTTTCATTGTTGAGGGGTTTTTGATTACTGATTCAATCTCCTACTCCTTACTGGTATCTACAGATTTTCTGTTTCTTCCTGTTGCAGATTTGGTTGGTTGTATATTTATAGGAATTTATTCATTTCTCCTAGGTTGTCCAATGTGCTAGTGTGGAGTTGTTTGTCGTAGTCTCTTCCTATCCTTTGTATCTCTGTGGTATCAGTTGTAATGTTTCCTCTTTCACTTAGAATTTTATTAATCTCTCTTTTTTAAGGTCTGTCCTATTCTCTCAATCTTGCCTTTTCTTTTCAAAGAAGCCACTCTTTTGTTAATCTTTTCTATTGTTTTCCTATTTTTGGTTTTTCGATTTCATTTATTTCTGCTTTAATTATTGGTTTCCTTCTTCTAACATTGGGCTTAGTTTGTTTTTCTTTTTCTAGGATCTTTAGGTGCAATGTAAAGTTGGTTACTTGAGGTCTTTCTATATTCTTGTGTATGCTTACAGGCAAATACCTTCCTCTTTGCACCGCTTTTGCTGCATCCCATAAGTTTTGGTATATTGTTTTTCCATTTTCATTTGTCTCCAGATACTTTTTTATTTCCCATATAATCTCTTCTTTGATCCGCTGGTTGTTCAGAACTGTAGTGCTTAATTTCCATGTATTTGTGAGTTTTCTAGTTTTCCTCGTACTATTGCTCTCTAGTATCATACCATTATGGTAGAAAAGATCCCTGGCCTGAGTTTAGTATTCTTAAATTTGCTAAGACTTGTTTTGTGGCCTAACATATGATCTATCTTGGAAAATGTTCCATGTGCACTAGAGAAGTAGGTGTATTCTGCTGTTGTTGAACGGAATGTTCATTGCATATCTGATAGGTCCATTAGGTTTGTGTCCTTATTGATTCTTTTTCTTGGATGATTTATTGATTTATCCAATGTTGAGAGTGGGGTATTAAAGTCTACTGGTTAGGATGTCTAGTTGGCTGCTTCTGTGAATAGGAATTTAGTATGCCCCGATACGAATGCTGGTTGCTTTGTGCCCTGTCCCTCCTCTTCATCATGATCTGACCTCCCGTTGCCAAGCCCCACCTTCTCCCTGCAATCCTTGTGAAGTGAGACACAAAGGGGCTTCCCAGGACGTGGCACACAATGCTGGTGGAACTGGATGTCCACTTTGGGCTTTCTTCTTCCCACTGGGGAAAGCACAGGCCCTGGGAGCCCTCTTGGTGCGACACCGCATCAACCTGGGGAAGGAGCTTTGGAGCCAGAGTGTAGCTGCTCTTCTCTACCGTCTATTGTACTCCTTCTTTGTCTCTGTGATCCAGGGGCTGCTCAGCCTCACCCCTCTGTTCTAGGACTTTCACCAAGGTGGTCTAGGAACCAAAGTGAGTTTGTCTTCTTTTGAAGGGGACTCAAGTCAGGAATGACCTTTGTTGCTACCGGAACTCCATTAGTTTCTAAAGTTGAAATGTAGGATTAGGGTTGGTGTGGAGAGAAATTCAAAGACAGTGATTCAAGAGAAAAGACAAAATGAAGAGAAAAAATTGATTTTTTTAAAGAATCTACATAATCGTCTCAGACATTTCAAGTTACAAAGGATGGTTTGTACACTTCTTTTTTTATATTCCTGCAATAAGCAAGAAAGTTAGACAAGGGGACGCAGAACTGATGCATTATAATTACAGAACACATATTTTCAGTCATCTCTAAGAGATCAGGGAAAATCCTCTTCCATGTTTTTAGTTTGTAAATATCTATTATTTTCCCCTCACACACAAGAAAAAAAAAAACCAAAACTATAGCATGGATACCCTTTTTCTTACTCAGTACATTGGTCTCTAGAAACTCAGCTTAGATTTTAGCACATGTACACAGGCATATATACATACGCAGACTAGTTTGCCTAAAATTTGGTGTATCCTGCTGGGATGTTAGCTTCTCTCTGCCTGACACAAAACATTGTTTTCTAGCACGTTTGACTATCTTTTGCTCCCATGAAACTATTTCCATTGATAAAGGAACACATATTTTACTCTGAGTTTGTTTCTTTTGTTTCTATTCTGGGTTTGTAAACCTTCCTGTGTTTACCTGCTGCCTTTGGGTTTTTTTTCTTTTTTACTACTGTTAACAGTCTGTTGTTTCACAGAAATGAAACATGGGCACATGCGTGTGCATGCGCACACACACACACAGACACACACAGGCAAGCGTATGTTGAGTTTACATGTAAGAGCCTGGGTCTCCAAGTCATTCAGCATTCGGGAGCCCTGCCTCTGTCGAGTGCGTCTCCAGCTGCCTTCTTATACCATGGTCAAGTGACCGCATGTTCTCAGCAGAAGGGGGAAACAAGGAAGTCCGCCACATCGTGTCAGACCCAAACACCTAAGAACATTGCTTGGTAGGGGTGGTGGGGAAGAAAACAAAACAAAATTCGGTCCTTTTGTTCTGTTCCCTTTTTGTTAAAATCCAACAAGCACTTGCGCTCTTATGAAACAAGGTAGTTGAAGGATGAATTTTTACAGTCTCTAAGAGAGGAGGAGCAACTTCATGGAAGAAGAGAATGGGCCCTAGAATGCGGTCCTAACCCCACAGCATTGAGGAAGTGAGGAGAGATCAGTGGGACCCCATAGGAGCAAGGCCATATGCAAATGGCCTTGGACTGTGGTAAGAGTCAACAGTTCTCACCTACACACCCACCATCTTCTCATAGCTACAAATGCTTTTTCTAACCCTGTTGCCCCTCAGTACAGTGCCCATTAAATGGAAGAGTGAATGACTTGGAGTCTAGACCTGCATATCTAGATATGCTAATTGTCACACCATTTATCCTGTTACCTTTATCTGTTTAAACCAAGGGGGTTGGTGAGGTCATCTCCACTCCAAAGTTGACTGACAGGGAATGTGGAATTTAACTGATATGAAAAGTAAGGTCTAGGTAAGTTATTTACCCCGTGTCTATATTACTCTTTGCCAGCAGAGATGGGACTTGGTGTTGAAGGTCTCTGCATTGAATTTAGAGTTCATCTCTCTCCCTGTTTTACATACTGCAAAACTTTAAGCTCAAGATGGCTTTCCTTTCATTACTTGATACTTTCTCCCTCTATCAATAAATGCTTAAGTATTAAAGGTTCACTTTTTTTTTTTAATGTTTATTTTGCTTTTGAGAGAGAGAGGGAGAGACGACAGTACATGAGCAAGGGAGGGACAGAGAGAGAGGGAGACAGAGAGCCCAAAGCAGGCTCCAAACTCTGAGCAGTCAGTACAGAGCCCAACAAGGGGATCAAATTCATGAACTGTGAGATCATGACCTGAGCCAAAGTTGCACATTTAACTGACGAAGCCATCCACGCATCCCTAAAAGTTCACTTTAGACCAATCTAACGTAATCAAATTTTGATGGAAAAAGTTAATAGAAAATATCAAATGTATCTCAAAGCAATAACCTTTTGATTTTCCAATAGTCTTATTTATTATTGCTGTTTCTCTGATAGGTAGCTGACTCCCATACGGTGATTTCCAAATAGGCTTTCACCCCAAAATCCTGAGACCATCCAGGGAGAATCATGAGGTTCAAGAGACATTTCATGATCACTTAGGAATTTCTGAAACTATGGCAAATATGACAGCACCACAGAGATAGGCCTTAAGCAATTTTTGTAAATACTGTTTGTCATCATGGTGGATATTTATAAGCTAATTATAGACGATTGAGAAACAGAATTTGTTTTAATATATTAGGAAAATATCGTATCTGTACATAAAGGCAAACAGTGTATACGACGGCCTTGAAAATGATTTGTTTATCAGCTCAGAACAGTACTCATTGATCAGGTGATTAGAGAAACATCCAATTCCAAAAATTTACTAGTGGAGAAGCGTAAAGAAAAAAATTGCACTGACAGCAAGTGTTCTGCATTTCAAGTCCTTTCAATAAAAATTAAATACTTAAAAGTGTTTCAGATTAAGGTGGACTAGGCCTCAGTATTGGAGCCCTTAAAATATATCCACCAAGTCTTTGAAAGTATTTGGATATATTTGGACCTATTTCCCTTGTGGCAGAATGTGGGTCACAAAGAATAATCTTTCATTTTTCAAATAGAAATATACTGATGCATAAATGTATTGCTTATAATGTATCGGTCTGCAGGGTATTATTTTTCTCATAACAGAAAATGGCAGAAGTAGGTAACTGTATTCTTCTGGTGTAAAACGGAACTGAGCAATCTTCTGCAATTACAATGCATAGACTATCCTGGTCCTAGCACAGGAAGCATAACAATTTGCATATTTTAATTTAGAGGTGAGAGACCTCTGTCAAAGTAACAGCTTGGACCAGGCCAGGAAGGAGAAATCGAGAAGAGGGAAATAATTGAAAAGGCAGTTCCCAACAAAATGAAATTTGTCTCGTTGTCACTTAAGGTTGTCTTCTTGTCTTTCTGAGGGAGCAAGGTCAGCCTAAGAATGAAGGGAGTGGAGAGCACGCTAGATCACTAAGGACCAAAGGATAATTTTTTTTAATAACAGTGGCAATTGCAATATATATTTATGAAGGGGAGACGAGAAGAATGCGCACAGCCTTGTGGTTAAGAGTCAGCAGGTGTCCTTTGAGTCAAAATATTGCAGACGTGCACACGGCACATCTAAAGTTTGTCCTCAAAGACAAGCAGGTTACAGAAGAGATGAAGAACTTAATGAAATAATTTAGTGTGACATATTGATATTGAAGTCTGGGAGGCAGAAAAGGATTTGCAACAAAATTAAGGTATGTCTCCCTTGAAACAGTTCCCCATTTCTTTCTCCGAGGGCTGGTAGGAGATTTTCATGGGAAGAGGAACCTGTTTCATTTCTCTCTCCAAGTTTATGCCAAAACGTACATGCCAGTGTGAAGTTCAGCATTTGGAACCACATGAGAATCTCATTGGAGTAAGGTCCAGAGGAAAATCAAGTTTGATATGTGTCTTGGTTATGTTTTAGAAAGGTTTTAATCTCTTCAGTGTCATGTGTTTTCAGTTAAAATGTACATTAGTGAGAAACTCAGGCACCAGCAGTGAAGGGAATTAGGCCTGGAGAATGTTAGTTTTAGATACAGGCAGAGGGGGAGGGCTAGGACTATTATCAGGGCATAAAAATAGCAGCCAAATTTCAACTCTGAGTGGGGATAAACACTGTCAGAGATATCTGGGAATATTTTTAAAAAATGCTTTCCTTAGAAAATGAAGATACATACTTCATGTTCATGATATAGTTTCATCATTAACACAAAAAGCAAAGAAAAACACCCACAAAAAAGCCACTTTCTGTGGTTGACAGGCTATGTTCTGTCCTAACACATTGGAGGGAAGCTATGCATCAAGATGGCTGACTTTGTCAGTGATTCTCAACGGGTGGGATGTTTTTCAAAGTTTGCAGACGTGCAGGGGAGGGAGCATGAAATTGTCGAAAACTGACGCCCTCCACTCCTCATTGAGAAGCAAAGGTAGAGCATCAATCACGATTTTGAGGAATCAAAATACTGCATTAGAGCACGAGCTCTCTAGCTCTGTGACCGGGGACACATCCATTAGAAACTCCACTTGTTAGTTTTCTCATCCTGAAACAATGAGTCGCTCTACCTCACAGTTTTCATGAGGCTGCATCGATGAATGTGATATTTTAAACTGTTGAGTGTGTTGCAGATTTAAGTTTTTCTTATGACTTGACAGAGACGAATGCACATAGTTGGCTTCTAGATACCTGCAGGTCCATTTGCTCGGGCATTTGTCCTGAAGCTAAGTTTCAGACACCTATTTTGCTTCTTTGGTCTCAATCACATAAACAATGTTATCACAGGCTTCTGCACACTTACCTGCCCAGGGCATCTTATGACAGAGAATGAACTTGGCCTTACAAGTATGTTTTCCATATATATGACAGCGATTGCTCCAGAAATGTTTCCCAAAATTCTGTCCTCTGCCCCATCCCCCACACTCCAGTGATTTTTTCTTCTTTGAAACATACCAAGAAAATGTATTTGTCATAAACCATATCTAATAATGAGGTCCTGTAAAACTCTTACAGCTGCTGGTAAGGTGCCGCTAAGTGCCAATTTTGGAAAGAAAGTTTATAGAATTTACTTGGCAATGCTGAGCCTTTCCACTAAAAAGAAAAAAAAAATAAAGACCACACAACACTCACGATGAAAAGATATTATATTTTCTCCAGAGAAGTAACACTTCCTCCTTTGTTTGGGGGGTCTCCAATGACTCAAAAGCACTTTTGCTGATTCCTTTAGCTAAAGTTTTTTAAAGATCACAAAATATCCATGAAGCAATAAAATGGAAACCGTTAGTATGCCAATCAGAGGCAGCTATAGAAACAGTAGTCCTAAGAAAATGTGACCTAAAACCTCCTGCAAAAAGCTGATGGGTCCAGAAATAGAATCCAGGCAGCTGACTCGTAACATTGGGCAACACTTCCTCTCTTCAGAATTATTATTGTTAAAAGCCTTTGCACATAAACAACCTCTGCTCCTTGAGGATGGATGAGATCATGCTCACAAGCTCCCCATTCTTTCCAGAAGAAATACTGCAGTCATGGCCAGTGAGCAAATGCATAGAGTGTTCATGGGCCACAGCGAACACACACGCACAAAAAGCATGTATACATGCATACAAAAAATCCCATTCTAAATTGTTTGTTTTTGTTTGTTAAACCAAGCTTTAGTGGAAATTTTAATTTCAAGCTTTAGCCCACAGTTTTTGCCTAAATTTCACACACTGTCCTTTTCTGTTTCTACTTCTTCTCCCCTCCCTAAATCATATAATTACGAACCAGACCATGGTAGAATGGATTTCTAACAGATTTTATACTTTAGCTATTGTGACTTCCACAAAGGCTGTTCATTAAACGAACGTACATTAGGGACATGACATAGAGTTTGGAAGGCTGGAAGTCATCACATCTCGACCATGGAAAAGACATTTGATCATTTAAAGTTATTACATCAGGGGGTGCCCGGGTAGCTCAGTCAGTTAAGCGGCTGACTTCAGCTCAGGTCACAATCTCATGATTTGTGGGTTCACGCCCCAGGTCAGGCTCTGTGCTGACAGCTCAGAGCCTGGAGTCTGCTTTGGATTCTGTGTTTCCCGTCCCCCTCTCTGCCCCTCCCCCCACTTGCCCTCTGTCTCTCTCTCAGAAATAAGTAAACATTAAAAAATATTAAAGTTATATCAGAATTATGCTTGGTCTTAAAGATGATGAAAAGCAGTGAAGATTTTTAAGGAAAAACTGCTCACAAATAGCATTTCACTATAATATAGGTAAATCATACAATTTATATTTATACAACTTAGATATTACATATATACTGTATATATTGTATAAATTATATTACGAGTTACATTTCCTATACAACACTTCTGAGATAGAGAATGGAAAAGCTAGTAGTAGTATAGAGAAATCAGCTCTCCAAAGACCAGCTGAAGCTATAGTCAAACGGCCCGTTGTCTATGTGGATGGTTTAAAAAAGATCATTGGCTCATCCTGGGTTTTAGGCATATGAGGAGAGACACAACGACCGGCTTTATCATCCTTCAACACGGAGAGGGCATCCTGGCTACACTGTTGGCAGTCGGCAGCTCCTGATTGTCCCTCTGCAACCCTTCCTTTGTAGTAAGGATCATGAAAACAGGGAAAGTGAGGCAGTTTCAGCAACAGTGGAAACTAGAATGAGAAAATCGTTAGAGTCAACTAGGGAAGGCTTAGCCTGGAGGCAGACTCAGAGCCATGGGGGTTAATCAGGTGAGGGATTTCCATCTACATCACCTAGCCTCAGGGAAGCATAAGAGCACCCTTCTGTTTTGTGGAAGCTCCTCAATGTGGAATCCAAACAAATCGTTCCACCCTTTGGCCCTACTTCAGTCTTTAATGCATCTCTGCCCAGTACTTCTAGGGAATGAAGCCCTACCGAGGCCAACATGGGGGTGGATGACTTTCTAGATAAAGATAGTGGAATATTTATTTCACCATTTAGAGGTAAAGAAAGCTTGCTGTGCAGCTCATTAAACAAGAGCATGGGCTTTGGATTTAAAAAAAAAATGCCCTAATTATATATCCTGATGCCACTATTATCTAACTCTATTATCTTAGAAAAGTTACTTAATCTCTGAAAGCCTCATTATTTTCACCTTTAGAGGGGATAATAACTGTACTTTCTTCATAAGATTTCTGGGTGAAAAACATAACTGAGATAATAGATTCAAAATATGTAAATGGTGTTTGCATATAGTTAAGTGCTCAATTAATATTATTAATAAAAAACTAAAATGTAATCACAGAATTAAGATAATTACAAACAATAAAGAGCTGTGTCAACATTACAGAAAATAGGGCTTTTAATAATGAATAAAATCTTGTCTTAGAGCCCAGAAGGAATAAAAAACAAAACAAGGAAATGGAAACAATGATAGAAAAGGTGACAGATATTAAAGTCCTATCTTCAACATATGCTTACCTGGTATCATAATAGAAAAATAAAAGTAATGAATAAATTATAATGGAAGCCAAACTTCCTAAGCTGAATACTTTACTATGCAAAACAAATTATGTACCAGGTAAGTAATGGAGAAAAAACAGACATAGGTTTCTGTAGTTACATTTTCTTTTTTGTATATTCATAGTTTCACTTTTTAAAGAAATCTTAATTCAGGCAGAGCGTTAAAAAAAAAAAAAAAAAGCCACAACAAAGCAAACAACAAAAGCCAGAATTGTTTCACAGTGTTTTCTCTTCAGTGACCTAAAATTCTAGAAACCGATCAAGCAATGTCAGGGCTCACAATCTCCATTTTCAATTGCTGATAGAAGTGGGACAGGTATTGCGAAAGCGTCTTGAAGTAGTGCAGGTAAGTGCCCTGGTGAATTGAAGAGTGCAGGTGCAGACAAATGGCAGAAGTGGCCACTCAACTCCAGCTTCTTATTGCTACGTGACAATGCTACCCAGAGTGTCGACTGTGCTAGCCTTTCAAGAAAAGCCAGAATTAATGACTTTTTAAGTGAAATCTCCAGATTTTTTTTAAAGCCGTCAACAAATTCACCTTTTCTGTTAATACTCTGCAAGCCAAGAAAACCACATCAGCAGGCAGTGTGGTCTCTAAACAAATTCTAGGTCAGCAGTTCATACGCACAGAGCGATAACATAAGTGAACAACTTTCATTTCTAGCCCAAGGTTTTGTTCATGTGTAAGAGGAAAACAGATATTCATATATTGATCATTCATTTTCATCTATTTCATGTAGATCATATCATTTATCTTTTTACTTTTAACTTGTTTCTTTTAACTTGTTTCTTTATAAAACTGATCTCTTTTAGGCATATTTCTTTTAGGCAACATCTAAGTATATTTTGTATTCTCTACGTATTATATTAATTGTATAAACTTATACAACGCAGTCCCTATCTTTTAACTGGGGTTTAGACCACTGAGATTTGAAGTGATTATTGATAATCTATTATCCTGCTATTTGTTTCCTGTTTGTCCCATTTTCCCCTTGTTTTTTTTTTTTTTCTTTTCTGCCTTCCTTTGAACTGACTATTGTTTATGATTTCATAGTATTGCTTTTGTTGGAGCACTCATTATAACTTTTAATGGTTTATTTTAGTGCTTACTTAAGGGTCTTTAAGTGTACATCTTTAACTTCTCAGAGTGCACCTTTAAGTTATATTATACAAATTTATGTATTCTATAAGAAACTTAAAATGATGTATTTCCATTCTCCCCCCTCTGAGGTTTTGTGCTATTGTAACTATATATTTTGCTTTGCATATGTTTTAAACCATATTACACATTGTTATTAATTTTGCTTTACATAGCAGATCCTTTTTTTAAAGATATTTAAATAATCTTACAAAGCTTTTTATGTACCTACATAGCAGTTATTCCCAAAGCTCTTTATTGCCTTCTGGTCACATATATTTGAAAAATCTTTATTTAATATTTGTTTTTGAAAGATATTATCACTGGGTAAATAATTTAGGTGGATAGTTTTTCTTTCTGTATTTCTGGTGTTCATCCTCTCCAATGAGAAATCCACTGGAACACTTTGTTCTTCTATCTGAAATGTACTTTGCTTTACCTTTGGCTGCCTTGACGATGTTCTTTATTACTGATTGTAGCAATTTGATTCTGATGTGACTTTGGAAAATCTTTTCATGTCACTTGCCCTGAGGTTTGTTCCTTTTTTTGGATTTTGGGATGTATGGGTTTCAGAAAATTCAGGAAAACTGTGCCTTTATTTCTTCAAATATTGTCTTTGTACCCCTGGCTTCCTGTTTTTCAGCAACTCTGGTCACGTGTGTATTTGTTGCCATGCTCACTGATGCTGCAGACAGGACTTTTTTTATCTTTTTATCTTCTACATTTAAAAAAAATGTATTTATTGATATGTCTTCAAATTCACTAATCTCTTCTTCTGCAATGTCTAATCAGCCATGCATCCTATCCAGTGAATTTTTCATCTCAGATATTATAGTCTTTATCAGTGTAAGTTCAATTTCATTTTTTTAAAAATCTATCATCAGTGTCCTTATTTAATGTGTTCACTCTTTCCTCTAGCTTCTTGAACACATGGAAGACAGACATAATAGCTTTTGAAATGTTCTTATTTCCTAATTCTATCATTTGTGTAATTCTGATTCTCTTACAGTATTATTTTTGCTCCACTCACTTTCTCTCCTTGTAGCACTCAGTTGTATATATCAAGAGTTGGTGAACTTTTTCAGTAAAAGAAAAAGTCATTGATGTGTTATAAGTACACAGCTCACCCACAGTCCTGAGGAAGCAGCCACTGAGAATACAGCAATGAATGGATGTGGCTTATGATAAATGTGTCTTCTTCTTCTAGTGTTTCTCTTATGGGTAGATACATCCATTATATAACATTAGATTTTATTTGTCAGGTAATAAGATTACTTTGTCAGTTCCCTCTTGGCTCATATTTGCTTGGGACGCCTTTTTTTCTTTTCTTTTATACATTCCTGAATCTTTGCTTTATGCATGCATTATTAGAGACTATACATTTTAACTTCTATGTTTTACTCACTTTTAAAAAAATGTTTATTTGAGAATGAAATAGAGCACAAGCAGGGGAGAGGTAGGGAGAGAGGGAGACACAGAATCCAAAATAGGATCCTGGTTCTGAACTGTCAGCACAGACCTCAATGTGGGGCTTGAACCCATAAACCGTGAGATCATGATCTGACCTGAAGTCAGATGCTTAATCGACTGAGCCATCCAGGCTCCCCAAACTCACTTTTAATGTTTATTTATTTTTGGGAGAGAGAGGAAAGACAGAGTGCAAGCAAGGGCAGGGCAGAGAGATAGGGAGACGCAGAATCTGAAGAGGCTCCAGGCTCTGAGCTGTCAGCACAGAGCCCGATGTGGCACTTGAACACATGAACTGTGAAAGCATGACCTGAGCTGAAGTTGGATACTTAACCGACCAAGCCACCCAGGCGCCCCACTCACTTTTATAGATAACTGTGACTACCAGGTAAACACCTGCTGTTACACTGGTACTTATCTTTCATGTAACTTCACATTCTTTTTCCTTTTCCTCTGTTTATGCTTTTCTTTTTGATAGATTATAATTTGCTCTACTGTTTACAATTTATACCTGGCATCTTTTATCATTATTTTGGCAGTTGTCCTCCAATGAGCTGTGATGGTGATTATGTTCTTGTAGCAAAAGTTTTAAGTTGTATTATGTAGATACACAGATTTATATGTATATATGTTTTAAGAATTTTAAAGTTTTCTTTTGACGAAGCAAGTAATGCATGTACCTTTCTGAAAGGACATTTTTCTTCACAGTACAAATAACAAATTCAGTCTCATTACTCAGGTTTGCTACCTCAGCAGATTGAATCATGTTGACTTTTAGTTCTGGGTTATTGTAAACTTCTTCATTTGCTCTAGATTCACTCACTTTCAGGTTTTGCCAACAATAAGTGTTGACCACCATTGACCACCATGTTTGCCCGTTCTACTGATCATATTTCTTCCATCATATTCTTGATGGGTCCTTTTCTAATTTGATTACGTCCTCTAGAATTGTTTTCAATTGTGGTGTTATTTCCTTCCTTTGCTCTCTATTTAGCAGTATTTTTATATTCTTAAATTTAACTGTACTCTGTCAAGGTGTGAGTTTTTCATTAACAATCCCATTGGGGGGGGGCACCTGAGTGGCCCAGTCCATTCAACATCCAACTCTTGATTTTTGTTCAGGTCAAGATCTCACAGTTTATGAGTTCGAGCCCTGTGTCAGGCTCTATGCTGCTGGTGCAGAGCCTGCTTGGGATTCTCTTTGTCTCCCTCTCTCTCTTCTCCCATCCCTCTTTCTCTAAATAAATAAATTAAAAATAATCCTATCTGCTACTCGATTGTCCTTCTAAATCCAAGCCCTTTCATCTTTCTTTAATTCTGAGAAAAGTTGCTAAATATTTAGATGTTATATTCCCCCTTAGTACTTTGTTGTGGCTCATTTTTCTTCTTTTATATGGCCAATCTTGTCTGGTATCTCCATATTTATCATACTATTTTTAGTTCTTAATCTGTTCCAATATTTTTGCTTCAGATGGTGTGTGTTGCCTGGTTTGTGCTTTCTCTTTTAGGTTAACTGCAGGTTGACCTCTAGTTAGTTTGGGGAGTTCATGTTCTCTTGGTGTGTCAGCTCCTGTTGCAGCAGGACATCGGAAAAGAAAAGATGATCCTGACCTCTGAAAATGCATTTGAGGCAAAGGCCAAAGGCCAGGCTCCCGGCTCTGTAAACTGTGGGGAATTTACAAATAGAGGAGGGGGTAGGCCTCTGTTCAGAGTGTCTCCAGGTACCGCAGAACTTCGTGGATTCCAGACTCTTAACTGTCTCACAGGACTCCTCCTCAGTGATCCCTGCTTCATTTTTCATGGTGATGCAGCACCAGGAGGAGGCTGTTTCCCTGGGCTGACGTTCACTGGAGAATGAATACTGAGGTGGGGGAGGGGGCAGGGAATGTTCAAGGGCAGCTAGTCAGTCTTCACCTGTTTTTGACAGCCGATTGCTCAGGCTGGGGCCCCTCTCCGCAGCCTCCGTATCATCTCAGGGACACCACTTCAGTGATCAGAGCTGTCGTAGCAGATAATCTGGCGAATGGGAAGGCGAAGTCGTCAGCAGACAACATAAGGGAATGGCAAGTGCCGAATTTGAAAGGCTTTTCTCCACTTGGTCTTCCCAAGGTCATGTTTGGAGTGCATCCATAGGACCATACTCATCTCCGGGAGGATGCAAGTCCTTATCCTTTCCACATGCAGCAATTTCAGAGCTCCTGCAACCTTCTCACGGCCTGCTGTTTGTGATGTGGGTAGCTTCTCAGAGACATTTCCCTGCAGTGGCGATATGACAAAATGAACTTGAAGGTTGATTTGAGGAAGCTGAGCCAGGCGCTCAAGCCATTTCACCATCTTGACAAGAACTGGAACCCTCCAAGTCTGTTGCTCGGTTCATTTTACGAGTCATTTGCATTTGTTTGCTTTTATTGTGGCTGTTGTTTAAGTAGTTCAAAACCCTATTTCCAACTTGGGTCTGTTTGCATAGCTTTCTTGTTCAAGGGCCCTTATATATTCATCAATATGCGCACAATCCATTAGATGTTTAAGAGTTCTGTGCTAAAAAGTGGTGTCCATATCAATGAGAACTGAATCAGTTTAAATTCTTGTCTTGTAAATTGAAGGAAAGTGGGAGAGCTTGAGCTGAGATAGTTTCCTGTCCCTGGATCTCATTTAAAATCGAACTCTCCTGCCGGTAGTGAAACAAAGAACAGACTGTAGTGTGAAAGAAGTTGAATTACATTTTTGCCTGCCTTCCCCCAATTCGATGCATTTTGAAAAATAGGTATCAAATGAAAAAATATAAAACAATTGAAAATGCAGAAATTACTCTTTGCACAGAGTCTGTACAGTTTTAATTTGAAATATTTCTAAGAACTCTTCTAAGACTGCATATATGTATATTTTGTGTGTGTGTGTGTGTGAGGGGAGGTGAAATGGATAATTTGAATTACAAAAAAGCCTTGATAACCCCCCACACATCAATTTACCTGTGAACAAAAAGATTCACGCTGAGAAAATGGGATTTAGGACTATTTGATAAATTACTACAGACTACTTGAATATTCCATTAGCAAAATAATAGCTCGTTATGGAACCTCACAAGAATGTAGTATAATTACAATAGTACTAGCCTCCCTTGGGGGGTGGGAGGAAGGCAACTGTTAAAAAATGATAGCTATTTAACCAATGTTAGAGGAAAATGCCTCAAAACAGACTGAGAGGTTATATGATTTCTGGAACTCAGTGAAATTTTTGAAGTTTCCACCAGCCTTAATTAGCTGACCGTGTTTCTACCAGGTGAAGATTATTTGCCTTCCCGGACGCTTATAAACAGGCGCATGTGCACCCCACGTGATAATGACGATAGAATTGCCGTAGTCTCCTTAAACTTGGCTGTGCGCCCTTCCGGTTATATTTAAGAAGTGACTGCACGCGCATGCTCTCAGCACTAAGTGCAAACATTTTGGAAGATCATTGACCGAAGGTGGATCAGAGGGAGTGTGATGGAAGAAGGCACGAAGGAGGGACTGAAGGAGAAAAGAGATGGAAGAAAAGGAGAGGATACATTAGATACCTGGTGTCTGGTGCGGAAATATGACTTCTGCCACAGAGCTGCAGTGCAAGGTGCTAAGTTAACAGAATTCCCCCGAAGTTCATGCGCTGAATGAATTTGTAGCAAGTGCCTTTTTCTTACAACGAACCCAAAATGACATGAAGTGAATGAACAAAAGTTCATTTTAAGAATTTAGCTTTATTTGTCAGGCCTCGGGTTAACTGTGACATTCAACGAACCACCCTGCAAAAGATAAACTGTGCTAATCAAGTCGTGTAATCCCTTAAAGTTAAAAGGGGGCTTAAGAGGGGCACCTGGGTGGCTTAGTCGGTTGAGCATCCGACTTTCGCTCAGGTCATGATCTCACGGTTCGTGGGTTCGAGCCCCGCGTCGGGCTCTGTGCTGACTGCCAGCTCAGAGCCTGGAGCCTGTTTCGGTCTATGACTGCCTCTCTCTCTGACCCTCCCCTGCTCACGCTGTCTCTCTCTCTCTCTCCTAGAAATAAATAAAAACATTAAAAAAATTTTTTTTAAAAAAAGGGGGGGCTTAAGAAAATAAGGGGTATAATTATTAACTTCAGCTGGAAGAGCACGGATCAGACTAAAACCAAGAGTGGACTCAACATGAGGCGCTTTTTTTCTTTTTTCTTTTTTTTGCTTTTGTAAAGTTGACATATCTGCCCAAATTTTAAAAATTTGCAGAATGTTTCAAGGCAAGAAATATGCTCACTTATGCTCAGTGAGCAGGGTTATTCATACCTCAACCACATGGTTATTTTTAACATCACTCAGTTGACCTAGAAGTATATAATGGCCCCAAACTGCTCCACGTGAAGTATATTTGAAAAGAAATGTGATTGATTATGAAGAACCAAACCAGCACCATGACAGGCTTCAGAAGGCCCCAGAAATTAAAAGGCCCAAGTTTCTGAGGCATGACTCAGCAGGCTTAAGCAACCGCCCTTCCCCTGCCCGAACCAATCACCGTAAGTTGGAAAAGTACCCGACGTTCCCGCCACTTTTCTGGCCGCTTAGATTTAAACTCCCCAATCCCTCTGCGCCGCATCAACCTCTGCCGTCACCCGGTCCTATTACATTGTAGTCTCTGCCCATCACCCCTTTCCCCGCCTAACTGTGATAAAAACCCTACTCCTCCATTGTTCGGGGCTCTCAGCACGGATCCACTGCGTTGGTGAGGTCTGGGAGCCCGAGCTTAAGCCCGAATAAACGCCCTCTGCTTTTGTATACGTGACTCGGACTCCTTGGTGGTCTTGGGATTTTGGGGAGATCGCGATCTGGGCATAACAGTTAAGTCTCTGGCGTTGTAAAGGTCACTACAAGCAAACACCATTTACAGAATAATTTTAAAAATGTGTCTGTGTGGCAGAGTCAGTTGAGCCTCCGACTCCTGATTGTGGCTAAGGCCATGATTCCACGGTGGTGGGAGAGAGCCCCTCCTTGGGCTCTGCACTGAGCATGGAGCCTGCTTACCATTCTCTCTCTCCCGTTCCCTAGGCCCCTTTCTCATTCTCGCTTCGCCTCTCTCTAAAAAAAATAAAAGACAAAAGTATCCACATACTCAAAGCAACAATATGGGAACAGTTGTGCTTGTTAGCTTACCTATGGTATTTTATTCAAATATCCACACTGATAGCATGAATACAGGACCTAACTCAATTTATTCACTGCCGTACTGTGAAAGCCAGAAATAGATGGACACTCAATGTCTCCTGAATAAATAATATAATACAGAATATACGATTAACATGTAAGACTGTATATGTATTTTCAATATGTAGCCACCTTCCCACTATTTGTACTAATGATAGTAATCAGCGGTGGAGTAGTCCAAAATCATGACTATTTAAATTTGGAAAGTCTATATATTTAGACACAAACGCTTTTACTTTCTAAAAGATGGTTTTCTTGGACACTTTTAAAATATCCTGGTAGCTCTTCAATACCCATTGGCAGTGTGCTGGGAAAGTGAGTAAGAACATAAAGAAATTAGAATCCTTTGAATAATCTGTAAACAGAAAAAAAACCCAAGTGCCTTATTTAGCGTTCATCCCTGCAATCGTTACCCAAAGATTCAAGAAGTAGCACTTGGTGATATTTAGTAATTTTCCCCAAATACGTATTTTCTCGTGTCCCTTGTAATTATTCTGGAAGGACGGAGTTCCAGGACCGGGTAACCAGGAGCAAGCTCTCCTTGTCTCCCCGGTGGAAAACCCCCAGGAGACCCGAATAGTGCGCAGAGTCTACAGCCATACCACCCTGAACTCGCCCAATCTCGTCTGATCTCAGAAGCTAAGCAGGGTCGGGCCTGGTTAGTACTTGGATGGGAGACCGAATAGAGTGCAGAGGGCAGCTCTATGGGGACCCAGGTAAATATAGCAGTAAGAGGGCTGGAGATGAACAGACTTCTCAAACTGAGCGAGACAGCCGGGAGCTCGCCCTCTTTACCCCTGGCACCCCCTGGCCTGCCCCTAACACAGCCCTGCAAGCCGGCACTACAGCGCAGTCACAGTAGACTCCAGGAAAAGCCAGGCTTCGAGAAGCCAAACTGGAACATCCTGGAAGCCCCACCTCCACCTGTGCCAGCGCCTGGCGATGGGGGGTGGGGGCGACAGCAATGGGGGCTGCAGCTACGGAAATGCAGAGGAGACAAACTCTCCACGAGGTGGGAGCGGGGTGTCTTTCTCTCCGTCTCCTGCGGCTGTGGTTCCAGAAGGCTGGGCTATTCCCCACGACTACATCTCTCTCCACAGTCGGGCTGCTGGGCCCAAGGCTGCATGCAGGCAGGATCATTTGTAGGTAGTCTTTCACCGGATTTGGAGATGTTTCAGCCGTATTTCCTTCAAAAATTTTTAGCCCCATGTGTTTTTCTTTCTCCTTCAGGCATAGGATGATACAGGTCTTGGACCGTTTGATATTATCCCACAGTTCCCTGATGCTCAGTTGGTCTCCTCCTTCCTTCCTTTCTCTCCCTTCTCCTCCCCTCCCCTCCCTTACCCTCCCCTCCCCACCTCCCCCGTCCCTTTCCTTCCTTTCCCTCCCCATCTCCTTCCCTCCCTCCCTCCCTTCCTCCCCTTCTTTCTTTGCTTCCTTCCCCTTCTGTTCAAATTATCTCCTCAATCTTCACCTTTACTCTTTCCTTGTGCCACTTCCGTCACTGAGACCAAACTTTGAGATTTTTATTTCAGTCCTTATACTCTTCAATTCTATAATTTCCATTTAAGTTCTTTTTGGTGTCTTCTGTTTCTTTGCTATGATTTTCTATCTTTCCATTTGCGTCAAGGGTATTTCTCTCGCCGTTTCTTGTTGGAGTGTTTTCTAGGGCTGCTTTCAAGTGTCTGTCAGATCCTTCCCAAACCTGTATCACCTCACATGGTCTCTTTCCGATACCAGTTGGGACACCCCAGGTTCTGTATGTGCTGAGAAACCTCAAGTTCTCTTGGGGACATTTCAGATACCACCTTGCATCTCTTGCTCTTGTGAAAGCCTCCAGATCATCTTGATATTTTTGCTCTGGCAGCAATCAACTTGACTGGGTTCAAATCACACGTTTTGACCAGACTTCTTTGGGTTGTGCTTCCAATGTCGATTTGGTTTTCAAATCTGTCTTGTGTCCACTCTGAAGCTATAAATGGTTGATCAACATTTTATTTGGGCAGCCCTATTAACTGGTTAGGTGAGAATTTCTTAAAAGCTAGTTTCAAGATTCCTTTCTATAAGATATTTGAGAGGTAATGATGTGGTTTAGGAAACTGAGTTGGTTAATATGGTGCACAAGTGTCGAGCTGTATTTTTCTTACCCTGTTGTAGAGATATGCATTTAGGACTCTGCTGAGCTTTATTACTCTGAGTGAATTCGCATTTTAAAGGACATGGCAACTGAACCATCTACCTCGCCCCAAACTTGAATCCCCTTGATCATATCTTTGCTTAAGTGGCATTCATTCTAGGAGAAATCTAGAAATACTGCTTTCCAAGGCAGTCTGGTTTGATTGCTGTGAAATTCTTCTCTAAATTGAGGCCAAATCAATTTTTCTACATTTTCAACCAATATTTCATTTTTCTATCTCTTAGGGCCTTAAGGGGGCTCTAAAAAATCTATTTAATTGTTTTTTTCCCAAACAGGAAGGCCTTTTAAGTATTTGAAGACTGCTAAGCTTTCCCCACCTAAATATTCCTGGTTTCTCTGAAAGCTCTTCATATAGAAGTCTATGGCCCTGTTTCCTTGGGTCGTCTGTGGACCATCTGCCACAGAATCTTCTGAGGTTGCTATTTAAAAAATGCCAGTCTTAGGGTTTCCCCTCAGGTGTACCGAATCAGAATGTCAGATTGGAGAGCCTTCACTCTGTGCTGTGGGAGTGGGGCCCCAGCTGGGCTCAGTTGTCAACCTGCTCTACACTCCTTTGAACTGACTTTCCTCTGCCCATCAAGTGCATACCAGTGGGGAACTCACCCTTAGCATCTCAAAAGTACTTTTAAAATGTTTCCAGAAATTGGCAAGGGCATACAGCTTGGGATTCCTGTATTCTCTGATGGGCAATACAATTTATAGCAAGTAATGTCGTGAGAGCCGGGCTCTCTGAGAGTCAGACATACTGAATGTACAAGTTCAAGGCACCCTTTCTGGATCAAAAAGACTAATTAGGGAGAAAGAGGGCTAGAGGTGTAGGGCTTGTTAAGGTGACTTTTGTTGTTAAATCAAATCTGGGCTCAGGAGCTCATCTATTCCTCTATAGGAAAGAGGCAGGGGTCATTTATCCGTAATTCTTTCTTTGCATCCTGATAGAAATCCTTTCGTACACAATTTGATGCTCAGCCACAAAGAAAAGGCGGCTCACTGGGCGAAATGGTTTTTAGTCCAGGTGCCCATGAGATCCAACTGAGAGTTTAAAAACAAAATACCAGGACTGGGCTGCCCGTCTAGAGATTATGATTGAGCTGGTCTGGAATATGGCCCAGATATCCATTTTGTCGAAGTGCGCCAGGTGATTCTAACACACAGCGAGGGTCGAGAGCTACTATCCTAAATAGTTAAAATAGAGCTAACTTTCTGCTGCCATTTATTGTCAAAAGTGGTATGAACGCTTCTAGCTAATGGATAACAGAACCACGAAAAACTAGGGAACTATCTGGAGATACGACTCCATTGCTTTTGGAAAAAAAAATTAATAATTCCAGTTTGAATCTCTAGAGAAGAGAGAGACATGTTTGTGTTACGTGGGGGAGGAGGAGGCATGCCTTTATAGCAGGGAATAAATAAAAGGATATAAGTGAAGTCCAAAGAGAACATTCTCCATTTTGATGCTGAATCCGTAGGATACAGTGAAAATCAGTCACTCATTTCTGAATAAATGCTTCGGTTTCACTAACCTGTTTAGCATTTAGACACCACCACTCCTCACGATTCACCACCCCTCACTAGTCAGGTTAAAAAAACCAAAGACAGTGAATGTTCTTGGCGATGATCTTGGAGCAGTTCGAAGGCAAATAGTTCTTCCTTCGACCCCTAGAAGCATGTATGTAATTGGGGTTGTACACTCCATCTCACCAGCTTGAAATAAAATGAACATCTTTTTGTCTTTCATTTTTTACTCTCTGCATATTCATACACTGTGATGTTTCCCTTCCTGAAAACAATACACGCTGGCAAAACCATGGTATAATCGGACTTGCCCTTCTTCCCCACCCACCCCCCAAGTTTCAACTTTTCAACTTTTACAGCTGTTGTGAGCCATGCGCCAAATCAAAGCTGAGAGAAGCTTTGTAGTTTCTGAAACGTCCCCTTCTTTCCAGAAAGTGACAGAAAATCTTGGGATGTCTGAGCCGCTGCCAGACGGCGACAGATCTTGCATGACCTGCCTCCCCTCTCATCTCTCAGGCGCTCAGCATTGAAGGCAGCCACCTGTTCCGAGGCTGCTGGCATTCCCTGTAATCAAGAAATAACCACACTGGGGGGCGCCTGGGTGGCTTGGTTGAGCATCCGACTTTCGCTTAGGTCATGATCTCACGGTTCGTGGGTTCGAGCCCCGCGTCGGGCTCTGTGCTGACTGCCAGCTCAGAGCCTGGAGCCTGTTTCAGAGTCTGTGGCTGCCTCTCTCTGACCCTCCCCTGCTCACGCTGTCTCTCTCTCTCTCCTAGAAATAAATAAAACATAAAAAAAAAAATTTAAAAAAAAAAAAAAAGAAATAACCCCACTGGGGAGAAACATCTCTGTTGGTTCTGGTGCACACCCTGGGAGTTTGTGGTATAACCAAACATGAGCAAACTGGAGCCAAGATTAATGCCAAGAGGGGAGCAGGGGGGTATCAATGGTCCGCGTTCATGTTCCTGTTAGTATCATACGGTTCTCTGTGGATGCTTGAGCTACTGCTTCGTGGTATGTAGTGATATAAAAAAGGTATTTTCCCCCTTCTTTGGAGTTTCAGATTTTTATTGCCAAGAAGACCTTTTTTAAAAACATTTACTTATTTTTCAGAGAGAGAGAGAGAGAGAGTCTGTGTGTGTTTGTGAACAGGGGAGGGGCAAAGAGAAAGAAGGACACAGAATCTGAAGCAGACTCCAGGCTCTGAGCTGTCAGCACAGAGCCCGACGTAAGGCTCGAACTCACGAACTGTGAGATCGTGACCTGGGCCAAAGTCAGATGCTCAACTAACTCAGGCCCCCTCCCCCCCCCCTTTTTTTTTAACTTTTAAAGAAGACCTGTAAAGGAAGGTGCTCCAGTCATAACAGTGACTTATAGAGAGGGTTTGCATGAGTAATCAGCAGTCTGCCTAAACCAGGACGTGACCTGGCTTTGGCCAGTTAGATGGTTCAGCATCTGAATTTTAATCTGGAGCAGAAGATGGAAAGAGAGGGAGACGGAAGATGCATCCATAGCTCTTACTGTGAGCGGTGAGGGTGCACTGTCTTCCCTCCTCAGTGTCCTGTGGTACCTGAGGTAACGTCTCAGTTGGACATTTCTGCTACAAGGCAATTGTTTTATTTCTTGCTTCTTTAACAAACTCCTTCACTTTTGGTGTATTTCTTAAGGCTGATTTTCCATCTTCATGCTGATTCTGTGAACCCATTGTATTCCCAGTAAGTACATTTCTTTTTATTTAAGTTCATTTCTTTTGAGAGAAAGAGTGCATGCACAAGCAGGGAAGAGGCAGAGAGAGAGAGGGAGAGAAAGAGAATCCCAAACAGGATCCATGCCGTCAGCACAGAGACTGGCAAAGGGCTCAATCAAACTCATGAACCTCGAGATCATGACCTGAGCCGACATCAAGAGTCGGACGTTTAACTGACTGAGCCACCCAGGAGCCCCTCCAATAAATACATTTGTATTTAAATAGCCCAGGACCAGTTTCTGTTGTCTGCAACTGAGAGTCATACCTGAGACCCAGGAGATGAGCAGTGGTGCTCGTTTCAGTGGGAAGTGCTCATTTTTATTCCACGCCCGCAATATTTCTTAGGGAAGTTTGTGCAGTTTTGAGGTACAGTGTATGAAATTATAATCCAGAGTATAAACAGGAGATTAGAGGTAAATGCCAGAAAATTCAACTGTGGAGTGCTATAAAAAGGTGATCACAGTTATTGAATTCTGAGACTGAATATTCTCTCTGGAACTCCTTAGAATAAAGCACATGCTAGTTTTTGTACAACGAGGTGGGTGCAGCCCTGCTTTGAAGCAAGGGCTGGTCAGCATTCTTTATGTATGATGGGTGTTAGAGGCGCTCTGTGATTAAATGTGATGTGGGAGCCATTTCCATGTGTTTTGATAGAGGGTTGGAAGTCTCTTCTGATGGTTTGAATCTGGGTCATGTATTCTCCACTATTGTGGGGTTGAGGAAAACAAGCAATAACCACTGGAACTTTGGAACATTCCAGCCCTTTTATCAATCACCTAGGTCACCTTGTTTCAAAGGATTCTTCTCTGGGGCACCTAGACTTTGAGGAACCCCAAAGGAAAGAAAATAAAAGCTTTTTTGTTGTGTGAGGCTGGCAGCAGGTGAATGGAGGGAGTGTGAGCACTTGTCTGGTTAGACGAGCTAGTTAAATAAGTCCTGGGAAAGCCCTTGGGATGAAGGCATTCTCTCTATAGTTTTCCTTTGTAAAGGATAAAGATAGGGTTGAGTGAACCCAGAAGCTTTTTCCTGTCAGGGGGGAATTAGAACAAAGATTTCCTTTAAACACCGCGTGCTCAGTACTGTCTAGTGACAGATGAATCTCAAAAGACTGGGTCGTGATAAAACCCCAATGTGTAGATTCTCCGTGGAAGCACAGAGTAACTTCTCTAAACTTTTCTCTACCCGTCCTTTGTTCCCCCGACACCGAATTTCCTGTTTCTGGCTCTCTTCTCTCCTCCTAATCCCACCTGGCCCTTTACCTAGAAGTATTATTATTAAAAGAAAGAAAGAAAGAAGCAAACAAACAAAAACCCAAAAACGAAACTCATAAAAACCTTCCAAGTTGTTCCCCTTCTAGAAAGAAATAGAGTGACATGTTGTTGAATACCCATCCTTTCAGAGTAGAGCAACAGAGTATTGAAATAGTGAAAAGAGTTCTTGTTTTTGACTTTAGGCTTTCTGCCTGGTCTTCACCTTCTTGAGTCATGTTTTCCAAGAGACTCTTATTTCCTTAGAGTACTGGCATTCTAGGATGATTAATTAATGATGGTTAGTAGATCGCTCTAAATGCCTGCAGCTCCGGAAGGAGTAAATATGGTAGGAATCCCACTGTACACTGTTAAGGTGCAACTCTCCTTCCCTGTACTCACTCACTCCCTTAATTCCAGCCGTTTCCCAACACCTGGGTGCAGAGCTCCATGTGGTTTTAAATTCGCCAAGTGTATTCTATCTGTCCTGAGTTATGATGTTGACTTCCGATTATGACTCCTGTTTGAGCTGATGTGTTACTCCTGTGAAAATAATTTTGTACTACCTTCTCTTCTCCTACATTACTCTGGAATATCAGGTACACACGATTGGCTGCATAAATATATATCAAAAAAACTGTTGAAAAAATTTTTGACTGAGGTGGCCTAATGACATAAAACCCATAGAATTACATAACTCCCATTTTTAGCACTTGGATTCCATCTTCATGACATTATTTACCCTTGTCCTTAGCGAAGGTCTCTCTGATACCTAGAAAAGTGAATACAGAGAACTGTTTCCCCAGAAAACGTCCCCAGGGCTACTGTGTGTGGTTGTATAGGCACACATTGCACAGATTAGAAGGAACAAGTCTCCCTGGCTGCCCTGATGCACCCCATCTTATTACGTTTTCTTCCTTGAAGACGGTACTCCCTAAATAATATATATGACAGAGATAGTCATTAGATCGTTGAACCAAATGTATGCAGGCAGACTTTGTCAATCATTCGACGATTTGGGGCAACTTGGCTCCTATCTATTTCCAGTCTCTCGACGCAATGATTCCCCTCCATTCATTTATGGTACTTAGAGTATTCAGATCTCTACCGTGCGCCAGATGGCTAGCAAAGCAATAGCTATATGATACCCCTGATTCCCTCATCATGCTTGCAAAACCTGAGTTTTCTACTCTGTTTGATATATCCAGATCTTCGGACATAGTGTGTTTGGGCCCTTCTGAAAAATAAGGTATAATTCACATAGGGTAAAATCCATCCCTTTTAGAGTAATGTTTTACGATACTTGAAGTCTGGTAACTAGCACTGCAGTCAACATCCAGAACTGCTCCGTTACTACACAGTTTCCTTCCTGTCCCTTTGAAGTTAGTGCTTCCTCTGACTCCGTGGAAACTGGTAATTTGTATTCTCTCTCCATGGTTTTCCCTTTTCTAGTATGCCATGCAAATGGAATCATACATTATTAGTGTATTAAGCCTGTGTCGTTTCACTGAACATAATTCAAGATTCACTTACATTATTATCATGTATCCATGATTTGTTCCTTCTTATTGCTGAGTAGTAAGGATGTACCATGGTGTGTATATCTATTCATTCCTTGCGGGGGGTGGGGGGCATTTGGGATGTTTCCAGTTTGGGGAGATTATATTTTTAATATTTATTTTTAAGAGAGAGAGAGAGAGACCAAGTGCAAGCGGGAGAGGGGCAGAGAGAGAAGAAGACACGGAATCTGAAGCAGGCTCCAGGCTCTGAGCTGTCAGCACAGAGCCTGATATGAAGCCTGAGCCCATGAACTGTGAGATCATGACCTACCCCAAAGTTGGATGCTTAATCAACTGAGCCACCAGGTGCCCCAAGAGATTATATATGCTCATGAACAGGTTTTTTATGTAAATCTAATTTTAAAAATTTCACTGAGGTATATACCGAGGAGAAGGATTGTATCATTTGTTTAATGGATGTTTAACTTTCTAAGGAACTGACAGGCTGGTTTTGAAGGCGCCGGTACCATTCTGCATTCCCTCTAACAGTGAATGAGCCATCTATTTCCTCACATCCTCTCCGGTGGTGGGAATTGTAGTTGTTTGTTTTTATTTTGTATTTAGGCATCCCAATTTTTGTGTAGTGGTATCTGGCTGGGGTTTTAATGTCCATTTCCTTAATGACTGATGATATTTGCACAGAGGTATATTTATTTTTCTATACTATGATTTTTTTTTCTTCAACTCTTCATCTTACATAGACTTTGACAACAGAGCACATGTATCATCTTTTCTAAGCACCTTCTCAGATAAGAGCCAGAGAGGTAAGTTGTGTCTCTCTGCTGTTTGAGGGCCAAGAGCAACTTGCCTCGGGTGGGGCATTTCTTCTTTGCCTCTAAACTGTCTGGTTCAATATAAGGACGGTGGATCTCCAGTGAACAGGGGCTCTGTTGTACTTATGTTTGTATTTTGAGTGCCTATTTCAGGACCTGGTGTTGAGCTTGTATCTAACCAATTAGTGACGAGATACATGAATTCAGATCAACTGTGTTTCCTCATGTGTCCAATAATAGGGTTAGACAGTATAATTACAATAATCCTGTCTGTCCAGATGCTCTAATGATTCCATCACTTAGTCTCGCTCCAGGAACAAGGTCTAGCGAACATGTTGAGGCTGCAGAGTGGGGGTGCACACGTATATACATGGCAGTTGATATGATAATAAACTATTGATCATATGTATTGAATGCATTATAAGTGGCAGTGACTATATCATGTCAGAGGTTTAGTACGTTATTTAATTTGTTCCTCATAACAACCTTATGAAGATATTTTTTGAAATGTTCATTTATTTATTTTGAGAGAGAGAGAGAGCACACACATGCATGTGAGCAGGGGAGGAGCAGAGGGAGGGAAGAGAGAGACTCCCAAGCTGGCTCTGCACTGTCAGCACACAGCCCGACTTGGGGTTCGATCCCACAAACCACGAGATCATGACCTGAGCCTAAATCAAGGGTCGGACACTTAACTGACTGAGCCACCCAGGTGCCCCCAAAGTCGATACTATTAACTGCTGTTTTGATGTTATAAATCAGGAAACGGGATATCAAAGTGATTGAAGTAACTTGTCCAAAGTCACCCAGCTCTAAAGGTCTGGAGCTGAGCTGTGAACTCCAGTCTGTCACTCTCTAAATCCTCGGCTATGCCCTGCTTGGCGGCACGGTCCCTACCCTGTGCTGTGAGCTGTCCTAGCCTCAGTGTGCTGTCTGTGTCCTGGTCTGTCCATCTAACAATCACAGCTGAAAGACCTCGAGAATAAGGGGTTTCTTGTCTTTAAACAAAATGAAGTAAAATATTAGTGTTTTATAAATAACCACTTAAATTTTTTTAATGTTTTATTTTTGAGAGACAGAGCATGAGCATGAGCAGTGGAGGGGCAGAGAGAAAAGCAGACACAGAATCTGAAGCAGTACCAGGCTCTGAGTGTCAGCACTGAGCCTGATGCGGGGCTCGAACTCATGAACTGTGAGATCATGACCTGAGCCGAAGTCAGATGCTCAACTGACTGAGCCACCCAGGCACCCCTATAAATATCCATTTAAATGGATACGAGGGGGATACAGAAATAATAGATGGAATTTAATGAGCTGATTGGATATCTAAGGTCCTTGATCACAGTTGAAAATAAAGTATGTCTGATGAGAAATCAAAATGCTATATTCAAGGTGGATGCATTCAAGGGGTCCAACCCATGCTCAGCACCTGTTAAATCCCCATGTTTTATGTAAGCTATCTCAGAGGTGCACAAGTTCTATTTCTTCCATCCCTCCCGTCCCTCAGCTCAAGATTCTGTTGATTCCCCTAATTGCTTCTGTTTTATTTGGTAGTACCTCACAGTTTATTAAGGAAGAGAGAATCTGCAGTGATTTACCATTAAACTTCCACTGTAATTACATTTCCACACACGTAGGTTCTTGTCAGCCTCACAATTCAGCTCGATATTGCATACGTTAATGTTATTAGGATATTAACAACTATTAGATGCTAGGCAGAGCAGTCTGTTTTTTCATTAAGCACTAAGTAACATTCAGGGATGCGCTACTGAGAATATTGACAAAGAAGTGAAGCCCTGGGGTGCAGAGACAGGCCCTGCATTAAAGCTGAGCATCTCGCAGCCTCGCCCCAGTTGCAGAAACATACGATGTCACCCGTGTGTCTCCTGGGAGTGTCTGGCACAACAGACCTTGCAGGTTTCAAGTGCAGGGGAAACATGTCTGAGGCATTGAAAACAATGAAATAACCTTCTCCTAATATGATTTATGGGACACATTCTGGAAGCTAGAGGGATGCCATTCTGTTACTCGATCAGGTGGTCAGAAGGTTTGCTTCCTTTTCTCATTTTTCCCTTCTCTCTTTGGCTCAGAGACCATTCTTTTATAGTCTACCTACAGACTTCACAGTGATGATTCCCCCCCCACCCCCCGCCCATATTTCTCACTCAGCATACAGAGTCTAACTCTATTGAAAGGTAGTCTGGCCAGATCTTCAAAATCCTACCTTAATCAACAGATCACTACATGGTGATGAACCTTCTGGCAATTAGTTCGTTAAATTCACAAGATGGTAGATGAAATGGACGAAGTGCCTGATGCTAGGATAGCAAATGTGTCTTCCCAAGGTCTTCAAAGCAAAATGGAGTACGTTGCAAAATGGAGCTCCTTTCTTCAGAAAAGGAAGACTTGATTGATTTTCTGAATTGTTTTGAATCCAGTTCTGAACAATTGGAGGAATTGTTTGATTTTCTGAATGAAAACGTTCTTCTAGTTAGGAGCGCCTGAGTGGCTCCGTCAGTTAAGCATCCCACTTTGATTTGAGCTCAGGTCATGATCTCATTGTTCATGAGATCAAGCCCCATGTGGGGCTCTGTGCTGACAGTTCAGATTCTCTCTCCCTCTCTCTGTGCCCCTCCCTTGCTCTCTCTCTCTCTCTCAAAAAAAAGAAAAAAAGAAAAAGTAAAAGAAAAAATTATTTATTGATAAATACAACATCTTTTGATATATTGATACATGGTGACATGATTACACAATCAAAGTAATTAATGTATCCATCACCCCTCATAGTTACCATTTTTTTCTTATGGTGAGAACACTTGCCATCCACTGTCTTAAAAGAATTTCAGGATATAATACATTATTATTAACTGCAAACACCAGGCTGTACATCAGCTTTCCAGAATTTATTCATGTTAGAAGTGAAAATGTGTACCCTTTGATCAATATCTCTCTTTTTCTTCTAGACCCTCAGCCTCTGTTAACCACTTTTCTACTCTCTGTCACTGTAAATTCCACTCTTTTTTTTTCTTTTTTCTTTAAAAGATTCTACATATTGGGAGCCTGGGTGGCTCAATCAGTTAAGTGTTCGACTTCTGTTCAGGTCATGATCTCATGGTTCGTGGTTTGGGCCCAGCATCGGGCTCTGTGCTGACAGCTCAGAGGCTAGAGCCTGCTCCGGCTCTGTGTCTCCCTCTCTCTCTGTCCCTCCCCAGCTCGCCCTCTGTCTCTGTCTCTCAAAAAATAAATAAACGTGAAAAAAAATAAAAGATTCTGAATATAAGTGAGGTAATTTGATAGTTGTCTTTCTGTGTCTGGATTATTTGACCTAGCATAACATCTTTCATATTCATTCATGCTGTTGCAAATGATGCAATTTCATGTTAACCCATTATCAAAAATGTGGTGTGCAAATATTCCTTCCCATTCCATAGATTAATGTTTTGTTGATTAATTCCTTTGCTATGCAGGATATTTAAAGTAGTCCAAGTTGTTTATTATTTGTTTCTGGTATCTATTAAAAAAAATCATTGCTGGCACCAATATTAAAGAGTTCTTTCCTCTGTTTTCTTCTAGGAGTTTTTTGAGTTGATTATTGTTTGATATCATATAATTTAATTCTTTTGTATGTTAATACCCAGTGTTCCCAACACTGTTTATTGAAGAGACTACTCTTTCCCCATTGTATATTCTTGGCACCTTTGTCAAAAATTAGTTGCCTGTACATGCATGGATTTCTTTCTGGGCTCTCCATTTTGATCTATTGCTCTATGTGTCTGTGTTTGTTTTGTTTGTTTTGCTTTTTGTTTGGGCAGGAGGGTTTGGGACAATACCATATGATTTTGGTTACTGTAACTTTGCAATATAGTTTGAAATTAGAAATGATGACTTCATTTGCCTCCAGCTTTCTTATTCTGGTTCACAGTTGCTTTAGCCATCCATATGATGTCTTTTCTGTGAGAAATGACACTGGAATTTTGATAGGCATGGCATTGAATGTGTCAATCACTTTGGATAGAATGGATATTTTAACAGTACCAGTTCTTCTAATCGATGGACACAAGATATCTTTCCATTTATTTGTGTCTTCTTTGATTTCTTTCATTAAGATTTTATAATTTTCAGCGTAGATCTTTTACTTATTAAATATATTTCTAATTATTTTATTCTTGTCTATGTAATTGTAAATGGGATTGTTTTCTTAAGTTTTACTTATTTATTTTGAGAGAGAAAGAGTGAATGCGAGTGTGCACTCGTGTGCGGGTCAGGGGTGCAGAGAGAGAGGAAGAGAGAGAATTCCAAGCAGTCTCCATGCCCAGCCCGGACCCTGATGCAGGGCTCAGTCCCGACCATGAGATCGTGACCTGAGCTGAAATTGAGTTGGAAGCTCAACTGACTGACCCACCCAGGCGCCCCAAAGGGATTGCTTTCTTAATGTCTTTTTTGGGAAGTGTGTTGTTAGGGTATAGGAATGCAATTGATTGTTGTATGTTGACTTTATACCCTATAACTTTTTCTATATTTATTAACTGTAGCAATTTTTGATAAAGCGTTTACAATTTTCTATATATAAGATGATGTCACCTATAAATAGAGACAATTTTTCTTTTTCCTTTATAATTTGGATGTTTTATTGTCTTCTTGCCTAATTACTCCGGCTGGAAATTTTGGTACTTAATACAAGTGACGCAAGCAGGCACTCTTGTTTTTTTCTTTTCTTAGAGGAAAAGTGTTCAGCTTTTTACCATTGAGTATGATATGGGCTTATTAAATATGACTTTTATTATATTGAGGGACGTTCCTTCTATACATTAATTTATTAACAGTTTTTTTATCATAAAGGTTGTTGAATTTTTTCAAATGTTTCTTTTTGTATCAAGATGATTATGTGGTTTATATTTTTCCTTTTTTTAATGTGCTATATCACATTTATTGCTTAGCATACATTGAATCATCCTTGCATCCCAAGGATAAATTCAACTCGATCATGGTGTATAATTCTTTCAATGGGCCATTGAATTCACTTCACTGGTATTTTGTTGAATATTTTTAAAACTTTTTTAAAATTTATTTTTGACAGAGAGAAAGAGCGAGCAAGCACAAGAGCACATGAGCTAGGGAGGGGCAGAGAGAAAGAGGGAGACACAAAATCCAAAGCAGGCTCCAGGCTCTGAGCTGTCAGCATAGAGCCTGACACAGGGCTCAAACTCACAAACTGTGAGATCATGACCTGGACCGAAGTCAGATGCTTAACCAACTGAGCCACCCAGGCACCCCTTGTTGAATATTTTTGAATCTATGTTCATTAGGAATATTGGCCTGTAATTTTCTTATAGTGTCTGTCTGGTTTTGGTAATCAGGGTAACACTGGCCTTGTAGAGTGAGTTTGGAAGTGTTCCTTCCTCTTCAATTTTTTTTTTGGAAGAGTTAGAATAGGATTGGTATTAATTCTTCTTTAAATGGTCAGTAGAATTCACCAATGAAGCCATCTCGTCCTGGATTTTTCTTTGTTGGGAAAGTTTTTTTATTACTGATTTTTATCTTCTTACTCATTATTGCTCTGTTCAAATTTTCTATCTCTTTTGATTTAGTCTTAGTAGGCTGTGTGTTTCTAAGAATTTATCTGTTTCTTCTAGGTTATCAAATTTGTTGGCGTATAACCATTCATAATAGTGTCATCATGCTTTGTGTCTTTGTGGTATAAGTTACATAGCGTCTCCTCTTTCATTTCTATTTTATTTGAATCTTCTTTTGTTCCCTTAGTTAGTCTAGCTAAAACTTTATTAATTTTGCTTATCTTTAAAAGAAAAAGCCCTTTTCATTTCACTGATCTTTTCTATGGTCATTCTAGTCTCTATTTCATTTATTTCTGCTCTAATCTTTATTATTTCTGTCCTTAAACTAACTTTGAGCTTAGATTGTCCTTTTTTTTACCCCTAGCTCCTCGTGGTATAAAGATAGATTGTTTGAGTTCTTTCTTTTTTCTTATTGTAGGTATCTATCATTAGAAACTTCCCTCTCGGAACTGTTTTTGCTGCAGCCCATTAGTTTTGTATGTTGTGTTTCCATTATCGTTTGTCTCAAGGCATTTAAACATTTTTGGATTTCTTTTTTGACCATTTAGTTGTTCAGGAGCGTGTGGTTCAGTCCCCCCATACTTGAGAATTTTCCAGACTTCCTCCTTGGGGCTGTAGTGGCAAGAGCTGCAGGGGTTCATAGTGACTGAGCCGCCCACTGGTTTCCTCCGTGGTGGGAGCTGCGGGGTCCTCTGCGGAGCCGTCTGCTGGGGACTAGGGCAGAGCCTTCAGTGGTAAAAGCTAGTAGGACCCCGAGTGTCTAGGAGGGCTGTCGAGGTAGGTCCTCAGTGATGAAGGCCCCCGGGAACCGTGGCCACTCCCACCACGTGGCTGCTCTTGGTTGTGCCTGTCCGTCCTCACCCTGTCACCTCTGGGTGTTTCATCTGTGCTGCTCCCTGGGCGGGTGAAACTCCTTCACGTGGTGCCCCGAAAGGGAGAGGGTGCCTTTTGCTCCCTCCACCCCCCTTTTGCGGGTGAGGAAAACTGTGTCAGGCTGCGGAGTTCTCTCTCGGCGCTGAGTGGTGCAGCCCAAGGGGAGGGGGTGATGCTGGCAAAATGAGACCATTTCTCCTATTCGTTTTGGGCAGTTATTGTCCAGATGTTTGCTCCGTTGTGTTCCTGAAGCTTCGCAAGTGGATTCCTGAGATCTTCCAGTGCTGTTTTTGGAGGTGAAGAGACACCTAATTGTTGTTCTTTGTGAAGGATAAAGGGTGGACGGGGTCTCCTAGTCTACCACCTTGGTAGAATAGAGACACCTCTCTCTCTTCTCTCTCTCTCTCCCTCCCTCCCTCTTTTTAAATATTTATTTATTTATTTTTGAGAGAGAGAGAGGTAGAGAGAGAGAGTGAGCGAGCACAGGAAGGAGGCAGAGAGGGAGGGAGACAGAATCCCTAGCACACTCCGTGCCATCAACACAGAGCCCAACACAAGGCTCGGAGCTGAAATCAAGAGTCAGAGGCTGAACCAACTGAGCCACCCAGGTGTCCTGTCGTCACTCTCTCAAATTTTTTTTGTTTGTTTATTAGCTAAATTATGTCCCAAGGCAGCAATAGGCCTTTAGAAATGGAAGTTCTGTGTAAGTCTATTCAAAAAGAAGTGTAATAGTATTTCTGGAAACAAAGCAAAATGAACCTACGAGAAATTGTTTTTAAGTTACATGAAATGTCATAATTTGATGGGCTGGCTTTGAAAGCAACAGCTTTAGTTACCACTTGGGCAAGGTTTACGTGTTATATTAATATGTGCTCTATCACTTGGCTTCCTTCAGAATGTATTGACAAAGTGTTGGATTTTATATAACCTTAGAGATTTCTCCCAAATTAGAAGTGTCTGTTACCTATTTAGAGTATTTTTAAGTACTGTTTCTAAGTTTGTTGTAAGTTAAAGGGCTAAAGTATAGCTTATGTCATGTAACAGCATGAGACTACACATGATGGAGAGGAAATCACCTGCTTCACGAATTCCTAACTTTGCTGTGTCCCCAAGGAAGAGAGCCTATGTATATGGAGTTCAACATATCTCAGTCTTTTTGGGGGGGAAGGGGAGCTCATTTTGTAATGACACTCTAGCAAATACAAATTAGTTTTTTAAAGCAGCTGGTTATTGAAATTCTTCTCAGAAACATTTGCTAGAGATAGAGAACAGCAGCGTTTGCATTTTAGGAAAGCTTCCTCTCACCAGCGACCTGTTCTCTAGTCCTCCTCTCATTCCCTCTGTTTACCTGACCAGACACGGGAATTGCCACTTTGGCCAGATTCCAAAACACAGATGGGGCCCATTTGGCAGTGGGGAGCGGCTCCTCCAGAAGCGGTGCCCGTGAGACTCATCCTGTCTTGCCTTCCTGTCATCTCTCTTACCTCCACGTGTAAGCAGACAGTCTCGCCTCTGATGTTCTTCTTTCTTGATCCCTTGTCCACGTGGTAAATGCCACAAACAGAGTCTGGCCTGACTCTGGGGGAGATGATGACCTTCATCTTGTAAAACTGCCTTCATGCATTGGATTTCTCATTAATTTGGGCTCAGCAACTTGCTCATGATGAGAACTTAAAAGCCAGGGAAAGGCCTTTCCTTCTGTGGAAGACAAGCCTTCCACCCTAGGTTTCCTTCTGGGTTTAAGTGGGAGTTACGGACAGTTGGATAATTACAATAATGTGGTGATTGAACTTCTCATTTGTCACTGTCTCTTGCATGTATAGGTCTGTGTGAAATCTTGTCAGATAGGAAAGAAGAGCCCATAGCAGCTTGAGAGGCCTTCCATCTCATGGATATAAATGCATATAATAATGAACTTCACCTTGACTCCTAATATTTTGGCATTTGCATATTTTTGGGTGCATTAAGTTTAGTGATTCACTTTCAGACCTCCATAAAGATGATAAAAATATACAACCTCTTCCCAGGTTTGGCCATGGATGAACTCTAAGAAGAGCTATGTGAATGGAAGCTATTTATATTTTGTTTTTTGAAGTATGTACACATATATTTCTCCCACCAACACTGTAAACACCTTGAGGAGAAAAAGGGCATATGAATCATTCTTGGGGGACACGATCACAACACATAGCACATGGTTAGTGCTCAATAATTTTGTTGAAAAGAACTGATGTTAATGTCAGTCGTTGAAAAGGCTAATTTTCTGCTTATAGTTCTATTTTTCTCCATTTTTGACATTCTAGGAAAACAATATTAGTAGTTATTTACAGGTCTACTTTTGACCTTTTCATCTGAATTAAAAATAAGTGTAGACCATTGGTGCATTTGATTCAGAAATTATAATTATGTGGTCATTAATGGGAAGAAAGGTTGGAAATAGCAAAACACCAATCTTACAGTTTATTTTCAGTGCAGACTGTCAGTCAGCTAGTCTGATCTGCCAACATACCCGTTCAGCTGGATTGTTAAATAAACACATGTAAAATTAAATTTGCTGAATTAAAGAGCTATGTAGCAATTTTGTTTACTGTACAATTTCAGAGAGGCTCAACTTGCTCAGCAGTGTATATAGCAAATTCCTGCTGGGGTGTTTTGGTTAAAGAATGTAATGGAGGAAGGTAATATTGTCTTTTCCATTTGTGTGTATTTTTTTTTTTTTATCTTTAGAGTTTCTATAGTTCTCCATTGCTTTTGAACAGCGGGAGAGAAGTGGTGTTCTTTATTGTGGTGTGCTTAGACATGACCGATAAAAGCTTATTGGTAGAGGGCAGTTACTTCCAACATTAAAATTTTATACAAAACTTGCCTTTATGAAATTTTATATTAGAAAAGCTGATCATAAGAAAAGTAGTTCTATTCTAAGGCACATATGACTCCATAAAATAAGATGGATATAGAAAAGAGATAAAGCACCATTGAATAATATTTGATTTGGCAAACTGTACATTTAGATTTTTTTCTATACCGGATTACTACAGGGAAAGTACTGAAAATTGTGTCCTTTGAATATTAAAAATGGTATGTTTTTTGTGACACCCATTCAGATCTTAGAATGTGGCTACTCTACCCCATAATGAAAATTCTCAAGATAATTTTGCTGGCAGAATTTCAGGAAGTAATAGGGCTTTTTTTTAGGATACCTTAAAATATTCATTTAATTCCACGATGCTATATATAGTCACAACCATAAAGACTTTACATGCAGGGCAGTGAAGGAGCCAGTACACCATAAACCATACTTTCAAAAGTATGACACTGTGAATAGGAACTCACATCTGGATACAAAGATAAATTCAAATGCCAGTTTCACTGATCACTCAAGAGCACTCTTAGGAAAGTTGCCTGTGCCTTTGTTAGCAGAAATGGTCACATCGATAGTATGAACATACTGCTGGCCAGACGCTTCTGTGTCATGTTCTCAATTTTCCATTCCTCCTCGCTTCTAGACAAAGCTGTAGGACCGATTCTCACTAGTGGAAGGTACACAGGACTGAAGAGTATTATTTCTGGGGTGCTATGATTTTCCTCTTCCACAGTGACTTTGTAAGCCAAGTATTGAAGAGAGTGGATCTGTAACAATATAAATCTTGAGTCTTAAATCACTGCAAGGAAGACTGTCCACTTAGCACTCTCCTTGGACTGTTGTATAGAAGAGAAATTTCTATTGTTTTAGCTACGAAGATTTCAGAATTTATCTTCTCTAGCAACTAGTACGGCTTTAACTACTGCGGCCACGAAACTTCAGTTGTCCTCACAGATAAAATGAGAGTGAAGTTATTTCAAGTTCATATGTACAGTGATTATCAGGGAGGCTTTTGCGTGGCTCAGTTGGTTCAGCATCTGACTCTTGATTTCAGGTCAAGTCAGGATCCAATAGTTCATGAGTTCAAGCCCCATGTTTGGCTCCACGTTGACAGGAGATTCTTTCTCTCTCTCTGTCCCCTACCCTCTCAAGAATAAAGAAGTAAAATTTTAATAAGGAGTTGACTCAGGTTATGAGGGTTTGCTGTTGCTATTTTTATATGATCTGTGTAAATGTTTTAAACACCAGCATTTCCTCAATAGAGGACAAGAGTAGCAGACACCAAGAAATTAAGCGTATATGTATGTGGAAAATAACTAACGCTGAGAGTATAGTCAGTGACGTCGTTTTTCCCCCCAGGCATAGGGAAAGGGTTTCCATTATTTTAGATTGTTGAATGCAGTTTGCCATGGGAAACATTACCTTGAAATGAGGTTGAGCAACCAGTGTAGCTTGCTCCATACCTAAAAATAGGGGGCCAGTGCATACTGCCTCCATCCTTTCCACTTCTCTTATTTTAAGAGATTCATCTTTGAGGGTCTTTTATTTACAGGCATTACACTGGTTGATTTTACAAGTCTTTAAAAGCAGGGGGATGATATGGCGGCACTCATTGGTAACGTTCCTAGGTAACTGTACTGTGAAGTCAGCCTCAGGCACTGCAGAACATGAAGGCAATGGTAATGCAAAGGTAGGGAAGTCTACCTGTGACGGAATGGCCCCGCCACTGCAACCTGTCATATGAGAGATGTGTAAGAACTGAAAACACCAGGCTCAAAGCTTGCTTTAAGTTGCACAAATTCCCACTGATTCCTTTGCCTCAGTTTCAAGGCATCTGAATTTCACTATAATAATAGTCTCTTTTGGAAAGTGTTTCTGACTCCTTGAAGAGAAGTGATGACTTTTCCTGACCAAAAAACAAGAACAAAGACAAAAAAAAAGCCCAAAACACACACACACACACACACACACACACACACACACAAAACAAACAGACAAACAAAAAACACCCAGCCTAATATTCAAGGGATAGTCCTCTCTTCAAATTCCATTCCACAAAGACTGTCTACCCGTTAGCTTACAAAATAGAGCTACATGTTATTTTTTTGTGTAAAGACTTTTCCAGGTTTGTGCATCTATTATTGTCTGTTGCTATTTAATGCCATTTTTATTTGGCCATAGTGTAGTGTGATATTAAGATTGCTATACATAGAGTAGTTGGGATGATGAAGTTGATACAAACAGCTATAAATAAAAGTTTTTAGAAATGTACTTTCTCGGGGCGCCTGGGTGGCTTAGTCGGTTAAGCGTCCGACTTTCACTTAGGTCATGATCTCGCGGTTCGTGGGTTCGAGCCCCGCGTCGGGCTCTGTGCTAACTGCCATCTCAGAGCCTGGAGCCTGTTTCGGTCTGTGACTCCCTCTCTCTCTGACCCTCCCCTGTTCACGCTGTCTCTCTCTCTCTCCTAGAAATAAATAAAACATTTAAAAAAAAAAAGTACTTTCTCTACCTTTATTTTTATCCAAGATAGAAGTGTTTTTGGAGACAATAACAGAAGGTAAGATGTCTAATCCTAAAGAAAAACAAAATATAATCGTTGTCCTTCTATGTCAGATGTATTCTATGCCGTTCTGTGTGGGTACCCAGATAGCCTTAGAGTCAAGACTAAGAATTCACAGGGTTTTTTCAATTCAAAATGTGGTGTTGATGAATCCAACAAAATCTGAGCCTGTGTTTTACATTCCGAGTTCACATAGGCTTGTGGTGTGAGAGACTGGATGGGGGTCATTAAAATTGTGGCCACAGCATCTCAGTGACATGCTGCATGCCTTTGAGTAAAGACGCTTCCATTAGTTGAGCAGTTCTATCATGTAAGAATCTTCTCTGAGCTGCTCTGCTCCTGTCAATTCATGTCAGAGTGAAGTACTTGAAGACCTCAGGCAAGGCTGAGGGCCCTTGATCCAAATGGTCATAACCTCACAAACACACCTGACCCAGACAGTATCGACACTGCAGAAGTGTCAAGAAGACCAAGAAAATCTGTGATAATGAAGATACCTTATATCTGAAGGTTTGGTTTGTTTACATATTCTTCCCCTGTAGAGTTTTCTTATTCATTCTTGTTCTAAAAGATGACCACTGGGAAATGACACATGACTTTCTACACTAGGAGAGATAGAGATAGAGATTTATATAGATACATACAATTGTGTATCCATGTATACCTCCATCTCTATCATTATCTATCAATCTATTATCTCTCATCTATCTACCCACCCACCTATCATCTATCACCATCTATCAATCTATCAATCAGTCTGTTATCTACCTACCTATCTATCATCTATCTGTCATCTATCTATCAGTTAATCATGTATCTATTTATCCATCTAGAGAAGAGAGAGAGAGAATTAAATATCCCATGCTATTTTAGGTTTTCATACAAATTCTTTAGATGATCAAAATATCTTTTAAATTTAACTTAGAGAAGAAGCAACATAAAAATGTGTAACATAGCAGAGCTTCTAAAAAGAATCTAAAGTCCTGATGGCTATTTTTAACTGTGCCATTTCCTACTTTGGCTGCTCTGAAAGAGTTACTTATCCACTTTGGTCTTCAGTTTCTTTACCGGCAAGATGAAAAGAATAACTTTTTTTTTTATTGTGTTTAAGCACAGTTGCTATAATTCAATCAATACATAAAATGTAAATATAACAATATAATTAATATAATTTATGCTAGGTTTACATATTAAATTGAATAAGTTCAGTAAAAACTAATCTTAATTTTATCCACCAGCATTTTATTTACTGATTTTATCAGCTAATTAAATAAATGGCCTCCTCATGTACATCTGCTTATTATCCCACAGATACGGTCTTCAAAATTTAAGTCATCACCATGACTACCTTGACAATAGTCACAGATCCTTTTTCTTGATAAAAGATAAAAATATTTCTGCAACCAAAATACATGTATCATTCATGATTTTATCAGGCATTCAATACAGTTTAAATATCTCCAGTGCTTTGGAAAAATTGTGTTTCTTCAGAAAACTGGGGAAGCCTCTAAGAAACCTGTTATTGTAATACTTTACTGATTTTCTCCTCTGCAAGAAGGGTGATGGTGATATAAATAGTTTGAAGAACATTCTTTCCTGGAGATAATCCTGAAATTTCTACCTTTTCTGTTATGAGTGTTCAAAGTATGAGGCACTTAGGCACGTTTTCTTGAAGTCAACAAATGAGTCTTTGATCCTTCTTCTGTAAATATGCTCTCCGTTTCTTTCTGGGCTCTTCCAATGTGATTTCATCACGATGTAAGGCAAAGGGTCATTTTGAAAATGTGCTTAGAAACATTTGCCCCAGTTCAGAGGACAGAAATCATTGAGCTTGGGGGAAATCTTCTTTTCCCATAGCTCACTCTGTCCAGAATTTCTTGGCTGAAGATCCTTGCTTCCCCACAGTTGATTAACAAGCCCAGGGTGCAAATACTGCTTTAACAAGGGAAATTCACCCTGGTGCTAATCTGAAATAAGAGACTAATTCCTACTCTTGATGAGTTCATGTCTATGCCATCAGTGTTTTATTTCAGATACTTAATAAAATGTAAAATGTCCTCTAAGTCTTCTATAGCCAAATTCTTCTTTGATTTGCCCATCACAGGTAAACAGCCCCCTGCCCCCCAAAGAAACAGTGACGGCTGTCTTCTACTTCTACTCATCTTTGGTGATCTAGGCTGTTCCCCAAAATATTGGCAAAAGAGAGTGAATTGCAGAGAGTTTTGCAGGTCTCACCTGGTTTGGCTTTATGAGTGAGATTAAGGAGGAGAAGGAGGTGCAAAGCTCTTGAGTTTACAACATCACTTTGTAAAATGGACCTTTTCCTATCACACTGTGTAAAAACGGTATGACGGGCCTGCTTCATGCCCCCCACAAAAGCTGGCAGGAAGATGGGTGACACTTTTGCATCGAAATGAAGGTTTATCAGGAAGCTATTTCACTATGTTAACAGGACGAGGGTAGAGACAGATGCTTTGCTGGCAACAGGACAGGAGCCAAGGGACCGGCCACTGCTCTGTGTCCTGTCCCCTGACTGCTTCCCAAGCCCCTCCGGTCTGCACCCCCCGCCCCCAAACACTGCAGCTCACCGCCGTGGAAACCCAAACAGCAAAGCTCCATGTTCAGCTGCAGCCTTCGGTCATAAATCAAACACACTGGAAGCCATTTGATAGTTATCACAGAAATGTGCTTTCCTCACTCGAAGTTCACCTGCTTAACCATCCACACGGAAAAGGTGCATGTTAGGGTTTAATAATTCATTTTGCACCTTGTTTTTCATCTCAAAACTTGAGTTTTCTCCCTAAGTGCTCCCATTCTACAACATTTGTGTTCCTGTCTCAGATTTTACACTTCACTGTTTTAAGGAATATCTAAAAAGCAAAATATGTTTACTATTGATAACTTACAACGAATGAACTATCATTAAACAGTTAGAAGTGCTTCTCCAGCACTCGGCTCTGTTGGGTAAGATGGTCAACAAGATGAGGGTGGCCTTTTCCTCCCAGCGTAGCCACTGAACATGGGACAGACCAGAGGATGGTCTATCCCATGACGTGGGACAGGGTGCTAGCAAATTCTGGTCTATAATCTATTTAAGGGAAATTCACCTTTTATGTAAAAAAAAAAAAAAATCAGGTGTATATTTCCCTGCTCTCATTTCTTCTGGATAAAACATGAATAGCTAAAGAGACAAGTTAACCAGACCTAATAAATAAATCTTTGTTTGGTAACGTACTTTATTTCATCCAATTAGTTGAATTCAGATAAGCTTACAGGAAAAGAACAAAACAGAACAGCTATAGAGCTGGAAGTTAGGCATTGCTGCTGGTTGCAAACAAGCTCAAAGCCTGGGAGATTTAGCATGGCTGGTAAACTGGACGCTGAGCGCATGCCAAGGTTGATAAGAAGAGTCCATCCATTCGCCATGATGTCCGCATCTTCGGGACTTAGAGCCTGGCAAGTAGGAGGAGGATTTTATCTTGTTGGAAGATATGAGTTGGAAACTCAACCCAAATGATATTGTTGAAGCCAAAGGGTGAAATAGTTCTAGAAATTTTGTAATTCTCCCTTGGCTTTTAGCTGGACTAGACTACATGACTGTGTGTACTTACTATTGGAAGACGTTTTTTTTTAAGAGTAGTGAGAATTACAAAGATGTTGTTAAGATGATACTATTAATAAGACTTTAAAAACTATGTCCACATTTATATCATTTTAAAAAAATGGTGGGAGGGCTTGGCCGAACTTTCTATCTATTGCCCAAATAAGTTAGGCCATTTCAGTTACCGGCTTTTTGATGGTTTGCTAGCTGAATACATTTGAATTTCTCTACAGTACTTCTCAGCTTCTGTGTCTATATTCTGATCTGCATTTTCCTGCTGTTTTGCCCTCAGTATTGTCAGTGTGTTTATACTGCTACTCATGTTTTACTTGGTACTCTTAACTTTTAGTGGTGGGGATGAAGTTGGAATTAAATGGGTTGAATTTATTTAAGTAAGTTCCTGAATTTATTTAAATAATTACATTTTCTCTGAAAACAAAAGCACCAGTATCCGTGGACTTGCTTTAAATGGAAATTGAGGGGTGGCTCAGTCAGTTAAACATCCAGCTAGAGCTCAGGTCATGATCTAGCAGTCTGTGAGTTTGAGCCCTGTGACAGGCTCTGTGCTGACAGCTCGGGGCCTGGACCCTGCTTCAGATTCTGAGTCTTCCTCTCTCTCTGCTCCTCCTCCACTCACACTCTGCCTCTCCCTGTCCCTTAAAAATGAGTGTTTAAAAAATTTTTTTAAATGGCAGTTGAAAGTAGGTGACATTTTGAGACATCTTCACATGGCATTTATTATATGGTAAGTTTAGTTTTAAATTTTTTACCAGTGTTAACTTCATTAATCGGTCTAACAACCAGGTTATTACCTAGAAAGTATTATTTGCATCCCTGATTTTCAGATGAGGAAATTTAGTCATGGATTGGGTAAAGAGCTTGTCCACGGTCCTCTGGGAGCAAGGGTGAGATCCAGAATGTAAGACTGGTCAGGGTGGCTCCGGAGAGCCTTCCGTTAGCCACGACACTCGTGTCTGCCAGTTTAGTTTTGCTGACCAAACTGGGAATTACAAAAACAAAACAAGGAATGAACTTAACGATTTAGTCAAATAAACTTAAGCGAAGAGGTAGCCAGCTTGGATTTAAATCAGGTCAACAAATACGTATTGGAGGCATAACGCACACCAGGCCCAATGCCTCCTGCTACACCAGGCTTAGTACAGACTTAGGTCTAGAATATGTAGCTGGCCAGGGTTGGAAGAGGTGAAACGAGTCATATGTAGAACTGTATTTGCTTTCGCTCAACTGGCTATACTTTTCTGATTAGCAACTGATACAGCAAGATACATGCATCTAGTCTTGCTAAAGTGTAATTTTGGAATCTTTTATAGCAAGTACCACCCTAATTTGGATTCTTGTAAAATTAGTAACTGGGGCTTTAAAAAAATTTTGAGATCCCAAAGCTGTAACATAGCAATCTCAAATGTTTTAGTCTCTGGACCCCTTCACATACTTAAGAATTATTGAGAACCACCCCCCCCCAAAGCTTCTATTAATGTGGGTTATAGCTGTCAAGAATATATATTAGAAATTAAAATGCAGAAAGTTTTCAATATTTAGTCATTAAATTATTTAAAACAAGAATAATCCCATTACATTTTGACATAATTGCATATTATTTTAAAAATAACTTTCAACACAAAAATTAGAACGACACGGTTTCAGATTTTTAGAAATTTCTTTTTTTTTTTTTAATAAAAGACAGCTGGATTCTTAGATTTGTTTCTCTATTCAGCCTGTTATGATCTTGCATATTATGTGTCCTCTGGAAAACTTCATCGGTCACTTGTGAAAGAATGAGAATGAAACCGCAAAAGTAACATCTTAATTTGTTATGAAATTAGCTCTGACCTCATGGACCACTCATGGAACCCCACCCATGACCACACCTTGAGAACCACTGCTTATAGAATTAAGTCTGCCAACACAATCATTTGTCATGCTATATGTTTTAGCCTCTTTTCATCTAATGTTATCCGAATGTGGACATATAAGAGTTCAATGTATTGCTTGCCTGTGATTTAAAATACAAGGACTAGGTGACTCCTTTCTAGCTTGGTATAGTTTATATATTTTTAAATCTCTCTGAATAAAATCTAAATTTAAAAACAAATTGAGGATGAATGGTGGTGTGAGGCACTCTAACACCTGAGAGCCTACAGTAGGGTGGGCAGTACACAGAACGGAACTGAATAACTGATTAATTGAGATAGATAGACAGAGGGACCAATAGATATATATTTGATAGCTAGATATGTAGATAAACAGAAAGAAAGACTTAGATGTATATAATATTATATCTAGGCACTTAAGTTTGGCTTACCAAACATTTACTTATTTATAAAGGTTTTATTTTTAAGTAACCGTTACACCCACCATGGGGTTTGAACTCACAACCTCAGAATCAAGAGTTGCACCAGACTGAGCCAGTCAGGCACCCCTGGACTCTTTTTAGAAATGATCCACATACATGGATGTGTTGATTGAATCAGTAATGGCAACACTGCTCTTATACAATTAAAATCACTCTCTAGGTTGGAATAGCCAATAAACTACTAGATGTTTATAATTCTTGTAATAATTTTAAATATGTTGACTGTTAATACTCATTTGGCTAACTTACTTTGTTGTGGCAGAAATATGGGCCCACAGGTAATAAGAATGTTTCTAAGTTGCTGAAATTAGTAACTGTTGTGGGGTGTTTAGGTCCTTTGGTTTTCCTAAGGTCAAATACACATGAGTTTTTATTTTTATTTTATTTTTTCTTTTTCTCTTATTTTTTCTTTTTCTCTTATTTTTTTTTAACATTTATTTATTTTTGAGAGACAGGGAGAGACAGAGTAAAAATTGGGGAGGGGCAGAGAGAAAGGGAGACACAGAATCTGAAATAGGCTCCAGGCTTGGAGCTGTCCTCACAGAGCCAGATGCGGGGCTCAAACCCAGGAACTGTGAGATCATGACCTGAGCCCACGTCAGACACTTAATCGAATGAACCACCCAGGCGCCCCTAGACATGGGTTTTTACATTTTACACAGGTTTATACACAGCTTTTGAAATACTATAATGTTCTTTTTTCCTTTTTAGTGTCCACATCTGACAAATACAGAGCCTTTTCAATAAATATTGATTTTAGTATTGAAGAGAATAATTCATTTCTATTTCATAAGAGTAGTTGACAATTTTCAAATTGGCATTTTGGAGGAAAGTACAATCCAACAATTTTATTTGAGAACAGGGAAGAGAACGTTTTTGCCCACAGGATGGTAAACATTTTGGAAAGAAAAAAACCCACAGCAAATAAGAGTGAGTGTGCATGAGTGTGCCCTGCCCTTTCCAACCAAGGAGTTGACACCATAATGATGTTCACACTGATCTTTTCTGCTAGGGTGAAGAGGTTTCTCACTGAAATATTTAAGTATTACTCCAGGAGGGCAGAGAAACTAAGTCTGCACGCTTCTCTGTATTGGAGAGTGCCCTGCCTCCTGGCCTGGAGGAAGGCTGGTTGTAGCTTTACATGCAATAGTAGCGTTGTTCTTTCTCAGCTACTAAGGGCACTTAACAGTCTCCTCCCACATTTGGATGCAAGGAGTCCTTGTTTCGTAGGTCTTCCTTTGGCAGCTCTGGGAATATTTGTTATCCGGTCTCAGAAGATGTGTTCTGGAAGATGGCAAATGCTTAAGAATGACTTCAAATGCATACATTCACTTCAGATAAACCATGACAAAATAGGGTGAACAGATGAATTCAGAATCAAGTTGTTGCGCATGTCTTCTTTCTTTGATAAGGTGTATACTATGTTTATAGACATTAATCTGAAGTTTCTGTAGTCTAAAGTTTGTTGTGTTTTAGTCGTAGGTTCAAGTTTGTAGAGAGAGCCCGTTTTCTAGTCGATCACAAAAATACAATATTCCATAATTAAGGCAAATGTGCTCCAAATTAGGCATTAACTGTACACTGTTGATGAGTTGGAACATGACATTGGCTGGTTCCATTTATTTTGGTCAGTAAGTAGCAACTGCTGAAGCTGAAGCCAAATCAATCATACAGCAAACCACAGCAACTGTTAGGATGGTCAATATGATGAGGCAGTGGTGGACTTTATTTCACATGTAATATACACATATAGCCATAAAGTAATAAAGAACCCTACCACACATTGGAGCACAATGCATAAATCTCAATTTGCAGCATAGTCTGGGAATAATTTATGCCTACCTGCAGTATTTGGAGTTAGATGTGTATACAAACGTTCTGTTCTGACAGTCGGACTTTATCCCTGAAGCTAGTAAACAAAGCAGCTTCTATAAAGGTCCCTAAACTAATAAGACCACATGAGGCGAATACTTACATTGGCTTGTCTTGAAACTTCATTACAAAAATAATCCTCTTGTAACATCTCGGTTAAGTGCATCCATAAACTATTTTTAAAGAACTTCTACTAATCAAAGAAGAAATCTAAAGATAATTGGTTTCTAATCAACATTGTCACAAAATCTCAAAATTCTTCAAAAAGGACTACAACTGAGCAATTCTTGACGCTCTGGTGTGGAAATTGTATAATTTCCTATCCAGAAGGGTGATCAGTTTTCCAAGACAGAACGTTTCTGTCCAAGGAGTTCCTTCCTTTAGTAGCATTTGTTCTAATGTTTAAAATGTTTCTCTATTCCTTCTAGTCAATTACTGTCAGTTACAATTTGAAGAACTCACTATCAAATACTTGAGTTTCTCCAAATAAAATGATGCCATGATACAGATACAGAGCATTGCATTGTCTTTTACATACTTTAGGTTCAGAACTCATTTAGATTTCACTGATGGAGAAGTAGGGGAGATGAGGTAAAAGTGGAGTCTATAAGGAACGAGGGGGAAGCAGGAGCTTAAATTGAAACAGCTTTTGGATGTGACCTAGAGCTTGGAGGATAATGGCCCCGGGGAAAAATTCTTTGGAAGGTAATGACTGGAGACAAATTTCTGGGTCAAATGCAGTGGTTGTGATGAATAAGTGTTCCGATTTCTGATTTGAAAAGAAATCATTGTTTCATTGACGGAAAGGTGAACAAACTGGAAAAGTGAAGTGTGTTCCGTCTGCAGTTGCAGGGCATGATGCAAATTACTCAGTTAGAATTTCTCAAACGCAAGCCAAATCAGTCCCATGAATGGGAACTTTGCTTTTGTTCTTGAACGTGTACTGTTTGCAGAGTCCTACAAGAAAGGACTTCAGTAAAGGACCTCATGATACATTGTCCTCTATTTTGAAAGAAAGGGAAAGTACCTTTCCACTGTGAATATACCCTTTGTGTTGTGTGTTATGTTAGGGCATGACAAGGATACACAATGATTCTTTCTTCTATCAAAGCCTCTTTTGCTTAGGTTAATACCATTGTCTGAGGATTAGGAAACAGGTTTCTATGTTTCGAGGCTTTTTGACGTTTCTTGATGTTTCGTGTAACTATAATGGAATACCTTGACAAAACAATCCTCTGTGGCTTTGCTCTGACCCTCACTAGCCCTTAAAGTCCAAGACTGGGGGAACTTGGCTCCTTTGCAGACACATTTCCTTCAATGACAGATTTCTCAGGTCAGGCAGGTATTTTGTTTACTTGAAATTGACCCAAGGCTTGATCTTGAGGAAGAAGTGGGTTGTAGATAAAGGCAAAACCAAGGCAAACCGGGATCCCAGAAACTTGTCTTTTGAATTTGAATATTTAGAAGTATTCAATAGGAAAGTAGCTTTGCCCAGGGCTTTCGGAACTTAAAGGTCTGATGGGACCCGGATCTTGAGAAAAATCTGAAATTAGAGAAACATAGTTTTGTTCAATGAGTTGCATGGGGCGTTTGCTCACTCCAGCTGGGTGTAAGCTCCCTTGGTAGAGGAGGGATAATAGGTCCCTGGAATTAAAAACTTGCACTTGGATTCTTGCTCTACCACATAACTGCTGAGATTCCCAGACCCTTATCTCTAAAATCTAAAATAATAATATCGACCTCACAGGACTGTTAGTGATACTCATTGGCATAATGCATGGAAACTACATGGATTAATAGAATGTAATCTGGGCTAAGGGATTAGGTTTTTGGAGCTGCTAGGTGTTGCCCCTCTGACTGGATTGACTGGATCTATTATTTACATCAGTATCTATATACTCTTCCTTTTCTCTAATATTTTATTAATGTTTCAGCCAATTTTTCATAAAAGGAGAACAAGTCCTTACCTAAAATGGACATACTCGGGGGAAATATTCAGTAGGCCAAATGAAAGAAGATAGAATGTCATTCATGGTTTTAGGCTGTGGGTGAGTCCTAAAGAAGTGCGTCTGGGATCCTGACATGTTCTCATTCAGACCCAGATAGTTTCCTTAACCTTCCAAATCCACTGATGTTTTAGTTTTGATGTAAGTAAATCTAAGCACTGAACTCTGGCATTTCCAACACAATTAATTTTTAAACATGGAAAATATTCAGTAGGCCATTGATACAGAAAAGGAAGTTTCTGGAAACTTTGCCTAAAGAGACAGTCCATTGGAATCCTTCAAAAGTTTGATAGTAAATATTATTTTGTGAATTTACAGAAAGCTCTGGGAAGGAGGCAGGAAAGAAGACCTTTAGCCAGACAGTAGACTGTTCGCTTCAGTTGATTTGCATTTCAGATGAATAATTGGCAAAAAATTGGTCCCTGATAAAAAGACAAGTTAGGCTTTACTGGGTAGAGCAACAGAGACATTTCATTCTTTCCTCTTGCGTAGGAAAACCATTTTGTCTAAGTTAAAATGATATTCCTTCTTTTTTAAACTTAATTTACTTTTTCTTTTATAGTTTATTGTCAGGTTGATTTCCATATAACACCCAGTGCTCATGCCAACAAGTGCCCTCCTCCATGCCCATCACCCCCCTTCCCCTCTCTCGCATGCCCTCCCTTCTCTCTCCCACCCGCATCAACCCTCAGTTTGTTCTCTGTATTTAGGAGTCTCTCATGGTTTGCCTCCCTCCCTCTCCTTATCTATTTCTCCCCTTCCCCTCCCCCATGGTCCTCTGTTAATTTCTCCTGTTCCACATGTGAGTGAAAACATAAGGTACCTTCTCTGCCTGACTTATTTCATTCAGCATAACACCCTCGAGTTCCATCCATGTTGCTACACATGGCCAGAGTTCATTCTTTCTCATGGCCATGAAGTATTCCACTGTATAGATAAACCACATCTTCTTGATCCATTCATCTGTTGATGGACACTTAGGCTCTTTCCATGATTTGGCTATTGTGGAGAGTGCTGCTATGAACACTGGGGTACATGTGCCCCTAGGCATCAGCATTCCTGTATCCCTTGGGTAAATTCCTAGCAGTGCTCTTGCTGGGTCATAGGGGAGTTCTGTTGTTAGTTTCCTGAGGAACCTCCACACTGTTTTCCAGAGGGGCTGCACCAGTTGACATTCCCACCAACAGTGTAGGAGGGTGCCCGTTTCTCCACATCCTCGCCAGCATCTAGAGTTCTCTGATTTGCTCATTTTAGCCACTCTGACTAGCGTGAGGTGGTATCTCAGTGTGGTTCTGATTTGTATTTCCCTGATGATGAGGGATGCTGAGCATCGTTTCCTGTGTCTGTTGGCCATCTGGATGTCCTCTTTGGAGAAGTGTCTGTTCATGTCTTCTGCCCATTTCTTCACTGGATTTTCTGTTTTTGGGGTGTGGAGTTTGGTGAGTTTCATATAGATTTTGGATACTAGCCCTTTATCTGATATGTCATTTACAACTATCTTTTCCCATTCCATCAGTTGCCTATTAGTTTTGTTGATTGTTTCCCTTGCTGTGCAGAAGCTTTTTATCTTAATGAGGTCCCAGTAGTTCATTTTTGCTTTTATTCACCTTGCCTTCAGAGACATGTTGAGTAAGAAGTTTCTGTGTCTAAGGTCAAAGAGGTTGTTTCCGGCTTTCTCCTCTAGGGTTTGGATGGTTTCCTGTCTCACGTTTAGGTCTTTCATACATTTTGAGTTTATTTTTGTGTATGGTGTGAGAAAATGATCTAGTTTCATTTTTCTGCCTGTTGCTGTCCAGTTCTCCCAGCACCATTTGCTAAAGAGACTGTCTTTTTTCCATTGAATACTCTTTCCCACCTTGTCAAAGATTAATTGGACATAAGTTTGTGGGTCCAATTCTGAGTTCTCAATTCTATTCCATTGGTCTAAGTGTCTGTTTTTGTGCCAAGACCATACTGTCTTGATGATGACAGCTTTGTAGTAGAGGCTAACGTCTAGGATGGTGATGCCTCCTGATTTGGTTTTCTCCGTCAATATTACTTTGGCTATTCAGGATCTTTTATGGTTCCATACAAATTTTACAATTGTTTGTTCTAGCTTTGAGAAGAATGCTGGTGAGATTTTGTTTGGGATTGCATTGAATGTGTAGATTGCTTTGGGTAGAATTGACATTTTAACAATATTTCTTCTTCGGATCCATGAGCATGGAATGTTTTTCCATTTCCTTGTGTCTTCTTCAATTTCTTTCCTAAGTTTTCTATAGTTTTCATAATATAGATCTTTTACATCTTTGGTTAAGTTTATTCCTAGGTATTTTATGGGCTGTTTTTTTTGTTTGTTTGTTTGTTTTTGGTGCAGTTGTGAATTGGATTAGCTTCTTGATTTCTCTTTCTGTTGCTTCATTATTGGTGTATAAAAATGCAACCGATTTCTGTTCGTTGAATCTCTACCCCTCTTTTTATTTATTTTTGAGAGAGAAGAGAGAGAGCGAGAGAAAGAGAGAGAGAGAGAGAGAGAGAGAGAGAGAGAGCATGAGCAAGGGAGGGAGGACAGAGAGAGGGAGACACAGAATCCCAAGCAGGCTCCAGGCTCTGAGCTATCAGCACAGAGCCCCATGCAGGGCTCAAACTCACAAACTGTGAGATCGTGACCTGAGCCTAAGTTGGATGCTCAACTGACTGAGTGTCCCACATGCCCCGAGATGATATTCTTTCTTAGCAGTGGAGGGAAGAAGTTAGGTGACAGGATTTTGTTTCTCTTTTTCCCCTTTAGAAATGAGTAGTGTTCACCAAAGAAGAGAAGGCAGTTATCTCACTGAGATGGGCAGTGATGCTTCTTTAACCCCTGAATGGTCTTCCGGATTTGTTCAGGAGATGCAGCCTGTGGAAATTGAGTTCAGAACTCTGCGACATACTGAGGAGGCTGCATTTGAATTTAAATAAATTCTGTGGCTTTCTTTTCCAAATTCTGCCCCAGGCTCACATTGTCTCAACATCACCCACTGCAGTACCTACCTGTAATTTCTACCTCTGTTAACATCATTCAACAGTTCTTAAGATTAACTGAGCTTCCAGCTGGGTAATCGCTCCATTTCATCATGGAACCGGAAATCTCGAGACTCTTACCTTTTGGGACCTTATGCCTCAGGTGCTCCCTTTAGGGCCAGTTCACAAAAAATAACCTCTTTCCATCAAGGCAAGTCTTCACAAAGATATTTCTGCTGTCTTATCACCTCCTATATCATATCAGAGAGGCCAAAATGAAAATAACAGTCCTAATTTTAATGAACTATGTTCTCAGGATTTAGTAACCATACCCAATTTTTTCAGTTATCCATGTTAAAGAACAAAATTCAGCTGAGTATATTTTCAAGATCTTATTGGCTTCAGCTAATGATCTGTGAATTAGTAGCATCCAGTGTAGCAGGGAGAAAGGCACTTTGAAGAGCTGTGCAAAATGAGAGACTTTTATAGGCAGAAGGGAGCAGGAACAAGGAAATTGTATGGGATGAAAGAGGAGATTGGTTGTGGCAAGATTACTTTCTCCCAGGGCGTGGTCTACCAGGAAGGTGACCTAACTAGTGCTGATTGGGTGATTCCTGATTGACTGGTGTAAGAGTCTGTTGCTGGAAGGGCTCAGAGTGTAATTAAGTCTCTGTTTGGTGGTGTGCAGCTTCGTAGAAGCAACTTCCATTTGGGCTTGTTGTCTTGTTTTTAACATCCATCTTTTAAATAAGTGAAGCCAAATTCTCCTTTTTCAATCATGGCGTGAGTTAAATGGCAGGTCTCTCCACCTTTAAGCTACCATGAACAGATTAACTGCAGGCTTAGACACAACAGAGATTCTTAGAGCATTTAGGATGCCTAGGTGGCTCCGTTAGTTAAGTGGCCAACACTTGATTTTGGCTCAGGTCATGATCTCATGATTTGTGAGCTTGAGCCCCGCTCTGGGAGTGAGCCTGCTTGGGATTCTCTCTCTCTCCGTCTCTCTTTGCCCCTCCTCTGCTCATGCTCTCTCCCTCTCTCGCTCTCTCTCAATAAATAAATAAATAAACTTAAAAAATGGTGATATTAATGAAGACCATTGGAATTTGCCTCTTTGGAAATGCAGAATATATTTAAAGGAATGTTTTAATATGTAGATAAATGGTTTACTATTCAGGTTCCTTATAGGAAATAAAAATTGGCCACTCGTTAATAATGAACACAGGTATGGTAAACAGTAACAAAGTACCTCTGGCACATTTCATGGTTCAGATGTGAAAAGAAAAAGCCACAAAATCTCCTTGCAGTGAAACAAACTCAGTTTGTTGACATGCATGGCTAGTATCCATTAGCTACCTCGTATGCTAAGGAAATAAAATGTTATGTCCTTCTTTATCAAAGATATCAGAGTGTTTTTGGATACATGTGAAATATCAGAATGTTTCTGTCTTTTGTGTTTATTTCAACACTACACAAACAACAGTTACCTTGGCCATTAAAAAAAAAGTCCATCCATTCTGTTTCTAATGATACTTAAAATTAGTTGTGTGTGTTTAATGCTCTGTTAATAATCTAGAAGTGGTAGGCAAACTCAGTAATTTAGTTCTTTGGTTTAAGGCATGATCAAGATTAGTCTTTGTTTTCCCTATCTTATGCCAAAAAATCACATGTGAGAAATACTGACAGATATGAATTGTGTATATATATATCACACACACACACACACACACACACACACACACACACACACTCCTTGGGAGTGTTTCTGGGCCATGTTATTATGAAAATCTCACATAGAAAAAGTGAGTATATCACACCAGAATGTTAATGGGGTACAGAGCCCAAGAAAAAGGGCAGAGAGCCCACTTTGGGAAACCTGGAGTAGATTACGTGCAGTGTTTATCTCCTCCTCACAGCCAGGAAGCCTTCGTAACGTGCCCTTCGCTATGTGACAGGGCAGGGCCAAATTGGAAATCAATCACGTAGTGCTCCCAAAGCAGATCACTGAGTGCATCTGACAGCCTCCTCTCTGTATTTCTAGATGGCTGAGAATCAAGTAGTTGCACAGCAAAATGCGAACACTTTTCTTCCCCTTACTCCTTGGCACAGATTCCTTATCCGTCATCATTACATGTCTTCAAAGGCCTGAGAGATGCTGCCATCCTTGGGCAACAAAGGATCCAATGCACAGCAGCTCAGAACTTGAGTCGTTGCAACAGATGCTGTTTTATGTTTTGCCAAAGAATGGCCCCTTTTATTTCCGTCATGAATGCAGCCTTTCATTCCGTCTCTAAATGTTTTCCAGTATTAAACCTAATCCTTATCTATCATTCTCTTTGGATGATAGGCCGCCCCTTTGCCTTTGGATACAGCATTGCCGTTGCCATGTAAATACGGATTTGCAAAGAAATGGAAACTTCGTGTTCTTTACTTTCCAGCTCCTGCTGATTTCTTGGTAGGGGCGGTGGGGCTGCATTTCAAGGTCAGAGTAGCTGAGCCAAGCTATTCCAAATATAAGAAAACATGCTGACATGGAAATGAACAATTTTACCCTGTAAAAATTCTCTGCTCATGGGTGTGGGAAGATTAGAAAAGGTTGCTGGTTGAGGAAAGCCATTAGGTAAACAGAACGAGCAAACAAGCGCAAGATTATTTATTCCTATGTTTGTTTCTTGAAACAGAACCCAGAAGGGCCGAGGAAGTCAGAACTCACGTAATATGTAGGAAGGGAGGCCCTTCTGCAAAGCAGTGAATGGAATTTGTTCTCTCCAAGGGTGTAATCAGGAGGGACTCCCCAGAATTCTGAGGTTTGCCACGCAGAGATGGTACCCAGTGTCTTTGCCACCTCTGTGGTTTTCATCCAAATAAAAAGGATTCGGAATTATTCATGAAAGTTGCTTGGATGAAATTTTGAAGGTGGTTCAACTCCTGCTCACAAATTGAATCGCTTGGGGCAGGCAGGGGACTCAAACTTCTTTTTTTAATTGTTGTTTAAAGTTCATTTACTTTTGAGAGACAGACAGACAGAGAGACAGAGCATGGGTGGGGGAAGGGCAGAGAGAGAGAGAGGGAGACACAGAAGCTGAAGCAGGCTCCAGGCTCTGAGCTGTCGGCACAGAGCCTGACGTGAGGCTCGAACCCATGAACCACGAGATCATGACCTCAGCTGAAGTGCGTCGCTTAGCCGACTGAGCCACGCAGGCGCCCCTCAGCAAACTTCTAAGCCAGGACTCCTCCCACTGAAGTCCTCACGAGCACTCAGGGTTTTTTGCTCAGTCTGTCTGCATGTTTTGTGGCTGCTTCAATTCGCCAGGTCTTTATTTCGGCTTTTCGGTGCCAAGCCACTGTGCTGGTGATACCTGGGTAGCTAAAGGAGGGAGAACACTCACTCTAAGGAGGCTCACAGAGAGAGGGAATGCTCCGGATACAATCACAGCAGTGAAGACAGGAAAAATGCAAAGATATGAAGGATGAGGTACTGTAGAGATTTTCACACATTTCAATGATCGACGTCCAGTCTTTTCTGTTTCCCTCTTCCTGCCCCTCATGGGGATTATCAAAACAGTGACCATCGGCATGCCCGGGATGCACAGAAGAGGGATCTATGAAGGAAGCAAGAAGCCACTAGCCTGTGCGTAGGCTAGATCTGCTTTGGACCCATGCTCAGTTACTATTTTTGATTAAGAGCCTAGAAAGCACCATCTGGGCCATCAGACTCTTGCATTAACATTCAATATTGGCTGAGTCCACAGGCAGCTGGCTGAGTACTATTTAAACTGGGACTAAGACAGGAGTAGGTCCTGACAGGTGGTAGTTAAGGGACACTCGTCTATTCTAACCATGTCAGCAGTAGTGATACTGTAATTCTCTCCCCAATGTGGTCCTTCTGCTATGTTTTGACAGGGTGGCTGTTATTCCCAGGGTCTGTATTATTAGCCATACACAGACTAGGTTTTGATATACGCATATGCATATGCATGTGTTTATATGGTTGTATATATTTATGGAAGAATTCAAGAAAGTTAGTCCTCTGTATCATGTACACTTACGAGAAGCACTTTCTTGCGTGGCGTAGAAAAATGTGGAAAACATTTTAAGAAGAGTAAGTCCAGGAGAAGTTGATTCATTTGTTTCCCAGAACCTGACTTTCTGTTTCTACCAAATAATTCGTTGGGACCAGACAGAATCTAAATAATTTCTAGGTCTTTAGTTCTGTAATTCCATCTTTCTAAACAAAATGAAAACAGTGTCGAGGGCACATGGACTAGATTAGCGGTTAGGAGCGTAAGCTTTGGTGTCAGATTTACTTTAAATACGACTCCAATTTCTGCCGTAGAAGAGTTCTGTGACCCTGTGGAATTTATTAAATCTCTCTGGACTTCAGTATGTGTCCCTGTAAAGTGGGAAATTGTATTAGTAACCTAACCCTATAGAGTTGCTGTCTGCATTGACTGTGGAAAGGCATATAAAACATTTTGCAGAAGTCATGGTAGAGAATGATTATTACAAAAATGTTAGCAGCTACGCTGATAATTATGAAAGTAAAGACTGAAAAAAGTCAGCAAAATGGAGGAAAGCTGATTTCTTTGCACTGGCTGGTCTGAAAAGTGTTGGCTGGGTAGATTTTCCTCGTCCTGGGGAAAGTGAAGTACAGCATTTCTTTGTAAAGTATACTAGTAAATGAGGAGATATTTGGGTTAAATCACCCAATTTCTATAAGCCCTGATTATTCCCACAAATGACTCTGGGTTTTAGGTAAGGAAACATGCGTTATTTTAATACATTCATTAGCAGTGATGATGATGATGATGATGATGATGATGATGATGATGATGATGATGATGTGTGTGTGTGTGTGTGTGTGTGTAAAATCATTCTGGTATCTGTGTGTTCATGAGAAGGAGCCAGGGGTTATGGGTAGCTTCCAGGGCAGGAGTCTGCGTTCAAATATAGGCTGTAATAGCATCATTGTGGATGAATTCTTTAAACTTTTCAGTCTCAGTTTACATCTTGGTACAGTTAGTGCATAGCTATTAAATTGCCTCTGCTCTTAACACCATCCTGGAATTCTAGGACTCTGTTAAAAATGGTCCCATGAATGAAAACCTCCGCACTAAGAGATTGACTAGGATGAACTTTATTCTTGTCTCGTCCAGTGTTTCTCAGCTTAGAATTTCTCGAATTAGAAATAAAAATCTCAAGAGTCCAGACAAGGTTGATTCAGTCAACAGCCTCACCACCTTCTAGCCGTTCTGTTCAAAGCAGTGTCCCTCCAGCCACTCCGTGCAGTCCCAGACCCAATAGAAGTACACTAGGAATCAACCATGTGTCAGGTGCTGTGCTCAATGCTGGAAAACTAAGACAGGAAAGATACATCATCCCAGTGAGCAAGACACTTAATGCTTATGTATTTTAAATGCTAGGAGAGCATGAAGGAAACGTACTAAACATTCCTGGTAAGGGCTGATAACTTTCCACATAGATGTCCTCATCAATGAGGTGAGGAGGGGGTGGTAGACATTCCCAAGCATAATGAGCAGCCCTTGCAAAGGTACAAAGGGATGGCGAGCATCCATGCACTCAGAGAACAGCAAGGACTTCATCCCTGTGGAAGGGAAACTGAACACATTGGCTGAGGACCGACATGCTGTGAAGTGGTCTGGGATCGAGTACCAGTTCTGTCACTAATTTAGGTGAATCACTCAACAGATTCTTTAACCCGTCTGCTTCCATTTCTTCATCCGTAAAATGAGAATGATAAGGTATGATGAAGATATGTTTTTGGAACATACTCTGTAAATGGCTCTTTTTATTAGCACGAAGCAGAGAGTGTTAGTGAGACAGTAGAGAATGGACAAACGGGAGTGGAAGACAGCAACCTGATCATAATGAAAGGCTGTTTCATATATGCTTTGCCAACAAGGGTGTTTTATATGGTGCTGATGGGGAGTCATCTCATGATTTACACTGGAGAGTCTGGTGGCCATTTTCATAGCATAGCAAAGGGCAGATCAGGATAAGGGCAAATTGGAGGAAAAGAGTCATTTTATGCGGAAACAATGAGGTGTGAAATACGCCAATGTTGTGGCTTAGGTGACTGGGTGAATTGTGGCCATCGACCACCTCCGGGGAGGAGGTACAAGTTACTGGGAAATGTCATCAGTTCTGTTTTGTTGAGTTGGACAGTGGCCCCAGGACATGAGCTGGAGATGTTCGGTGAAGGCTTAAGTACAGAACAGCATCTCAGAAGGAAGTCTGGAACCATGCTGTCCAACAGTCGCCTGATGGGAGCTTCAAGTGCAAAATCTCTAGTAGCCACTCAAAAGAAAAATGTAAAGAAATAGGTGACATTAATCTTAATTATACATTAGATTTAAGACTACAACTCTAAAATGTCATTTTAGATCAATGTAATCAATACAAAATTAAGAAGACACACTGCTTTCTTTTATTTTGTATTTTTTTGCTAAGTCTGAAACTCAGACTTGGCTTGAGATCTGCTCAATATAAAGCCACATTCCTGGTGCTCAGGAACCACAATGTGGGTCAGCACTGCCATGATGACAGTACACCTGTAGAACATGGTAATGGATAGAATTTACCTAACATAGTAATGGATAGAATATACCTAATAACAAGTATTAGTTGAGAGATTCCAGGTGCTGTGATGGGAGCTGAGAATTCAGCGTTGAACAACACAGTTTCTTCTTCATTAAGCTTTCAAGTTATTAGAGGACCGGGCTTCTGTTAGCCTAAAAGTTCTCTCTGCGCACATCAGATAAACGCATGGCCCCCGGGCAGAGCTGCCCCACTCCTGGGATCACAGAGTGCAGAAGATGTTTCTCTGCCTCCTCACTTCTTCTGCTCTGAGCCTCTGCACAGAACAGAGGGCACCAGGACACTGTGGCCACTCTGCAGGGAAAACAGACACTTAACGAGTCATTGGAAGAAAACAGGCTGAGTATTGTAATGGAGGAAATTCTTGCAAGGGGGTCTCGGTTGGGCAAAAGTCAGAGAAGCCCACCCTGAGGCTGAAGGGTGACCAGAAATTAGACCAATGGGAAGATGAGAGGGTAGTTCTCAGGGGGGCTTGTGGAATGAGGAGAAGTCCAGATCACATGTGGGAGGGAAGGGGTGGTGGGGCATGATATTGGAAAGTCCAGGAGCCCCTTGGAAGGGTGGATTAGAGGAGCAAGAAGCACGCAGAGTCCTGGGCATCAGTAACATCAGTGGTCACCTACAGAGGAGTTGAGTAGCTGGAGCAGTCAGAAATACAGGACAAAACCCCGGGAGAGTGAATGTCATAAAAGGCGCTGAGAGTGAGACAGAAAATACAGCCTGTGAAAGGGGGCCAGCCTGGTGTCAGGTGCAGAGGGGAAGTCAAGGAAAAGGAAGGCTGAAGAAGGGCTGTTGACTCAGCAGTGGAGACAGCTGTGAGGACTCTGGTGAACACAGTCAAGCGAACCCAAGTAGCAATGGTCGAAGAATGAATGATAAGAACAGAAGATTAAGAACAGAAGATACTTTAAAGAAGGCTAGCCATTGGGAGGTGACTCAAGAAGATAATGCCAACACAAGAAGAAAAGTTGTTTGCTCTCTCCTTTTCTTTTTGTCCTTATTCATAGGACACCAGCCTATTTCTAAAAAGTCTATGTCCATCATTCACTCTCCAATGCTATTATACCAAAGCAGAGAAATGACCTATAGAAAAGATTAATTTTGCATTCATTCAGTAAAGACTGTTGAGCACCTGTTTCAGGCAGGAACAACACAATAGCTACAATGAAATAGTGGATCATTTTTTTCTTTTACAGTTTATGGTCAAGTTGGTTTCCATACAATACCCAGTGCTCATCCCAACAAGTTCCCTCCTCCATGCCCATCACCCCCCTTCCCCTCCCCCCACCCCCATCAACCCTCAGTTCTCAATATTTAAGAGTCTCTTATGGTTTGCCTCCCTCCCTCTTCTTATCTATTTTTTCTCCCTCCCCTCCCCCATGGTCCTCTGTTAAGTTTCTCCTGATCCACGTATGTGTGAAAACATAAGGTATCTGTCTTTCTCTGCCTGACTTATTTCATTCAGCATAACACCCTCAAGTTCCATCCACGTTGCTACACATGGCCAGATTTCATTCTTTCTCATGGCCATGGAGTATTCCATTGTATAGAGAAACCACATCTTCTTGATCCATTCGTCAGTTGGTAGACATTTAGGCTGTTTCCATGTTTTGGCTATTGTTGAGAGTGCTGCTATGAACATTGGGGTCCATGTGCCCCTATGCCTCAGCATTTCTGTATCCCTGGGGTAAATTCCTAGCAGTGCTATTGCTGGGTCATAGGGGAGTTCTATTGTTAGTTTTTTGAGGAACCTCCACACTGTTCTCCAGAGGGGCTGTACCAGTTGACATTCCCACCCACAGTGGAGGTGGGTGCCCATTTCTCCACATCCTTGCCAGCATCTAGAGTCCTCTGGTTTGCTCGTTTTAGCCACTCTGACCAGAGTGAAGGTGGTATCTCAGTGTGGTTGTGATTTGTATTTCTCTGATGAGGAGGGATGCTGAGCATCATTTCATGTGTCTGTTGGCCATCTGGATGTCCTCTTTGGAGAAGTGTCTGTTCATGTCTTCTGCCCATTTCTTCACTGGATTGTCTGTTTTCTGTGTGTGGAGTTTGGTGAGTTCCTTATAGATTTTGGATACTAGCCCTTTATCTGATATGTCATTTGCAGGTATCTTTTCCCATTCCATCGACTGCCTATTAGTTTTGTTGACTGTTTCCTTTGCTGTGCAGTTTTTTCCTTGATGAGGTCCCAATAGTTCAGTTTTGATCTTGATCCCTTGCCTTTGGGGATGTGTCAAGTAAGAAATTTCTGTGGTTGAGGACAAGGAGGTTGTTTCCTGCTTTCTCCTCTAGGGTTTTGATGGTCAAGGATGGTTGTTTCCCACTTTATCAAAGATTAATTGACCATATGTTTGTGGGTCCACTTTTAGGTTTTCCATTCTATACCATTGGTCTATATGTCTGATTTTGTGCCAATACCATACTGTGTTGATGACTACAGCTTTGTGGTAGAGGCTAAAGTCTGGGATGGTGATGCTTCCCGTTTTGGTTTTCTTCTTCAGTATTACGTTGGTTATTTGAGGTCTTTTGTGGTTCCATATAAATTTTAGGATTGTTTGTTTTACCTCTGAGAAAAATGCTGGTACAATTTTGATTGATTGAGAATGTGTAGGTTGCTTTAAGAGTATTGACATATTATTAATATTTATTCTTCTGATCCATGAGCATGGAATGTTTTTCCATTTCTTTGTGTCTTCTTCAATTTCCTGTATAAGTCTTCTATTGCTTTCATCATACAGATCTTTTACAACTTTGGTTAGGTTTATTCCTAGGTATTTCATGATTTTGTGTGCAATTGTGAATGGGATCAGATTCTTGATTTCTCTTTCTGTTGCTTCATTAGTAGTGTATAAAAAGGCAACCGATTTTGTACTCAGCAACTTTGCTGAATTCATGTGTCAGTTCTAGTAGGCTTCTGGTGGAGTCTGTTGGGTTTTCACTGTAAAGTATCATGTCATTTGGGAAAAGTGAATGTTTGATTCCATCTTTGCTAATTCTGTTGCCTTTTATTTCCTTTTGTTGTCTGATGGCTGATGCTAGGACTTCCAGCACTATGTTGAACAACAGTGGTGAGAGTGGACATCCCTGTCATGTTCCTGATCTCAGGGGAAAGCTCTCAGTAGTTCTCCACTGAAGGTGATATTAGCTGTGGGCTTTTCATAAATGGCTTTTATGATGTTTACATAAGTTTCTTCTATCCCGACTTTCTCAAGGGTCTTTATTAAGAAAGGGTGCTGGAAGCACCTGGGAGGCTCAGTCGGTTAAGTGTCCAGCTTCGGGTCACAATCAGGTCACGATCTCACGGTTTGTAGGTTTGAGCCCCACATCGGGCTCTGTGCTCTCAGCTAGCTCAGAGCCTGGATCCTGTGTCAGATCCTGTGTCTCCCTCTTTCTCTGGCGCTCCCCTGATCATGCTCACTCGCTCTCTCTCTCTCAGAAATAAATAAAACATTAAAAATTTTTTTAAAAAAGAAAGGATGCTGTATTTTGTCAAATGCATTTTCTGCATCTATCGCCAGGATCATATGGTTTTTATCTTTTCTTTTGTGAATGTGATGTATCACATTAATTAATTTGTGATATGGAACCAGCCCTGTAACCCAGGAATGAATCCCACTTGATCATGGTGGATAATTCTTTTTATATTTGCTAGTATCTTCTTGAGGATTTTTGCATCCATATTCATCAAGGATATTGGCCTGTAGTTCTCTTTTTTTGCTGGGTCTCTGTCTGGTTTGGGGATCAAAGTGATGCTGGCTTCACAGAAGGAGTCCAGAAGTTTTCCTTCCATTTCTAATTTTTGGAATAGCTTGAGAAGAATAGGTATTAACTTTGATTTGAATGTCTGGTAGAATTCCCCAGGGAAGCCATCTGGCCTACGGCTCTTATTTGTTGGGAGCTTTTTCATAACTGATTCAATTTCTTCACTAGTTATGGGTCTGTTCAGATTTTCTATCTCTTCTCGTTTGAATTTTGGTAGTGTGTGTGTTTAGGAATTTGTTCATTTCTTCTAGGTTGTCTATTTTGTTGGCATATAATTTTTCATAGTATTCCCTGGTGATTGCTTGTACTTCTGAGAGACTGGTTGTAATGAATCCATTTTCACTCATGATTTTGTCTATTTGGGTGCTCTCTCTTTTTGAGAAGTTGGGCTCAAGGTTTATCTATTTTGTTTATTTTTTCAAAAAACCAACTCTTAGTTTCATCTGTTCAACTGTTTTTTTTTTCTTTTGTATTCTATATTGTTTATTTCTTGCCTGATCTTTATTATTTGTCTATTTCTGCTGGGTTTGGGTGTTCTTGCTGCTCTGCTTCTAGTTCCTTTAGGTGCACTGTTAGATTTTGTATTTGTGCTTTTTCTAATTTCTTGAAATAGGGCTGGATTGTAATGTATTTTCCTCTCAGGACTGCCTTTGCTGCATCCCAACGTATTTGGATTGTTGTATATTCATTTTCATTTGTTTCCATATATATTTTAATTTCTTCTCTAATTGCCTATTTGGCCCATTCATTCTTTAGTGGAGTGTTCTTTAACCTCCATGTTTTGGGAGGTTTTCCAGACTTTTTCCTGTGATTAATTTCAAGTTTCATAGCAGTGTGATCTGAAAGTGTGCATGGTAGGGTCTCAATTCTTCTATATTTATAGAGGGCTGCTTTGGGACCCAGTATGCGGTCTCGTGGAGAATGTACCATGTGCACTCAAGAAGAAAGTGAATTCCATAGCCTCAGGATGTAGAATTCTAAATATATCTGTCAGATCCATCTGGTCCAATGTGTTGTTCAGGTCCATTGTTTCTTTACTGATTTTCTGTCTAGTTGATCTATCCATTGCTTTAAGTAGAGTATGAAAGTCCCCTGCAGTTAGCACATCTTTATCAATAAGATTTTGTTCATGATGGGTTTTATGTATTTGGGTGCTCCTGAATTCAGTGCGTAGGCATTTCTAATTGTTAGCTCTTCCTGATGGATAGACCCTGTAATTATTATAGAATGCCGTTCTTCATCCCTTGTTACTGCCTTTACGTTAAAGTCTGGTTTGTCTGATATAAGTATGGCTACTCCAGCTTTCTTTTGACTTCCAGTAGCATGATAGATATTTCTTCATCTCCTTACTTTCCATCTGAAGGTGTCTTTAGGTCTAAAATGAGTCTCTTATAGATAGTAAATAGATAGTGTTTTTTTTATCCATTCTGCTACCCTATGTCTTTTGATTGGGGCATTTAGTCCGTTTACATTCAGTATTATTAGTGAAAAATATGTGTTTAGAGTCATTGTGTTCTCTGTAGGATTCATGCTTGTAGTGGTGTCTTTAGTACCATATGTTCCTTGCAACATTTCTCTCACAGATTCTCCCTTAAGATCTCCTGTAGGGCTGGTTTAGTGGTGATGAATTCCTTACATTTTTGTTTCTTTGGGAAAACCTTTATCTCTCCTTGATTCTGAATGACAGGCTTGCTGGATAAAGGATTCTTGGCTGCATATTTTTTCTGTTCATCACATTGATGATTTCCTGCCATTCCTTTCTGGCCTGACAAGCTTCAGTAGATAGGTCTGCAACTACCTTGATATGTCTCCCTATGAATGTTAGGATCCTTTTATCCCTAGCTGCTTTCAGAATTCTCTCCTTATCCTTATATTTTGCCAGTTTCACTATGATACGTCATGGAGAAGAACAATTCAAGTTACATCTAAGGGGAGTTCTCTGTGCTTCTTGAATTTCAGTGTCTGTTTCCTTCCCCAAATTGGGGAAGTTCTCAGCTATAATTTGTTCAAGTATCCCTTCATCTCCTTTCTCTCTCTTCTTCTTCTTCTAGAATTCCTATAATATGGATATTGTTCCATTTAATTGCATCATGCAGTTCCCGAATTCTCCTTTCGTGCTCCTGGGTCAATTTATCTTTTCCTTAGCTTCGTCTTTTTCTACAATTGTGTCTTCTAATTCACCTATTCTCCTCTCTGCCTCTTCAGTCCGTGCAGTGGCTGCCTCCATATTATTATGCATCTCATTTACAGCATTTTTAAATTCACCATAACTATTTTTAAGGTCCATAATCTTTGTAGCAATAGCGTCTCTGGTGTCTTCCATGCCTTTTTCAAGCCCAGTGATTAATTTTATGACTATTGTTCTAAACTCTTGGTCAGTTATCTTGCTTATAACTGTTTTGACCAATTCTTTAGCTGTCACTTCTTCCTGAAATTTCTTCTGTTTCCTCATTTTGGCTAGTTGTTCTTTTTTTTTTTTTTTTGTCTCTTGTAAGTTTTAAAAGCTGTTATGTGCTCTGCACCTGCAAGTACTGCTGTATTAAAGAAGGCTCATAGACTGTACAGGGCCTGTCGATTCAGGAAGTGTTTTTTTAATGGTGTCCATGGTCTCTCTTGTTGAGACTTTGGTTATTTTATTTCCCTACTCAAAGTGATATTTGGGACTCTACACCATGTGTACTTTGGTTTGTTTCTTGAGGTAGCCCTGGAAGGGAAAACTGACAAACAGGGAATAATTGCACAAACAAATAAAACAGACAAGCAAACTGAAAACAAAAACAAAAACAACAAAAGGCAAAGAACAGTCTAAAAGCATAAAACCAGAAATCCCAGCTACAATAAATAGCAGGGTGGAGGCAGTGCTATTGGAAGAGCAGATACAAAGAGAGAAATGACAGTGGTAGGGAGAAAGAGAAATGAAACATTGACCAGGCAGAGAGACTAAAAGGCTTAATTTGTAGAGAGAAAAAGGAGAATATGGCAGGAGGTGAGGAGGGGAAAAAATGAAGACAATGCTGCCCAGAGAAACTATATATTCTGATTATTTCAGAGAGAGAGAAAGGAAGGTAAAGACAGAGGTGTAGAACAAGCATCAAGGGAATGGATTCAATATGCCTGTCTAAGCAAACTTATAATCAAAATACCCAGTCCAGAGGAAGGGAGAGATAAGAATGAGATAAGGGAGAATATATCCGAATAGCAAACATTGATCTAGAGTTAATCACAGCAATGCATCAATGCTGGTCTTGGGGGACAAGCTGTTTGTTGCCATATCATCTATCTGGATTCTGATAAAAACAAAATAAAAAACAGAAAACAAACAAACAAAAAAACAGCTCCCCAGCACAGGGGGGCATGGTTTGATGTAGGCAGATCTTACCTCCACTGTGGGTCTTGTGGGCCACTCCCTGAGGCTCTGCCTTGATTATGGGGAGAAAAATCGTGCCCTCCCCCATTATTTCTCAAACCAGGCATTGCAAATCACTCTTTTGGGCCCAATCTCACTGTGTCATGGGTGCACCCAAGGTGGGCCATTTTCTATGACCCACACCCAGCCTCATTATTCCATGTGCATTAATGATACCGCCCAAAATATAATCTCGCAAGCCAGGGCACTTCTTAGCAGGGGATGGAGTAGGGGAGCAGTTCCTCCTGATGCCGACTGCATCCCTTGTGTTCCACCTATCCTGGAGGGAATTTCTGGACTGGGGCACCCAGCCCTAAGAAAGCTCTGAAGTTAGAGATAGGATCTCTCTCTGAAAGCTCTGTGGTTAGAGATGGGATGATAAGATCCTTCTCCATCCAGGGCCTACATTTTTCTCCTCTCTAGGGACAGGTCTATGATTCCCTAGAATCTTTCTCTTCCTTTTGTCTCTCCGCAGAGGGGGCTCCTTCCCCTCCATGCCCCTGTGTCCCAGCCCATTTTTATCTTCCCCAGTTTGCAATCACGCACCTATGAGACTGTCTTCTTAGTGGACTCCATCTCTTTTCCTCCCAGACTCTTGCGGTTCAGAGTCCTTTCGCTTCAGCCGTTCTTTGTTTGAGGGATGCAGACGGGAAGTATGGAACTCCCTATTTCTCTGCCATCTTGCCTCCTCCCCCAAATAGTGGATTTATTGACAATTGATTATGTGTCAATCTCTCTTCCCACGTTTTGACTAGTATCACCTTATTTGCTCTTCCCCAAATCCTCACTGGGTACAAACCATTACTTATCCCGTCTTACCAGTGAGAAAAACCTCTAAGACTAAGAGAAATTAAGTTGCTATCTAGAGGCATGTGGTAACATCAGCAGAGCATGCTGGTTCTGGACAACCCGCTCATAACCGTCATGACACGGGCCAACATAAGACAATCTGAGGATTTGGTTCCTTATCAGTTCATGTTGCAACTTTGGTCAAAACTCTTCTCTTGAAATTTTTCTATAGTTAACCCAAGCCTCCCAGGACACTGAATTTACTTTTGTCACTGTTGTTCCTTCGAGTCACTTATGTTGTTTTCATTAGATATTGCAATGTGGTGTTCCAAGTTCACCTCTACATGGATATCATGCCAAATCTTTATCGTCGCTGGTTTAGCACCTGGTAGCCATCAGGAGCCTTCCAAGTCTAAAATTTTCTACCTTTCGATCTTTTTTTAAATCATTTTAAAATGGAGGATCACATAGGGTTAGTTTATCTACTGATACAGTCTTGATGATTCATGGGCAGGTGTAGTACCCTGTCGCCTGCGACTTTCTTTTTAGGATCCTCTTTTTCCTTTCTCTGTCTAGTTCTGACAGTGCTGATGAGATGACCAAAGGTACTTGGCCTGATGCCAACTGTTAGAGACAACATGAGCAAGGTATCACCAGTGTTTCACAGAGACCTACATTCCAGAGGATCTCATCAGAGCATAAGAGCTCTTCCAGATAATTAGTAATTGGTCCTCACAGCACTCCTGGGAAGTGCCTGGGTATGCAGCGAAGGTACACAGAGCGTAAATGAGCTTTTCCGGAGTGCAAGACAATTTCCTCCTCAGTGAAATGGGGACAATTATAGCGATCCACCTTACAGGGGTGTCAATTATTCACAATCTAAAAGCCCTGGGAATTATAGCCCGCACCAGGAATACGTACTCACAGCACACTTGTATTGGACTTAATTGACATTCTCCTCTCCAGTACCCTGCTATCTGCAAATCACACCACAATGACACCCCTGGGTTTACCTTGGGTCCTGGTTATTGACATGGAGCCTGTCTCTCTGCATCAAAGATCTGCTAGATCACACCAGAGGATAGAGGAACAAACCTGCCAGGTGTCAATGAGCCCATGACAAGCAACCTAAATGGAATTCTGACAGGCCTTCACTGCCTTGTACATAAACATAATTAATCAACACAGAAGGCACACTCAATAAGCTACAAGCAAAGCAGAACACGAAGTATGAGGCTAAAGGGAAAAGCCAAAGATCTCGTTGGATGGTAGGAATTGAAAAAGCCCACCTGACTGGAGAAGGCGCAAGTGGAATATTCTGTATAAGGACCTCTTAACAACTGCATCCCAAGACACTCCCACCTTTGAACCTTGTTTGTCTGGGCCTTTTGTGTCCCCTCCTCTTTCCCCTCCTCGGCCACCGTGCCACTGTCCTGTCCCTCCAGTGAATTGAAATTGTGAGCCTTGGGGGGATGGAATCTATCGTATATGTTATTTTGATTCTCTTAAATTAGAAACACAGTTACAGAAACCAAACCATTTCTGCTTCAGTGCTCTTCACCTGCGGTAACTGCTTATGCATTTCATTGATGGCACGTTTACCATTGGATTCCTTCCATTTTCTTTGCACATTTCTTTATACACCTCCTCCTTTCACAAAGCAGCTCCGGTTGTACTTGTTCTCGCACAGACTAGTGAATTGTCCTTTACAGAGGTCCCTGCAGGACTGACTCTAACATAGAACATGTAAGTAAGAGTTTTAGATGAGAGAAATCTCCCATATTTTACACTGACCACCTAAATCCCCAGCTGCCCTAAAGAAATATGGGGCCGGGGGGCGGGGGTTGCCTGGGTGGCTCAGTTGGTTGAGTGTCCAACTTCAGCTCAGGTCATGATATCATGGTTCGGGGTTTCAAGCCCCTCATTGGGCTCTATGCTGACAGCTCAGAGCCTGGAGCCTCCTTCAAATTCTGTCTCCCTGTCTCTCTGCCCCTCCGTCTGTCAAAAATAAACAAACATTAACAAATATTTTTAAAAAAGAGCTATGGGGCAGGGATGCAGTCCAGCAGAGGTGTAGAAGGGACCATGAAGATAAAGGAAAAGGAGACTGAACAATCATCAGATATAGAGTCAGAAGCAAATTAAAACTGATAAGCTATCCAAAGAAATGTCTTTCAACATAGAAGCTAGACCAACTCTTGCTAGAAAATACCAGTACCTAATGCTTTTTATCCCAAAAGTATGCAGTAACATACTCTCAACTTGGACCTTTTTTGAGGGCAGAGAAAAGCCAATCCTGTCACCTCTGTGATTTCCAGAGAAGTTGAAAGAACTGAACAGATCATCTCTTGCTATCAAAAAGAAGGCAGAAAGAGGGGCACCTGGGTGGCTTAGTCGGTTAAGCGTCCGACTTTCGCTTAGGTCATGATCTCACGGTTCATGGGTTCGAGCCCCGCGTCGGGCTCTGTGCTGACTGCCAGCTCAGAGCCTGGAGCCTGTTTCAGTCTGTGACTCCCTCTCTCTCTCTGACCCTCCCCTGCTCACGCTGTCTCTCTCTCTCTCTCTCCCTCCTAGAAATAAATAAAAATTAAAAAAAAAAAAGGAGTCAGAAAGAAAGGGCCAGGGAAATTAGAGACAATAGTTCTTGGAACAACTGCACAAACTCCTCAATCCTAAGTGACTAGAAAGTTCCATGGTTTTCATTACTCGAACGCTTCTCCCCATGATTATAAATCTGATCCTTGGTTGATTGCCCATATAAAGGAGAAACTGGTTCAGTGACCGAGGTGGAAATTTTTATATTTGCTTTAGGAAAAGCAGGAGTGACTGTACACAATTTAATTCTAAAGCTGCACTGAATAATAATAGTAGTAATAATAATAATAATAATGCCCTACAGATACAAAGCAAGTTACAAGTACAGCAAGAAATGATTTCCAAAACTCTCTTTCCAAATGCAAGAATGCAACAACATGGCTAGAAAATAATCCATTTTGTAGCTAAACAATGATGCTTCATCTCAGTTCCTTTGCATTAAGTGAGAAAATAGAGCATGCCAACCCCAGAGATCAACACTAACTCTGTTTCACGAGCTTAAGAAACATTTATAGCAGCTCAGGCCATTGCTATTGAACGAGAGGAAATTTACAGAATTCCACCCAGAGCTCACAGTGGTGTCCACAGTGTGTATGGAGACAGACAAGCATGCATTCGGGAATAGTCAGGCTCAGAGTAAGCTTGTCAATGCCGATTTAAAAATACTCTGTCACGCTGTTAGGAAATGCCTCATTGTGAAGAGAAACTCTGCTCTGGGGTGGTTGATAAAAACACACACAGTATTTGAACTTTATAGATTAATGCTTTCTTGATATTTTGTGCAGCACTTTAAAGACAACGTATTGTAAGAGATATGAGAATTTAGAAACCAAGCAATACATTGACTTCCATGACAGAAATGCATAAAACATAAATTTATGTAAGAACCAGGCTACGATATATTTTTGTGCCTGAATCATCCACTTTAGGTATTTGCATATTTTAAAGTTACTGTCAGTCCTCCATATCACTTCTGTGCTCTATAAATCTGGCAAATGAAGGACCCAGGGCATTCATATATTATTTATCGATTTATTTGCAAGATTTGTCTAGCATACAGTCTCCAAATAGCTAACAGCATTTTTCCAGGGTACTCTATAGTAGCAGTGTTTAGCATGAGGACGTTGGAAATGAGCAAGTAAGAAAGAAATTATGTCAACTCTTTGGGTATTGTGGCTATGTACCAGGACAGAATAACATGGATTTCATTTAATGAATTTCAACTAGAAAAAAAAAGATTAAAGGATAAGAGAATTTAAACATTTTTAAAAGTTTATTTATTTTGAGAGAGAGAGAGAGCAAGAGAGGGGCACAGAGAGAGGGAGAGAGAGAATCCCAAGGAGGCTCTGTGCTACCAGCACAGAGCTTGATGTGGGGCTCGATCTCACAAACCCTGAGATCATGACCTGAGCTGAATTCTAGATTCAGCTGTTTCACCGACTGAGCCATCCAGGTACCCCATAATTTAAACATTTCTAATTCATAATCTGAAGGATTATAAATCTATGTCCCTAAAGCTACCAAGATGATATTAATATCAGATGTAACAGCCTATTAAGATGCTACCCTTGGCTGGAAATGACTGACTGCATTTCAAGGGAGGTTTACAGTCAGGTGATAAAATGTTTATAGGCCCACCCATAGCAACAGCAGAAAAATTCTAATTCATTGATTCATTGATTCTGATAAGGGGTCTCCAAGGATATGTGGTTGGTCCCCTGAGAGCTCTGTTTCTCACAGTTGCCCACATCCACCTGTTCCCTCCAGTGTCTCTCTGCGTGATTTTTAAAGTAAATATCTCAGGCTTTCATATACATCAAAGTCTCAATAATGTAGTGCTATAGAATGTCATATGTGGGTTGAAGGAGGAGATTTTGGGGGCCCAGAGAGATAAAACAGGATGGTAGCATCCTAACATCTCGTTCTCATGGAGGCTCCCTGAGTGAGGGCTTCTTGTGTGCCTTAGGGAACGAACATGGATCTGCTGTTTCAGGTAAAGTCAGTGCTGACATCCAAGGTCAATGCTGGGGATTTGTGCATACCCCATAGAACTGTTTGAGTTGAAATAGCTCCCTCAGGGTCATGAGGTCCCATGCCCCACTTGGATCTTTACTCAACAATGAGCAGGAAACAGAAGTTTTGTCCCTAGGTATTTCCTGTGGAAGAAAAACCTGGTCACCCCGTCACTGGGCTTTAGCACCATGTTAAAGAGAGCTGGGGGGTTGGGTCATATACTTAAAGAATAATTGAAAATACATGAGGCTCCCTGCACCGGGTGATCTCACAGACCTTTCCAGCCTTACCTCTGTGGATATGACTCGTTGGACACTGCCAATGCATTGGAAAAACTTCAAACCACATCTTTTCAATGACAGCTTGGGTTCACAGGACCTCCCTGTGATAGCAGCCAAGTGATCTGGCCAGGACTTTTGTTCCAAGCCTGAACTTTTTCCTTGCTGATAAAGGTATGCCCATTCTGTTGCCAGTTTCTGCACCCTACAATTCTCCCAGATACTCCGCAGCTGGCTTTGGCTCTCACTTAGCACTACTCAATTTGAGCTGCTTCCTGAAACCCTGGTACCCAACCAAGGCTTATATATCTCTACCTCTTCTTCCCTGAAACCGAGGCCTCCAACTAAATTAGCAAGGTTGTCTGATTTGGTCTGAGGTTGCATGTACTCAAACCACAAAGTGATGTTTTCTCTCCACATTTATTAAATGAAAGGTTTTGGGGCCAAAAAATTGTTCTGGAGAAGATCCTTTCCTATCACCCCTTCCTCCCTCCTGATGCAGCTCTTCTGCAGCACATAACACAGGGTGGCCACGTGGAAGGAAACTGATGGAGTCTTCAAAGTTCTAGCCCCCACCCTGTCATCGACTCTCTGCTCACATTTAGGCAAATCTTTAACATCTTTTTGAGTTGCAGTGTCATCATAAGAAGCTGAAGAACGTCTGTCTACCACGTGGGAGATATGGGTAATAAGAGAGTTTGGGAAAAGTTTACAGGGCTGTCTATGAGCAGGGCAGCACAAGCATGGAGCCGTGGGAGAGTTAAACATGTCATTGTTGTTCATTTGGTCCTTCCTTTCTCCTCTTCTATTTTGGCTTTTGGGGATTCATCTTCGTCATTCAACTTGCTTGAATGAGTGAATGGCAACTATGTCTCAGGAACTATGATAGATCCTCGGGTTTTCAAGTTTAATAACACAGGTCCCTTTCTTTCAGTAGCTGGTGATGCCATAGAAGAGACTGCAGACCAGAGATTACCTGTTGACAACACCCATGAAGATACCTGCGGGGACTTTCGTCGTCATCAGAGACTTCCTGGATGAGGTAATATTTCACAGGAGGGGTGAAGGGGAAAAAATGCAGGGGATGGCGAGTTGAAGAAGCGAGGAAGCCTACCTCCATCAAAAGCGGATCGTGTGCACAGAAGCTCAGGGGTTAGATGGCTTTAAGGGATTGGGAATCTGAACTGGCTCCATATTGCTGTCGCACAAGTGAATGGTGGAGAGCGAGGGCAGGGCATGGGGCTAGAATGGCACTCAGGGCCCTTTCCATTCGCAGTAAAAATCTGGTCTTTGTCCAAGGCTTGAGCAAACAGTGATGTGTTCCTGCTCACTATGGCAGTCTCAGGAGAGATTAGATCCAGGCCGTGGATGTGCTGGACCAGTTGCTATATAATAGTTTCCATCTTGAGATCATCCAGATTTGCAGCCTCCCGCCCCATATATATTTGTATATATATATATGGACCTTAACTGGCTGGGCGATGTCCTTCAACATGATTTAAATTTTAATCCATCTCAAAATGGGAGTAATTTGAGTTGCTAAAAATGGGTAGGTGTTCAGCAGCCTGACGTGAATGAGTGATGGGATTAACACCCAAATGTGAGGAAATGGAACATCATACTCTAAAACCACAAGCACAGTGGCCATTAAATTGGATGTGTCAGGGCAGTTTTGTAGTCATTACGTCATGGACAAAAAAAGGTACGGTGACCAAGATTGTCATTTCATGATATTTATTTTAAAAGAACTAAAGGAGGAGTGCCTGGTGGCTCAATTCGTTGAGCCTCAGTCTTTTGGTTTTGGCTCAGGTCATGACCTCCAGGGTTACAGGACCAAGCCCCGTGCTGGGCTCTGCACTGAGTGTGGAGCCTGCTTGAGATTCACTCTCTCTTCCATTGTCCCTCCCCTCCCCCTGCTCACATGCTCTAAAAATAAGTACTAAATACTTATTAACAGTTCTTATTAAAAATTTCCAGTCCCTGTTTCTGTAGCTTATTGGTCCTATTAACAGTGCTGTATGAGCCCAGGCAATAACGATTCCCGATACGCACTCCATCTTCTTCTCAGACCCCCTCTCCCTCCACCGCCTCCTTTTGCTTGTCATTACAAGGAGTCATTTTTACTTTTTTCTTTTCCTGTGCCACCTTGGGCAGTGATTTTGTCAGGCCTTCAGAAATCACTGCAAAGCCTCTCCTTGCTTATTTTTGGAGACAGAGTTTCACCCCAGGGGAATTAATTTCCTGACCTCTCCCGGTTCCTAATAACTAACACACCCACGTGAACCCACATCTATGCAATTATGGTTTACCCATAATCTTTGGAAATTAGTTAAAATTACTTAAAAATATTTGTCTTCTATTTACATGGGAATAACAACCTGGGTTCACTTCCTGGTGTTTCCTCCTCCAGGTTAAACTGAACAATTTCGTGGACTTCATGCTCGAGGAGACCTGTGATAGATCATTTTAAGACCTTCCTAACCAGATACCCATGCAGAGGTACATAACAATTATTCATTTGAGACCGGTACCCAGGTAGTTAGAAGAATTTTTTACTTCTCAGTCAAGCAATTAGTAAGTAGTAACATTAAATCCAAGGGTCCTTTTTATTTTTCTATTTTAATAACAAGAGTTTTTACCGTGCTCTTTCTGTTTGAAACTATACTCAGTGCTCTGCAATTTATGTTTTAGCTTCCATAATGTTGGCGAGATATTAATATATGCATGAAGAGTTGCAGTGAACATAATTACAGTGGCAAAGTGATAAACACAGAGCTATTTTGCCTGGTAATATTATGTATTTAACAGGTTTATTTGTTCAACAGTTTTAACTTTAATTATGTTTTGCCAGTTGGGATTTTTCGACATGTAGCCATCATAGCCCTTCTCTGGCTATTAGTCTAAGAAGATTGCATTCATTATAAAAATAATCCATACTTACTTAATTTTTTTTCTTTACTGCCTTACAAGTAAACTAAAAAAAATTACAACTTTCTTTGCTGCTGGTATTATGTGCCTCATTTGGATGCTAAACACATCGTTTTCCGTTCCTATGTGTGGCAGGAGAAGGTGCTGCATAGGATGTTGGCCCCAGGCCTGCTGGGTCTCAGGAGCCGTACTGGCTTCTGTCACACAGACTCGGAGTTTGGTGACCCCCAGATGCTGGCTCCAGCCCACCCCCGAGACTCTCCAGTGCCCTGGGCAGCGCGCCGCCAGAAGACAAACAGGCAACATGTCCCGAAGCTGATAAATGGACGCAGAGGGCCAGTCTCCCTAACGGTCAGGGCAGGCCTGCGCTCTGCCGCACCGAACAGTCTCTCTGCAATGCGCGTTCCAGGCAGCGGAGAGGAGATTCAAGTACACCCCGAAGAGGTGAGTTTGCAAGAGTGTAATGGACTCGCATTATGTCACTGAACTTTCGAAAAAGGTGCTGGTTTCTCTTTTGCAAGTTGACAATTACATGTCGGGCTCCTTATTTCGGTACTGTGGCAGAGAGCGGTGCACACTCAGGACCAAAGGCCTGTTCCGGCCCGATGACTTCAGCCGCTACCTGGGCAGTCATCTTCTAGCTGAGACAGGTGACTTCCGCAGTAAAGTCTTTTGATAAAAGCAGATTTCTCCCCCCATATCTGGCCGAATGGCACATTTGGCTTCCATTGTGGTGTTGTTGGAGGTATAACGTACACACGTTGAGCACAGATCTTGGGTGTACAGCATGACAAATCACACTCAGGTGTGTACCCATGCCTCTCAGGGCAGGGGACACCAGCGTACCCCACAAGCTCCCTCATATCTCCCTCCCAGGACTCCGCCTCCCCCTATAACTTGCACCGAGGTATTTATTAATGTTTTGATAAAAAGCAGATTGAAGGTAATATTGGTATTAATTTTATGGTTTTGGCATCAAGTACTTAAGTACACTTGTTCATCCCTGGTGAATACACTGCCAAGCACCGGGGGCCACAAGAGACAAAATTTCTTTCTCATTCACTCATGAGACGAGCATTTGTTGTCATACATAAATTGTGTCAGTTGCAGGAAACAGACTGAAAAACAAACAAAAACACACCGCAGACCCTGCCCTGTAGGGTTTCGTAGTTATGGTCCTTTGGCTATCATTTTAGCCATGGCTGCAAATGTGTGTCACATACACACATTCGCATGCAGACATGTACCTGCATACACACTTGAAGTTTTTATGTATTTTATTTCTTTTCTCCTCATACATAAAACTACACACAAAAAAAAGGAAGATCAGATGATGTGGTCATGATGTTGAGTGAACCGGATCAGTGGCTCCCACCAGACATGAGGTTAAAAGTATCCTAGACAAGCCATCAGGTCTACAAGCATTCTTCTGCTCCTGGTACATTAACTCCGGTACCTTGGGTATGCATCTTACTGGCTCAGGACCAGCTTCTGCCTCTTCAGTTTGGTACTTCATTTGATCACAGGCTTGGTTCTTGCTGACCTATTTCCTGGAGCGAGGCTCCATTTTCTCTTGCTCCACACTCTAAAGCCACTGCAGCGTCTCCTCAGACGATTCTGGCTGCTACCACCTGTGTCTTAGTTACACTTCACGGCTACTTCAACAAAGGTACAGTTCCATTTGTGGGGTCTATTGGCATAAATATTTGCATTTATAATCAATTTTCCAGGCCCTTGATTCCACAGAAAATACATTTTCTTTGTAAATTCTCTTTCCTTGTAGATTTCCATGGAATTCTCTTGAAGAATTTCTTGATGACTTACCAGGTCGGTAAGTCGATGATTAATTTTTTGTCTTGAACAGAGTTTCTTCTTTTAATACCCTTGAAGTACGATGTAGGATGCTTTATGGTGGAACTCCTGTTATAAGAACACGGACCTTAAATGAGGCCAACAGTCCCCAGTTACTAGCACACACATACTCCTATGCTTATACACATAATGGCTTTACGGCTTTTGCAATACTTGTTTAGCTATTAATTATCCTTTCAGTTTTAAAGTGGAGATAGGACCCCAGTGTGAACTGGTCAAGATTTTTCCCTTTACAAATTTAGCTTCAATTTGAAAGGAAATGTAATTGATGAAACCATTGGTGTGTTGTGTTTCATGAGTTATGGGTATCTGGCATGGATTAAAAAAGAAAAGGGTAAAACATCATAGAAATACACACACACACAGAGGAAAAACATCAGTCTGGACTTGAATCTACCATAGCTTTGTTATTCTCTTTCTTGTTTGTGCCACTTTGAATTATTTGGTTCTATTTTTTGTGGCTTTCTGCAGTTAGCAGGATATTTAGTTACGGAATAGAAGAAATTGAAGCTTAGTTCATATACATGCAAGAATACCAAGCTCATTCAATCACATAGAGATAGAGTAATCCAGTGGAAACAATTTCTTCCTCATTCTTGTGCTTTCTCTGAGCTTTGAGGACATGATCTACTTCTGTCTGTGGTCTAATCTTAGACTTTTGATACTTTGGAGGCTACTCCACAGCTGCACCTACAAAATGCCAACTTCCTTGGTGGCACTTTGTTATTGCTGATGTCATAGCTCGCCCTTATCCCGTTAATGGCATACATAATGCATCATGTATGGGGTACACCTTGTGGTGTATAAAAAACACCATAATAATCACTTATTCATCTCACCTTTGAGCCATTTTTTGGAAAATAGGTATTCTGTGAGAAACAGAATTTCAAAACCTAGCAAAATAATATACAATGATGTATATTTTTGCTTAATTTTGTTAAGTACAGAATTTGCTTCTGACATTGGGTTGGTATTTTGCAGAATATAACAGAGCCATAAATATTGCCTTAATGTGTCCTCACATTTAAAATAATAAAATCTTTATTTATTTCTGAGAGAAACAGTCTGAGCAGGGGAGCATCAGAGAGAGAGGAAAACATTGAATCTGAAACAGGCTCAGCTAGCTGTCAGCACAGAGCCCGACACAGAGCTTGAACCCACAAACTGTGAGATCATGACCTGAGCCGAAGTCGGACACTTAACCAGCTGAGCCACCCAGGTGCCCCCAAAATCTTCTTTTAGAAGCTGGAAGTCTTGAGTGCCTGGGTGGCTTAGTCAGTTAAGCGTCCAACTTTGGCTCAGGTCATGATCTCATCACACAGTCTGTGTCGGTTCCAGTCCCTCATTGGGCTTTCTGCTCTCAGTGCAGAGCCCGCTTCAGATCCTCTGCCCCCGCCCCCCACCACCACCACACACACAACCCTTTGACTCTTGATTTCCACTCAAGTTGTGGTCTCACCATCACGATCTCATGGTTGTGGGATGGAGCCTGCTTAAGGTTCTGCCTCTGCCCCGCTGTGTTCACTCGCTCTCAAAGAACAAAGTTTAAAAATAAATAACTAAATAAATAGTTTTCCTTTTAAGGTCATGTGTAGCAGCTTAAGATAATAAACAGATATGTACAATTAGAATTTTTCTTTAAAATCAAAATTAGCATGGACATGTGCAAAAATGAAAAGAACAGGAACAAAAAAATCCAATAATTTCTCCTCAAGTTATTCTTTGATATTACTGGCTCATTGAAGCAAAATTCAAAACAAGCCCATTTTGCCCATCACACACTCCAGCTGTGATGAAGGCTGCCCTTTGGTCCTCTGATTACATACAGGAGGGAAAATGGACTGTGTGGGCAGACCACCACTGGCCACAGAACACGGAGGTAAAAATAGGTAGAGAGAGGCAGTAAACGATGTGTTCCCAAATTGTATACCTCTGTGAGTGCTGTCTCCACTCCTGGAGGAAAACTGCCCCATGCATTGTGTGTGTTAATAATGAAACATAAAATCAGGGGCACCTGGGTGGCTCATGTCATGATCTCGCAGTTCGTGAGTCCAAGCCCCACATTGGGCTCTCTGCTCTCGGTCCAGAGCCCGTGTTGGACCCTCTGTTTCTCTCTCAAAAATAAATAAAAACATTTTATAATGAAACATAAATCCATAATACCAAGAAAAGGTTGCAGGAAACAATAGTGTGTCATCATTATCATGTTTTGCACCAGCCAATGTGTGTAATGTCTATTTCTGGATACAACAAGCAGCAAGAAAGACTACAGCCTTTTATAGAATTGGAGATGCAGAGGGTATGAGATTCATGACCAGTAATGACCAAACAAAAATCGTTAGTTTCGTGCTCAAGTTTCAGCATTTTAACTGCTTACAGCTTAGTTTGCCCTAAATGGTTTTGCATGTCCTGGTTAAAATTAGAGCATGAAAGGGATTTCAGTGGATTCCTATGAAATAATGTCAATATAAGGCTCTCCCACTGATGACTAATTGATATTATAAGCAAGAAGTATATCTATACTATCAAAACTAAAAATATTATCCGACGATTTTTGCTGGGTAAATTTGGATAGTTGGCTGACTTCAAAGTTGAGTCTAAAGGAGGAGAAAGGATATTTCCTTCAAAACAAATAGCCCAGGTCATGCCTGTGAATATAATTAAGTTAGTTGGCTCAATGGTATTGACCTTATAATGAGTTAATAATGAAAAACTGGCAGTATCTAGAATTTAGCAGCTCTTAATAATAGAGTTATTAACTTGTTAATAAATGCTATGTATTTATTTGTACATTTTATCTTAAACACAATTGTGAGTCTCATTATTCCCAGATAAAACAATTCATTGTATGGTTTTTGAGAAAGCTAATGGCATTGTCCAGAATTAAATAAAGATTCTGAAAAATCATAAGCTGATTCTACCAAAAGTCATCCCTGTAACAAATTCAAAAGCATACCCACACTTCATAAGTTACTCCATGCTCTTATGTTCTAAAACCTTAACACAAATTTCTATTGTAGAATCAACACAGTTTCATTGTAGTACTTACTTTCAATTTTTGAGTAATATATTTAATCTTTGACAAAGCAGGAAAAAGTATCCAATGGAAAAAAGACAGACAGCCTCTTTAACAGATGGCACTGGGAGAACTGGACACCAACATGCAGAAGAATGAAACTCGATCACTTTCTCACACCATGCACAAAAAGAAACTCTAAAGGGATAAAGGACCTGAACATGAGACAGGAAACCATCAAAACCCTAGAGGACAAAGCAGGAAACAACCTCCTTGGCCCCAACCACAGTAATTTCTTACTTGACACATCCCCAAAGGCAAGGGACTCAAGAGTAAAAAACAACTATTGGGACCTCACCAAGATTAAAAGCTTCTGCACGGCAAAGGAAACAATCCATAAAACTAATAGACAACCACTGGAATGGGAAAAGATAGTTGCAAATGTCATATCAAATGAAGGGTTAATATCCAAAATCTATAAGGAACTCCCCAAACTCCACACCTGAAAAACAAATAACCCAGTGAAGAAATGGGCAGAAGACATGAACAGACACTTCTCCAAAGAGGACATCCAGATGGCCCACAGATGCATGAAACGATGTTCAGCATCCCTCCTCATCAGGGAAATACAAATCAAAACCCCTATGAGATACCACCTTCACTCTGGTCAGAGTGGCTAAAATGAGCAAATCAGAGAACTCTAGATGCTGGCGAGGATGTGGAGAAATGGGCACCCTCCTACACTGTGGGTGGGAATGCCAACTGGTGCAGCCCCTCTGGAAAACAGTGTGGAGGTTCCTCAAAAAATTAACAACAGAGCTCCCCTATGAATCTGCCCAAGGGATGCAGGAGTGCTGATGCATAGGAGCACATGGACCCCAATGTGAATAGCATCACTTTCAAAAATAACCCAATGACAGAAAGAGCCTGAATGTCCATCCATAGACAAATGCATCAAGAAGATGTGGTTTATCAGGGGCTCGAGGCAAGATGGCAGAGAAGTAGGGAGCTCCGTACATTTCACTCGCCCCCATCTCTCAGAGAAGGCCTGAAGTCATAGGAACCCTTACAGAATCCAGGAGTTTGGGAGGAAAAGGAGACACAGTCCGCTGAGAAAACCTTATAGCGTGAGTGTGAACTGGGGAAGATAAAATCGGGCCAGGACCGTAGACACAGAGGGAGGGGGATGCCCATTTGCAGGGAGCCACAGTGAGTCTGGGGGAAAAAAGAAAGTGGCCAAAACTGCTTGGGACATAGGGGGATCTGGTTTCCTGCTGTCCAGCTGACCCTAGGCGGGACGCACTCATCCCAGTCGACCCCTGGGTGAAACTGTCCTTGCTTGCCAGCCCGACCTGGAGGAGACGGGAGCAGCGGCCTCTGGCTCGACCCCCAGGGGGAAGGCAAGAGGCTTGAGACTGCTCTGAGGGACTCACCTGCGAGTTTATATTTCGGGCAATTTCAAGGGCACGCAGACTGAGATCTGGAAACGAGGCCTGGCTTTGGATATAGAGCACGGCCCACCTTGGCTACGCCCTTGGCACAGGGAGATCACACCCAAAAGAGTGAGTTGCAGTGCTTGGTTCGAGAAGGGACTGGGGCGCCACCACTCAGTGGTGTATATAGTTTCTCTGAGTAGCATTATCATCATTTCTTTTGCCTCCTCTCCAACCATAGTCCCCTCTTTCTCTCTTTGAATTAAGCCTCTTAGTCTTTCTGCCGGCTCATTTTATTGCCAATTTCGCTTCCTCCCCGCCCTGTCATTTCTCTCTGTGTATCTGCTCTCCCACCAGCACTGCATACACCCAGCTATTTATTTGTAGCTGGGAATTCTGGTTCTATGATTTCGACTGTCCCTTGTCTATTGGGTTTTTCCTTTTTCCTTTTCTTCTTTTTTCTTGTTTATGTATTTTTATTTTTATTCTTCTTCTTCCCTCCTTCCTATTTTTCTTTGTATGTGTCCCTTCCTTTTTTCTTTTTCCCTTTAAATTTCCGTGTTTGTTGGATCTGTCTGTGCGTTTGTGTGCCTTTGTTCCCGGTGTGTTTGTCTGTTTACTTTTCCAGGGCTACCTCAAGAAACAAGCCAAAGTACACATGGATGAGAGTCCCAAATACCACTACGAGTAGGAAAATAAAATAACCAAGGTCTTAACAAGAGAGACCAAGAGACACCATTCAAAGAACACTTTCCGAATGGACAGGCCCTGGACAGTCAAAGAGCCTTCTTTGGTACAGCAGCACTCACAGGTGCAGAGTGTGTAACAAGCTTTTAAAACTAACAACAGATAGAAAGCTAACCAAAATGACGAAACAGAAGAACTCTCCTCCAAAGAAATTCCAGGAAGAATTGACAGCTAAAGAACTGCTCAAAACAGATATAAACAAAATAAATGAACAAGAATTTAGAACAGTAGTCATAAAATTAATCACTGGGCTTGAAAAAGGCATGGAAGACACCAGAGAAACTACTGCTACAAAAACTATGGAGCTTAAAAATAGTTGTAATGAATTAAAAATGCTATAAATGAGATGTAAAATAAAATGCAGCCGTCCAGTGCATGGATCGAAGAAGAGAAAAGAGAATACGTGATTTAGAAGGCACAATTATAGAAGAAGAGAGATAAACTGATACAGGAACACAAAAGGAGAGTTCGAGAGCTCAGCAATACAATCAAATGGAGTAATATCCGTATCATAGGAATTCCAGAAGAGGGAAGAGAGAGGGAAAGGCACTGAAGGAGTCTTTGAACAAATTATAGCAGAGAACTTTCCCCAATCTGGGGAAGGAAACAGATGTTGAAATTCAAGAGGCACAGAGAACTCCCCTCAGACGTCACTTGAATCGATCTTCTGCATGACATATCATCGTGAAACTGGCAAAACATAAGGACAAAGAGAGAGTTCTGAAAGCAGTTAGGGATAAAAGGGCCCTAACATACAAAGGCAAACCTATCAGAGTGGTTATAGACTTATCTACTGAAACTTGGCAGGCCAGAAAGGAATAGCAGGAAATCTTCAATGTGATGAACAAAAAATATGCAGCCAAGAATCCTCTATCCAGCAATCCTGTCATTCAGAATAGAAGGAGAGATCAAAGTCTTTCCAAATAAACAAAAACTGAAAGAATTTGTCACCACTAAACCAGCCCTACAAGAAACCCTGAGGGGGACTCTCTGAGGGAAATGTTGCAAGGAACGCAAGATACCAGAGACACCACCACAATCATAAATCCCACAAAGGACACAATGACTCTAAACCCATATTTTTCAATAATAACACAATGTAAATGGACTAAATGCCACAATCAAAAGACATAGGGTAGCAGAATGGATTAAAAAAAAAACAAATTCCATCTACTTGCTGCCTACAAGAAACTCATTTTAGACTGGAGGACACCTTCGGATTGAAAGTAAGGGGATGGATATATATCTATCATGCTACTGGAAGTCAAAAGAAAGCTGGAGTAGCTATACTTATATCAGACAAAGTGGACTTTAAAGTAAAGACAGAAACAAAGGATGAAGAAGGGCATTATATAATAATTACAGGGTCTATCCATCAGGAAGAGCTAACAATTATAAATGTCTAAGCACCAAATATGGGAGCACCTAAATATATAAAACAATCACAAACAGAAACACTCTTCTCGATAAGAATGTGCTAATAGCATGGGACTTTAATACTCCACTTACAGCAATGGATAGATCAACTAAAGATATAATGGACTTGAATGACACACTGGACCAGATGGATTTGACAGATTTATTTACAACTCTACATCCTGAGGCCATGGAATTCACTTTCTTCTCAAGTGTGCATGGCACATTCTCCAAGATAATTCACATACTGGGACATAAAGCAGCCCTCACTATAAATATAAAAGAATTGAGATCATACCATGCACACTCACTTTCAGATCACATTGCTATGAAACTTGAAATCAATCACAGGAAGAAGTCTGGAAAGCCTCCAAAAACATGGAGGTTAAAGAATACCCTACTAGTACAAAGTCAACGTACAGAAATCAGTTGCATTTTTATACACCAACAATGAAGCAACAGAAAGAGAAATCAAGAAACTGATCCCATTCACAACTGCACAAAAAACCATAAAATATCTAGGAATAAACCTAACTAAGGACACTAGAGAGCTGTATGATGAAAACTATAGAAAACTTATGAGGGAAATTGAAGAAGACACAAAGAAATGAAAAAACATTCCATGCTCATGGATCCGAAGAAGAAATATAGTTAAAATGTCATTACTACCCAAAGCAGTCTACACATTCAATGCAATCCCAATCAAAACTGCACCAGCATTCTTCTCAAAACTAGAACAAACCATCCTAAAATTTGTATGGAACCATAAAAGACCCCGAATAGCCAAAGTAATATCGAAGAAGAAAACCAAAACAAGAGGCATCACCATCCCAGACTTTAGCCTCTACTACAAAGCTGTCATCATCAAGACAGTATGGTATTGGCAGAAAAACAGACACATAGACCAATGGAATAGAATTGAGAACCCAGAATTAGACCCAAAAGTATACAGCCAACTAATCTTTGACAAAGCAGGAAAGAATACCCAATGGAAAAAAGTCAGCCTCTTTAACAGATGGTGTTGGGAGAACTGGACAGCAACATGCAGAAGAATGAAACTAGATCATTTTCTCACACCACACACAAAAATAAACTCAAAATGGATAAAGGACCTGAATGTGAGACAGGAAACCATCAAAACCCTAGAGGACAAAGCAGGAAACAACCTCCTTGGCCTCGACCACAGCAATTTCTTACTTGACACATCCCCAAAGACAAGGGACTCAAGAGTAAAAAAGAACTATTGGGACCTCACCAAGATTAAAAGCTTCTGCACGGCAAAGGAAACAATCCATAAAACTAATAGACAACCAACGGAATGGGAAAAGATACTTGCAAATGACATATCAGATAAAGGGCTAGTATCCAAAATCTAGAAGGAACTCACCAAACTCCACACACAGAAAACAGACAATCCAGTGAAGACATGGGCAGAAGACATGAACGGACACTTCTCCAAAGAGGACATCCACATGGCCAACAGACACATGAAACGATGCTCAGCATCCCTCCTCATCAGAGAAATACAAATCAAAACCACACTGAGATACCACCTTCACTCTGGTCAGAGTGGCTAAAACGAGCAAACCAGAGGACTCTAGATGCTGGCAAGGATGTGGAGAAATGGGCACCCACCTCCACTGTGGGTGGGAATGTCAACTGGTACAGCCCCTCTGGAGAACAGTGTGGAGGTTCCTCAAAAAACTAACAATAGAACTCCCCTATGACCCAGCAATAGCACTGCTAGGAATTTACCCCAGGGATACAGAAATGCTGATGCATCGGGGCACATGGACCCCAATGTTCATAGCAGCACTCTCAACAATAGCCAAAACATGGAAAGAGCCTAAGTGTCCATCAACAGACAAATGGATCAAGGAGATGTGGTTTATCTATACGATGGAATACTATATGGGAATGAGAAAGAATGAACTCTGGCCATGTGTAGCAACATGGATGGACCTTGAGGGTGTTATGCTGAGTGAAATAAGTCAGGCAGAGAAGGACATATACCATATGTTTGCACGTATAGGTGGATTAGGAGGAACTTAATGGAGGACCATGGGGGAGAAGAAGGGGGTAATAGTGGGGGAGAGGGAGGGAGGCAAACCGTGAGAGACTCTTGAATGCTGAGAACAAACTGAGGGCTGATGGGGGTGGGGGTACAGGGGTAGGGAGGGTGATGGGCATGGAGGAGGGCACTTGTGGGGATGAGCACTGGGTGTTATGTGGAAACCAACTTGACAATAAACTATTTAAAAAAAAGAAGATGTGGTTTATCTAAATAATGGAATACTACATGGCAATGAGAAAGAATGAACTCTGGCCATGTGTAGCAACGTGGATGGAACTCGAGGGTGTTATGCTGAGTGAAGTAAGTCAGGCAGAGAAGGACAGCTACCGTATGTTTTCACTCATATGTTGAACAGGAGAAACTTAACAGAGGACCATGGGGGAGGGGAAGGGGAGAAAAGAGTTAAGGAGAGGGAGGGAGGCAAACCATTAGAGAGTCTTACATACTGAGAACAGAGAGTTGGTGGGGGAGCAGTGATGGGTGATGGGCATGGAGGAGGGCACTTGGGATGAGCACTGGGTGTTAGATGGAAATCAACTTGACAATACACTATAAAGGAAAAAATGGAAAAAAATGTAGAATGAAAATATTGCTTCAATGTTACACCTGAAACATGTATTTGAAATGGAATAAATCCTGTTCCTCCTGCCTCAAATACTTTCCTTTCCTTATGTCTCTTCAGTTCAAGGTTTACTTACTTGGGGAACCTATCCTAATCTTTCTGACCAGGTACAACTGTTCTCACACATTTCTCAGTGAGCCATGCACTTCTTCCAGTAGTGATTATGGTTTTATATTTGTTCATGAAGTACTTGATTATATATCCTTGTCACCAGACCATCAGATCCATGGGGAAGAGGCCTTTCCTGGTTTTATGCAGCTCTATCTTTGGACATGGCATAGTTGTTAGCATATAATAGCTCTCAATATACATCCAATGAATAAAGAAATTAATATGAAATAATAAATGGAAGAGCATGTTTATTGAAAGGATGTGAGTCTTGTGGGTAACAAAGCACATCCATGGCTGATGAGACTGAAAACGTTCTCCCGAGTTCATTTCAAAGTGAAATAAATAAATCTAAATTCTATGTTTGAACGTTCCTATGTTGAATGTTCAATACATGAGTGTTTTGTCACACTGAAACAACTGCATTTTATGTTTTTATTAGTAAGAACCAGATAAAGTCAGTGTCAGAGATTTATCAAATAAATGCAGCTCCTGTCACAGGATAATCCTTTTTCCAGCATTTTCAATAAAAGAAGAAGACGAAGAGAAAAATACATATTTTGTATGTGATTCATAATCTGCTGATGCTAAATCGAAGTCTTCTCTGAGGCGCCCTGCAAGTGTCTGATATTTTCTGGAAACAGTTTGGAATCACATGCGTGTTCTTACTACTGCTTACTTGCCGGCGTCTCAGTACCTTCCGTATAGGACAGGGCTCACCCATGGATGTCTTGCTTACCAGGGAATGTGTATTTTGCTTCGTTTCCTTTTGGGTTACAAACCAAAACCACGAAGGGGATTTTCTTACGTATCCTGAAAATATGCCCCTAAGATTGGAGTTTTCTAGTTAAACTCCTAATGGAATTTGAGATCGCTCCAAGAAAGAAACTTCAGGGCCTGCCTATCATGGCCACATCTGGAATGGTGTGTGTTCAGTAGCCTCAGAGCCCCAGATAAATACCTTATGTACAAGGATGTGTACCCTTCACACACTGGCTATCTTCACCCCACTGAGATTCTTCAGTGATCAGCCCCTTTAAAACTCTCAGAATATGAGGGATGCCTGGATGGTTCGGTTGGTTAAATGTCCACCTTTGGCTCAGGTCATGATCACATAGATCGTGAGTTCGAGCCCCACACTAAGCTCTGTGCTAACAGCTTGGGGCTTGGAGTCAGCCTCAGATTCTCTCTCTCTCTGATCCTCCCCACTCGTGCTCTCTCTCTCTCAAAAATAAATTAACATTAAATACATTTTAAAAACCTCTCAGCATGTCAGAATTTATGACACTAGATTAAATGCTAAAATTCTCAAGACAAAACATTTAAGTGGGAAAGAAAAGGCTTTTTCATGGTAGACTCCGAAAACATCACTGATAGTGTTTTAGGACCAGACTTCAGAAGTGTAGTGAGCACGGAAGCAAAAGTGAGCTGAGGCAGAAGGGTAGCTGTGTCATTCACTTCAATTCATCTTGGCTGTAACGTTACTGCCCTAAATAACTAACTTACTGACTCATTGCTTTTTCATTAGGGTAAGTTCACAGATGTCGATGCATAACTCAATGAGGAAAAAAAATATCAAGATGGATTTTTTTCATGTATACTTACAATTATCCAATAAATATGTAATTTTGAAGAAGGCACAGTGCTCAATATCTGGTAAATACTGAAGTAATTCATTGTGAGCCTGAGATGTGAAAGAGAAAAAGAGATACACAAATGGGAAAGGAAGGGAGTGAGGGAAGAAGGAGAAGGGAAGTAAGAAGAGAAAGACTGTGTATGTAATGCTCATACATTTTCCACACTGAACACTGTTGTCCCAACAACAAAAAATCTCCCTGATGTTGTTTTCTATTGACAACCTCTGTTGGACTATCTCCTTTATGCAAAATATTGTGTTTCATTTAAGCTTTTGATAAAAATATTACAACGTTTTGATAAACTATGTCTGCTGCCCTCTCCTACTTTATGCCGTCGAATTATTCTAAATCAGATAGACTTGTGGTAGGTCCCAAAGTTGGAAATTACTGATATTTGATTTATTAGCTCAAGAAATGGAGATTCAAGAAGATGGTGAAGTAAATAGGAAAATGTATTAAAACCCTAACATGGTGGAACAAATAAGATATTGTGGCACAAGAGAAGAAAGTATCAAGTTCCTTGGGAAGGAGAGTAGGGAGAAACTGGATGTGAATTCTTCACAGAAGAGATGATGCTTGATCACGGTCCTTTAGAACCAGTAGATATTCAGCAGACAGATGGCATCTGGGAAGCTTTAGGAGAAAGAATTGGAGGTGGAGGGAATAAAATGCCAAAGCATGATAACCCGAAGTAGCAAGGTGCACCTAGTGACCAAAGATGGAAGCAGAAGTGGGATGCCAAAAAAAAGGAGCCAGAAGACAAAGACTGCCTCATGGAAGCCAGTGGATGGTGCACATAGACGGTACTGATTTAATATGTCACCAGGAAATTTGAAGTATGGAAGTAATATATTTTTTTAAAGACTTAACTAATAATGAGAAGATAGACTTAGGGAAACCACAGGAAGAAAAATCAATGAGAAAATCCTAACAATGGTCCATGAAAGAAGATGGTGTTGGTACCAGAGAAGGGTTGGTGATTGAGAGACATTAAGGATGGAGAACCTACAGGGGCGCCTGGGTGGCTCAGTCGGTTAAGCGTCCGACTTTTGCTTAGGTCATGACCTCGCCGTTCGTGGGTTCGAGCCCCGCGTCAGGCTCTGTGCTGACTGCCAGCTCAGAGCCTGGAGCCTATTTCAGAGTCTGTATCTCCCTCTCTCTCTGACCCTCCCCTGCTCACGCTGTCTCTCTCTCTCTCTCTCCTAGAAAGAAATAAAACATTTAAAAAAAAAAAAAAGGATGGAGAACCTACAACATCCAGTGACCAGACAGGTATGAGACATTAGGTAATGGTAGGGAAAAGTCTGTAATTATGGCCAGATGTTTTGTATATATGGACGACTAAGAGCAAGCATAGGGAGAAAGGTAATAATTTTGGTTTTTAATGTGTTGGAGTTTCCTGTGGGATATCCTGTTAGTTATGAACAGCAGGGCACCAAAAAACAAGTGTAGAGAGCTAAGGAAAGCAGCCTGGAATGGACATATTGCTGAAGTAATGAGTAGACTGTCGGGTTTTGGTAAACTCTCATCTTCACTGTGACAAGGAACGTGTTTTTGAATTCTATAAACTGTTAATATGTAAATGAATCCATGTGTGCATGAGAGAGAGACAGAGAGAGAGAAAGAGAGAAGAGAGAGAGGGGTTTCCATGTTTGAAGATGCTAATTCGTTCATTCTGTGGGAATCACATTCTATCACATCCAGCAAGAGAAAGTGCTCCTGACAGGCCTGGACGAGCTGGTTTCGCTCAGCTTCCTCCCTTCTGATAACTTATTTCAGCTGATCTATATTTGCCATTTTGAGTCAACCTCTTCCCTTTATCAGTTTTAGCTGCATTTCCAGTCTCCAATTTGCTACTTTGGCAGAGCAGAGGAGACTCTAAACTTGGCATTTATGCATTTCTTATCCACTCAAAATAATAAAAAAGGTAATTTCTCTCACCATTTGTGTCATACGAAAATAAAAAACCTATTGCGTTGGTCACCAATCTTGCTAAGTCAGGCAGAGAGAGAGAGGAGTTTTCAGTGTTATTAAATGAAATCAAGATGTTATTTGTTCAAGTCTATATCCCTCAACCCGTGGCAAGTTAAGACTTATTGATCTCATGAAGGACTTAGGCCAGGGTAATATCAGAGAAAAGTGAAACCACAGGGTGGTCAGTTCTAGGCCTGTCTGCTGCTCCAAAAAGAAATATGAGAACTGATTATAAACACAACGCTTCCCTCCCTGGCCCCAATTCTCAACGAACTCCACCATATGCAAAGTTTGGGAATATACCCCACCAGGGTTATTGTGGGGATCGAGAGAAATGAGGCATGCTAATAGGCTTATAAACTGTAATGGGTGATACAGGGCCGTCCAGCGCTAGTTCCCCTGACTGCACTGTTGGGAGCCATTTCTGAACTCTTAAGTTGAGAAAGAGCTTCTTGTGAGGTTAAGGTAAGTTGCACGGACTCTTACCGTCAGATGGCAACCGATATCCACCCCCACCCAATTGTTTCTGCTTGAGCATCGACCCCCAAGGCACCTTGTTGATTGGTATTATGAGTGACTCATTCTGGCCTTGATATACTGATTGCACCTTGCGAAGGAGCTTCCTGTAGGAATAACTTCTTCTGTGGTTATGGGAGCAACATTGCATTCCTGAAAGACCTGTTTTTCTTGATACCTCGCAGTAATCGATAAACGGGCTGTTGACCCCCACTCACAAAACACTAACTTTTGTCTTTACTATGCTAATGCCACCTCTGGGCTGTTCCCCATACTCTTTTGCATATCAATGTTCTGGGGAATCTTTACTGATCAAAGGATTTATCATCACAATGCCACTTCTGGGCTGTTCCCCATACACCTACGCATATCAATGTTCTGGAAAGTTTTACTGATAAAAGAATTTATCAGCAGGATGCCACTTCTGCACCCCAAACACTAAATCATAAAATAAAGTTGAGTCTCAGACAATGCGGAGAGGCCTGGCTGCTGACCGGAAGGAATCTCGCGCCTCTCTCATCGCTCCCTCACTGACACGGTCCATCCTTCAGGGACCCCTGGACCTGCCGGAGTGGGACTCCAGCGCTGCTCCGCCTCCAAATGCAGCCTAGTGCAGAACAAGACGCTGGGCTAAGAGAAGACAGGACAAGTGGACTGAGGCAAGCTAAGGGGACAAATGGGGAACCGACATTCAGAGGGCCAACGGGGACAATCTCCAAGAGGGAGCAAGTTAAGCAAGTCTAATAAGAGACCGAGGAATAGGGACCGTGGTTTCCAGTGGGCACTTCCCCATGGAAACTCAAGGACATCCAAGTCAGAGGAAGAATCTGGTACCCTTGGAAAGCAGTAGCTTTAGATCTTTATTACAATCTATTTACGGGGTCCTGGGTGGCTCAGTTTGTTGAGCATCTGACTCTTGATTTTTGGCTCAGGTCGTGATCCCAGGGTCGTGAGACTGGGCCCCGTGGTAGGCTCTATGCTGGGCATGGAGCCTGCTTAAGAGTCTCTGTCTCTCTCCCTCTGCCCCTCCTCACCCCCACTGCAGGCACGTGTGCGTGCATGGGATCCCTCTCTCTCTCTCAAATAAAAAATAAAAAGCTATTTAGAGGACTGGAAGAAACTAATCTACTGTTAGTAGATAAATATTTAATCTTCAAAGTAAGAAAATCATTATGTGCACCCAATGTTAAGTAACATTTTGTTAGGGATTACCTGAGAACTATGATTTTGTGCATAGACAAATATTTGAAGGGTTCATAAATGGCTAAACACAAATAATCACTTATTCATGACAAATTGTAGCAAGTTGAGTTGTTTGGTTTGGGAATTTCACTTGCTACCCAGTGCCAGTTAGAGAGGCTGGTCTCAGGGTAGGTAGGATTACTGTGTGTGACTCTTAATTGCACCTTGAAAAGTGATTTGACATCATCAGGTATGGTCTGATGAAGAGCTTTCAAAACATTTTTATTAGTGGCTTTCTTTTCTAATGACATTTCAGGTGTTATATAAAAGTCACACATCAACATTTCAGTTTACTGGCATCAAATTTCCAACTAACACAGTGGTGCTTAGCACACCGTAGAGATCACTGCCTCATCCAGTGGCCTGTCCAGGGTGTACTTCCATCCAAGGCAGCCATCAAATTGGGCAGAAATAGGAAATCAAGATCTCAGAGTAACAGGCCCCAGAAATCCACGAGTGGCCTTTGGTATTGAAGAAAACTGTTACCAGATGTGGCCAGCACACCCTAATTATTCTCACCAGTGAGTCATGCCCTTGTATAATCCTCTTCCCCTGAATCTTGGCTGAACCTGGGCCTTGCTTCCAACTAACAGAATATGGCAAATGTGACTGGACACCATTCCCATGATTATGTTACATTATACAAGGCTGTCTAAATAGACTGGAGCAAGAGACTCCCCCTTGCTGGCTTCAAAGTCAGCTGTCATGATGACAGAAGGCCTACAGGGAGCATCACCTGGCAAAGAACAAATACCCTTTAGATGCCAAGAGTTGCCCCCAGCCAAGACAGCCTGTAGGAAAAACTGATCTCAGCCCTACAGCTGCAAGGAGATGCATTCTGCCAACAACCTCATAGAGCTTAAAGGTGTATCTTTCCCCAGTTGAGTCCCTGATGAGAACACAGTCCTGGCCAACACCTAGGTTGCAGCCTGATAAGACCATGAGGCAGAGAGCACAGCTAAGCTGTGCCTGGACTCCTGACTTACCAGAAGCTTGAGATAATAAATATGTATTGTTTTAGGCTGCTAACTCGGTAAATGGTAATGTGTTACACAGCACAGAGAACCAATGCACCAGGTAGCAAGGTTCAGCTAATTGCCAGCACCTCATTCAATGGGAGGCATACAGAATATTCCAGAATAAGAAAGTTTCCAGGTCTAGACAAGAGACAACAAATCATTGGCAGGACACCAAAAACACTAATTTAGGCTAATTAGTGTGTTTGGGGATGTCCGTACCTGGCCAACGAGCAAGACACTCCATGAAAAGAACTAAGCGTGAAATGAGAGCCTATGAACAGCCAAGGTGGAGGTGTTAGAGTCTGGGAGCGGGGGTGGTGCTCAGTGTGCAAATGAGGGGTCTAATTATGGGGGAATTACCATAGTCAAATCTGAGAATTGAGTGGAGCAGTCTCATACTTTTTTTGGGGGGTGCAACACAGTACCGCCAGTCCAAGACACCTCTGAGTGGCTAAAATCTTACCAGCAGCTATATGCTCCTGTTGTAAAGCATACTCTTGATATTCATTAATTATAGCACCATAGAATAAAATAATCACCAGATTAGATTCCCTTAATGAGGGCTGGGATTCGCTGGTAATGAGGGACCATCTAACAAAATCCAGGGTAAAACCCACTAAGAAAGAATGTGAGATAGCAAACCCAAACTTGGGCTATTTCAGAAATTGAATAGTGGCTTTCTTTTCTCTAAAACAAGCATGATCTTTAGGGTTAGAACTGGATTAAGACCCCAGCCCTTGTCTGCTTTAACTTTCTGATTTAACCTGCTCTCTAAGCCTCAGTCTACTCATTTGGAAACTAGCTGCTTCTCCTGATCATCATAGGGACAAAAGGAAACAATAAAATGATTTCAGTAGTCTCCACCAAAGTACAAAGCACAAACCAAAGTCTTAGAAAAGTCCACCAGCAGAGAAAGTGTAAAGCTTTGCCTTGGAGTCAGCCTGTGAGGAGTTGAAACTGGCTCAGGAGTTTCTTCTTTCTCTTTGGGACTTTTGCTAATTACTTGACCCTGAGCTTCCCTTTCCTCATCAAAAAGGCATGAAAATAATACCTAGTTTACTATACTAGGCAAATAGGAAAGGAGTGCTCTGTAAAGTGCTCTCATTTTCCCTTACATAGTAAGTTGTTGCATTGCCTGGCTAAGACTGCTCCACACCTAGGGGCAAACTAGCATTTTGTGGTTGGGTCTGACTGCTCCCCATGTGCCCTCTCCCCCCATTTCTGTCACTCTTGATACTTCTAATTAGAATCATGAATGGCCTGTCGTGTTCTTGTTATACACCTCTGTGAATACAACTAGAATTTCCAGGGAAAAGCTCTTCAGTAAGTGTCTGCTACTTTGAGTGGAATGTAAATTTGCAGACTGATGAAGAATTTGGGGGGTGCAGACCCATGGGCTTACTCTCTGTAACGCTGCTTATCTTCATAACCAAATATACTTTTCACTGTAACAGATGATATCTTTTAGGCCAATAAAAGGGGTTGATTTACTGAAAAACATTAATTTTGGTGTCAGCCTACATCACATTAGCACCAAATATAGTGAGCACCACTGCATGCTCGGAATCATGCCATGGGTCTTCCCAGCTCCATTTAATTCCTGTGTCATGAAACGTAAAGCACATTAGAAGGGTGAGATATTTCTACTCTTAGATGTCTATGCCATAAAAGTGATGCATGTAAGATCAATGTAACTGTAATTTAGCAATATAAGATGGGCTTGGGAAACTTCATGAATGTAAGTGTGAATTTAATAGGCCAAGATGGTTACCTCAGAAAATGGCACAATTGCTTTGGAAGGTTCTGGAAGACTTGTGGGAAACAGGCTGATATTCGCCTGGCTGGAGTCACATGGAGTCAAATGGAGCCATTTAAGTCACCTTAAAAAGGTTTACTTAAAAGTAGTACTATTATCTCCTGGCCTCTACTGAACAATATAACCAAAATATCTCCCGTGTCCTGAAGTGTCTTTTCTACTTAGTGGATCCTCTGTGGAAAAACATTTTACAATTTCCCTTAGCGACACGTTCTTGTATCTCATAAAGAACCATACACAAGCATTTGATAACAACTGCTATGTGTAGACAGTTTTCCATGTGCTGCTGTTTTAGAGCCACAGACAAGCCCAGTCACTGAAAGCCCCACTGCCCAGGGTAATGGTCAACCCTCGGTCCTCATTCATTAGGACCTAGGTACTACTCTAAGCTCTTTGCAGATACATGGGGTAGCTGTTAGTATTATCATCTTCATCTTAACATCTGAGGAAATGAGGGTACAAAGATATTAAATAACCTGTCCAGGGTCATGTGGCCAATTAGCAAAGCCAGTACCAAACCAAGTTATGTGGCTCCAGATTCATGCTCTAACCATTAGGCTGTACAGTAGACAAGGGCTGTTATGGGGACTAAATCTGAATCTCAACTTCATCACTAATTAGCTATGTGAAAAATTTGTAACATTACTATTTCCTCATTTATATTTTAGGAATAACGACACCCTTATGGTGAGGTTGGGGAGGTTGGGAAGAAGGCCGACGTGCACAAAGTCTTCTTGCCCAGTGGCTAACTCATAATAGGTGTTCAGCAAATATTATTTGTGTGTGTGTGTTTTAATTTGAGAGAGAGAGAGAGAGAGCACTGCTGTAGACACAGGCAGAGGGAGAGAGGAAGAGGGAGAGAGAATCTTAAGCAGGCTCCACACTCAGCACGGAGCCTGCCATGGGGCTCCATCCACGCCCCTGGGCTCGTGACCTGAGCTGACACCAAGAGTCACTCTACTGACTAAGCCCCCCAAGCACCCCTCCACAAATATTATATGGATGTAAATTTAATTCCATCAGATTTTCCACGAGGACCCCGATCAACCTACAAACAGATTACTGGGATATGTGATGCTTTTTGCCACAGCCCCATTAATACCTGCTCATAATTTAGTTTGATTAACTGCAGCCAAGAACAGAGTGTTGGGAGGCACTGAAAACAAAGACAAGCCTATTTGGGTGGACTTTGTGTACAGAGTCCATCAGAGCGCACTGGGTACTGCTGAGCAGAACAGGCCCAGGCTGGTGTCCATGGGGCTGTCTTGGACAGAGGTCACTGTGAGCTACAGGGTGCGGGGTGGGGGGTGACAAGAGAGAAGAAGGGCTAGCAAGAGTACAAAAAGGCCTGAGCATGTCTTCTTAGGGCGGGATCTTCTTTAATGTCTGCAGCTTATACCACAGCCCAGTGCCAGGACCGGGTTGGAAATAATGCACATCATGCCAGCAATGGAAAGACTACAAAAGATTTCTCTTGTTTCCTCCTACAGGCATTGATCATCATGATATATCTGCACTAGCTGAGTACTGAGTACTGCTGAGTACTTCTCCTGATTTTCCACAGTGACATACAAGGGAAATGTCAGAGTTCACGTACTCAAGCATCAGTACCTCCATCTGAGCTCTGCGTGGGCTCAGCAGCTGCCCCTGGGGAAACAGTGCTGTAATACCCCCTGGCACGGAGCAGAGGTAAAGCTACAGCAAACACAGTGAGCTTGTCAGGACGCAGAGCACAGGTCCAATCCAGTCTCCCATGGCGGCCACGCTGGGCAGTTCCACACTGTGTTGCCTAAAGGTGTAATCTAATCAAGGCACCTTGGGTCACATATTTCTCCTGCAAGACTCCAGTGGAAGGTGACAAACCGCAGGGCATGGACTTACCCACCACACACTGAGCCCCACAGAGAGCCAGTACGTACCTTCCTTTCTTTCTTTCTTTCTTTCTTTCTTTCTTTCTTTCTTTCTTTCTTTCTTTCTTTCTTTCTTTCTTTCTTTCTCTCTCTCTCTCTCTCTCCTTCTCTCTCTCTTCTTTCTTTCTTTCTTTCTTTCTTTCTTTCTTTCTTTCTTTCTTTCTTTCTTTCTTTCTTTCTTTCTTTCTTTCTTTCTTTCTTTCTTCTTTCTTCTTCCTTCCTTCCTTCCTTCCTTCCTTCCTTCCTTCCTTCCTTCTTTCTTTCTTCCTTCTTCCTTCCTTCTTTCCTTTCTCTCTCTCTTCTCTCTCTCTTTCTCTCTCTCTTTCTTTCTTCCCCTCCCTCCCTCCCTTCCTCCCTTCCTTCCTTCCTTCCTTTCCTCTCTCTCTTTCTCTCTCTCTCTTTCTTTCTTTCTTTTTTTTTTTTTAAATTCAAGTTAGTTAACATACACTGCAGTCTTGCCTTCGGGAGCAGAACCCAGTGATTCATCTCCTACGTACAACACCCAGTGCTCATTCCAAAAAGTGCCCTCCTTAATGCCCATCCCCCGTTTAGCCCATCCCCCCTCAGTTTGTTCTCTGTATTTAAGAGTCTCTTATGGTTTGCCTCCCTCCATGTCTATCTTATTTATCTGTTGACTTTCTCAAATTCCACATATGAGTGAAATCATATGACACCTGTCATTCTCCGAATGACTACCCTCTAGTTCCATCCATGTTGTTGCAAATGGCAAGATTTCATCTCTGAGTAGTATTCTATTGCATGTGTATGTATATATATACACACCCCACATCTTCTTTATCCATTCATAGGTCAATGGATATTTGGGCTCTTTCCGTAATTTGGCTATTGTTGATAGCACTGCTATAAACATCAGGGTGCGTGTGCCCCTTCGAATCAGTATTTTTGTATCCTTTGGATAAATTCCTAGTAGCGCAATTGCTGGGTTGTAGGGCAGTTCTATTTGCATTTCTGTCACCACGCCCTATCAGAAAAGCGAAAGAATTTTCCAGACATTCCCTAGTACCTTCATCCAGGGCCAGAACTGTGTCACATGGCCTAAACCCCACTACAGGGAAGACCTAGAGAGTATTTAGTTGTTCCTGTAACCATAGTGGAAATAAGAGACAGAGGTGGAGACACTGTGCAAGCTAGCCTACGTAGTCTGCAAGGTAAGAACGATTACCGACCACATGACACACCTAAGGGTGGGGCCTGAACGGGTTAAGCAGCTTGCGAAAGATCTCACAGCTTGCAAATGGTAGGGAAGGTCAGCATTGACCTCAAGCACCCTTTGTAGAGTATCGTTACACTTAGCATTATACTCTGCTGCCTCTCTAAATGAGCTCTTCCAGTAATTCTCTCTCAGAGCACCTTGTTACTTTCCCTGATGGTCCTAATCATCATTTACAATTATATATTTATTTTGGGTAATTATTTGCTTAATGTCTGCCTGCCCAATTACAGAGTAATCTCTGTGAGAGCCAAAACATGTTTTGTTTTATTTACCGTGCGCGTACAGCAATGTGCATGTTTTCTTACATATAGCCAGTCAATTAATACTAATAGAATGAATGAATGAATTCAAATGACATGCAATTTCATGCTAGCACTGTGCTAATCAAGGGCTTATGACGTTCAGAGCAGAGGAGCAGCCATGAACTGAATAGAGGACAGGGAAGACTCCAAGGCCATTGTCTGGCCAGGCCCTTGTGGGATGAACTTGGTTCTGAGCAACTGGAAATGAGATGAGGAAGTCCAAACTAAGTAGAGACAAGTGTATAAAAGAAAATCAACAAGCCTGATGAAATTACAGGGTATATGTTGAGAAATAGGTACAAATCAATGTAGTGGACAATTTAGGAGAGGCCTTGAAAGGGGGCAGAGATTTCAATACTAATAAAGAGATATTTGTGACTGTCATCAAAATCCTGATTGCTCTGATAGTTTTATGTAGATTTCACTGGAGGCCCTAAATAGCTATTTCAGTAGCGGATGCATCAGGGAACCAGGAGAAGGCCAGACCAGATCACAGCGTAGGGAATGTAGAGTGAAGATGGAGAAGTGATCGTGCAAAGGTGGCCACTACTAGCACTTGAGTCTTTAAAGAAGGATGTAGACAGATGTAGAGAAATAGACTTAAAGCAACTCCATATTTTTTGAGGTGGTTAAGTGGGAGCACTAGGTAACAAGTTAGAAATTTGGATAAGGAGCTTGTAGATTATGAAGCCAAGGTTAGAGTTTAAGGAAAGTCCAGTTATCCAAGCAAATCTGCACGGTGAAAGAAACAATCAACAAACTAAAAGACAACCAATGGAATGGGAGAAGATATTTGCAAATGATATATCTGATAAAGGGCTAGTATCTAGAATACATAAAGAACTTGTAAAACTCGACACCTAAGAAACAAATAAGCCAATTAAAAAATGAACAGAAAACACGAATAGATATTTTTCCAAAGAAGACATACAGATGGCCAACAGCCACATGAAAAGATGCTCAACATCACTTATCAGGTAAATGCAAATCAAAATCAAAACTTCAATAAGCTACCCTTCCCTGGGGAATGCAGGCCACTCTGGAAAACAGAATGGGAGTTCCCAAAAAAGTTAAAAATAGAACTACTCCATGATCCACAGTCACACTACTAAATATTCACCCAGAGAATACAAAAATACTAATTCAAAGAGATACACACCCCAATGCTTATAGCAGCATTATCTAGAATGGCCAAATTATGGAAACAGCCCAAGTGTCCACTAACTGATGAATGGACAAAGATGTGGTACACACACACACACACACACACACACACACACACACACACACACACACAGTGGAATATTACTCAGCCATAAAAAGAAATGAAATCTTGCCATTTGCTGTGACCTGGATGGAGCTAGAGAGTATAATGCTAAGCAAAATAAGTCAGAGAAAGACAAATACCATATGATTTCACTCATCTGTGGAATTTAAGAAACAAAACAAATGAGTATAGGGGAAAACAGAGAGAAAGAGAGAGAGAGAGAGAGAGAGGCAAACCAAGACACAGACTCTTAACTCTAGAGGATGAATTGAAGGTTACCAGAAGGGAGGTGGGTGTGTGGATGTGTGAAACAGGAGATGGGGATTAAGGAGGGCATCGTGATGAGCACCCAGTGATGTATGGAAGTGCTGAATCACTGTAATGTACACCTGAAACTAATATTACACTGTATGCGAACTGGAATTTAAATAAAAACTTTAAAAATTATCCCAGCAAAAATGTTCATAGGGAGTTGGAAATAGATGATAAAAAATGGTGTGTGTGTGTGTGTGTGTGTGTGTGTGTGTGTGGCAGTGGGGGTAGGGGGGTAGGGAGGGAGACTGTATAGTTCTCCAATCTCTGCCTTCTCCTGCCTCTGTGACCAGCACCATCAACATGAGTTTTTGAATAACCATGAAACGGCACTTCTCCCCAGTCTTGCAAAGCAACCCATAGAGGACGTGTGGTATGAACAAGAAATAAGCCCTTTTTGTGTTGATCCACAAGGGTTCAGATTTAATATTTAATGGGAACACACCCTAGCCTATCCTAATATCAGCAGGTCCATAGCTTGCACTGAGGAGAAAGGTGAAATCCGAGATGCAAAGAACATGAAGGAGTGAAAAGCTTGGCAGATATCATGAATACGGAGGATGAAGGTGCCATTATGGTAAAGTGAGACTACTGTTCTCTCAGACAAGGGATGAATGATGAGCTCCAAACTTGATTCACCTTTGATGCTTCTTATCAGCATTGATAAGGCATCTTTGTAGAGAATGCATTTGAGGGAAAAGCTAATTAATGATCATTCATGTTAAATGTCTGTAAATGAAAATGTGAAATCCTCCACATGTATGTGAAATACAAATATGCACAATTTGAAATCTAATCAGTCGATAAAATAAAATAAACAAAATACTTCCTTTGACAGCTGATGGCAATCTTCATGATTTTTCCCTGCAACTGGTCTTTCTCTATTCTGTTCTGAGGATCTACTGTTAGTATTGTGTCTTACCAGTGATCAGCAAATATGTGAATGAAAGAATGAGTAAATGCATATATAAAAGAATAAAACATAAATGGAAGTGACTATAATTATTACTGAAAAGCCTATTCAGGGATTTATGTATGTATTTTTTATCCAAGGAGCAAAGATCTAGAATATCTATTTTCTAGCTTAAGTTTAGCAAGAGAAGTGTGTAAAAGACGCACTTGGTGCATGATTAGGATGTTAAGGTAATTTTGCAATTAATGTGAATTGTCTAACAATGTAATGCGTTTTTGACCCATCTAATGTGACAAGAAAAGATTGAATTTAAATTGACCCAGCAATCGACTACAAGGGAAAACGGTTAGAGAAATGAAGGTTAGTGAGTCTAGGTATTTACAATCTTATTATGTTGAATGATTTTTCGTATTTAGGACACACTTTTATAAGAGTAAAATAAAAAAAAAACAGTTTAGAAGAATTATGTATGCTGTCACAAAGAGTTGGAATAAAGTAGGAGAAGAAAGATCATTCTCTCGATATCAGGGAGAATTTGCTGGCAGGGGGGAGATGTCAGATGGAGCAACTGCGTGAACTGAGTTATAATATTAGGCTGGACGAAGAATTAAAACATCCATCACTGAAAATCATTGCTCACCTACAGGGATACAGATAAGCCAACCTAACAAATAACAGTGCTGCTTTACACTGCCTGAGTACTAGGTGGCCAGCCAAGGTGAGATCAAATACTTCCAATTACTTCTCTCATCTGATAATGAAGACCCAGGATGGACATAAATAGCCAAATTATTATAAACCTAAAAAAAGAAGACACATATTCTTAATGTCTGTGTGTCTGTGGGTTTGTGCCTATTCTTTGCTTCGTACCCACATTTCTTACTGGCGTACAAAAATCAGATTTCCAACAAGGAAGCAAAGCACTGCATGTATTCATCAGTTAGGATGGAATGAGATCTGTGAGCATGATGGGATCCTCTGGTAATTTTTATGGAAGACAGATGACACGAGCTCACCCTTCTGAGGAGCTGCCCCTCCTCTTGTTTACTTATTTCATCCATTCTACAAAAATGTATTAAATGCTTCCTATATGCTAAGCATTGTGCTAGAAACCGGATGATCTCTCCTGTTCTCAGAGCATGTGGTCTAGTAGTTGATGGGGTAGGAAAGAAATAATCTATTGCTAAATTATAATGTTCTATTCATTTGTCCATCTTCCACATTGAAGAGAGACATTTTTAGGTGAGAACAATACCTCATTTATCTTGACATTCCCAGAAGCTCGCAGAGTGCATAACCCCTAATACAAGCGTGCAAAAACTACTTGGAATGACTTAAGAGAATGAAAGAAAAATGAAGGAAGGAAGCGCGGTGGAAAGGGAAGACTATTGATGACGAAGTTAAGTGAAATGGGTTAAATATTTTATTCTCAGCTGCAATCTGAAAATCTCTCACACGGAGGAATCCTGTAACATTTGCATGCCTAGTATTTCCCACTTGCAAACAGTAATGATCATTCCTAGTCATGGGGATAAAGGATTTTAAAAAACCAAAGCACTTAGGTGAAAAACACTAAGTTTTACAGAAGCCCATTTGGTATATTCATTTTCCACTGAGACAGAACGCAAGTATCAATGGTGGATAGACCCAGGAGAGAGTAACACAGAGATACTCTTGTAAAGAAACAGAAACTAACATCCTCCTCCGCAAGTCTGGGAATATGGTCTTCTCTGGACCTGTGCTAAGGAAGGTAGAGAGTGAGTCTTCAGCCACTGCTCTGACTCTTACCTCAGGAAAAAAAAAAAATAGGGCCTTACCAAGCTCTACCCAAAGCAGCCACAAAGAGGTCGTTTGTTTCAAATCCACTGAAATATAATTATAAATTCAACCGTAACGTTTCTTCAACTTTGACCTATAACATTGATTTGTATTTCTAAAATTACACTGTGGCCTGTATTTACTACATTTCTAATGACATCTTATGTATTGAATGTGCAATGCTAATTTGAGAACCACATCCTCAACCTGCTCAAGAATCCAAAAGTTACTTCTGCCCCAGAGGAAAACACAGCCTCTAGGAAATCAATGAAGGAAGCCATAAAAGATCACTGGGTCCAGTCCACTGCACTAAGCATGTAAATAATGAACCCATCCAAGACAAAACACTTCAGCAAAATCAAATTGATATCAACCTTGTTGTTATATTGATGAAAATGAGTACCTACTATGAGCCAAGGCCCAGGCACATTCCATCTTATCTCATTTAATCCTTGAAACAATCTTGTAGGTACAATTTTTCATCTCCATTAATACTGGTGAAAATGTAGTACAGATAGATCAATGGGGACGCTGGGTAACTTAATCCGAAACTGGGTGACTGAAAGCATTTGTGGTAAGGGGAGAAAAATCAAACCAGAGGAAGAATGGAGGACAGAGGCCTGCAGAGCGGATGGTGACTCCAGACTCCAAATGCTCTGCACGTGGCTCCCAGCTCCAGCAGAGCATCAGGAAAAGATCCCTGCCCCTGCACCTCGTGTCATTTCCTCAAATGTTAGAGCCCTGGGGAGGACCGGTGCTTAGGTCAAGAGTCTCCGTATCAGCTGGCGGGAGTCAGGAAAAGGATACGTTTATTCAACCCACTGGGATCCACGTTGGGCTTCCTTAGTGGGGAATACAGTCTCCTTCTCTTGAAATAACCTCTAACTTTCGCCCCAAATGGAAAGCCAATTTGGAGAGTAAACATGTCACCTACACCACCCTCAGTAGTGTCCAGCCATGAGTATTAATTACCACCCTACGCTTTCCAGTCCTACAAACACAAACGTCTAATGCACCACTGCTGCAACCCTCCCATTATATGGATTCTGATCCACAGAGCACAAGGTCAGCTGAGAAGACTTTAGAAGTGTGGCTAACAACAGCAATAAAGCTCCAACCCCCTGTTTGTAACCTTTATCTTTCTTTCAAATGAATTCATTGAGATTAATAACTTCTATATCATTCTCTCTGGATCTTTTCTATTCTTCAACCAAACGATAACTTCTCAGGAATAAATGACAATATCGCTTCTACTTGCTTATCTCCATATTAGTGAATTACTTCTAACCTTAATGAATGATCCTCTAGCAAATTAATTATTCATTTTTTAAATATTTCATGTTCCCCACTCTATAGATTTATTATTAAGTGTTGGAACTTATAAATGTTAACACGGGATGATGCCATCATCCAGCTTCATCAATAATTGATTATTTTATTTTTTTTAATGATTTTTTTATACTATTGATTGTAAATGGCTTCGACCTGAAGAGCCTTAAGACTTTTCCATTAAAAATGAGAGTAAGCAAAGGCTCAATGTGGAATAACACTTTTAAAATCTCTTCATGCCTGACTGTACCCGGATGATCTTAATGAAGTGATGCTGATGTTATAGCCTCATCTACAGTGGAAAACAGTCCAAAGGATGAAATTGCAGATAGTATGTGAAAAATCCTTCTAAATAATTCTGAGAGTCAGCAATTAGGAATAATGATGTAAAATGAAAAATGCCCAGTCCTACAATCATCTTCATCATGAAATCACTGTGTGACTCTGCTAAAATGAATCTATGTTGCAAGTCAAATCTAAAAAGAAAGGGTATCATATAGTGAGAAAAAGACCAGAAAACTGCATGATAAGTCATTACATGTTAAGTGCCTTGAAATAAAGAAGCATCATAAAAGTAAAGCATGTTGACCAGGGGTACAGAATAAAATCTTGGTAGCTGTGAATAGAAAAATCAGTGCCATTTATGATTAGATATTTCACTGTGTCAAAAGGTTGACTTCAATCAGCCAGAAAAGCTAGTCATTCACCTACAGTGTAGGTCTTTATTCCATTTTGCTTTTATTACTGTATGCCTTTTTTAAAAAGGGGGATGTCAGGTAGTAAGTTTAAATTCAGCAGGTACAAGTTCCTTTCTCTTATTCATTAAAGCATCAAACATTTATGGAGCAAAGCTTTATGTGAAAGCACAGGGGTAACTCATAAGGGAGGGGTCACTATGGCAGCCTTTGCTTTCAGAGGGCTTATGGTCCCTGAGTAGAAATACAATATGTAAATAATTATATAAGTAGTAAAGCTATAACAGCAGAATATTGAATATATGGGTAAGCACTAAGGAAGTTTAGACAAGAAAAGATTTTAATTCTGATGAGAGTTTCATTTCAATTTTTAAATTACCATTAAATTCCATATTATACTGTGAATTGATATTTGCTCTCCTATGGAAATGATTTGGACCTGGGTTATGCATTAACTCACAACTATTAAGCGCCAAAAATGATCAATCTGAGGAAATGGAAAATCACATAAATTTTAAGTGTCTTAAAAACAATTCTCAAGGGTGAAATCTTGTTCTACAACCCCTGTATTATGACTTCACACAACCACTTTATGGCATGTAAATCTTAGGAACTATAAGAGAAGGTTATAAATTGCTTGATCCCATAAGATAGCCAGGTGTCCTTGGGTAGACCTTTCTATGTTTCAGTTTCTCAACTGTAATGTAAGGGGGTTAAGCTCAGAATCTCTATGATCCTTTCAAGGTCTAATATCCTGAGATTCTAAGACTTTTCACATGGGCCATTTTTCATATGACCAATTTTCATTCCAAGAATAAATGTTGTTAGGTTACCAGTTCTACATAAAGGGACTACATAGAAGTAATTGGATCCCCAAGGAAAAGCAATGCCCTATGTACATCCCACACCTCATAAATAGTCTACTATGAGCATGTGTGGATCTTATGCAAAGTAATGAAAAACTTGAAATCTCCTTATTTGCCCTGAAGCAGTATCATTTTTTCTTAGTGGAGAGTATGCTCATTTGCAGGCTGTTGACACAGAAAAAAGAACATAATCTTAAAAACACACCAGTTCTTGAAGAAAATGGTCCTTGTATACAAGGACTGGATGGGTATCAAGATAGTGGGATGGTCAAATAAATTTTAATAATAGGAATTCTAACACAAAATTTATGTTGTTTATTTATGTGATTTTCATCATCCTCCATCTCCACCAAATCCTCAAACTATCTTCAAATTCTATGTATGTGTTCTTTTTCTTCTTTTATATTTGGTGTGGAAAGCACAGACAGAACTAAACCTCATATTGAGTTTACAATGTGCAACAAGAAAGTGCAATACATGGAGTATCCAGATACTCTTTCAATAACACGCACCATCTTCTGCTTTCTATTTTATGTTACATAGCATCTTTGTTCTCTTACATGGTAAATTATTAAAAAGGAGGAATCAGGCCTGATTTATCTTATGTCTGTCACTATGTCTCTAGCATTGGTACTTCTCAGACACTAGGTGCCCAACAAAGATTTCCTGGATGATTCATTAGTCACATCTAAGCAAGAGAAAAGCGATGAATCCCCCTCATGACAAGCCAATCTAAATATGCAATGCTCATGAATCTGTCCTTAGAGGTCTTAATCTTTGGGTTATCTTTCAGATATTTTGATGCTGCTAAAATTAGTTCTTCTGAGGACACCTGAGTGGCTCAGTCAGTTGAGCATCCAACTTCCCCTCAGGTCATGATCTCATGGTTCCTGGGTTCCAGCCCCGTGTCAGGCTCTGTGCTGAATGCTTGCTCAGAGCCTGGAGCCTGTTTCGGATTCTGTGTCTCCTTTTCTCTCTTCCCCTCCCCTGCTCACGCTCTGTCTTACTCTCTCAAAAATAAATAAATGTAAAAAACCTTAAAAAATTGGTTTTTCTGTTTATGTTTGGTTGTATGTTTATAAGATTTGTCTATCAGACACTGAAGTCTTAATGTATGGGGTATTTCCTCTATGTAATTCAACCTTGTTGAAGATGGACACTAAACCGAAGGACTGGTGATCTCTAGACTAATGATGTCCCTTGTTTGAATAACTAATATAATTAATGACATACTAATTTTCATTCTTCCCATCTCTCCCATACTCCTGATGATACAGAAAACTATTCCTTTCATTTGAAAGGAATGAGTACGAAAACAATTTTACCTTTAATTTAAAATTAAAAGTTAATGAACTTTTTAAAAGCTATATTAAATATAAGGAAAAACATCACTAGTGACTTGACATGTTGACAGCAAAATTTTAAATCACATTTTGAGGGGCGCCTGGGTGGCTTAGTTGGTTAAGTGTCCAACTTTCACTTAGGTCATGATCTCACGGTTCGTGAGTTTGAGCCCCGCGTCAGGCTCTGTGCTGACTGTCAGCTCAGAGCCTGGAGCCTGTTTCAGAGTCTGTGACTCCCTCTCTCTCTGACCCTCCCCTGCTCATGCTGTCTCTCTCTGTCTCCTAGAAATAAATAAAAATAAATAAATCACATTTTGAAACTTTTTGTGTTCCACTCGACAGTAATTTAAAGGTTGGGGGGGGAGAACGACAGCACATGTTCCTCCTAATTTAGATTATATATCAGCAAGAACATGTCTGAAAATATCATCATGTCTCAAGGGACAGAAAACAAGCATCATATATTCACTCTGTGATTCCCCTAGATCACAGTGAAGTCATCCTTCTTCCTCTGAATTAGTTTATCCACTATCCCCAGGGACAACCACCAGTTTCATGGAGAAGCACTTCTTTTTATTTCTTGGTCCTTGAGATGATTACATCAATGAAGAAGAACATTATTAGCAGAGAAGTGAGAGAAAGTCGGGTTTCATAATCAATTGATTAAAAAATCTTACTTGCTTTCTCTATGAAATGAGGAAAGAGAAGGGAGAGAAATACCTTTGGGATTTGTCTTGAGCATCCAGACCATAAATATTTCTCTTTTTCCCAAGTGTGAGACAACAGAGGAAATTGGCAGATGGAGATCTATCTTAGCATTTAATTGGGAGAAGGTTAGGCAGAGTCATGACTGTAAAACTCCTGACAATTCCTTTCTGGTTAAGGGTAGAGATGTAGGTAGATGGCTCTTTTCTTTAAGAAAACATCTAGAGCATGATGCTGGCGTGAGACAAGTAAGATAAAAGTCAGAGTGGGGGTGGTCTTAAACTGTTTTGCCAAATAAAGTAGGTGGCTTTCAATTTTAAGATGGCAGTTTATTAATAGCTCTGCTTCCTTCTCTTCCATTTTTGATTAGGTAACATTAAGACCTTGAGAGTTAATATATAAAACAAAAGATTCTGAATGGCAGTTAAGCAGAACAAGGGTGAATATGACATAAAAAAGAAGGTGCCCAGAGCTGTGACCTCAAAAAAGAGTGTATGGGGCACATATTTCATGCTGATGGTATGCTATGAATGATGAAGACAAAACTCTCTTAGAGCAAAAGACTAAGGTAAAAGGTTGTCTACAGATGCACCTCAGAACCCATTTGACCCCCAAATGGCAGGAATGCAAGCACAACATTATTAGGTGTTTTATAATGAGCGAGTGGACCTTCTGTACCCAGCCAGCACATAAGAGGCTTGGAAACATCCCCCATCCTAACAACAAGTAAAAACTGAACAAACCCAAAACTCAACAAACTTCCTAGGTTTGAAAGAGAAGTGAGGTCACAGGGCAAACTGCTTCCCCCAAATTGGAGAGACCAACAGGTGCATATGTGGAATCACAGCTGACCAGAGCAGCAGTATCCGCAGGAACCAGTATGTGGCAGGGACACCTGAATGGTAGCTGAGAAATTTCTGGAAGCTCCATGAGAGCCACTCCGAGAAATAAAAACTCCAGGGGGACCCAGTCTTTGAGGGGCACCCACATCTTTTGGGGAGTTTTACCTCCCACATTTCTACCAGGTTCTCCAAGTGAATATGGAAAAAATCCCCTTGTATTTCCAGCAAGTGGAGGAAAAAATGAACCATTTTGAAACAGGGCACAGCATTCCTTTCCTCTTACAAGGTCTGCCCTCAGGATAAGGTATTTAATGACAGCCTCACCTACTGGGGTTTTACCAGAGCCCACCTGACCTGGGGACGGGAAATACCCGACCACAACCCCTGTCCTACCTCAGGCAGGTAGGGGTGGGCCTGGGAAGCACATGTGAAGTTCATAGTCCAGAGGCACAGGCCCTTAATCACGGGACCATAAGATGCTTTTCCTCCACCACACCTCCCCGCCACATTGCTCAAGTCCTATTTACAGTAGTTCTCATCCAGTACATTGTGCCTGGTTAGCAATCAGGCCTGGTTAGCACACCATGCCTTGTTATAAAATTTTTTTTTCAATATATATTAAATGGCAAAAGCCACAGTTGGAAGAGACAAAGCCAGCGTTATAACTAGCCTCATATACAGGGAAGACATTGGAATTATCAGATTGAGAATTTAAAGCAGTGATGGTTAACAGTTGATAGTTGATAAAGCAGATGGTGTGTAAGAACACATGGGCAATAGAAGCAGAGAGATGTAACTTCTATGAAAGAACCAGAAAGAAATGCTAGAGATCAAAAACACAGAAATGGAGAATGCTTTCATGGCTTATTAATAAAGCAGACACAGCTAAGGAAAGAATCTCCGAGTTTGAAGAATCTCATAGAAAGTTCCAAAACTGAAAAGCAAAGAGAACAAAGAGTGAGGGGGAAAAAAACCCACAGAATAATATCCAAGAAAGTCTGGACAACTAAAAACTAAACAAGAGGTAATAACTAAACAACTAAAAAAGGTGTAAAATATGTGTGATGAAGACACCAAAAGGAGAAGAAATAAAGGAGAAGAAATATTTGAAACAATAATCATAGAAGTTTCCAGAATTAATGTCAAACACTAAACCACAGATCCAGAAGGCTCAGAGAACACTTATCAGGATAAATGCAAAACCAAGGCAAAAATAAAACCTCCATATAGGTGTTATCATTTTCAAACTACAGAAAATAAAAGATAAAAAAAATACTGAAGGAAACCAGAGGGTAGGGAATGGAAAACCACCTCACCTATAAAGGAACAAAGATCCAAATTACATTTGGCTTCCCAGAAACCATACAAACAAATAGAGAGGGGAGTGAAATGTTTAAGAATTGAGAGAAAAACATCACCAACCTAGATTTCTCTAACCTGTGACGTTATCTTTCAAAATACAAGGAGAGAGAAAAACTTTCTCAGATAAAGAGAAGTTGAGGAATTTGTGGCCAGTGTACCTGGCCTGCAGAAACTGCCAACAGAAGTTATTCAGAAAGAATGAAAATGATATAACTCAAAAACTCAGCTGTGCATAAAGAAAGTAAGAGTATCAGAAAAGGAATACATAAAAAATATATGAATATTTCTAGAGACAATAAGCAGGTAACACATTAAAAATGTTGTATATTGGAGCACCTGGGTAGCTCAGTCAGTTGAGTGTCTGACTTTGGCTAAGGTCATGATTTCACAGTTCATGAGTTCGAGCCCTGTGTCAGGCTCTATGATGACAACTCAGAGCCTGGTGCCTGCTTCAGATGCTGTGTCTCCCTCTCTCTTTGCCCCTACGCTGCTCATGCTCTGCCTGTCTGTCTCTCAAAAGTGAATAAACATTTTAAATAAGCAAATAGACAAATCAACAAATATGCTGTATATCTAGGGGTGCCTGGGTGTCTCAGTTGGTTAAGTGTCTGACTTTGGCTCAGGTCATGGTCTCACAGTTCATGAGATAAAGACCCATAGCAGGCTCTGCGCTGTCAGTGTAGTGCTTAGGATTCTCTCTCTCCATCTCTCTCTGCCCCTCATCCACTCAAGCTTTCTCTCTCTCTCTCTCAAATTAAATAAATTTTTAAAAAAATGCTATATATCTAGTCCCCTACATTATCAATAATTTAAATATTAAAAGTGAGACATAGTGACAATCATTGCTGTTTAAAAATATCATTATATTTAATCTCTACCTGCTGACCAGTCAAACTTGGAAACCATGCACAAGCATTATTTTTATGTGATCTTTTAAGTTTTCTGTATAGCTTAGGCTCATTTTAGCTATTAAATTGTATATGTTGGACACTTAAAAAGATACGTAATAAGCAAAGAGAAAAAATAAAGCATATATATACTCTTAAGTGTCTTTGAAAAGCAAGAAAGAAATAAGAAAAATGAATTGCAAAGAACACCCCTGAAAACACATCTATACAGGTCATTTCCAAGGACTCAAGTGAAGGAAAGAAAATACCAGATCTGTAAAACAAGAGATTGCAGCAGAGATACGGGGTTAAAGAAAGAAAGGAAGTAAGAAATGATTTGGCATAACTTACAAGAGACGATGCAAATAATTAAACTGTCCCCACATGAAGTCCACATTGGGAACAATGGAGTGGAAGAGAAGAGGGACATGGACCTAAAGACTGACAGACTGAACGAGGGATCAAAGACACTCTCAAGAAACTGGCATGCATGCAACACAAAGATGACCCACTCAGCTATAAGAACAGTCTGAAAAAGGCAAGAAGAAATGAATACAACAGAACACAGTTGGGGCGCCTGGGTGGCTTAGTCGGTTAAGCGTCCGACTTTCGCTTAGGTCATGATCTCGCGGTTCGTGGGTTCGAGCCCCGCGTCGGGCTCTGTGCTGACTGCCCGCTCAGAGCCTGGAGCCTATTTCAGAGTCTGTGTCTCCCTCTCTCTCTGACCCTCCCCTGCTCACGCTGTCTCTCTCTCTCCTAGAAATAAAATAAAAATATTAAAAAAAAAAAAAACAACAGAACACAGTTTTCATGTTTAATTAAAAAAAAAAAATCTTCAGAGGGGTGCTCTAGTGGCTCAGCTGGTTAAACATCTGACTCTTGATTTCAGCTCAGGATATGATCTCATGGTCATGAGATTGAGCTCCATGTTGAGCTCCATGTTGGGCTCCACGCTGACAGTGTGGAGACTCCTTCGGATTCTCTTTCTCTGCCTCTCTGTCTCTCTACCCCTCCCTCACTTGCACATTCATGCACTCTCTCTCTCCCTCAAAATAAGTAAATAAACATTTAAAGATAGGTAGGTAGGAAGGTAGGCAGATAGATAGATAGATAGATAATCTTCATAAACTGAAAACAATTGGATCTGAAATTTTAAGACGCACTTGGTGTTTTAGGAAAAACAAAAAAGTTACTACACAATTAATAATCAGACCTAATCCAAAAACCATTAGACTACTAGACGTCACATTTACAGACACAATCTTGACAATCAAAGCAGGGAAATCAAGGCACTTCAAGGGGAAAATAATCAGTTCTCAGAATATCCTACAGTAGTTAAGCCCCAAGGAAGGACACTTAAGGTCCTAAAGTAGGGCACCCAGCCAAAATATCATTCAAGCATAAAACAGACATTTCAGCTTACATGAACTGCAGAGTCACCGTTTTCATTAGCTCTTCTTAAAGAAACAACCGCATTTCTCCCCCTAATGGGATGGTGAACTGACACGGAATTAGGTGGCCTCCTCCAACCACAGGGCAGTACTGGAGATGTCACAGAGGTGGGAGGGTGACTCGGGGGTTAAAAAAAAGTATGTCATAGACACCTTGACAACCCTCTGGGGGACAGAGGAGGAGCCTGCGTTATGGCACAGAACTGAGGGCAGGTATGGAAACCCAAGGAGAGAGGCTAGAAGTTACATCTGGGAATAGACAATAATTCAGGTTTCCTCATCACTCTGATTTATTCCCTTTTCCATCACTTAACACACTAATCTCTGAGAGACTGTATATAGTCACTAGTGCACAGAATACTGATGCTCCCTTACCTTTGCATAAAATTTTCTAGTTTACAGACACTATTGCACTTAATCATAAACTAAGATGATGAACTTTCATTTCCTTTTCACACACGGAGAGAGGATGCCACCAGGATGAGAGATTTCATGTGTGTGAAGCAGAAGCTGAACCGCAGAACCTTCACTAACCTCTTTCTCCCGTCCACATTTAGAAATAAACAAAGGCTTTTTGGCTTAAAGTGATGAGAACTTTAAACACTGGATTTAAAAAAAACAACAAGATGCTTTTCATTACCGGTTGGTTGAAATGATGCTAGGTAAACTGACTTTATGTCCCTCTTTGTGTTCTCACTATATTCAATTAAGCTAAGTCATCATGGACTCAGTGTAACATGTGACACTGGTTACTGAATTCCTTTGAAGTAATCATTTTTAAATAAAAAGATTATCAATCACTCCTTTAAAAATTAAATCATGTCCATGTGGTCCATGAATAAAAGAAATTGGAAGTGAAAATAATCATTACTGTTGCATACCTCTCTTGGTTTCCTGTTAAGACCGTGTCTTATGTAATGCCTTGCCTTTTGTAATGGGGCTGAAATAGGATATAAAATGTCACTGTTCAGCATCAGTTCTTGATGCTGCTGGAAGAATCAAATGGAGGCCTATGTCTGCCTTCAGGATGGCCTTAATTCTCAAGTCCTAAAGAGTTCTATGAAACCCTACTGGATTGTCTCATATGACGGAGGGCCCTTTTATTCTACTCCTTGGGCTTGATAAGCACAATACATATTATAATGGAGAGGGTCTCACTGTCAATAACACAGGTTAATTATTTTGCTGGAAACATTTCTTAATGTTACAAGAAAAAAGTTAAACTCCATTTCACTGTGAATACTAGCTTTACCCATTTTTTTTTCATTATTTGTTTTTGAAAGCCAATAACATACCAGTATCCAGAAAACCTTCATAAGCCCTTGTGCTAAAGAGGTCCTCATAACCAAGGACAGCAAAGACAAACCCACTTGGGCTCCAGGCACATAGCTCTGAACTTCATCTTTACTAGAGACATTTCTTTGAAATCCCATGTTCACTCTCTAAAATTTATAAGTTTGTTTTCTAGATGTTACTGTGTCTTTGTGTCAAATAATACAAAATTCAAATTTCTAGAGATGAGTTTCATTGCTACTCAAGGAAAACGATGCTTTGGTATCCAGCAACTTCATGTTCACATTTAGCCCCGAGGTTAAATTAACCCATACTGGGAAGCAAGGTCAACAAAGTAGAGTCTCAGCATGTCAACATGAGAGGCAAACATATTCATGGTCTGACTCTTGCGGCCTGCTGTGTCTCAACTTTCCCACTGTAACAAAGCTACGAGCTCCCAAACACCTCCAGGGTCTCACCTGAGACAGTCTGCCCATCCTCAATGCCAGCCTTCCTCCTTGCAGTGACTCTGCCTGAAATACTCTCTCCCTCCACAGGCTCCTACATGCTTAGATCAGATTTCAGTGTATCCTCTGCTTTTCCCTGGAGTCTTAAACATCTGCTCTATGATGCACTTCCTGATCATCCAGGCCGCCTCTAATATTCCATTTTCCTTCTTCTGATTCACCTTCTTCCATCGTAACGATTATACTGAAGAGCAATCATTTGTTTGGATATCTGTTTCTACCTGTCCACCTTTGAAGGTGGTCCACTTCACGTTGTTCTCATCTCTCAACACAGTACATGGCATGAAGTAGGATCTCAAAAGGGGCAGGGGATGAATGTACAAAGTAAACAGAGTTTAGGCATTGCTTCTTTGGAATTGTACATCCCCTAGGTAAATCAGTGAAGAAGTTCGTATCCCTGAAATCCATTAACCACATCAGGGAGATGAGCACAGCCACACTGCTGGCAGGTAGTAGCCACATTTTTCCAGCCTCTCTTGGGAGAACTATTAATCTATTCTACTAGGGAAACAAAAAAAAAGGTAAGAGCTTACATAACACTTCCCTTTTCTTCCCTTTTGAATTAAGTCACTCTCTAAACGCAAATGAAAAACATCCAAAGGGGTCCCTACCATGATTTGGCAACCTCTGGGATTAAATAATGTCTAGACTTTGTGATTTTCTGTACTGTATATCACAATTCAACACATAAAGAAGAGCTGAATAAATCCACAGTAATCCATAGGATCCTATTGTAACTTCCTCAAGAAATTTGATCCCCAAATAAAAATGATGTCACTGCCACCTTGCCCAGAATTTCACTAGGAGTTAGCATTATGTAAATTCATTTTTCCTTAATAAAGCTATAGGAGTGTAAAAACAAAATTCAGCTGCCTCTTTTCCTGAACCAAAACACCTTCTTCGACAGTTGTTACATATAATCCTGCAGATACTTATTTTCAATTCAGGCATCCTTGCTATTTATTTTTCTACAGATGAAGGGGGCATTACAGAAAGATTGGATTTGGAATCGAACTGATAATATGTAAATCCTTCATTTTATAGATGAGAAAACTGAGGGCTGCTGCAGTGGTGATAAAATCCAGGTCACACAGGTACTTATTTATATTCAGCACCAGGCTTAGAATTTGTGTCTCCTATGATTATTTTTTAAGACAATATGGCGCCTTATTCTTTTACTTGTATTTAACCTCTCTATTACGTTTTTTTATCTTAAGTAAATATTAACACTGTATTATATTTGTGTTTTCTGTACTAAAATTCTTACATTCATTAAATGTATGTACTTCTCATATATTTTTTAAAGTGAAATGGATTCTTTTCTAGCAGATTTTCTAGAGATTTTAACATTAAAGACACGTAAAGCACTCTAAGCATGTTTCCTCATGGCAGCAGGACTTTCAGGGGGTGAGGAAGGGACCATGTGGAGGAGGAAATTCGTTTTGGTCTCACTAGGACAAGATATCATAATTCTTGGTGCTCAGAAACAAAGCATAGTCAATTCTCAGTCACCAGGACTGGAAATGATGTGTTGTGAATCATCAAATATTCAGCAGTTGATACAGCCCTGTTTCTTAGAGCTAACTCTTTTATAAATGAGGTCACTATAACCTGACTCAAGCAAAGTGTCTCATCTGGAGTGGCTGTGTGTCTCATGAGGTCATCAGGAAAAGTGTGGGAAGGAGTGGATTTCTGCTGTCGGAATGCCTGGAGAGAACTAATTGCATGTATGGATTAAACATTAAGGGTAAGTAGACATTCTGCTAAAGAGGTCTCTTTGTATCTACATGCCATATAGGACCTTCCTGGAGAACCACTGAGTCCGAAAGAAAGCACATCTGATTCTCAAAGGTGTCATCAATTTCAAGTGACTGAGTTAAGCAGCCAGTTCAAACTGGCAAAATTCACTGATTTCTCACACAACGGTGGCCATCAAGGAACCGTCCTAGACTTGTTACTAAGTAACTGTCCTAATCGCAAACAGCATGTCTTTAAAACTTTCATGGTGTTTTTCTCATCTTAAGGGATAAATAAGGTAATGAGAGAAAAATTAATGATGGCTCATTGTTGAAAGCTTTGTTTTAAAAAACAAACCAAAATCAATCTTGCTTTCGTCAACTCTGATTAACTGAAAAAACAAAAAGAGAAAAAAAACGCTGCCTTGGAATATACTAAACTTTGCTTTACCAAGGATTATAATAGAAGCACTTGAACAAATGTGACATAAACATCAGGTACTGATGTCACAACTGAAGGGAGGCAGTGGTAAGGGTCTAGAGAGAAATAAGCCAAGAGAAAAGGCTGTAGTTGAAGACAAACGCACAGAATTGTAAGAGTCTGGGACAAGGGTTGATACATAGGCCCGGTGGTTTGCATGATACTTTGACAAAAGTAAAGTCAGGTCTCAGGCAATCTTCTGAGGTGAGGAGCCCCGTGACAGTAAGCCTAACTCACAGACAGATCATACCGCATCCATCACTGGCCAGAGGTATCTCAAGAAAGGATCCTTGAATCAGAAGGACACCATCTTTGGGATACAGAGAGGAAGAAGGGGAATAACTGATAATTCTCCATCTGTTGTCTCCAATACATTGAACTCTTCATGCAGAACTAATGCTAATGCTGATGGACGTGTGCATCTGTTAGGAAGGTCTGGGATGATCTGGGGCATTTTTGTTTTTATTTTGCCTAGTTATTTAGAATTGCCCGGAGTTTATTACTAGAGCTATGATTTAAAGAATGGAGAGAATACATAATGCCTTACACACTGAAATTAAAACAGATGGCCACCCTTCCCTGGTACGACAACATTTATATGTGAGCCTGAGAATCTGGAATGACTTCATGGAGTAGAATGCAAAAATCTTTTCTAAATTTCATGTGCTTCATGTGCTTTGTTTCAGTCTTCCTTACGTGAGCCTTCATTTTAACTCATTGTCCTCCAGATTACTCTTCCCATTTCTATTACTAACTCAAGAGCTATGTGGAAAACTTGTACTTACAATGAAAACTTGTGAACCCATTAAAATGAATTCTAATTCCGAGGAATGTTACACTTGGATATCAGTAATATTCTAGGAACTTTTTTTTTGCATATTTGCTCCTCCCCTAAACAAAAACTTATTTCCCTACCAGTAGGTAATAACTATATGAAAGAAGAAATGCATCTGAAGAAGTTTTGGCCATTGAGATATCTGGTATCATTTCTGCTGTGAATGCTGATCCATGTACACAGTTTTTACTGACCTATTTGGATGCGGAATGTGCTAAGAGCAGAAGTCTCTGTAAATCCATTAGATTCCCCATCTACACGGTTCTTTCATCTTTATTCACCTTATGCCTCCATTAAAAGAGAGAAATAAGAAGTGTTTCATGTTTTGAAATGTATATGCTTGTCACTTTCTTCCAATAGAGTGTTTTCGGAGGAGTTTTAGGTTCACAGCGGAATTGAGGGGGATGTGTATTGCTCCTGTGCCCCCTGCACCCATGCATGCACAGCACCCCCCGCCATCAACACTACTGCTGCAGTTGAGTGGTACATGTGCTACAAACGGTGAACCTGCAGTGGCTTCTCATTATCCCCCAAACTCAGTACCATACATTAGGATTCATTCTTGGTGCTGTAAATTCTACCGGTTTTGACAAACGTGTGATGACACATATCCACCATTATACTATCATACAGATTAGTTTCCCTGCCCTAAAACTCCTCTGTGCTTGTCACTTCTGATGCTCAGTTTTGATTAAAAACAAATCTGTTGCTTTTAAATAAAGATATCATATATAAGGTAATCATTTTTAGGGAGATGTGTTAATCCAATATAGGCTTAAGGTCTCTGTTAAATGAAGTATTATTTTGTTTTGTTTATCAAGTCGTATTATATGCTTGCTAATAAATTCCTCATTCAAATGGCCTTTATATTCAAATCATACATTGAGATGAAAAACCAATGGGGACACAAGATACTGTGTCTATGAAGGGTAGTCACTGCTAAGAAATATTTCCCCATTTGAGCTTCATAGTGTCACCTGAGGGAACATTCTGGTTTCCAGAAATAAAGCCATTTTCATTATTTCCACTCTAACAATACAGATCCAGACGTCATAAACTCAGAGTATTTCACAGGCCGTGGGTCCCATGGTACGTTCCCTTTAAATAGGATTCTGCGGTCAAATGCGTTTCAGAAATAGTGCATATTATAGTTCTGGAGTGGTTTTTTTTTGGATATTTATAATATATAACAGCCATTTACAAATTCTGTGAACTCCCTCATCAAATAACTTGTTTAATTTCACTTACCCCAGCACTTTTCGAACTTATTTAACCATGGAACACTTCATTCTAGGGATTTTTAAAAAAGCATAGCACAGACTGGCCATATCAAAATTCTCAGGGAACTGTTTACAAGTGCAAATTCTAGTAAAACAAAATAGAAAAATAAGATAAAGCACGTCACCATTAATATTTTTAAAGGCATGTTTAATTTACTGTTTTATAGTTTGCTTTCCCCTGTATTGTATTTTAGTATTATACTAATTGTCCATCTGAATATGATTTTCTGCACTTACTGGAGTTCTTTGGACACCTCGCCAATTTTTTCATTAACGGCTGCAATAAGCTTGTGGTAGTACACATTCCAAAACTACGAGCAAAGAACTCGAAAGCAATAACCTCAATACTTACACTGACATATATAATCACACATAAAGAGAGAGTTTATGATTGCCTAAGATGCATATCCTACAAGAAAGAATCTACTGAACTCAAATATGTAAATTTATAAAACAATCACAGAAATTAGAAGATTACAGATTCCACCTGCATATATTTAAACTAAAAGTGCTGGCACAAGATGCTTCACCTATGAACAATTGCTTATTTTCATCATCTCTGTACTGAGATGGATGGTTGATAAGAAAATTTTTATGTAGTATGTAAAGCACACCTAGCCCCACACCTAGCATTTAATCATGTTCCCAAGTCAATAAATTTTATTAAAATTCCCTATTAAATAAATCATCGCCAAGTTTGGTCACGCATATACGGTTAATGATATGTATAGAAGTATATTTAATCTAAGGACCAGGTAATACTCAAGGGAAATAAGAATGATCAATATATTCCCAACTTTTAAATAATGCTTTCTTTTACATAACTGTAATTATTCACATACAGGCTATGGTCATAACTTGTACCCACAAAAGAGATTTTCTGTAGATTGTCATAATTAGGGTCTGCATCAAGGTTTCCTGTATGATATGGACAACACAATTATGATTGTCGGCCATGTATGTAACCAAAGCATATATCTATAGTCATGTAAAGAACCTAAAAGTACATACTTAATGTCTTTGTTAGTTTTCTTTTTTCATGTATCCTCTCCTTCCCAATTTGTGGGTCCATTTCAATAGCTAATAAATTCAGTCTGGCGAAGACCACCCAGAGTGGCAAAAGCCACTCATAAAATGGTGGCTGCATATACATAACCCATTTCTTGACAATGTTATTCCTGTGGGAAATAACTAATACAACCGTAAAAACGATAGTGAACTCTCCAGAATAGTATGAAATCAAGAGAATGAATGGCTTTTTACACCTACTGATTGCCTTTTTAAGATACAATTTTATTTTGTTAATAACACATTCATTAGAGAAACAAAGGAATTATAGAAAAGTAAATAAAAATCATCTATAATGGTAGTACAGATCAATGACCTAGTAACATTTTGGTTAATTTTTCTGTGCACACACAGTAGAAATATATGTATTTTTAATTTATATATAACATTTATCACATATGTGATGTATGTGCACTAATTTTTTAGAGTGGTGGAAATTATGAATACTTTATATAATTTGTCCTCTAAGAATGTTCTAATCAAATTTAATGATCCCAACCAAAAGTTCTTTTTTATGCAAAATTCTTGCCAATCTTGGATATCGTTAAAGATCTTTGCCTATCTGTGGGTAACTGGGTGGCTCAGTTGGTTGAGCATACAACTCTTGATTTCAGCTCAGGTCATGATCCCAGGGTTGTGGGACTGAGCTCCACTTAGGACTCTACACTAAGTGTGGACCCTGTTTAAGATTCTCTCTCTCTCTCTCTCTCTCTCTCTCTCTCTCCTCCCTCCCTCCCTCTTCTTCTCCCCTGCTGACACTCTCTCTCTCAAAAAAAGGAAAAAAAGAAAAAGTTTTTGCCTATCTGAAAAACAAAACACCCCACTTCATTCTTGTTTTTATTTGCTTTAGTTTGACTACTAGTAATGCTGAACACATTTTGATATAATCATTAGCCTCTTTTCATTTTGTGAATTGTTATATCATGACCTTTGCCTATTGTTATTGGAGTTTTGTCATTATATATATATATTTTTTGAGACAGAGAGAGAGCAAATGGGGGACAGGGGCAGAAGGAGAGAGAGAGTCTCAAGCAGGCTCCATGCTCAGTGCAGAGCCCAATGCAGGGCTCGATCCCACAACCCTGGGATCATGATGAGAGGGCTAAAATTAAGAGCTAGACGCCCAACCGACTGAGCCACCCAGGTGTCCCTGGAGCGTCTTAATTCAAAAGAAAGTTTAAAATAGCTTAAAAAAACACGACAATATGTATAAAAAAAATTGCAAACTTAGGAAGGGAAAAAAAAAAGAAAAATATTTTAAACATTAAGAAATATTCTTACTAATTGAGCATAATTTTGGTTCTACATTTCCTGTCAACCAAAGCAAAATAAAAGAAAATACAGTGCTACAACCATTTTAATATTTTTTAAATGTAAAGCATATTTTTCTGAGAATGTAATTCTAAATGATCTTAGGGATTTTGATGCAAGGGACAATGAGATTCATTCGTTCGTTCATTCAATTCATCATGCTTGAGGGTCTGGTAAGTGCCCTGCTGAGGCTTTGGGCTTGGCTATGAGATTATGAGTTTTGGGGCCCTGAGCATAAGTGTCTCCCCCATTAATGAATCATGATTCAATCTATTTCTCCATCTGCCTTAACCCAAGTAGAGTACTTAGAACAAAACTGATGAGGCATAATATTTGTGTTTCTTTTGGATGCAAAAAAAAAAATAGGAAACAGTGCAAGGTGGATTTGTTTTTAACTGACTTACTGGAAAGATATTAGAGTCTCTTACAAAATCCAAGAGATACTGAACAAACAAGTGTCAGAAATGGCAGAAATCAAGGCAACTCCAGAGCCTTAAAGCCAGGAGTTTGTATGTTTGTATATCTTCCTGCCAGAGCAGTACATTGGACCCTGACTACACACAAGACAAGATCTTTCCGAAGTACTGTATCCAGGCTCATTGCAACCCAATTAAATCAGAGTTTGGGGCCAAGGCCTCCTTGGTAGTATAGTTTAAGAGTTTCAGGTGATCTTAAAGCTCAATGATTGTTGAACTGCTCTAAAGGGCTACATTTAACATAAAGAATTATGTTGAAAACAATTCCTCGTTTCAGTTTTCTCTTCAATGAGCATTCAGAATCCCATGGACAAAGAAGGTAATTGGTTCAGTTTGACTAAGAGGTATGCCGCTGCTGAATGAGGCAGGGCCCTAGGGGAGGCTCATGAACCAAAACATGGCTTCCAAGTAGGGGGGAGGGGTGGGCGGCTGTCCTGGTTGCCTGACATTGAGGAGTTTCACGGAATGTGAGACTCTGAGCACACAAACTGGTAAACCAGGTAAATCAGGGCAATCGGTCACCCTTTCAGGGAGCCATCCTTGCGGTACAGAAGAGGGAGAAATTCTCAGGAGTGGGACAAGGTGGCTGAACACCTCAAGAGCCCTGCGACACATTGGGAAATCTTCATATTTATAGAACTCTTACCATTTGAAGTGTCTTGTGACTCATGGAGGGCCCAGGGGAAAGGAAGGAGGGGATGCAAGGGGCAGTAGATACAGTGATTCACCTGAAGTACTACCAAAAGTAAACGTTCAGCAACATCTCACCATATTTAATGCAGTGTATTGCAAAGAAGAGATAAAACTGAGGTAAGTTTGGTGAATTAGATTCCAGAAACTCTTTTATGAGCTTAATATACCCAACAGCAAAAATCTTAAGTATATATAGTGAAAATTTTTTTGTGTAAATCCTGTATGAAAGCTCTGAACTACTTGAAGTCTACTTCATAACCAAAACTAAAAATCACACATGTAGAAATGCAAAATGTGTCACAAATGTTCTCTCTGACAGCCAAATGTCATCCTTTTCCACATTTTAAAATGAAAACATTAGAAAAAGTAGGACATTTTAACTTAAAAATAGCAGGCTATTTCCAGTGTCTCTACTCTCTAGTAGTCAGGCTTGGCTGAATGACTTTTTTTTGTTGTTAATCTTAATTGTTTTTAATTCAGTAGGCCAAAGGGTTGTTCACTCATAAGGCAATGGGGACAGGAGAGGTACAGACACTCATATGGGAGATTTTTTTATGGCTGCAATAGCCTATCTACAGAGAGAAGTTCACAGGACCTTCTTTAGTTATAAACTCCATGAACAACATAAATCGTCACTCAATATAATGGGCTTCCTGGAAATCTACTGCACATGTTCTAAGAGAAACCGTAAGATCTAGGGGTCCCTAGGACTCTCGAACCAAAATAAACAATGCCAACGGTGCAAGGCACTGGACAACACAAAATATAATTTGTTGTCTATAAGGATGCTGGGTCAGTTGAAGATGCCCTTCAGCAATACAAAGGAGGGGGCTACAAAAGATTTAATGCTGAAAGTTTAACACTGACTCAAGATCACACCCTGCAAAGGAAAACCAATGTCCTTGGAGTATGGAAGGAAGGACCAATCAATATAATACTGACCCAAGCTAACAACGAATGCCATCCAACTGATGGGAACCACGGCTACAAACCTCCCAGTTCACGCACACATTACTGCCTGTGATATATGTTTTTGAGAAATACATCCTAAGAAATAATCTTGCCGTGTGAGTGTGAAAGCAGACAGGTCTCCTGATTTCAGTGCTCCAGAAGAGATTATCATCAGGTGGACAATAAATCTCAAAATCTCAGACAAAGACTAACTACAAATAAATAAAGAGAAAGGGCAATGATCCTTCCATGGAGACCTACGGGTTTTCTGAGCGACAGTTTTCTGGACTGCCTACATTCTAAATTTTTAATTCTGTACTTAGGCCACGGAAAATGGTTTACATTCCTCAAAATATTCAAGTGATCAATTACTACGGTAGACCAGAAGTCGAAAAGAGAAAGCATAATAAAATTGATGGTTGTTCTCCGGACTAAGGCTGATTCAGTTAATATTGAAAAGAGATAAATAAAATAGTTCAGATTAAGAGTATAATTTAATGACCTGAAAAGAACCTGTCTGGTTGGATTTGCCCCTAATCTGCAATGTTTATTATCTCAGCATTTACATGAAGTGTACTTCTCTCTAGAAAGCACAAGCCCCTGTGAAAACAGCCTTCTCGAAGACAATCAGAGATGCAAGTTATTAGCTCTCCTTTGGGAGAGTACCTCTTTGTCCTCACTTTGCTTTCTTTTCCAACCGTCGACAAAAACCAGGTTCCTGGGGGAGCTTGCGGTACTGAATTCGTGCTGTACGGTGCCTGGAACCACGGTAGGGAGGTGACACTGGGTTAGCTCATCTAAAAACACCTGCTCTCTGACTGAGTAGCACACGTGTATGACCACCTGCAGCCCATGTCAAGTGCACAATCACAATAGAGGTTGTGCACAAGCCGTGTCACTGCATGCCAGTTTTGTTTCCCTGGTTCTTTTGTACTCAGACACACAGCGACCAGGGCTTGGCTCATCAGGGTGACCACGTCTGCGAGCTCAGTGCCTCCAATTCTGTGTCCCGGGGCTCTGGTAGCTTGGCTTGACCTCCCATTGAGGTTCTAAGCCCAAGACAGACAGAGACTCTGGAACACGGATCCATGGGTAAAACTTTTAGAAAAGAGAAAGCAAACAAAATTGCTTTTTTCTCTTTCGCATTTATCATGGAGTCGAAAGGAAAGGGATTGTTTGAAATCTTAGCACTCCTGCTCAGAAAAGCTCCTTAACTAATTCGCATGGACAACTAAAAGTTCCCCCCACTCCGGCACTCATGTGGCCCCGTTCCAAGTCCCTGTGGGCTTGGACCCGAGCAAGCAGCAGGAAGGGGATCACACAGTCACATGACCTCATTCTCCGTTCATTTCCAAACCTGACTGGCTTCTGCCTCTTTCGGCTGGTCAGTATCTTGCAATTGGGGATGAGAGTGTGGAATCTCAGAGCACTTTTTTCAACCCTAAAGTAAATTCCAGAGTTGTAGGACACCAGGGACCCCCAACGGGCCTCGTCAGCACACACTTGCCTAAGCTGTCCTTCTACGGGGCAGGGATGGGCCTGGCCTTGCACTAAAAGATGCTGCTGACAGAACATCACAGAGAGACTCCTGGGTGATCCTCGGCAGGAACTTAAAGACTCCAATCCAGGGATCTTAAGACAAAACCCGTAAAGCCCTCAAACGCATGCCCAAACAAAATCGTAAGAAACACAGAGAGGAAAGATGAGGCAGCTTTGAGAAACGAAAGAAGTAAAAAGCTACCTGGGGCTGTGAACTTGCTGTGCTTCCCCAGGAACAAATTGGAAGTGGCCGGTAGGGTTTGGGGGAAGAGAGAAAAGCTATCATAGGCATTGTCTTCTGAGGACCAGAAAGCATTCAAGTTAAAAAAAAAATCTAGTCACGACTTAGAGAAAGAAAACAGAGGCCAAATAATTAAACTGGAGTTGTCTTTAAGGCACTGCTCTGTCCTAACAGATATTTTCATGGTCTACCTTAAATATTTAGGAATGTCATAAATCCACAGCTTTGCAACAAGTTAGTGAAAAAAGTATTTTCAGGGGCACCTGGGTGGCTTAAGTCAGTTAAGTCTCTGACTTCGGCTCGGGTCACGATCTCATGGTTCCTGAGTTCGAGCCCTGCTGACAGCTCAGAGCCTGGAGCCTGCTTCAGATTCTGTGTCTCCCTCTCTCTCTGCCCTCCCCTGATCATGATCTCTCTCTCTCTCTCTCTCTCTCTCAAAAAATAAAAAATAAACATTAAAAAAAGCATTTTCATAAGGCTGCACAAAATATCATATTTAGGGGGTTGAAATCTCATTGGCAAAATAATTACACCACCCCCAAACCACCTGAACCAAGAGAGCTGTGCAATCCCTAAAATAGAGAGAAAGAGAGAGAGAGAGAGAAAGAGAGAGAGAGAGAGAGAGAGATGGCCCATGAAAGCTAGGCTTACCCAGCTAAGGGCTTCAGGAAAACAGCCGTTTCCAGAGCAATGAAACATACTGGGGGCAAACGAAAGAAGAGGACAATGAACACAAGGAAGAGATTAGAAGGGAACTAATTAGTGCTGAAAAGTCTAATGTCTGTACCTTAGGACCACACAGGTCAGCACGACCTGGAGGGACTCCATATTGCTGACCTTGTCCTTTCCCAGGGCACGGAGAACAGACCTTCAGGTCAGGCAGGACCTCGGCAGCCGGCCAAGACTGCAGACTGCGGGCCAAGAGGTGACTCACTAAGTGCACGTAGGAAGGGTGAGGTTGCCATGGCTTTCTGACCTAAGCAGGGTGACTCTGCAAGGGCTGCACAGGTGGACTGGCCCACCTGTCCCTGCCTTTCTCCACGGAAATGAGCTTTTTGGGTGTGTAAGTGGAAAAACATAAATCCTGACACTGACAGAGTTACCTTTACTTTTTTACACATACTATCTATGAGGCCCACTAAATATTGATAGACTGCAGTCTTTTTTTAAAAATTGTTTTAATGTTTTCTTTATTTCTGAGAGAGACAGACAGACAGACAGCGTGAGCAGGGGAGGGTCAGAGAGAGAGGGAGACACAGAATCCGAAGCAGGCTCCAGGCTCTGAGCTGTCAGCACAGAGCCCAACGCAGGGATCGAACCCACAAACCGCGAGATCATGACCTGAGCTGAAGTCTGACGCTTAACTGACTGAGCCATCCAGACGCCCCTGATAGACTGCAGTCTTCATGGTGAAATTCAAAACTAGTAAGTCAGGGTCACTTTTAAGAAAGCTCCCTAATACAGATCCCCTCCTGGAACGCTCATATACTTAAGATTCTACCTATTCTCAGGGACAATGATGGCCATTCGACACCGGTTGGCACCCATCTCCATTTGTCTAGTAGCTGATTAAAAAAAAAAAACAAACTCTGAAATTGTTAAATAATTTTTTTTAATTTTTTTAAAAATATTTTTATTTATTTCTAGGAGAGAGAGAGAGAGAGAGAGAGAGAGAGAGAGAGAGAGAGAGAGACAGTGTGAGCAGGAGAGGGTCCGAGAGAGAAGGAGTCACAGACTCTGAAACAGCTCCAGGCTCTGAGCTGGCTGTCAGCACAGAGCCCGACGCGGGGCTTGAACCCACGAACCGCGAGATCATGACCTAAGCGAAAGTCGGAAAGTCGGACGCTTAACCGACTAAGCCACCCAGGCGCCCCACAAAATTGTTAAATAATTTAATGAGATTAAATCCACCCCACTGATTTTATCAGCCTGTCCACAGTGTGTGTGGTACTAGGAGCTGCTAACAATGAGAGTGAACAATGAGAGTGAGCAATGAGAGAGAGAGTTCCAGCCTCAACCCTGAAAACTACCACCACCCACTTATTGCATTCAAAGCTGTGTTTGTGGGGGCGCCTGGGTGGCTCAATCCTGTAGGCGACCGACTTCAGCTCAGGTCATGACCTTATGGTTCACGGGTTCGAGCTCCCCGTCGAGCTCTGTGCTGACAGCTCAGAGCCCGCATCCTGCTTCGGATCCTCCCTCCCTCCTTCTCTGCGCCCGCCTCTTGTGCTCTGTCTCTCTTTCTCGCTCTCCAAAATAAACATTAAAACACACTTTTAAAAAAGTGCTGTGTTTGTTTATTCAGTTGCTTTTAGAGAATTTCTCACTTTATACATGTAATTATTGATGCCAAAGGATGCCATGTCACTCTCTGGCTTTCATTCCTTTCGAATGACAGATCCCACAAGTCTCTAACACCACCGGTGTGTAACTGATGACAAGCCACCAGCTTCAGCACGCAAAGCTGTGATGTCCTGTGCAAAACATATTGAAATAGAGCTCTCTGTCATCACCTGCTGTCCCTGGGACAGGTCATATCACCCTGTGGACCTCCACAGGGACTGTCACTGTGCTGATCTCCAGAAGGAAATTCAAAAAATTCACCACCTCATTTTCAAGGTGTGAATACATCCTATCATTATCCATTAGTTTACTGAGCACTAGCAGGGCACCTGGCACCTATTATGACAGAGGGCATTTTTATAGAAATTCTGAACATAACTAGAGCCACCCCCCACCCAAGGGACAGAAAAGACTACAGGTGCCAACATGTGTTGGAAAAGTTATTAGAATTCTGCCTTCAACCCATCACTTACCTACAGACAGGAGACAACCTCTCTAGAGGCCCAATGAGCTTTGAAGAAAAGAGAATTTCACTTTTATACATTAAAAAGACCAAGTTTAAGAATCTTCTTTCTCCAAATATTGAGCCTCCAATTAGATTAAGAGAACTAAAGCTATATAGGATTTAGGGAGTATTTGGTGCGACAAATGACCATTCTGTCACTAACACGCACTGAATGCAACCCACTGCCTTCTTAATATCTTACTTTGCCGTATTTCCTGACCCTAGCCTTTGAGTAGGTGCTTAGAAGAATTCTGCATCTCTTGAGGCATTCTTAGCTTTTGAAAAATGTTTAACTGAATCAAATTTATGGGTAGATATAAAAGCTGATCTATCTTCAAAATGTAATCTACACTGACACATCCGTGTCAAAATTTTAAGTAAATCGCCTGTAATCAGTTTACACTATTAGTAAAATGGAATGGCATTCCTTTATGTTTCCAGGGGAGAATTATATACATGTAGAACACTACAAGCTTCATTTGTCAGGGACTCTACAAGATTTGTTGGAACAGAAGATGACAGATTGTGTGTTGGCATATACCTTCCCCATCTTCTGAGGATGTCCATTTTACTTATTTTTCTTTATGTAAGCGCTGAGTCCAACATGGAGCTAAGACTCAAGACTCTGAGATTCAAGAGTCATATGCTCTACCAACTGGGCCAGTTAGGTGTCCCTGATGATGCTCACTTTAAATTGTTTTCTCATTAAAAAAATTCTCTTTAAATTACTTGCTTCCATTTTCCACAGGGGTCGCCTAAAGTTAATTGAAGGGGAAAGAATGAGATATCAAAATAATACACAAAAGAAGAAGAAGAGAGGACTATTCTCCAACACTGATGAAATTCAAAGAAGCACATAAAACTAGTTTTCTGAATCCGATACCAACAAAAAAGTTAAAAACAGATTTTCATGGACCAATGAAATGTGAAACATGGAAAATTGAAAACATGCATTCTAAAACATAAAATTTACTCAGGAAGTGATAAATAACCAAATAGTTCAAATACAAGTAAAAGAAATAGAGAAATTGATCAATGATCCTGTTTCTCCTCTTGCTAAAGGCACAAGATACACAAGGTGTCCTAGGAGAATTTTACAAACTCTTAAAAGCAACTGATTCTAATACTGCTTAATTTGTTTCCTAACACAGAAAGGGAAGGAAAACATATAAATAGCACGATATTAAAAACATGGTTATTGAAACCCAATAATGAAACAAGAAAGGACTTTTTCGAGTAGTCTTACTTGTGAACCCAAGTCCTGAGTGAGTAAGGGTACTAATTTCAGAAAGGCAAAGCAGATTTTAGGGGAATGTGATCTAGTTGGAAAGCAAACCCCAAAAGAAGGCCCAGAAGCTACAAGGAAAATGTCCTCCTAAAATAAGAGTATCTCAGGATCATTACCTATTAATGGATTGAATCTTCTGAGCAAGGACACAGAAGCAGGAATTTCAAGAACTGGTTTTCCAAATGTAGATTGCAGGTTACCTGCACAGGACTCCCTGACATGCAGGTTACAGAGGGAAGGTTCAGGAAACTGCCCCCAGACTTGCTGAATAGGAATCATTAAGGGTTGAGGCCCAGGAATCTGACTTTTATCAACTTTTAACTAATTCTTCTCATCACTAAAATTTAACCACTGCAGTATCCAAACAGTGTGGCTCCACTCATGCTTCCTACCATGTAGAATAAGGTTATTTGCAATACTGACTTTATCAAGTGAGGCATTACAATTACCAAGAAACATTATTTTCATTTGGCCAGAATTTGTTGGTCTATTTATCATTATGAGTCTCTCCTAGTTATTTTGCAATGGTTTTTTTTATGCAAAGGTTAAAAATATGAACTAAAATTGCTATTTTATTTTAATCTTTATTTATGAGAGAGAGACAGAGAGAGAGACAGAGAGAGAGAAAGCGGTGGAAGGGCAGAGAAAGAGGGAGACACAGGGAATCCAAAGTGGGATCCACAATGTCAGCACAGCACCCGATGCAGGGCTTGAACACACAAACCACGAGTTCATAACCTGAGCTGAAGTCAGACACTCAACTAATTGAGCCACCCAGGCACCCCTAAAATTGCTATTTTAATATGCTTGTTTAGTAGAAACTTTACTAGCCATTTTTCCTATTGACTCATCTTCATTATGATATAATAAAAACTGACATTCATTCATTCATTCATTAACAGGTATTTATATACTACTTACTATCTAACTTGCCAATACGAGGTGCTGTTTAAAATAATGCATTATTTTTCTATGTACCATGTTGTTTTCTTCTTCATATCATTGAAAGAATTTTAATGATGATCACACTGACTCTCAATTTTAAATAATTATTCATTCATTTTTAATATGTTGTCTTAAATCAGTTATTAGCTACATTACCTATACTTAATTTGCATCATTATTTTGCTTACACAAACATTTTATGTAGGATAGATTACACTCAATCAAGTTGTAACAGTACAAAAACAGCATTTTCCTGGCCAGTTTTCATGGGCAATTTCCTATTTGTTATGAAGTCATTCCTTATTTTGTCTCATGCAACGGATTTCTTATTCCCTTGTTTTAATAAGGAAGTACATTCTTCTTAATGTAGAGACTTTCATTCACTCAGTCTCTCAACATTACCAGACAGTCGTTACTGGTGAGCGGTTGGGAGAGAAAAGAGAACAAAATAAAGTTCCCACCCTCATGTAACTTTCATTCATTTTCATTATTTCATTAGTATATTTGTTAAGGTTTGGCTATTGTTGGCATGGGTACTATCAGTACCCTTTATTATCTTATAGTACCCTATTATTAAATGCATTAACCTTGTTTAGAACATAGTATCTGTTGCTAGGATGGTTGGTGGGAACTATCTAATCTTTATCACGTAAATTGAAAACAACAAGGGGCTTGCTTCCTTCCTTTTTTTTTCTAAATTTTTTATGTTTGTATTTATTTTTGAGAGACAGATCGCGAGTGGGAGAAGTGCAGAGAAAGAAAGGGAGACACAGAATCAGAAGGAGGCTCCAGGCTCTGAGCTGTCAGCACAGAGCCCTACACGGGGCTTGAACTTACGAGCTGCGCAATCATGACCTGAGCCAAAGTCAGACGCTCAACCGACTGAGCCACCCAGGCTCCCCAGCTTCCTTCCTTTTACTTTGGGTAGAAACTCTGAACGCTGAGAGGGAGGAGATGGTGGAAGAAGAGGATCCTGAGCTCACCTCCTACACACACACTGGGGTGACAGACACATGTAATACAATTCACTCTGAAAACGACTGGAAGACTAGCAGAACAGTCCTTGCCCAGCTAACGACATAAGGAAAGCCACATGGAGAAGGGGGTGGGCAGAGACGAGGTGGGGATGGAACCCCCTATGTGAACGCCCACAAGGAGAAGGAATAGCATGGGCACAGAGGTCCTTACTGAGGAGGGGAGCAAGCCCCACACTGGACACCCCTCACCCTGGAGAACTGCACAGACAAAACAGGCCCCCATAACATATGGTCTGGAAAATCAGTGGGGCTTCTCTCCAGGGAAGCTGGAGGACCCTAGGAAACCAATATGCCTCTCTTAAAAGACCAGCATGCCGTATTGCTTGGTCAGAGACCCAGCACAGAAGCGACTGTTTGAAAGGCCCCTGGGGTGTAAGTGAAGGGGGTTTGTTGACTAATGTTAGGGCAGGTGCTGGAGAGGCGGAAATCTGTAGGAGCTTTCGGTAGGGGGGAAAAAAGCGCTAGCAGCCATCACTGGATGTCTAGCAGCCAGCAAAAACAAAGTGCTGATTCAGCCTAGCCTGTCCTTCCTGGACTCCTGAAGGGGCCCCTGGCACTTTCCTGTGGGTGCCACTCACCCCACCCCATGCTCCCTGCAAACAGCCCACCCAACCTGCCTGTCCCCTCAGACTCCCATCCAAAGCAGCTCCCACCCTGTCGTGTCTGGTCAGCAGCCTAAGTGGGGGCTGAAGTCCCCCCAAAATGGCTACCTCCCCACCACACCGAGCAGGCAGTGCTGGGGGTCCAGCATCCCTCCAAAGTGACTCCTGCCCCAGAGAGCTGGGGGCCAGCCCTGCTCATCAGCGCCTCAGAAAAGTCATGGCTGGTCCTTACAGCCAGCCAGGCTGGGGGTCAGTCTCACCTACCAGAGTGCTCACAGCAGCTGTACTCACCACGAAAGGAGGGTACATGCAGCCCACAGAGGGGACACTCTTGGTTCTGGTGACCAGGTGGGAGTGCTCTCCTGGGCCCCACGACACACCTTCTACACACAGCACTACTGTCAAGACCAGCAGACAGAGCTGAGCGACCCGACACACAGCAACAGACACAGGGAGTCCGGCAAAATGAGGACACAGTTATGTTTGTTATTATGTGGCAAACAAAAGAACAAAACCAAACCTGAGAAAAAGAACTAAATGGAATGGAGATAAACAATCTAGTGTTAAAGAGTTCAAAGCAATGGTTGTAAAGATTTTCACCAGAACTGAGAGAAAAGTTAATGAACTCAGTGAGAACTCTAACAAAGAGATAGAAACTATGAAAAGGCAGGGGTGCCTGGGTGGCTCAGTCGGTTGAGTGTCTGACCTCCGCTCAGGCCACAATCTTAAGGTTAGTGCGTTCCTTAACCTTAAGGAACCTTAACCTTAATCTTAAGTTAGTGCGTAACTTAACAGTGGCTCACTGTTGTCAGTGCAGAGGCTGCTCAGATCCTCTGTCCCCCTCTCTCTCTGCCCTTCCCCGCCTTGTGCTCTGCCCAAAATAAATAAGTATTTTAAACAAGGAAAAAGAAAATATGAAAAGTAACCAACTAAAGACTACGGTAACTGAAATGAAAAATATGCCGTAAGGAATCAACAGCAGAAGCATCAAGGAATAACATGAAAACATTAAACGTACTAACATTTGCATAATCAGAGTCCTAGAAAAAGAAGAGAGAGAAAAGAGGGCAGAAAACTTATTTGAAGAAATAATAGTTGAAAGAGTACCTAACCTGGAGAAGGAAACAGCCATCTAAGTTCAAGAAGCAAGGAGAACATCCACACAAGGAAGGTCCACACCAAGATACATGATAATTCAAATATCACATCCAGCAGAGAAAGACAAATATTGTATCACTTCACTCATAAGTGGAATTTAGGAAACAAAACAGATGGACATGGGGGAAGGAAGGAAAAATAAGATAAAAACAGGGAGGAAAGCCATAAGAGAATCTTAAATACAGAAAGCAAACTGAGGGTTGCTGGAGGGGTGTCAGGTGGGGGATGGGCTAGATGGGTGATGGGCGGTAGAAGGACACTTGGTGGGACGAACACTTGGTGTCACGTGTAAGTGATGAGCCACTAATTTCTACTCCTGAAACCATTACTACGCTATATGTTAACTAACTTGGATGTCAATAAAAAGTAAAAATTAAAGGAAATCATTAAAGTATCAAACATTAAAGAGAGAATCTTAAAAGCAAAAGAGAAAGCAAATAGTCATTAAGCTATCAGCTGATGTTTTAGCAGAAATTTTGGAGGCCAGAAAGGGGTAGCATGATATATTCAAGGTGATGAAAAGAAAAAAGAATCCACAACCAAGAATACTCTACCCAGCAAGGCTATCATTTAGAAGTGGAGGAAAGATAAAGAGTTTTCCAGACAAACAAAAGCTAAAGGAGTTCGTCACCACTAAACCAGCCTTACAAGAAATGTTAACGGAGTTCTTTTTTTTTTTTTTTAAATGTTTTTTATTTATTTCTAGGACAGAGAGAGAGAGAGACAGCGTGAGCAGGGGAGGGTCAGAGAGAGAGGGAGTCACAGACTGAAACAGGCTCCAGGCTCCGAGCTGGCAGTCAGCACAGAGCCCGACACGGGGCGCGAACCCACAAACTGCGAGATCATGACCCAAGCGAAAGTCGGACGCTTAACCAACTAAGCCACCCAGGTGCCCCTGGAGTTCTTTAAGAGAAAAAAAAGACCATAACTAGAAGAAAATTCTGAAAGCAAAAAAATTGCTAGTAAAAGTAAGAATATAGTAAAGGTAGTAGATCAGTACTTTGTAAAGCTAGTGTGAAGGTTTAATGACAAAACTAGTAAAATCAATTGTATCTACAAAAAATGGTTAAGGGATACACAAGATAAAAAGATATAAAATATGCTATTTTTATAGTCATGTAAATATTTATATATATTTATATGTATTTATATATTTTATTTATATATATTTATAAATATATATATAAATGTGGAGCAGTAAATAAAAACATAATGCTTTCAGAATGTGCTTGAATGGCACCTGGGTGACTCAGTCAGCTGAGTGTCCAACTCTTGATTTTGGCTCAGGTCATGATCTCACAGTCTGAGCCCCACATTAGGTGTCTCACACTGACAGTGCAGAGCCTGCTTGGGATTCTCTCTCTCTCGCACTCTCTCTCTGCCCCTCTCCTGCTCATGCCCTCTCTTTCTCAAAATAAATAAATAAACAAACTTATAAAAATGTGTTTGTATGTAAGTGACCAACAACTTACTATAGACTGCTATTTACATGGGGTGTTATTTATGAACTTTATGGTAATCACACATCAAAAACTATGATATATACATACACACAAAATGTATCCCAGCATGACAGTAAAGAAACTCATTAGTCACAAGGGAAGAAAGCAAAAGAAAGGAATAGAGAAGCACTGAAAAACAACCTGAAAACAATTAACAAAATGGAAATAAGCACGTACCTATCAATAATTACTTTAAATGTAAATAGACTAAATATTGCAGTAGGAGACACAGGATGACGGCATTCACAACTGCAACAGGGGTGCACAGGTGGCTCAGTCCCTTAAATGTCTGACTCCTGATTTCACTTCAGGTCATGACATCATGGTTTGTGAGTTTGAGCCCCACAGCAGGCTCTGCGCTGACAGTGTGGAGCTTGCTTGGGATTCCCTCCCTCTTGCTGCCCCTCCCTCACTCTCACTCTCTCTGTCTCTCAACATAAGTAAATAAATAAATAAACTTTAAACAACACCAACAACACAACTAGCTCTGTCTTTGTGCTGCCCACAATGCAGATCTAAACACATACACACTGAAAGTCAAGGATGGAAAAAAAGATAATCCACGCAAATGGAAGTAAAACAATAACCAAAAAGCCAGGGTATCAATACTTGCACCAGACAAAACAGACTTTAAAACAAAGACTGCAATAAGAGACAAAGAGGGGCATTACTTGAGAAAGGGATAAATCCAACAAGAGGATATAATAACTTTAAATATCCCCACAAACAACAGACTCAAATATATAAAGCAAATATTAACACACAAAAGGAAAAAATGGACAACAGTACAATAAGAGTAGAGAACTTTAACACGCCATGTATATCAACAGATAGATCATCCAGACAGACAATCAATAAGGAAACAATGACTCTGAATGACACACACTGGACCAGAGGGACTTAACAGATATATACAGAACATTCCACCTCAAAAGAGCAGAATAAACATTTTTTTTCAAATGCACATGGAACATTCTACAGGACAGTTCACACATTAGGCCATAAAAAATGTCTCAATAAATTTAAGAAGACTGAAATCGTAGTAGGCATATTTTCTGACCACTACAAAATGCAACCAGATATCAATTACAAGGAAAAATCTCAAAAAAGAACACAAACACATGGACAGTAAACAACATGCTACCAAAATCCAATGGGTCAGGTCATGTGGCTCGTCGGTTTGACTACTGGTTTCCTTGTGGTGGTGGCAGCTCCAGAACACAGTCATGGCAGCCGGAGTCATGACATGACAGGCATTTAGAAAGTTTCTTTCTCTAGTTGACTGGGTTTTAGTTGAAAGAAGTGCAGTTGAAACTGCAACCAAAGGAGGCATTATGCTTCCAGAAAAAATCCTCAAGAAACTAGTGTAAGTAGCCATAGTCGCTGCTGGATCAGGCTCAAAAGAAAGGGTGGAGAGAATCACCCAGTTAGTGTGAAAGTTGGAGTTCCAGTTCTTCTCCCAGAATATGAAGGCAACCAAAGTCATTCTCGATGATGAGGATTTTTTCTTATTTAGAGATGGTGACATTCTCAGAAAGTATGTACACTGAAATAAATCATTATCGTAATGGCATTATGTGAAGACTCCCATTCCAGTGGAGTTGTGAAATTTTTCATAATGTAAATAATTTTCATGTCTCTCTTTTATAATAACCTAAAGGTATCATAAGTGAAGAAATCAATACATACATGCATACATACATACAAGTGAGTCAATGAAGAAATCAAAAAGGGAATTAAAAAAAATACCTGAAGACAAATTAAAATGGAAACACAACGTTTCCAAATCCTTGGGATGTAGCCAACGTAGTTCTAAGAGGAAAGTTTATAGTAACACAGGCATATCTCAACAAACAAGATAAATGTCTGATAAACAATCAAGCCAACAATACCTAAGGAATGAGGAAAAGAAACCAAACAAAGCCCACAGTTAGTAGAATGAAGAAATTGACATAGATTGGAGCAGAAATAAATGAAATAGACTAAAAAAGTAATAGAAAATATCAATGATACTGAGAGCTAATTCTTTGAAAAGATAAATGAAATTGATAAACCACTAGCCAAACTCACCTCCCCAAGAAAAAAACCTTGAGAGGACTCAAATAAAATAAGAAATGAAAGAAGAGAGGTTGCAAGCAACACCACAGAAATACAAAGGATTTTAAGAGACTACAAAGAAAAATTACATGCCAACAAATTGAACGACCTAAAAGAAATGGATAAATTCCTAGAAAAATACAATCTTCTAAGACTATGTCTGGAAGAAATAGAAAATATGAACAGACTGATAACCAGTAACAAAATTAAATCAATAATGAAAAAACATCAAGCAAACAAACAACAAAGTCCAGTCAGAAAGCTTCACAGGTAAATTCTATTGAACACATAAGGGTTAATATTCACTCTTCTCAAACTATTCTAAAAAAACAGAAGAGGAAGGAATGCCCCCAAATTCATTCTACAAGGCCAGCATTACCCTGATACCAAAACCAGACAAAGACAGTACCAAAAAAAAAAGAACATGACAGACCAATATCCCTGATGAACATTGATGTAATAATCCTAAATAAAATATTAACAGACCAAATTCAACAATACATTAAAAGGATCATTTACCATAATCAAGTGGGATTTATTACAGAGATTCAAGAATGGTTAAATATCCACAAATCAATGTGATACAACACATTAACAAAATGAAGTATAAAAAAGATAATATCATCTCAATAAATGCAGAAAAAGCATTTGATAAAATTCTACATCCATTCCTGATTTTTTTTTTTTAAAAAGTGGGTTTAGAGGGAACATCCCTCAACATAATAAAGGTCATATCTGACAAATGCATAGCTAACATCATACTCAATGTTGAAAACCTGAGAGCTTTTCCCTAAAATCAGAAACAAGACAAGAATGCCCATTCTCACTGCTGTTATTCATCATAGTACTGGAAACCTTACTCCCAACAATCAGACAATAATAAGAAATAAATGGCATTCAAGTTGGAATTGAAGAAGAAAAATTGTTACAACTTGCAGATGACCTGATAGTATTATTTAGAAAACCCTAAAAACTCCAACAAAAACTATTAGACTAAGTGAATTCAGTAAAGTTTCAGGATGCAAAATATACAGAAATCTCTTGCATTTTTATACACTAACAGTGAAGTAGCAAGAAGAGAAATTAAGAAAACAACCACATTTTACAAGTGTACCAAAAAGAATAATTCTAGCAATAAATTTAACCAAGGAGGTGAAATACCTGTACTCTGAAAACCATAAGACACTGATGAAAGGCAATGAAGGAAACAAAAATAAGAGGAAAGATATGCCATGTGCATGGATTAGAAAAATATTGTTAAAATATCCACACTACCCAAAGCAATCTAGAGATTTAGTGCAATATCTATCAAAATACTAATAGTATTTTTCATACAACTGGAATAATTTTAACATTTGTATTAAACCACCAAAGACCTCAATAGTCAAAGCAATCTTGGGAAAGAAGAACAAAGCTGGAGGTATTACAACTCCAAATTTCAAATTGTACTATTAAGTTACAGTAATCAAAACAGTCTGGTACTGGCATAAAGGCAGACACATAAATCAATGAAACAGAATAGAAAGCCCAGAAATACCAAGCTTACATGGTCAATTAATCCATGACAAAAAAGTCAAGAATATGCAATGGGGCGAAAAATCTCCTCAATAAATAGCATCAGAAAAACCAGACATCTACATGTAAAGGAATGAAACCGGGCCACTTTCTTATATTACACACAAAAGTAAACTCAAAATGGATTAAAGACCTAGATTTAAGACCTGAAACTATAAAACTCCAGAAAGAAAACATAGGCGGTACATAAACCTTTGGACATCTCTTTACAATATTTTTCTAGATCTGTCTCCTCAGGCAAGAGAAACAAAAGCAAAGATATACAAATGAGACTACATCAAACTAAAAAGGGGCCCTGGGTGGCTCAGTTGGTTATGTGTCCCACTTCAGCTCAGGTCATGATCTCATGGTTCAGGGGTTCAAACCCCACGTCAGGCTCTTTGCTGACAGCTCACAGCCTAGAGCCTGCTTCAGACTCTATGTCTTCTTCTCTCTCTGTCCCCCACCCCACCGCTAGTGCTCTCTCTCTCAAAAATGAATAAAAATGCTAAAAAAGTTCCTTAAGTAAATTAAAAGCTTCTGCACAATGAAGAAACCATCAACAAAAAGACAACCTACTGAATAGGAAAAATTATTTGCAAATAACATCTGATATGGGTTCATATTCAAAGTATATAGAGAATACATACAACTCAGTATTAAAAAAACCAATCTGATTAAAAAGTGGACAGGGAACCTGAATAAAAATTTTTTCAAAGAAGGTGTATAATTGGCCAATAGACTCATGAAAAGACACTTAACATCATTCATCAGTAGGGAAATGGAAATTCAATTACAATGAGCTGTCACCTCACACCTGTCAGGATGACCAGTATCTAAAAGGTAAGAAATAACAAGTGTCGCCAAGGATGTAGAGAAAAAGCATTGTTGGTTTGAAATGTTCATTGTTATAGTCACTATGGAAAACGGTATGGAGGTTGCTCATTAAATTAAAAACAGAAATATCATACGATCCACTAATTCCACTACTTGGCATTTATCTGAAAAAAATGAAAACACTAATTTGAACAAACACATGCACCCCTGTGCACATTGCATCATTATTTGCAATAACCAAAATATAGAACCTGCTGACATGTCCATCAGTGAATGAATGAATACAGAAGAGGCGGCATACATACACAATGGAATGTTACTCAGCCATAAAAGAAATCCTGCCATTTGCAATGACATGGATGGACTTAGAGGGCATTATGCTAAGTGAAATCAGCCAGAGAACGACAAATTTCATATGATTTCACTCATGTGTGAAATTTAAGAAACAGAAATGACAAACAGAAACAGACTCATAAATACAGAGTACAAACTGGCGATTTCCAGGGTCAAGGGGTGTGGGGAAGATGGGAAAATCAGGTGAAGGGGATTAAGAGATATAAACTTCCAGTTAGAAAATAAGTAAGTCCCTGGAGATAAAGTACAACATAGGAAATATAGTCACTAATACTGTAATTACTCTGTCAGGTGGCAGATGTTAACTACACTTATCATGGTGAGCATTCTGTAACATATATAATTGCCGAATCACTATGCTGTGTACCTGAACTAATATTATATGTTGACTATATTTCAGTTTCTAATTTTAAAAAAGAAATAAAATCTCTGTATTGACCTTAGTGTGAATTATGGATGCTCTTTAGAGAGTGTCTTTTGTCACTTCCTCACTCACAAACTTCTGGAATCCCCACCCTGTCATTTGATGTAGGACCAATAAATCACAACTGTCACCAAATCCATCTGCTGGTTTATTTAGAACACCAGCAGATTTTAATGACATAGTTAAGAAAGCATTTTTAACAGCAATATCTGCTCCCGATCTCCCCATACCTCTTGAATGCATTACCGTTGCAAATGCAAACGTTTGTGCAGTGAAACCGAATAAAAACTATAATATATGCCCAAGTTAGAAAAATACAGACTAGATTTCCTCCAATTCTCTTCATTCTGTTTATTAAATTTATTTATTTATTTTTGAGAGGGAGAGAGAGAGAGAGAGAAGAGAGAGAGAGCAAGCAGTGGAGGGGCAGAGAGAGGGGGAAAGAGAGAAATTGCCAAGCAGGCTCCTTGCTGTCAATAGGAGTTCAACATGGGGCTCGAAACCATGAACCATGAGATCTTGACCTGACCCAAAATCAAGAGTCAGACACTCAACCAACTGAGCCACCCAGGTGCCCCTATCTTCATCCTATCACTGGGTTATTGACAAGGCCTCATTATTGCTAAGTCCACCCATTTTTTAAGCTCCAGATAAAGCTTCAAATGACCTCATGAAGGCTTCCCCACCGACCGCAGCAGTCAGCACCCCAGTATGCACTTTTACCCTTTGTTCTTTTTCATGCTTCATTTAATTAATATTTTATATTGTCTTCTTGGTGTCAAGACTTACCAAAAGCACAATATAGAAGTGCTATATAAACACATGCAGAATACAAAATACTGTAAGTATTATCTAGTATATATATTCATACACAAATGTAAAATGCCCGCACAGACCCGCACATAAATCATTGGAATGACGTCCATTAGAATGGCAACAGGGATACATCTGAATTGTGTGATTCAAGGTATGTGTGTGCTTTCTTTAGTTTTCTCCCTTTCGAATGTCCTAGAATAAATACCTTTTTTCTTACTGAAAGGAGGACATAGTTTTTGTTGAACATATAGAATATGCCTCTATACTCCGATAAAGTAACGTCCTGCTTGAGAACAGGATGGATACTATGTATCCCATAGCTCTGCAAATGCACTGATATGAGCACAGAGGATATGGAGCAGGAAGAACTTTGATGTGTATGTATTGGCATGAGACAGAAACTAATCACCTTATTGCTGTCTACACTCATAAAGACCAAAGAGTAACCTGATTAGGAAATCTACCATCTTAAGACATCAGGCCTATGATTTTCAACTGGGAGAAGAACTGTCTGCTTCCCCAGGGAGACTTGTGGAATGTTTCAGATCGTGATTTTACTGTTCAGTGGTGGGGAAAGGCACACATGACGTTTAGCGGGTGCCGGCCAGGGATTCTAAAGATCCTGTGACTGGCGGCACACATGTACACAAAGAGTTGTCTCACTCAAAATGCCAGGAATCCATTGTTAAGAATGTTGGCTGGGGTGGGGAGGGGGACAGCCAGATGGCTCAGTCGATTAAGTGTCTGACTCTTGGTATCAGCCCAGGTCATGATCTCACAGTCGTGGGATTGAGCCCCACATCTGGCTCTTAGCTGACAGTGTGGAACCTGCTTGGGATTCATTCTTTCTCTCTCTCTCTCTCTCTCTCTCTCTCTCTCTCCCTCCCTCTCTCTCTCCCTCTCCCTCTCTCTTACTCTGCCCATCTCCTGCTCTTGCTCTCTCTCAAAATAAATAAACATTGAAAAAATAATGTTGGTCAGATTAAATATTTACTACTTTAAAAAAATGAGGCAAATGAAAAAATCAAGGCATTATGATTCCATATTAGATCAGGTGCTCCAGGGTGTGTGGCAGATAAATGATGGCCTCAGTTCTTATCACTCTTCCTGTGGAGAGGAGTGTCACCCTGCCCCCACCAGCTCTGGCCAATGGAGTATAACAGAAGTGATGTGAGGCCAGTTCCTGGACCTGACCTTTTAGGGAACGGGTACTTCTGCCCTGCATTCTTAGAATCCAGTCAGTCACCAGGCGAGAAGACTGCCATTAGACGATCTTGCCAGGAGGAGCCTAAACCACATTGAGAAGCCAGAGAAAATGAGATGCTATGTGGAGAAATAGATGGAGGAACATGGAGACGCCAGACATACACATGAAGACATCATGGATGTAGACTCCCCAACTCAGATGAACCCCCTGTGGAAGTGAGACGTCATGCCCAGCTGGGTCCTATAGAAATCCCTGGTCCCCACACAAGTGGGCACAAAATGAAATGGTTGTTTTGAAGCCACTAAAACGTCTCCTTTTATCTCGAGTCCATCTCCTTCCTGAAAATTCAAAATGGAGGATGTGTCAGACCTTAATGTGTTTCTGGAGAACACATAAACTATTTTCTTTGTAATAAACAAGTAGACTTAAGTCTCTAAATAGAATGCTGGCAACAATTTCAGGCATTGTTTTCAATTTCCCAAATGGTCCTATTTTTGATGAAGCAAACAGTTATAATTATATATCAAACTCTAACTAAAATGGACATAAATCAGCCATTGTTATTGGGATGCCATTAGGATGTTAATTAATTAAATGTTATGACATAAAGTTAGTCATATACATGCTTCACTACTGAACTAAAAACTCCTTCAGGGCAGGAACAATGTCTACTGCATTTCTGGTATTCCACCAAAATGCCACACATTTGGCATGATGATAGTACCATCTACCACTAGGAGTTGAATGGGGCGCCTGGGTGGCTTAGTCGGTTAAGGGTCCGACTTTCGGTTAGGTCATGATCTCGCGGTTCATGGGTTTGAGCCCTGCGTCGGGCTCTGTGCTGGCTGCCAGCTCAGAGCCTGGAGCCTATTTCAGAGTCTGTGTCTCCCTCTCTCTCTGACCCTCCCCTGCTCGCTCTCTCTCTCTCTCTCTCTCTCCTAGAAATAAATAAGAATATTTTTTAAAAAAGGAGTTGAATTATTTTGGTGAAATTCAGCATTACCTCCCTTCAGTCTTCTATTTGAAAGCCCTAAAGCTCTTGACTTAATTTCTGGTTTGCCATAGAATCCTTAGTCTTGGAAGATTTACCACGTGATCTAGTCGAACCTCATTATTTCACAGATGAGGAAATTTACCGAGAGGTATGTGACTTGCGCAAATTCACCAAGTTATTTAGCATATGATAAAGCGACCACAAACTTAAAATTACTTCCTTTAACAGATCGCTGGTGGGGGGACCAGGACAGCTGTAGGGTGTTGGAGCTTCTGAGAAGTGAAAGACTAAAGCCTTGGGAGCTGGCAAAAAAAGGTAGTTTCAGAGACAGGAGAATCCAGTTACATTGTACTCCATCTGGAGTATGAACCAATGTGGGCCAATATCAGTCACAAAATTGAAGGGGAAAAATGCTAAAAGAAATGTGAAGGGGCTGCATAGTAATAAAAGGCAATAAAGATTTCTTTCTTTAATTAGTTGTGTTGAGTAAATCATAAAACCAGATATCTCTGCACTGAGACTCTTCATTAACAGCTGTTTATTGTACTGTGAATTATTGCAGGATAATGTATGCAAGATGCTAACTTGATGTTTGTGCTTCCGCTTCTCAAATGAACTCGAATGTCAAAAACGGGAAGCAAACCAGGATGGCAAAAGCTGTCGGCAGATGTGGGAGAGCCAAGCCTCTCTCCATCATTCATTTCCATTGTGTGGTTTTTACTAAAAACAGATTAGGAAAGTTTAAACATTAACCAGTTGAAAGTACAGGTGTAGATAGTAGATATGCTTTCTTGAAAAGTCTAAGAGAATTCAGCCTAGGATTTATCTCCAGGCCATAATCACCCCAGGACGAGAGCAAAGCTGAAGTCTTTCTCTTCACCCAGAACCCAAGATGGACTCAGAGAGCGGTCTACAAAAATACTGAACGAGAGGGCTCACGCACAACAGAGGAAGGTGTTTTGTAATCTGTATTCCATGATAATAACAAAACAGCAAAAAGAAACTGTTTAGCTCTGTATGGACCCCTAAGTAAGGAAAACTCTTCATGTCCTTAATCAATCAAGGCGTAACACCCAGTGCTTGGAGATACTACTAGGGAGAATAAATCCCAGAGAGTCTGCTTATCAACTCATGGTGGCAATCAACCTTCATTGAGCAGGTAGCTGGTGCCGCATACCACAGAACGTACACGTTTTCCTTAATCCTCCCCACAGCCTCCAACGCAGGTATTGCTTTACTTCTAAACACAAAGAATTTCACACTCACGAAGTTCAACTATTTCTCTCAAGGTCACATTAATGGCCTTGTTAGTTTCACCTCATTAGTGGTGAAACCAAAACCCAATGAGGTTTATTATGAACCAAGCATATGTCAATATGTGTCCCACCATCAATTCTTCTTTTTTTAATTTTTAAAATGTTTTATTTATTTTTGAGAAAGAGAGGGAGAAAGACAGAATGGGCAGGGGAGGGTCAGAGAGAGAGGGAGACACAGAATTTGAAGACAGGCTCCAGGCTCTGAGCTGTCAGCACAGAGCTGGATGTGGGGCGAGATCATGACCTGAGCCAAAGTCGGACACTTAACCAACTGAGCCACCCGTGCGCCCCTCCCCGCCATCAATTCTATAACACAGAGAGGGTGATCCTTATTTTAATTATGAGGTTAATGATTTGGAAAGTAGACTACAAAACTCAAATGGACAGAGATAAGGGTGGCAGACTGGGAATCTCATCCAAGGCTATGTCACTTCAACAGAGTTTTTTCTTCCACTGTGGCCTTTTGTCCTCAATATGTACCTTATTCTGCCTATTTAATCCTTCAGTTGAATGTCACCTGCACACTAGTAATAATTTAAGAGCCTACCATCCAAAAAATCTAGGCTTCCCAGCTCAAGACTGCTGTTTACTACCCATGTTATCACAAGAGATAAAACATAAGGTGCTCCCAGGGGACTAGATGGTGCTCCCACAGCAGCCTTTCCGTATCAGCTAGAACTGGCTGGCTCATGCTGTGTAAACCGCAGCCACATAGGCTTAAACAGTTATATGCAAAGCCTGGTGGTGGGTCCAGGCCATCCTCCATGGCAGGTGTCCTCCATGCAGGGACACAGTGATCCAAGTGGCTTTGGTCTTGAGGCTCTTCTGTCTTGATGTGAGGCCTTCACATTCCCCACAGCAGGGGAAGAAACTGACCAGAGTCCCAAGGGCTTTTCATGGCCTCAGCCTGGGATTGACATGTGCTCCTCCCTTTCACATTTCATTGACCAGCATCCATCATCTGCCTCCACCCAACACAGGAAGGACTGGGAAGTGGGATGTGCCGTGTATCCAAGGAAGAGGAAAATAAAAATGAAATTTGGTGAAGGCATGGCATCCTCTCTGCCAAGGTTATCCTGAAGTAGATCCAGACTACACACACACACACACACGCACACACACACACACACACACACACACACACACAGCACAAGGTTACGAATTAGCAAAAGCAAGCCACAGATTTAGAATTGGAATAAATTTTTCTGGACGGAGAGGGACATAAAGGCTCCTTATAATTTATTAATTCAATTAAGAGGAGGAAAGAGTTAGAGACTACAGATACCAGGAAACAAATTGTTTACATACAGTGATTAAATAAAGGTAAACATGCAGAGTGATCTTAAGTATTTTATTTAAATGTCAAAAGTGAAAGAAAGGTTTAGGACTGTCTTGCTCTAGAGCAAGAGTTTATGCACCTTTTCAGTAATTTACCATACAATGCAATTTCCCCAAGGCTATTGAGTATCTCCTTTTTCATAACATTCAACAAGGTTCTAAGGCAGGGCTGAAGAAACCCAGGGACAGTCCCAGCCCTCTAAAGGAGGACATTTTGACCGATGAGAAAAGCAGACATGTCTGAAAGAAGAGAACAAGGTCATTTATGACGGACTTTCAAAGGGAGCCACGAAAACATCAGGCCTCGAAAGCCTCACTTGGGGCTCCCGGAAGAAGAATACACTTTCCTGGTGCTTTGTGTAGCTTCCAAAACCAGACACATTTCTCTTGGTTGCTCCCTTTAATTTCTGCCTGCTGGGGCGGCCCTGCATTCATCCATGCTGGCCTGGAAGGCCCTGTGAAATGCTCCAGAGCGGAATCATCCAGAGTGAAGAAAGTAGATCAGAAGAAAGTGGCTCGTCCGCCCCACTCATCATATGCATCAGGTCTAGCAACACACAGAACTTTCAAGATGGGCTGCTTTCAGCAACTTACGTTGCAAGTTGAGTGACATCTACGGAAGGCAGCTGACACCCTGTCCTGGAAACCGCCTCTTCCTCACTCAGTCCTAACAAACATCCTTAGATGCGAAACATAAAGACGGCGTAAGACAGAAACGTACTGATTAATTTCAATGAGCCTTTCAGAAGTCACAGTCTATGCTGAGCAAAGTGATTTTCAGCGGACTTTATCTTATTAGTGAGGACTCTGGGGAAATGTGGTGGGGTAAATCCTTTTCTGCATTACCATGCAGAGCAAACAGTTGTCATTTTTAAAGCCCTACAAGCACACACACATTATCCCCCCAGAGCCTAAACCTGGCCTCAGAGAAAGTTCTATTGGGAGAAATCTCATTAATTCCAGTGGTCTGATTTGTCCACAGACAATTTTGTGATTCATTTATTTCTGCTATTTTCTTCCTTAATGTCAGGAAGGAAGGAAGGAAGGAAGAAAGGGAGGGAGGGAGGGAGAGGGAGGAAAAAGGAGGAAAAGTAAAACAAAACAAAAAATCCCTACCTTCCTCTTTTCCCAAAGTCAACATTTTCAGGACAAAAATAAATTCCATTCCCATGTGATTAATTATGGATCAAACCATGATGTCTTATTTTCTTTTTCATGAATCAGGAAGATAGGAAAGCCTAGGAAGTTGTCCTCCTAAAGAAGCTGTTGAGTCACAGGCTTCATAAATTAAGTGTCTTGTTTTGGAGGGGGTTTGGTTACCAAGAAGTGCCCTTCTTAAGTAATTTGGAAGCGGAGCTTTTGGAATATTTTTTTATCCCTTTTTTTTACTGGGGTGAAAGAAATGTAGGGGAGAAGGGTGTGAAGAAGGCATTCTCTGTGCACCCAATTGTATAGTTTTTCCTCCCTTTCTGATAATAACTCAAATTCATCTAAGTGCCAGGCGTTTGTGGCTAATGAAAGGATATAGCTGGGAAGTCTGAGTACCACTGATCCTTGAACACAGAGGCTGCGGTGCTAACGCACACAATCAAAAAACCACATATCGCTTATGATTCCCCCATAACTGAATTGCTGACCAGAAGCCTTGCTCATAACATAAAGTTGATTAACACATACTTTGCATATATATTATAGACTGCATGCTTACAACAAAGTAAAGAAAAACTAAACAAATCGTAAGAGAAAATACATTTACAGTACTGTACTGTATTTAAAAAAAAAAAGAATTCACAAATCCCTGAAGTTCAGTCCTCTGCTGAACTGATGCAATGCCAGCAGATACTTTATTATATTCCTTATTAAATTCCAAATAGCAACTTTCTTCCACAAGTCTGTAATCTTTACTATCTCTTTTCCTTCATTATCTCAATCATCGCTGTATGTTAGAAAGACACTTAATGATGCCTAATCACATGATGGGTGCATCAAACAACATCATGCCTATATCCAAATAACTTAGTTGGTATTACGCTCATACTAAGGTCATTACCACCAGGCTTTGTTTCAGATGTTCTAAATTATTGCAGTGATATAATTATCATTGACACTTATGTCTATTTGTAATTCTCCACCTATCTAGACTTTAGAAAGGAAAAAGAGACACTAAGTAATATATTGTTTGATTTGTTATCATTTAAATTTACCTAAATTTTATTTTAAGTAGATGCCACACCCTACATGGGGCTTGAACTCATGACCTAGAGATCAAGAGTCACATGCTTGACCGACTGAGTTAGCCGGGCGTCCCTGATGCTGTTTAACATTGACATGCACATAGAGGGTATTATAATCACTGATTACAGTGATCATTCTGGACTTTCCTTCTTTTATGCATATAAAGAAATAACTCAAAAAAAAAAAAAGAAATAACTCAAGATCCTCACTGGCATCTCTGGTGGCATATGAGCATCGCTGTTGTGACTCAAGGACAAAATTGACACCTCGGTGCAGGCTCCAATTGACTGCCCCCATCAGGCTCAGCCTCTGTGCATCTAAGTAACTTGTAAATGCAACTGCCTTGCCTTGTGTGCAGCAAAGCCAGACCCAGGGGGATTTCTAGACCAAAAATGGTGCCTTGGGGCTTCAAAGCACTTTCCTCCTCCCCTCTCCCCTCTCAGGTGGTTTCCACTAGGAGCCCCAGAGCCTTTCACTGCACAAAGCAATCTCTAGCACAGACTTATAATCTGCTCTCTCAGGATGCAAACACAAGGCTTGAGAAAGGCTCAGTGAACTCTAGAAAGACCCCTCTTAAGTCTGCATGGGTGCACAAAGTGTTCTGAGGTTTCTCAGTTACACTGAGGTGTCAAGTGTAGCTCAGCTGCTATGTTCTAAGTGCCAAACTAACATACAGAAAGACACAGACGAAGTCTTGCCTTGATGCTGTGTATGATCCAGTAAGGGCGAAATGCATTTACCAAGTCATCTCAGCACCAATGAAGTCTTGTGATAGAGGTGGGGGAGCCCTGCCTGGTTCTGTGAAAGCAAACACCTGATGAATGGGAAGGTACCTGGGGTCCTCCCTGCAGATGATAACAGACGCAAATCTGGAAGGACATATAAATCCAGCGGAGAAGCACTCCAGGCAGAGGGAACAGGACCATCTAAAGATGTCACGTATGAGAGATACTTTTGCCTGTAACATAATTCTGTATCATCAGTCTTTAGGGGAGGCAAACATTTTATGCTTATTCTTTATTCAATAGAAAGCCATGGTTGAAGATGATCAAGAAGATGATCAGGAGACAATCGAGAAGAATCAGCTGGGTTTGGTGTTGGATGGATTAATCCAACAAACTAATTTTTAGAAGCTTACTCTGTGTCAGGCCCTCTAGAGAGTTATAAATGTTACCACGTGCTAGATCTGTTCATGCCTTTCCATTGCTTCTAGTCCAATCACGGTAGGCAAAAGCCAGAAGGAAAGGAGAAGTCAGAGATGGACACAGGGTTTCTGACTGGGGAGCTGGGTGAGCAGCGGTGCTATTTGCAGAAATAGGGCTTAGAGGCAAGAAGGTAATATAATGAGTTGAGTTTGGAACATCTTTTCTTTCAAGTGCCTGCCAAGGAGCTAAGGGGAAATGTGTAACAGATAGCTGGAACTCACACTGGAAATCTCAATTTGGGAGTCATCAGCATCTAGGTATTTGTCTAACCAGGAGTTTGGCCAACTCTAGCCAGGGGACCATATCCAGACCAAGACCTATTTGTCTACGGCCCTCAGGCACCACTCCCTGCACTGACACTGTGAGCCACAGTCCCAATTCCCCACTGCCACCCCCCGACCCCCGCCGCACCTGCCCTCAGACCGGGGACCACCGATTCATCTGCCATCCCATCTCCTGCGCACCACACGCTCCTGCGGGCCCCCCAGGCCCTACCCACCGGAACCAGAGAATGTCTCCAGCTGAGGGCAGGGGTGCCTCATGGTCAACAGTGAATAGGACCACGGAGGGGCAGGTGTTTCCTCTTTTATCATCTAAGTTCCTACATAATACCTTCGATTTTGATCTTGGCCCTCTAAACCTAAATCATTCACTATCTGGCCCTTCCAAAGGAAAAAAAAAAAAAATTGCCAGACCCAGGTTTAAACTGAATTAAGATATTGAAGATACCTAGTCTTTGTACATGATGCCACTGGAATTGAACTCAGATTAACAAACACAATCTCAGCCTATGCAGAGGTTGTAAACTGGAAATGATGACAACTGAACATTACGTTCCACAAAAGGTCTTCACTCTACCCTCCTTTCTTTTTTAATCTGGAGAAAGAAAAATAAAAGCTAATTAATCGGGATAACTGAATCCCTCCTTGAGGTTAACTGTGAGATGACTTATTCTCAATTTTTCATACTTTGGGTTGAATGTCTCTCAGAGTTTCATCGGTGCACATTGCTTTCCATTCAAGTGAATTTTTAAATCCCACTGATGACGTTTTGGGTGATGGTGGGCTGGTCCAGAGCCATTGGCCAAGAGAGAATTCTTAAAGACGTCTTTAGTGCAAAAGGGTGATTTTATTAAAGCCCAGGGAAGGACCCGTAGGCAGGAAGAGCTGCACTGGGGTCGTGATGCATAACACATCATATACCACCCCCAGGTTGGGAGGGGTTTAGGGATAGACTAAGTCCCTAAGGCATTTTGGAAGCGAGGTTTCCAGGACCTGGAGGGGCTGGCTGTTGCTAGGGAAACACTTACTACCGATTAACAAGAGCTCAGTCATGAGACCCTTCAGATGTATATGAGGGGGCCATAAGCTTGGAGTAGGATGGCCAGCATATATCTTGCTACAATTGAGATAAAGGAAGTAGACATACAGGGTCCTTGAGGCTGGGATAATGTTAAGATAATGGGTTCTCTTGTGCCCCCAGCAAAGTGTCATCATCGAGGCAGCTGAGCTGCTAGAGGAAGGTCACTCTGCCCGTTTCAAGGACTTGTCAATGGGCTGCAAGCAGGAAGGGAATTTAATTTCTCATCTGCCTTAGTTACCCCCATCACCACGGCAAGCACTTAAATCCCTTTCCTTTGCTCTTGGGTGGCCCGGAGTCTCTGAGGAATATCACACAGATCCCACCCGGGGGGGGAGGGGGGCTGCAAAATACAGTTGTTTGCCTGTATTTTGCCCTCAGCTTGCTCCACACTCCCTCATCACCAGGAGTATAATAATCTACTTGTAAAAGCCATAAAGTGAGGTGCCGTGTCTTTGGCAACAAAACCACCTGAAAAGTTAAAAACCAACTGGTTGTGTCTCTGGTTATTTGATTTCCACAATTCCAGACACCCAGTAGAGCCAGTTGACTTTGTGGGGCATCGGACGAGCTAAGTCGGGTAGACCAAGAAGCAAAAGAGTGTGAGAAGCATGTGGGAGGTAATTAAATGCTATTAGAGGCAAACGGAGCCTAATTTGACCGAATAGCCAAGTGTGGTGTGCTCTTTTGAAAACATTTCCAAATACAGGAACTGAATTTGATCCTGTAAGTCCGCCTTCTCTTTAGGATGCATGTTTATTCAAAGAACAGATGGGGAGGAACATCAGAAAAAGACTTTGGTCAACCCACATAAAACAGCATATTTGAGTGTGGGCATGATGGGGGATAAGTTTTGGAAGGCTCTTCATTTGTTTGATGTGTGAGATAGACTTGGGAAGTGGGAAGGCACCGGCTTTACTCAATCTCTCCTAAGGAGGCGATTCAGAAGGCTATTAAAAAAAAAAAAAAAGTTCCCTTAGTAGACACATACTTCTACGCTCTCACATCTTTGGTATTTTCCAGTATAATAAAAGTGGGGGATTTCTAGGACTAGGACTAGTCTTTCTGGGTGCTATGGACAGGAAGGAAACTTACGCATGAACAGAAACTACCATGCACAAATTGAGCTTTTGGAGGGTTTGAAAATTTTCAATCAGTTTTCTTTGGATGAGGTCATGGCCCTGCGTGTCTTATAAATGCTTCCAGTTGGTAGAGACCGAGATGGAAATCAGCAGCGCACACAGCAACCGAAAACAGGCTTCTTGCTGACAGGCCTGATGACCTCCCTACCTAATCCCAAAGGTCTCCCCCATATCACAAGAAAACTCTTTCTCAGGAGATGGTCACATTGTCACTGCATGTCAGAAAAACCTGGCTATAAACAAGTACTTAAGTCTGAGTGTAAGCTTTGATGGCTACTTAAAGCAAATTGAGCTTTTGAACCCAAGGAGGTGTGCTCCTTTGAAATACTGGCATCAATCTGGAGCCTAACACAAATAAGAAACATCAGGAGGGAAGGCTCTGGCTGAGGAATCATAACGGAAAAGGAGTTGCCCGCTGGTTGGTAACATTTCCATATGGACACAGCAACAGAACAGTAAAAGATCAAAGAGCGACCCAAAGAAGAAGGGATGTTCAGCCTCATGATTGTGCATGTGTGTGAACACACGGCCTTCTGTAAGGATAATGGCAGAAACATGTTTTTGCAAGTGAGGTTCAGCGTACAGCCAACTAATGGGAGTGCCTGGCTGAACCTCAAAGTGCAAAAATCGACTCTTTGTTTGTAAAAGATGCTACTGGTTAATGGTATCTCAAATTTGTAGTAACATGTAACAGATGCTTTTTAAAAAAATTTTTAGTGTTTATTCGTTTTTGAGAGAGAGAGAGAGAGAGAGAGCGAGCATGAGTGGGGGAGGGGAAGAGAGAGAGGGAGACACAGAATCCAAAGTGGGCTCCAGGCTCCAAGCTGTCAGCACGGAGCCTGATGCAGGGCTCAAACCCGCGAACTGTGAGATCATGACCTGAGGCAAAGTCAGACACTCAACCAACTGAGGCACCCAGGTGCCCCTACGACGATACATTTTAAGATGTACCACGCTTCTTCTGCATTTTCTGATTTCATCTTTTCTTGTGTTACCTAAATTCTTATGTGTTAATAGTAGCTAACAGCACATCATTATTGCCAGATATTAAATTCATTTAAAACTGTTCAGTTCTGGCAGAGTGTAGCCCAGGAAGGGTGAGGCAGGCTGTTTTTGCAAGGGGGCTCAATAACCTCCTTGAATAGGAAAAGGAGTGATTACCTGAATTAGCTTTGCCTAAGGAAAGCCAGTCTCGTCTTACAAAGAATGAAATTGTCCCTTGTGAAGGACAGCAGTAAAAAAAAAAAGTACCAAATTTCGCATTTGGAACTAATACTTAAAAGTTAGGATAATGGAAAGTTCGTCTGCACCTCAGCTCTGAGTCAGTGTAAGGAGGGGCGAAATTCTTTTGCCCTGGGCTTTGGCCATAAGATAGGTTGATGGGACCTGACCACAAACTCCCTCCTGAGAACCTTGTGAGATTTAGATACAAGACTTTGAAACTGAAACATCGGATGTTCTTGTTTGCTCCCGTATTCAGTCTTAAACTTTTATCTGTGGCCCTATGAAACTCTGCAAAGGTCAGTCTTGTGAACATGGACATTGATTATACTTTTAGGGGTCATTATGAAGAGTCTCACTTAAAAAAACAATAGGTCTGTTTTCTTGATTCACTTCTCTGTGCTTTAGAATGAAAGTTATTATACTTCACAATGTTAAAAAAAAAAAAAAAAGCATCTGGGGCACCTGGGTGGCTCAGTTAAGTGTCGGACTTCAGCTCAGGTCACGATCTCTCAGTTTGTGAGCCTGTGTCTTCCTCTCTCTCTCAAAAGTAAAGATTTAAAAAAAAATGACTAAGACACAACCAAGAAACCAAGACACATGTCATCACATTATTAGATCTGATGTTCACAATCATCTGGGGTTTTAGAGCCTCAGAGGGCTCATCAACCTCTCTCTCCAGTGCGGTTTCATCTTTGGATGAGCACACTGAGGCATAAAGGTGGCGATTTGCTCTCCTGCAGTCAAGTTAGAGGTCCGGTCCAGAAAAGCCAAGTAAGTTCAAAGCAGAATCAATGCTTGGGCCCAGGGCTTGAGATCTGCCCTTCGTTCTACAGCGGGGTTCACTGGATTAGATGGTTTTTAAATGTGAGAGCGTATAACAATTCACCAGTATAACGATTCACCAGCTATAGGTATTTTTCATTCATCACCTTTTCTTTATACTTTCCCTTGTGCTCGAACTATAAGCCAAATGAGTTAACACTTCTCCCTTGCCATATTCCCAATCCCCTGTTCTACTGTTCACTTGCCTTCGTTTAGGGACTCAGTATCTACTTTTAGAGTCATCTTTCCTTACGGTTTGTAGAATGAACTTGGTTAAGAGTGGGTGTGTGTGGAGTGGAGGGGGGGTGGAGGTGGTTAAGAATAGTATCAAATTCAAGAACTCCAGCTTAAGCAATTTTATAAACCCTAAAAATGTCAGTTAAACCACCAACTCAATAAGGAGTTTTAAGAAAGTGAGAGAGTAAATGTGGGCTTTTCCACATGCTTTTTTTTTTTTTTTTCCTGGATTCCCTTCCAGTTGCCATGCAGGGGCATCAAGGTGGGTGAGCAGCTTACGCCAAGCCCTGGGGCACTGTATCCCAGCTGCCAATACTCTCCTAGGGTCAGTGAGCAGGCACACAGCTCATTCCATTTGTAACCAGGAGAGTGAGAGTTCCCCAGGGAAAATGTGCACTCTCTGTACGTTCAGCCCTGCGCCATGGTCTAGGTGAAGCACAGTCGGGGAGCGAGAGGGAAAGGGATGTGTCCTGACACTTTATTTCCTCCGAGACAGCGGAACAGCATTTCCAGGGCTGCGACAATGCCTTAAACGGCCCACTAATCCTATCCGGCCAGAGAGAGGGGATGCTTCTAAGAGGTTTCATTAAGTGCATCTGAATTCTCTTGCTAAGGCTTCCACCAAAGTATCACACACGCACACAAATAAATGCTTTGATGTGTAGCTCTTCCAAGTGCTGCACAAAATTTAGAACCTCCTTGCGGGCTCCTGCCCCTCCTCTCCTCCCCCCCTGCTCTGTCCTGGGTCCTCCCAGCACAGAACTGGGCCAGCCATATGCCTTCCTGCCCATGTGAACCGCAGTTGCTGAAAACGTGAAGCCAAAAGAAACAGCCAATAAAAACAGAAACAGCTGTGACAATTTTGCACAGCATGATCTCGATTTCCTCGAGTTTTGTATTTTTGCCTCTTTTTGCTCACTCCCTCTCTCCCTCTCTCTCCAGCTCCATTTTTCATATGGAACACCTTCAGCGCTGGGGCCCGAAATGGAGCCAGAGATCCCTTCCCGGTCCGCCAGCCCAGGTAACTCAGAAACGAGGCCCAAGTCCATTCTGAACACGCAGCTCCCCAAACAAGCTGAGCCACAGGGAGGCCGAAGCAGGCAGGAGCTGAAACTCGCTACCAAAGACAGGTGCAAAGATTTGTTTTTTCAAAAAGAGAATACACCCGGCTCTCAAATGCACTCCTCTCTCCTGAGGCTGTTCAGAGGAGCCCACGGAAGCCAGCCTTTGCCTTTCAGCCCTGTGTGTTTGTTCTGGTCTCTCCGTGGCACCCCGACCCTGAAGCCTTTACTGGACTGGTATTCACAGTGGCCTCATTTTATATCCATGTCCTCAAACTCAGCCATGGAAAGGTAGCTTGGAAATGCCCAACGCTACCGGAGGAACGACGTGAGTGGTTTCAGCAGGTTGTGATCAGTGCCTTGTCTGCTGGCTGTGCGGGCTCACGAGCCCCGAGAATGTTTGTCTTCCCCAGAATGCACTCGCAATCAGACACGATCTGATAGCCCCTACCGTCAGCAGGTGCTGCGTCCCAAACCCAGGTTCCGGCCAAGGGCTTGTAGCAGGCGGCACCGACCTCTAATGGTTATAAAAGCCTCTTTGAGGGGCGCCTGGGTGGCTCCATGGGTTAAATGTCAGACTCTTGGTTTCGGCTCAGGTCAGGATCTTGCAGTCTGTGAGTTTGAGCCCTGTGTAGGGATCTGCGCTCACAGTGGGGAGCCTGCTTAGAATTCTCTCTCTCTCTCCTTCTCTCTCTCCCTTCCCCTGCTCTGTCTCTCTCAAAACAAATAAACTTAAAAAACAAGCCTCTTCAACTTTAGCTTTTTAATGCACTGGGTGGTAGATGTTTTGTTTCCCTCCAGCTGCTGCCTTCCTTTGCCCACGTTCTGGAAGCAGCCCCAGTCTGAAGCGGAGCAGGACCCGGGCTCGGCGTAATGGAGAACTGCTTGAAATAAGAGCCCTTTCATGGTGGCACAGCCCTGTTTTTCAGATGGTGTGAAGCAGATCTGTAGTTTATTATTAATAATAGCACATGCGTGACACCACATCTTCAAAGGGCCGCGCAAACGTTAATTCTTTTGTGATGTGGAAAAAAGCAGCAGCAGCATCTTTTTTAAAGTGAATCTCCCGGGCTTCTGGAGCAGGGCAAAAAAGCAGAGTTCCAACTCAAGATGAATGAATCAAACCCTGGAGGTCTGGGATCTGTGTCCAATTGAGAAGCACTTTGAAAAAAAATAAATCAGGAGTTTTATCTGAACTCCAGCATGTTCCAAATCCTACCCTCTTTCACACTCACATGGAAGGCTTTCGAAGACAAGCTGTGGGATCTTTGTTCCGGGAATAAAACAAACAGCATAAAAGAGAGGAAAACGGAGCAGAATGAATGGGTGTTTTCTACAATGCTGAAATGTGATCTGAAGTCTCTAGAAAAAAAAAAAGAGAGAATTCTTCTCATCAGGTTGGCAAAGCTTGTCCTCCAATTTCATTGAATACGTGATTTCTTTGTCACAGTCACAATCTTCTGTTAAGAAGCTACAATTAATATCCCGTTTTGCAGAAACACGGAAAGAGAATCCATCTTCCACCGGACTTCCCAAAAAGCTTTCCCTTCAATATTTAAAAGTCTTGCATTTGGTGCTTACAAAAGGATGAACACAGAGGTGCCTGGGTGGCTCAGCCAGTTAAGCGTCCAGCTTTGGTGCAGGGCATGATTTCGCGGTTCACGAGTTCGAGCCTGGCGTCGGGCTCTGTGCTGACAACTCAAAGCCCAGAGCCTGTTTGGGATTCTGTGTCTCTCTCTCTCTCTTTGCCCCTCCTCTGCTCATTCATGCATGCACTCTCTCAAAAATAAAAACACTAACAACGTTTTTTAAAAAGGATAAACATAGGGGCACCTGGGTGGCTTAGTCAGTTAAGCATCCGACTTCGGCTCAGGGCATGATCTCATGGTTCATGAGCTCGAGCCCCACGTTGGCCTCTGTGCTGACAGCTCAGAGCCTGGAGCCTGCTTCAGATTCTGTGTCTCCCTCTCTCTGCCCCTCCCCTGCTTATGCTCTGTCTCTCAAAAAAAAATAAATGTTAAAAATTAAAAAAAAAAGGATCAACATAATATATGCATGCATGTGATAAGGCACAATTACAAAGTGAAAAGCAATAAAACCGCTACCTCACTTAGGTTCTAGAAGATCACCAGTCACCTGGCAGCTGTGTGTTTCCTCGCCTTTCCACCCCGTGCCCTCCTGACAGGGGTCATCACGGTCCTGAATCCTGGGACGAGTGTTCCTCTGCCAGGCAGGTTGCATTCACCGCCCTCATGAACGTTCCCCTCCGGCCTCTATCCCCATCGCCCCTTCCAGCTGTAATGCTTGGTGATGCGCCTGGCGTCTGCCAGTAGGATACAAGCAAAGGAAACACAAGTAGCGCTTTGGAAAGCACACGCACGTTCCTGTTTGCCCTTTGAAGGAGTGCTCTTGCGATTTCTTTCCCTCTGGGCCTCGTCATGAGAACATGGCCAGGCTAGCCAGCTGGATGGAGACAGACACGTAAAGCAGAGCTATGTCACCCTAGATCATGGCCATCCCAGATGAGCCTACAGCCGAGCCAAGAACATGTGTCAGCCAAGATTACCAGAACCACCCAGCAAACCTGTAGCCGCCATGGAAGCACGAGGAAGCTCAGGTCAGCCGAGCACCAGCGAGATCAGATGAACACAGCCAACTATGGGCTATATAAATATTCATTTATTTTTTTATTTTTTATTTTTTATTAAAAAAATTAATGTTTATTTATTTTTGAGCGGAAGAGAGATGGTGTGAGTGGAAGAGGGGCAGAGAGAGAAGGAGACACAGAATCCGAAGCAGGCTCCAGGGTCTGAGCTGTCAGCACAGAGCCTGATGTGGGGCTCAAACTCACAACCCACGAGATCATGACCTGAGCCACAGTCAGATGCTTAACCAACTGAGCCACCCAGGTGCCCCACATGTTTCTTTCTTTCAATCACCGAGTTTCATGGTGGCTGACATATTTCTTTTTTTTTGGCATTATTTAAACAATTCCCTTCCTCCTTTTGAAAAAGCCACGATGCATCCAGGGCTAAAACATATATTGCGTGGACCTGTCATTTTATCTTTTTCAGTCTTACGTAATTTTACCACAACATGTTTTCCTTTGTGGCTTGTGTTTTTCACCTATCATTATATTTCTAACTTCCATTTATATCATGTGGTGTACAGAGATTTGTTCCCATAGTGTTAATTAACCCTTATGAATATCGATTGCTTTCTCCATTTTTCTCTGCATGGACATTGGAATTCCTATTGAAAGACACTGGGTCTGCCATCAGTTTGGATTATTACAAACAATAAACCCACTCAAAAAAATGTCTCCTACGAGCACATTTCCAAGTTTCCTTAGGGCGAATACACCTAGGAGTACAAGAGCAGGATGCTGGGACAGGGAAATGTTCAAATTTTGAAGGGAACGCCAAATTGTCTTTCAAGTTGGTAGTAAGAACTTGCAAGTTCTTACGCTCCCACCCATCTGCAGGCAACCATTGAAAGCAGCAGCAGTGGCACGTAGGGTCCTTCAATGACCGAGTCCTGGAAGCGGCACATAACCCCCCCCCACCCCCCCGCTCGCATGTCACTGCTCACACTCAAACACATGGCTATTCCAGTGCAAGTGTCCCTGGGAAATGTAGTTCAGGAAGAGGAGGCGAGGCGCTGACCACCTCATCAGTCCCTGACACAGCTTCGAGTTCTTTAAATACTACAATATCTCTTATTAGGTAAGGACCCCACACATTCACGTAAAGGTTCTTACTTCTGCACGCTCACCAACTCTTTAGGGAAATTAGGTCAATTATCATTATCTTCATTTTATAAGCAAGGAAAGTAGGGCTCCAAGTGGTTAAACGACTTGCCCAAGGTCACAAAGTTAGTAATTTGCTAGAGACAAAGTGTGATAGCAAGTCTTTTTCCCCAAAGTCTTGTCCTATTTCTAGTATAATTAACCTTTCTTTCCCCAAATAGTCATTCATCCAACTAAAATTAAGTTTTGTGGAACAACTACATGACTAGTGCTTCCTTCCAAATATGCAAAAAAAAAAAAAAAAAAAAGAACATCACAAGGATCCTGTCACCAGAAGCCTACAGCTTTGAGTTTTCTAGCTGTTCTGGGCTGCTCCCTACCAGAGGCCTCCATTTCCTCACTTTTTACTCACAGCTCAGGCTACTCATGCTAAGTTTACCAGTAATTCCCAGTTAGGTGAATACGGTGGAGATAGATGGAGCTTAGTCTTCATCTTACCTGCATGCTGTCAAATCATCCCAAATTACAACCCATCTCTCTTTGTAATCCTCTCTTCAATTCCCATGATCCCACAGTGTACTAAGCCTTTCCCTCCCGGTTTAATAATTCACATTATGTCTTCTTATCTTCCTCTAACTGGTCTTTGCCTATGGAGGATACCCTAACCCTGCGTGCTGGAACCACACCTTTCTTTTAAGACCCAAGCGAGGGGCACCTGGGTGGCTCAGTTGGTTGAGCATCCAACTCTTGATTTCAGTTCAGGTCATGATCCCAGAGACATGGGATCAAGCCCCATGTTGGGCTCTGTGCTGAATGTGGATCCTGCTTGAGATTCTCTCTCTCCCCTCCCTCACTCTCTCCTGCTCACACATGTGTGCACTCTCTCTCACAAAGAAAAAACCCAAACAAAAGGTCATCTTGGTGAATTTTTTCCCAGTTCCCAAACAGAAACATCTCCTATGATCTGCAAAACTTTATTCTGAGCTCGTTCACAGCACTGACCACATTCCAGCTCATATTAGTCGTCCAGTTATCTCAAGTCTTACCAGTTGAACTGAATTCCTTCAAGACTCAGTCCTGGCGTGTCTTGTCTTCTCTCTCTATAGTCTCATTTTTGGCTGAAGGCCTTCATGAATGCTGTCTCCTCTACCTGCAAGACTCTTTAATCTTGTTAATTCCCATCATCTTTCTCAGTGAAAGTCACTTCTTCAATGAGATCTCCCCTGACCCTGATGTAAGCTCAGGTTTCCTTGTTATGTGTCCATACGGCACCCTGTACTTTTCCTTCCTGGCACTTGTCACAATTGTAGTGCCACATTCAACTGTGAAATTCATTTCATTTCTATTGATTCTACTAAAAGTCAAGTTCTGAAATCACAATGTCCAGATGTATACTCTTTACGGATGTATGTTCTCTGCATACAGTAGCTCTTCGTCTGATGTTTGTTGAGTGAAATTATATTACTGCAGTGTAAAACTTCAATGAGTTTTTTATTTTTTTATGTTTATTTACTTATTTTGAGGGAGAGCAAGTGAGCGAGCTGGAGAGGGATAGAGAGAAAGGGAGAATCTCAAGCAGGCCTTGCACTGCCAGCACAGACCCCAATGTGGGGCTCGAACTCACAGTGAGATCACCACCTGAGCCAGAATCAAGAGCTGGATGCCCAAACGACTAAGCCACCCAGGAGTCCCTCAATGGGTTTTTAGACACTATCTCTCATATGACTTATAGTTGACTAAACACATTTTTTTTCTACCTACACTCTAGTGCTTGATTATTTGGTCGATCTCATTACAGAACTGTAAATACATGTGCTTTTTAACATCATCTTTACAAGATTAAACCCTCTGGATTTGCATTCTGTTATTCCACGTACACCATCCCTTTCACTTTCATGACCTCTGACGATGTGATAATCAAGTCACTGACAAAGTGCTGACTAGGACAAACTAGAGCCAGGGCTCCTAAACCCGCCTCTTGAAACTACACCTTAGTATACGATTATGATACTTCAACACAGATGTTCAACTTACCAGCTATGTTATCCTGATCATGGCTGATAACTGAAAGAGAGTCTACAAAGCAAATACCCTCACACTGCATATGGAAACCTAATCTTTTATTGTTTTATTTTTTTGTTAGAGAAAGAGTGTGCCAGTTGGGGAGAAGGATGGGGGAGAGAGCAAGAGAGTGAGAATGAGAATCTTAAGCAAGCTCCGTGCTCATTCAGTGCAGAGCCCAGGATGGGGTGTGATTTTTACCTCGCATTTTTACCTCACTTCTCTAAACACAAGCCCTCTCTTCTCCCTCAATGTATCCCACACTGTTCTTGCTATTTCTGTCTCTCTGACCACAGTCTGGCTTATAATATTGATAGTCATTTGGACAGCAGTAATTCTCACTACTTACATTCAGTTCCTTCAGGGCAACAAGGGTTTACATCTGCTACATCGAAGTTACTAGTTACTGAGTATCTCCACCAGGCCGGCAACTGGTATTTAAAAACTTTCTTTTAACATTTATTTATTTTTGAGAGACAGAGACAGAGCATGAGTCGGGGAGGGGCAGAGGGAGACACAGAATCTGAAGCAGGCTCCATCCAGGCTCTGAGCTGTCAGCACTGAACCTGATGCGGGGCTCAGGTCATGAGATCATGACCTGAGCCAAAGTCGGAGGCTTAACCTGCTGAGCTACCCAGGTGCTCCAGGAATCTGGCATTTTAAAGGTGCCAACTTCTGGGGCGCCTGGGTGGTTTAGTCGGTTAAGCGTCCGACTTTCGCTTGGGTCATGATCTCGCGGTTCGTGGGTTCGAGCCCCGCGTCGGGCTCTGTGCTGACGGCCAGCTCAGAGCCTGGAGCCTGTTTCTGTCTGTGACTCCCTCTCTCTCTGACCCTCCGCTGCTCACGCTGTCTCTCTCTCTCTCCTAGAAATAAATAAAAATAAATAAATAAAGGTGCCAACTTCTTTCTTTTTCAGGTAAATGTTACAATGATAAGTATTTCAGAGGTGAGAAACAGAATCCCAGAAAAGTTGGTTTTCTTTATGTGCCTCATCTAGCATGGATCCTTGTTCATAGCATATATTAAATTAGTGCTTATCAAATTAAACTACAAAATTGATGGCAATTAATATGGGAATTCAACCCTCCCAGAGACTATGATATTAACATCATGGATTAGATGCCGACTGGACTACATCTGAACTGTTATTCCAGATGAAAGTTCTCTAATGCGTTATTAATTCTCTCAAAGACAGTATGCGTTCTATACTGCTTCGGGCAAATAGAGACAGGACAGATGTCTTATTTGGAAAAACGCTGTTACAGGAAACAAAAGTATGCAGGAAAAAAATTATGCCTCTTCTGTACACTTCAAGACCCATTTTTAAACTGGTAAACTTCTTCAAGGTGACATGCTGGCATTCTGAAATAATTTCTCTCATTAGAGCACGGTGACTACAACTCGGGCATCCGTTAAGGATAACGGAAGACTACGGAACGGAGATGAAAACAGGATTTCAGAAGTGGAGAGTGATTGTTTCTAACCAGGCTTTTTTTTTTTTTTTTTTACTCTCAAAACAAATGTAGACAAATACACAGTGAAATAGAGCAGATAATCAGTGGAAGGGATTCAAACAGGGAACTCACACAACAAACCTGTATTTTTTATTTTTGAGAAAGCCACGAAAACTCAGCATGGGGTCATGTTTCATAGAGAGGTTGGCACAATCTTTGCAAAACTCCAGGATTTTCTAATCTAATTTCCTTTTACAGGTAAGGAAGTTTAGGCCCAGAGAAGAAGAGTCTTCCAGATCAAACAGCAGTCATGTTAGAGCTCAGGCTGGAGTCCATGGTCTGGCCCCACGGTGAAGTTGCTGCATCCCCGCTGCCCCAACCTGCTCTTGTAAATGGGCGCCCACGATACATAACTTGTGTGGGGGTTCCCTGGGCGTGACCATCCACACTTCTGGCACCAGCTTCTGTCCTCTCTGGCCTGTGCGGAGTTTCTCATTTGCTGGGCAATCATAGTTCACTGGTCCAGACAAAGCTCCTTCCGCGTCATGGGCATTAGTTTTACCGTCTGTGCATCCCATAGGGCTGCGTCAATACACTCTCCCTTCTAGCAAGCTTTGACTAGAAACATTCTGAACTTCAATTTTCTCATTTCTCTCTCATTCTCTCTCTCTCCTGCTCATGCACATGCTCTCTAAAACAAAATAAAATGAAATGGGAGAAATCACAGCTATTGTGCATTGTTGTGATGGAGGCCAAATGAAATAAAGCACGAATCATGTGTATCACATGGAAGATGAGGAGTAGTTCATAGTGGTTTGCTATCGCTGTCCTTCAATTTTGACCAGAAGTGTCCACTAGGTTTCTGCACTGTCATTCTCTGTGGCTGCTGTTACAAGAATAGAGCCTTTCCAGAACACGAGGAAACAATCTGTTTGGGAATATACTGGGAACCTATACATCATCTTCACACAAGCAGAATGACTGGAATAGACAAGGGATATTGACGAAATGGAAAAGCATGCTCTATGTTGTTCCCACCCATGATGTTCTAATTTTTCTTGTTTCCTTTGCTCTGGGAGAGCTGTAGGCTAGAACCAGCTCATCTTCAACAATGACCTTGAGATGATACTTTGGGGCCTCCATCTTTGTTTGAGTCAGGTTTCTCCAGAGAAACAGAACTAATAAGACGCTGACTTGTCTAAAGGAACCCAGTTCGTCATCCAGACTGAGTGCCCAATGCAGCTGATTGGAAGCCAAGGTGCCGGACAGCTACATCGTGACCAATGGCCATAGGTGAGGCTGAGGTTGATGGATTTCACCACAACACAGGAATATTTGCAGGCTCCTTCTTGGTTATCGGATTAAGTAGTTCTCCTCCATCGGTGTCCCTATTTGGAAAATAGGAGTTAATTACGAGTTCTGAAACAAACGACCACAAAACCCAAGTTAACCAACATGAAAACACCAAGTCTAATGGGCACAAAGAAAAAGTCCTTCTGCAGGTGCACAGTTTAGAGAAAAGAGTCCCCAAGACCACACCCACTATTTTTTTAATTGAAAAGTGGACATACAACACTGTACCAGATTGACATATACAACACAGGGACTCGGTATTTATATACCTTATGAAACGCACAAGACCGCATCCACTTCTGACAGCAATTCCAAGTTCAGGGATCTCTAAGACCACACTTGGGTTCCAGAATTAACAAGAAGGCCTTCAGTTACACTTTGATTTCAGTTTAATGCGCTGGAAGCTGTTATGCTGACTGTTGTACTTATCACAGCTGAGAGCTACAGATTAAAATCAGCCAAGGGAAAGGTGGATGGAGCAGAGTCGAAGAAGGTATGACACGTGGACCTCTGGCTGTCCTCTCCCCAGGGGGTCACCATCCACTTGACTTTTCTAGCACTGACATGTGACAATGTGCAGGGAGTCTTTCCAAGCTGAGGAGATTGCTCCAGCCTCAGTGTCCAGGGATTTCACCGGGGCTCTATCACCTCGGCCTGAGTGACTGCCCAGACCGCTGATCTCAGTCTCCAGCCCCTCCGGAGGCCCAGCTGACGCATGATGCCAACCCCACGGTACGTCGCCTTGGTGTGGCACAAAGCTTTCATCCAAACTGCACTGGTGCTATCTGGCTGCCCAAAGGCCTCCATGTAAACAGAAGCACTTTTCTCAATGTTGACTTTGGACAACTTTTCTCAGGTAACACATTCTGAGAGCTTAGAGATTACCTTCCAAGAAACCAGGGCAGAGGCCAGATTTCTCTCTGGGGAAGGGACAGTTCTTTACTCCACCACTGGACAGCCAGTTGTACCTGAGGATGCTCTCCTGTTCTAACTTCACAAAAAGAAAATCTGTAAGTGTGCTTTATCCATGAGACATGAAACAAAGATTCCTTAAGTATCTCTTTTGTTCTGGTCTTCTCTGAAATGTTTTTCCAACACTGTCTCCATTGATCCTCACCGCAGCCTGCTGCAGTGGGCACTTTTCAAAATTTGTCTTAATGCTTTTTTTTTTTTTAATTTTTTAAAATGTTTTGTTTATTTCTAGGAGAGAGAGAGAGAGGGACAGCGTGAGCAGGGGAGGGTCAGAGAGAGAGAGGGAGTCACAGACTCTGAAACAGGCTCCAGGCTCTGAGCTGGCCGTCAGCACAGAGCCCGACGTGGGGCTCGAGCCCACAAACCGCGAGATCATGACCTAAGCGAAAGTCGGACGCTTAACTGACTAAGCCACCCAGGCGCCCCAATGCTTATTTATTTTTGAGAGAGAGAGAGAGGGAGAGAATGCGTGTGAGAGAGAGCGAGTGGGAGAGGGGCACAGAGAGAGGCAGACACAGCACCCGAAGTAGGCTCCAGGCTCTGAGCTGTCGGCACAGACAGCTCCAAGTCACAATCCGTGAGATCATGACCTGAGCCAAAGTCAGATGTGTGACCCACTGAGCCACCCAGGTGTCCTGGTGGGCCCTATCTTAATGGCATTTTAGAGATGAGGAATCTGAGGCTTGCCTCCAGTTACAGAGCCAGTGAGTGAAGAGGCAATAAAGAATCACAGCAGTGCAGAGGGGTAATGAAGAGACTACGAGAGCTCGCACTCATCATCACCCTACTGCAAACATGGTGCCTCTTCCATGTGACGTCCATGTCCATCGGCAGATGCACAAAGAAAGCAAGGTTACTGAATGACCACTGTCCAGTGCTGCCATTCTGTTCCACAGCACGTGTGAATTCCGACCGCCACAACCAGCAACTCATCTTGCTATACATTTAACCGAAATAAATAGAAGGCGGAAGAACACAATGACTTGCCACGAGCTCATGGTGTCCTGATCAAAGAAGGCTGAGTTGACAACAGTATTTCAAATGGTCTTTTTGTCTGGCATCCCAGAGGTCTGTCCACCCTGGCGCGCCGCACAAGACTGAGACTCCGGAAGAGTGAAAGGCATGCCTTTCTCTTTAGACCAGGATAAGGGTGATTCTGAAAGGGGCGGGGGGAGGGTGAGGACAACCAGCGTTTGAGGCTTCAGGCACAAAAATGTCTTCTCAGAGAGAAAAATTTAGAAAAGAGAGAACATGGATGTTGGGAGCCTGAAAATTGCTTCCCTGAAAACACTTCATGACAGCACACCTCCTGGGAACTGTCACATACCCAGGATGACTTGGTTTGGTACCAGCTGGTCCAGATGGTCCGATTTCATTAATTTTTAAATTCTGGGTAAAAAGCTTCTGTTAACTTGCTGTGTGACCAATGGTGTTGATATTTAATAAATATATTGGCACCGGAGTCCTGAAAATGGACTGAATGTAGGAGGAATTTAGTGTGAAATCCAGAAGACGAGAGCCTGAGGTACAGGGGAGAAGAGTCATAAATTTTCTCAGGAATGCTGGCTGAAAAGATGTGGACCTAATGGTGCTGTGAGAAAGAGGCCGTGCCCCAACCAGGGACTGGGCCGATGATGCCGTCTCCCCTCAGGTAGCACGAGGGAGGAGTGTCTCTACTCATGGCTGTTCTCTGATGACAGAGGGAGATCTCCGGTGTGGCCAGTGGTTTCTAAGAGACGGTGCCCACAATAGCAACACAAATGGCATCGATTTGGAGGAGCAACACAGGCCAGTTCTCAGCACCAGAAGCTGCCCTTGGCGGGAAAACATCTCTGGGCCCCCTCTTAGATCTGTTTCTGTCTGGGAGGGAAATTGCTGGAAAAGGAGGAGAGGGGCTCAAGCTACTCTCACAAAGCAAAATGGCGAGCGTGAGCGATGGGGTTCCTATCTGGGTCTAGCGTCACTTTTATGACCATTTGGTGCCTCCACATCCCTCAGGTGGGTGGTCTTGGAAACATCCGTTAGAAATGCAATGTGAAAGAAATATTAAATACAGATGTTCTCCCATTTTACTGCCTTTAAATTTTATAAACAGGTAATGGTGAAATTTAATATGTAAAACTGCCTTCCTTGGAGGATTATTTGGTAATGATTAGAAACTAAAGGATCTTTTAAGAAATTTGGCCAAAACGCAGTCACTGCCTCGCTGTACCAACACTCTACAAATATGCCAACGTTCTGTTTTTAAGAGAATTACCAAGGCATCAAATCTACACCAATATAATGAGTTGAAAAGTGAAAAGTTTAGTTAATGAACCAGTTGTACAACCTGTATAAAAACAAAACTATTCTCGGTTTGAGGGGGCATTTGCTTTGGTTTGGTGCTGGCTTATCCCACAGGGTTGACAATGCTCTTTGACTATTTGGTTTTGTGTCACTATTGTCTACACCACTTACGAGATCACAGTCCTTCAAATGTGGGGCTTGCATGGTCCAGAAAAGGCACTTACACCTGCTCCTAACACTGCTGTATGAGGTAACTTTTCAAACTGCTGGTTTAGAGGAGAAGATGTACTCCCCACTTACAGAATGGGAAGCTTCCAGATCACAGAGGGCACTAGCATCAGCAGGTACAGCTCAGATAGGGAGGAAAATAAAACCAAATCCAGAGCTGACTCCCGGCATTCTCCTCAGGGTGTATGCTTGGCTTTCTTGCTTTCGGCGCCTGTAATTAATATTTGGCCAAAGCACATTTAGAGTAACACGTGGTGGGGGTGCCTGGGTGGCTCAGTCGGTTAAGTGTCCAACTCCTGATCTCAGCTGAGGTCTTGATCTCAGGGTCGTGAGTTCAGGCCTTGAGTTCGGCTCCATGCTGGGTGGGGAGACTACTTAAAAAAATAGAAATAAAAATATAGGAACACGTAGAAGGGCTAGGTGGAAGAGGGTGAGAGCATGGGCTCTGAGGTCATGGGTAAAGGCACTGGAAAGGAGAAAGTGGACGTGGTTCAGAGTTTAGTTGGAAGAATTTGCCTTTGTTTCCAATTCACGGTCCCCTTTAGTCATGATGGCACAAACAGAAGACTGAACTCTAAAAAAATAAATAAAGGAGGCAGGATGGTTGTTTCTGTAAATGCCTTGAACAAAGCATGTGTTTCTGTTTAATACTGGATGTGCTCCAACTGATGTCTAGATCCTTGTCAAAATGTTTACTTTTCTGAGGGATTCTTTTTCCCAGTGGGGCATTATGAAGCCAGGCCTATTGCTCTGGACTTCAAAGTTGCAGCCGGCCTCCCTCGAAAAGCCACTGTTTTACCTGCTTCCCTGTCCCCATTCAAATTAAATCTTAGTTTTTAAAAAATCATTTTGTGCCTGAGAAAGATCAGTCTTGGTATGAAACCAGAAGAAACCGTTGGGGACTTGAGGAACATTCACCAAAGCAACTGCTAAGGCAACAAATATTGAAAACATGAATGTCTGTGTTCACTGGGATACTCTGCACGATATTTTGGGGTCATGTAAAACAACAAAAATAACTTGTTTTATTCTTGAGCGGTTGTGAACTACTGACTTGGGTATGCATAACCCCTGCAGAGGGAAGTTTGAAAATAATTTTTAAAAATGTCGCTCTATGCTACACTGGTTATTTTATTCAACCCCATAGGCCTATAGAAGGTAAAATACATATGCCATGAATTAGAAATATGTCAAGAAAATAAATGAATAACCCTGAATGGTTTTATCTTACATTTTCTCCTGGAAAACTTAACCCTTAATGAAAGCCACACACTATGATGCAAGAGACGACTGAACAAATCTAAGAGCAGAAAAAAATGTGCCTGTAGATAACAGCTATTTAGTTACCAACATAAAAGTATTCTGTAAAAATAAGCAAAAACGAAAGCCTCTGACAGTCACTGTGAAAGGATCTGATTTCTCCCTTTTCAATTTTTAAAATCCTTTAGAGGAATTTCTTTCAACTTCTGGGTAAAATAGTCATTTTTCCATCCTCCAGTGGAGGGCTGGAATTGAATCTCAAAATTCTGTGCTTTCGTCTGGCCCCATCCCCCTTTGGACTCGAGCTTTATGAGTTACTGCTTGATGCCTTAACAGTCACCCCCAGGGGCGCCTGGGGCGGGGGGCTCAGCTGGTGGAGCACACGACTTGGGCTCAGGTCATGATCTCGAGGTTCGTGGGGTACAGCCCCAGGTCGGGCTCTGTGCTGACAGCCTGGAGCCTGGAGCCTGCTTCAGATTCTGTGTCTCCTCTCTCTCCTCCCTCTCTGCCCCTCCCCGACTCATACTCTGTCTCTTTCTCTCTCAAAAATAAACATTAAAAAAAAAAAAACACATCTCCATAGGTAGTAGCTTAAGACAACAATTGATTATTGGGGCGCCTGCACGGCTCAGTAGGTTAAGCATCCAACTCTTGGTTTTGGCTCAGGTCACGATCTCACAATTTGTGAGTTTGACCCCCACATCGGGCTCTCTGCTGTTGGCTCAGGGCCCACTTCAGATTATCTCTCTCTCTGCCCCTCTACCACTCATACTCCGCCTGTCTCTCAAAAAAATAAACAAACATTTAAAAAATAAAATAAAGGTCATATAAATATACTGCAACCCTATTTCCCACCCAGTTAAAAAACATAGGAGGAGGGGCGCCTGGGTGGCTCACTTGGTTAAGTGTCTGACTCTTGATTTTGGCTCAGGTCACGATCTCACAGTTTGTGGGTTTAAGCCCTTGCCACAGTGCAGAGCCTGCTTGGGCTCTCTCTCTGTCTCCCTCTCTCTCTGCCCCTACCCCACACATGCCATCTCCGTCTCTCTCAAAATAAACAAACTTAAAAAAAAATACAATGACTAATTATTAATTCATGATTCTGAGGGCTGTGTGGCTGGTCCCACCCCCTTGCCTGTTTTCTGGGCAGGTAGATCCATCCATACATCTGCGGCCTCAGGCTGGCCTCCAGGAGACCCATCCGGGCGGCACCTTGCGGCACACAGATTCCCATCAGGAAGAAAGGGAAAGAGCACCCACCAAGCCTCTGTCTGTGCCATGTTTGCTATTGTTTCATTGGCCCAAACCAGCATGACTAAGTGCGGCTGAAGCGGGAGGAGACAACATAAGGGAACAGATCCAGGGACAGGTGAACAACGTGCGAAGCATGATTACATCAACCGGCCCCCTTGAGGCGAGTCAGTTCACCTGCCTGGGACTCATTTTCTTTGCCTCTAAATTAAAAAATGTAATAATCTACATTACTTAACAAAAAAGTTTGGAGAATTAAATGAGAAAATATATATGCAAACTTTTGAAAAATAAAGAGAGCTCTCTAATTGAGAACTGTCATTTTGACAGAGAAATCTGTATTGCTCTGGGTAGCTTCAACCTACCAAGTGTATTTCTTAAGCATTTACATATCTTCCAGCCACATTTAAGCAAGTTTACCCAAATGAAAAATAATTTAAGCCTTTTTTTTTTTTCTAATTTTAAAACCAAATCACTGGGGTGCCGGGGTGGCTCAGTCGGTTAAGTGTCCGACTTCAGCTCGGGTCATGATCTCATGGTTCGTGGGTTCAAGCCCCGCATCGGGCTCTGTGTTGACAGCTCAGAGCCTGGAGCCTGTTTCAGATTCTGTGTCTCCTTCTCTCTGACTCTCCCCTGCTCACGCTGTCTCTGTCTCTCTCAGAAATAAATAAAACATTTAAAAAATAAATAAATAAAACCAAATCACGACTTTTTACACAAAGCATTTCATGTTGAATTCGGTCACCGGAGTGGTCTTCAGCAGAAGAACCTGATATCGTCTCATTTAACGTTTACAGAACTAAGACTTTGTCTACACAGTGCCAAAATATCCATTCAACTTGACAAAGATGGATTTTGTAAGGCATCTGGATGGTTCTCCTACTTGGCACCGGAGACTGTGAATCTCTACCAATCAACTGGACTGCTTCATTTCATTTTGTGTTTTAGAGGGTACTACAGCTGCCTACTTTTCTTTTCTTTTCTTTTTTTTAATTTTTTTAATGTTTTATTTATTTCTAGGAGAGAGAGAGAGAGACAGCATGAACAGGGGAGGGTCAGAGAGAGAGGGAAATACAGAATCTGAAACAGGCTCCAGGCTCCGAGCTGGCAGTCAGCACAGAGCCTGACGCGGGGCTCTAACCCACAAACCGCTAGATCATGACCTAAGCGAAAATCGGACGCTTAGCCGACTAGGCCACCCAGGCGCCCCAGCTGCCTGCTTTTCAAGAGCATCGGTTGTTCTAGAATATGCCCTGAGATTAAAATGTCTTTTGCTGACAAAAGTGACTTTTATCTGCCACACCCAATGCACATCTTGTATAGTAAATTTCCTTCAGTAAAATAAATGAATTCTTAGAACCAAGAAGTGACTAAAAGAGAATAAACAGTATTTTGAGTTACAAGTGCCATGGAAAGGTGGCTTCCTCCCCCCCCCCCCGCCTCCTTTTTCTCCTCTGCTTTAAGCATGTGAAATGAGAGCATGCTAATGCATCAAAGGATTGCATTACCATAGCCAGCTTGAGTTAACGTGAAAGGACTCTGAACAGCAATGCTGATTAGTGCCAAGGAGAGTTTAGAACTCCTTATTAGGTTCATAATTTGGTCCCCAAGTTCAAGAGAGAAATAAGACATTTGGCGTGAGGGGAGGGTCAGAGAGAGAGACACAGAATCCGAAGTAGGCTCCAGGCTCTGAGCTGTCAGCACAGAGCCCGATGCGGGGCTCGAACCCACGAACCGTGAGATCATGATCTAAGCCGAAGTTGGATACTCAACTGACTGAGCCACCCAGGCGCCCCTGGCATGAGTTTCAAATCTGGGTTTTAATTTTTTTTTAACTTGTACTTATCAATACGTCACTACAATTTTAAAACATTTTTCATAGTTTATTTTTGAGGCGGAGAGAGACAGAGCATGAGCAGGGAAGGGGCAGAGAGGGCAGGGGAGAGACAGAGAAAGAGAGAGGGTATTTCACAGAATCTGAAGCAGGCGCCAGGCTCTGATCTGCCAGCACAGACCCCGATGCGGGGCCTTGAACCCACAAACCGCAAGATCACGACCTGAGCCAAAGTTGGACACTTAACCGGCTGAGCCACCCAGGCGCCCCCAATATGTCACTAAATTTTAACTTATTAATGCCCACTGTCTCGAGGAAGTTGAGGCTTATAGAAAAAGCCCTCTGTGTCCTGGCCTGCATATTCTGCCCATCTGTAAAACGCATCCGAGGGAAACACAAACGGCGATTGGCGCTCAGGGCCAACTTGAGCATTACCTCCTTCTCACCCAACACTCCCCAGTGCACAGAACTTCTTACCCCTTTGTGCTCTTCCATTTTTCTTCCGCCTCCTGCTTGACCCACTTCTCTTTAACTTTTTTTTTCCACTTTATTTCCCGATGGTGTCATTAAGCAGCCACAGGATCTCTTAAAAAACACAGTAGACTTATTGTACATTTGAGTCATGCTCTACGATGAAAAGTAGTTTGAGATATAGTTAGGAGTTTCTTTTTTGGTTTGTGTCCTTCTTTTTTTTCATTGTTCATTTGTTTTGTTCCTTAAATTCCACATATGAGTGAAATCATATGGTATTTTTCTTTCTCTGACTGACTTATTTAAAAGGAAAACTCTTGAGGGAAGCCTGGGTGGCTCAGTCAGTTAAGCATCTGGTCTTGACTTTGGCTCAGGTCAGGCTCTGAGCTGACAGTGTGGAGCCTGCTGGGAACTCTCTCTGCCCCTATCTCTCTCTGCCCGTCCCTCACCCCTGCACTTGTCTGCTCTCTAAAAATAAATGAACATTTAAAAAGAAAAGAAAAACTCTTGAAATGTGATTATTCTATGGTACATAGCTCTTTACCTCCAACTTTCTAACTTGATGAACAGTGTTAGGTAGGTATGTGCTAGACCTCACTCATGGGTATGAAGTTTAGGATTTAGGAAATATAAGCACTTTTACCTCACATATATAGACTAGATCAGTACATAGGAGGTATAATAAAGGATAAACACAGCAAAATTACAAGGCATCCTTCTTTAATTCGTTGAGATCAGCAGCATGTAATAGGCTCTGCTTATATGTTTTGAATCACTACAAGATTAGAAGTGCTAGCGACAAACAAATTTGGAGAGAAGAGATTTAATTCTGTCTAACACAACCTTTAGCTTCAGTATAGTTCTTGGCATTCTAATTCTTTCAAAATGAGTAACACTACTAATCAATAATTCATTCACAACCACATTATAAACCAAGCAGTGTAATTCTTCGGGTTCCACTTTTTGATCCTAGACAGTAAAATTAGATTACACTAGTTATAGTCGGAGACAATGACCATTATGGCTTTTTTTCTCATCAAAACAAATCACAATCTGCTTCTAATCCACAAATCCAGCTTCATCTTCCATATCTAACCACCTCCAAGCAACCTACTCATGAGTCATAAGGAACTTGGGCTCCATCCATCCTCTGGCCCAGGCAGAACTGTAGAAAGCCCTGCTCTAGTTTCTTCCCTTGGAGCAAAGCAATGTTCCTCTCTTGGGGCTATGCCTTCATCCTTCCAGACCCGTAACTGTGGAATTCCCTGCTTCAAGGGCCCTATACCCTCTTCCAAGGCCAGGGTAAGTAGGCTGGTCTCAAGGGTAGAGGGGCAGCATGACGCTGAACCCTAGGCTCAAGGGTTCACACAGCTTCCCAGAAGGCTGTCCACGGGAGGAACAAACCTATAGACAGGATGATAAAGGGTGTGGGCCACAGGATAGGCCTCCACTGTTGTTTTCACCTGGCCCCCACAAAAAATACAGTCTGCACTTACAGAATTTATCACACTGCCCAAACCCACAAGGCCCTGTTGGGTTTTTCGCCTTTGTGTATGCTCTTCTCGAAGTCTGGAGAGTTCTCTCTCCTGTCGTCTGCTGAGAGATTTCTCCAATAGATCCCATCCTACTTTCTTTGTGAAAATTCTCCTAACTTTTCTGGATGGGTTGGCTGTCATCTCCTTTGGGTTCCTATGGCATGTTCTACTAATATTTACCATGGAAATTAACACATCTGACTATAATTATTTATTCACATATTCGTCTCCTTCTCATGAAAAATTTGAGACCAGCAAGACTTACATTCCAATGATGATGCTTCATAAATATTTAATGGGATACGTGTTGAATCAAATGCACTAGATGTGTAGTTTATACATTGGTTATTAGGCTCATTTCTCAGGCTGCAATTTTTCAGGCTATGTCTTAGGATAGTATTACATTTTTCTTTGTATAAAGGAATAGAATGGTAAACTCAAAATTAGTTAAGGTATTTTCCAAAGGTGGGTAATTCCAAAGATTTCATCTCTAAGAACAAATGTTTGATGGACAACATAGTCCTCAGTAAAAATGGACGATTGTGCTTTGCATGGCTTCAAATGGAAGAGAGATGGCCACAATCAGAAAGGTCACGGAGGAAATCTGTCACCCCAGAGGCTGGATGCACCCATGGCATCAGCCGTTACTACATGCACTTGGGTAAAACTAGAATGTCCCATCCTAGAGAAATGAATTCAAATTGATATTGTTTACAGCAACCAGCTCCTCTGCCATCTAGAGAAATGTGCAACAGTCTCAGAGGAATCTCGTGATCATTATTCAAGGCACTTAAGTAGACATCATGTGGCATAGAGCTTCTCTTTGCTGCTTAAAATTCCACCAGACGTGTACCAGCTTGCATTTTGCACCCTATACCAGATGCCAGGAACTCTTACAGGTGTCTTACAAGTAGAATTGTTTAATCCCCACAAGAACCCGCTGAGCTAGAAAGTGAGGGACAGGATAGTTAGGCAACTTGCCCAAGGTCAGTATGGGAGTGAAACTATGAGTTTTGGAGAAAGATAAAAAATTGAGAGTCTCTCAAATAGCCATGGCCATTAGAGCCAAGAGGAGATGGTGGTGGGAGCAGCTCGGCAGTTAGAAGGGCTCTTGCCCTGAAGGGGCACTGAAGGGGCTGGGCAAATAGAGGAGCTGGTGCAGGAGACCGAGAAGGTGGCATCTCAACAATGGGAGAAGAACCAAGAGCCGTGATGTTCCAGAAACCAGCGGAGGGAGCACTTGTGTGAAGGCAGCTCAACATCACCAGATCTCACAAGCACACCACCCAGTGGACTACGAGGAGGTCCTGAGGTGCATTTAGAAAGTCTCTGTCTGAAGCTCACTTCGAAGCTAAAGACTGATTTGGTGAGCGGGCGAATGAATGGAAGGCGACCATGTAGGAGTAAAGAAAGAGGAAGCTTTCAGAAGGTACTGAAAGGCAGACACAAGGCAGAAGTTTCAAAGATCGGAAAGGTCCAAAGTTTCTTCCTAACAGTGCGTATTTTCCACTTGGGAGGTGGAAAAGAGTCAGAGCAATTTTAAATATGGTACAGGTTTATTTGCTAAAGCCGTTGACTTCCTAAACGTATACAGCAGAATCTATGTAGTTCTAAATTCTTGATACTCGGTGTCTGGTCATTCACATTAGCATTTCCTGGGAGGTAGTTAAAACTACAAAATCTCAGACCTCCAGTGAAGCAAATGCATTTTAAAGCTTAAAAACCACAAATCTAGATTCAACTATAGATAACCCAAGAGAAATCTTACCCATTAAAATATAGTTTGAAATTGTTGTAATTCACTCTGTACACACACCAGAGTCACATCTAATTTATTTGTAAATATCAGCATCGCTCTTTTTCAAATCCAATAATTAACTAGTTTCAAGTTATACTATCTCAAGTAATGAATTTTACCCTTAAATTGGAATACGATCACATCCATGCATGCAGATGAGGTAGATTCACTTGGGTGGATGGCTCGCCCTGCACTGTGCAGGGTGTTTTTAGCCTTCTCTGATTCAGAGCATTATCCAATTACCAGAAGTAAATATTTTATGGATTTCTCTCAATAATGATGCTTACTGTCCTCAAATCTGTCCCAGCTTATGTCAGAGACACATTGTAGCAGAAAAAATAAAGGGTTTCATAAGGTTCATTTTATATGGGATGTAGCAGTAGTAACAGCCAAGAAGGGGAAATGATCGGAGGACCAGAGAGAGGTTTCCATAAAAGGAAAACACACACAGAAATAAGCCTTCGCTGCAGAATTCCAATATACACAAATTTCAGCCATCATGGTTTAGTGAAATACCACCAGCCTCCAACAACAGGGTTCAAATTTCAGTTACTGCAATCTATCAAATGTGAGTAATTGCTTCAAGTGTAAACTTTGCTGCTAGCTCTTCAGCTCACAAACCTTTATGTAAAAAATAGATGTACACCCTATTCAGTGACCAACCGTAACACTTCCTCCGAAGCCTAGTGGGGATTAGTCACCGTACATCTGTTATTTTGTGCACGTACACACAGAAAAGGATGTCATTCCACTGCTCATTTATTTCCCAGGGAAAACTCCACAAAACGTTTTACAAAATGGATAATCAAGAGGGAAAGACCCAACAAAGATGAAAGTAGAGCAGAGAAACGCAAAGCGCTATTACTGGAAGTTAAATTGGAATCTTCCATACATGGTTGACCCCACTACCATTTGAGAGACTCTGGATGTATAACCAATAAACATAGTGCAAGAGAACTTACCGACAAACATGAGGAGCCTAGTCATGATGAAAAGGATTGAGTTGTCCTCAAGGAGGTGACATCTGTAAAAGATAAATTTCACATTAAAAGGACACTCTGATACTTTGTAACATCTGAAAACACAAAGGGGGACAGGTCATGAGGTGATCCAAAGTTAGAAGTATGGCAATTTGCCATGGCTGAGAAGATTTTCATTCTGTAAGTTACTCGATGAGAGGGCGGCAAGCATGGTTCAAACCACTCTTGGCAAGTTTTTATAAAGGGCCAAAGCTCTTTAATTCTCAACATTTCTGTTTCAAATTATAAAGTACTGAATAGGGTTTTCCTACTTCTTTTTTCATTTCTCTATACATTTATGACTGAAAGTAAGAGAGTTTTTAATGTTTAAGCAAAAAGTTGTAAAGGTCACTAATAAAGAAAGAAAGAAGTTAAGAAGGAAGGGAAGAAAGAGAGAGAGAGAGAGAAAGAGAACAGATGACAGAGACAGATAGCTAGATGGATAGAGAGGTAAAAGTAGAGATTACAGAAAGAGATATCTAAGGAGAAGAAAACGGTCAAAATGAATTTAGACATAGGGTAACCTTGAACTATTTTTTTTTTTTTGAATTTGTAACAAGGTCAATAAACAGAAGTATGCTTGCATGTGCACTGGATATCCAATTATGATGTTAACATGTAATAAACATGGAGATTTGGGAGTGCTTGGCAGGCTCAGTCCGAGCATGTGACTCTTGATATTGGGGTTGTGAGTTTGAGTCCCATGTTGGGTGTAGAGATTACTTAAAAATAAAATCTAAACAAACCCCACAAACTAAAAACAAAAAAACCCCAAACATTCAGATTTTGAGTATAGATTTATCTTCTAAGTTGGAAGACGATTGACAAGGGATAATTCTATGAGAGTTCTACCAGCAACTCTTTGTCTATAATAAGGAGACTCCTTTCCAAGTGCACGTCACTACACGTGATATACATAATTCTAATCTTCTAAATTAAATCACACTCAGACCCACAAGAGAAAACTTTTAGGAACAGAGTATCACTATTTCACCTATAAAATAAAAAGCCTACATAAAAAATATAACCATTTTTATATAAATTTCCCATGGATCTATAATATTTTATATGAAGTAAGTAAAAATGAGGTTGGTCTTATTGACTGTTCTTAATCTGTATGGTAGAAAGTGTTTAAATGTAGAAGAACATGAAAATAAAGATATTAATTGGTTCTCAGAGATTACCGAATTATAATGTGAAATTAAAATCGAATTATAATATGAAAACCAACTCCTTAAGAAGGGTAGAAAACAGTAACATATGTATGCTGAAGAGAAAGGAATGCAATTCGTTTAACAATGAGAAAAACTATCCCCTTACCCATTAGTCACTTTTCCATATAAAATTCATATTTGTTTTGCAGGGTTAGAAACTGGTGCAGTTTCTCAAAGGCTTTTCCTTCCAGAAGACAGAGTTGCTATTGGAAAGCCTGCCATCTAGCTGGGCCACGTGACCAGTTCTCACTAGTGGATTATCAGGGAAAATTGATTTTATCACTTGCAGGTCGAGGCAGTGAAGAGGCCGGTACAACTTAACCTTTTCAGCAGTAGGGGCCAGGACTTCAAGGACGTGGAACATGGCAGAATCCCAAGAAAGAAGAGCCTAGATCTTCATCACTATGAGAAAAGCTGCCCGACAGCTGGGAACACCCACAGTAACACATAAATGAGCAAGAAATACTCATCACTTACGTATACCGTATACAAAATGGATGAAAAACCTAAATGTGAGACCTGAAACCATAAAAGTCCTAGAAAAGAACACAGGCAATAACCTCTTTGACATGGCTGTAAAACCTTTTTTTGAGATAGGTCTCCAAGGGAAAGGAAAGGAAAGCAAAAAAAAACCTTTGGGACTACATCAAAATAAAAGGCTTCAGCACAGTGAAGGAAACAATCAACACAACCAAAAAGCAACCTACAGAATGGGAGAAGATATTTACAAATAGCATCTCTGATAAAGGGTTAGTATCCAAAGTATATAGAGAACTTATACATCTCACACTCAAAAAACCAAATAATTCAATTTGAAAATGGGCAGAAGAAATGAACAGATATTTCTCCAAAGACATACAGATGGCCAACAGACACACGAAAAGATACTCAACATCACTCATGATCAGGGAAACGCAATTCAAAACTACAATAACAGATCACCTCATACTTGTCAGAATGGCTAAAATCAACAAGTGAAGAAACAACAGTTTTTGGCGAGCATGAGGAGGAAGAGGAACCCTCTTGCACCATTGGTAGGAATGCAAACTGGCATAGCCACAGTAGGAAAGGAGTATGGAAGTTCCTCAGAAAGATAAAAATAGAACTACCCTATGATCCAGCAATCACTCTAGTGGGTATTTGCCCTAAGGATACAAAAACACTAATTCAAAGTGATAGATGCACCCCTATGTTTGTAGCAGCATCATTTACAAGACCCAAGATACAGAAGCACCCCAAGTGTCCATTGATTGGTGAATGGATAAAGAAGATATGGTATATATATATGATAGACTATCATTCGGCCATAAAAAAGAATGAAGTCTTGTTATTTACAGTGAAATGGATGGAGCCAGGAAGTATTATGCTACATGAAGTCAGTCGAAGACAGACAAATACCACATGATTTCACTCACATGGGGCATTCAAGAAACAAAACAAATGAGCAAAGAGAAAAAAAAAAAAAAGGAGAAACAAATCAACAAACAGACTCTAAATAATAGAGATCAAACTGGTGGTTCCCAGAGGTGGGTGGGGACATGGGTGGAAGAGACGACGGGTATCAAGGAGGGCACTTGATGTCATGAGCACAAGTGTGATGTATGGAAGTGTTGACTCGCTATGCCATATACCTGAAACTAATAGAATACTGTATGTTAGCTAACTGCAATTAAAATAAAATCTTAAAAAGCCAAAAAGAATATCCTTTATAACTGAAATGGCATGGCTTATTACACTAACAGGACCTATATAAAAAATACTGTTTCTTAGGTGCCATAACCACATACTTTCTAACCCAGTGGTGCACACAATAAAATGTTCTATAATGATGCAAATATTTCCACACTGTCCAATATGGCAGACACAACACTCTTGTGGCCATTGAAGAAACAGAACTGTTATTTATTTTTAATTAAACTTGAGTGTTAATAACCATGTCTGGCTAATGACTACCATAATGGGATGCTCAGTTCTAATCTTTAGTAATACCATTCCAACTTTCAACAGGATACAAGACAGTTTGCAGCATACCTTCCTACCTATCAATAGCCTGTGTTCCTGAATCTTGAAAAGTTTGACAAAAGTAAAGGTGAATTTTGGTTAATTACATTTGTTTTTCTAAGAAGAAAGAGGATAACTAACAGTTATCTACATCTATAATCCAGAGACAATAAATATTTTATTCTTCCTTCAGAAGCACATTTGAAGATAATGTTTACTTTTCATCACCACATAGGCAAAGGCCATGAGGTTTATCAGTAAAGTCTGGAGAATCATATTCTTTGCTACCCTGCACCAACTGCTCTGCCTTTTGGATAAATATTCCAACTATACTCTCTTCCTTTGCCCCCATTTTGTCAATGAAATTTCTCAAGCCATCAAGTTATCCAGAGTTATATGCACAGAAGTTCTCATGTCAAATAATATAGGTGAACTCTGAGTCTGTGAGTCACAGAAATGCACATGGCCGACCTGTCTCTCTACTTTTCTACAGCATTTCCAAGACCACTATACTTGGAGTACTAGTATATTCCTGAGGCATAAATCTGGGGTACCTTCACGCTCTACAAACACCTCACAGTGAAGCCACTGACCCCACTGTTGATAGTGGGGTACTTCAGGTGCTTCACTCTTCACTGTTTGCTTGACCATCACATGCCCCATGCCCCACCCAGTGGCCTGAAGTCTAGTCTAACGGCAAGTGCTATTTGCACCTGGCCTGTGTGCTGGGGCACAAAACAGTCTCTGCACTCTGGCAACAACAAATAATACAGAGAGAAAAATGGACTGAAGCAAATCAAATGTTCTCTAGGGACACCGTATGTAATATCAGTTTTTTTTTTTTTAATATTTTTTATTTATTTCTAGGAGAGAGAGAGAGACAGCGTGAGCAGAGGAGGGTCAGAGAGAGAGAGGGAGTCACAGACTCTGAAACAGGCTCCAGGCTCTGAGCTGGCAGTCAGCACAGAGCCCGACGTGGGGCTCTAACCCACGAACCGCGAGATCATGACCCAAGCGAAAGTCGGACGCTTAACCGACTAAGCCACTCAGGCGTCCCAATGTAATATCAGTTTTTGAATCAAAGAGCAATTCAGTGAGCAAAGTCTGTTGATTTTAATGCTTCACAATTGTTTACTATTTTTCTCTTGGTAATTTCAGAAGTTTAGAAAAAACATTTATTTTGAGAAATGAGTATTTATCACTGTTTATAAAGATACAGAACAAATCCTGTGAAGATACTACCCAAAAAGGGGGGGATCCCAGATGAGGCCATTGTCAATTTTTAATCGGCAAAGCAAAGAGCATCACACTAATAAAACTTAATTAAGTCATTAAATATTTAAAATGAATTTCTAACTCTAGCTTATGGAATAATTTCCCTTTTATGTATTTGAAACCCTATTATGCAGTCTATACATAAAGCAAAATCAAATGTAAAACCAAACAATTTAATGTATTCATCTCAATCAAAAATTCCATTTCATTTATCCTTCCAAAATCTAAATCACCTTAGAACACTACATCACCATTTATATTTTCCTCACATCAGGAAACACATAACAAAACACTGTCACAAATACATTGCCCACAAAGCGGCTGTACCTTACAAAATATAACTCATTCATTTTACATGTTTCATTTCATTTCAATAATAATGTATAATAACACTGTCCAATTTACAACGAATGTCAGATTTCTGGTAGAAAATATAATGAATATTTACTGACTTCACTTTTTATATCATTCACAACCATCTATACATGTATATGTCTTCAATGTCCTTCAGACAACCATTTCTTACAGTGAGGAGTAGGTATACACGTTTGTAAGAAAGAATCAGATTCATGATTATTTTCTTTGGTGAAGATGTACTATATCAGCTTATTACATGGATCTGAATACAACTCCTGGGTAACTACATCTTTTATAGCATACTACATATATTAAAAGTTTAACCTAATGATATGAGGCTAACCAATGCAATAAATGCTAATAAATACCCAAATACATTGCAAAAACCTCAAGTATCGCCTGCCCAAGCCAGGGTTGCCCAAGTCACAAACTGGACTCCTTTTCTTCCCTTGCCTCTCCCTCACAATCACCCAAATGTGCCAATTCTACCAAAATATCTTTTGAGCTTCTCCACATCACGTCTCCCTTTCATGACTTCCTCAGTCCGGCCTCCATGACCCTCCACGCTTCTCTGCAAGCAGCCTCCTGTTCTCTCCCTGGGTTTGTGTTTTCCACATTGTTTTATGGTTTAAACTTACTTGAGAGTTTAGGTCAAACCTTCCACTTCTAAGATGCCTGGGTGGCTCTGCTGATTAAGCGTCCAACTCTTGACTCCAGCTCAGGTCATGATCTCACAGTTTGTGAGATCAAGCCCTGCATCGGGCTCTGTGCTATTAGCACAGGACCTGCTTGGGATCCTCTCTCCCTTTCCCTCTCTCTCTCTCTCCCTCTCTCTCTCTCTCCCCCCTCTTCTGCCCTGCTCACATATACACTCTCTCTAAATAAATAAAGAAACTTATATTTCCTCAATCCTTTGTTCAATCTCCTCAATCCTCTCATGGGCTCTGATACAGAGAAAGCAATGGAAATCTTTGTAAGGAGGAGGCTTATTTAAGGTCATAGAGGTCTGTTTCAGTGAAATTATTCTACAAATGCACCACATCACAAAGCTGCTTCACCTTAAAATGAACAATTACAAAAATACCTATATACAGTTTTGTTCTCTTTTTCCTTATTCTTGGCTGACACAGTAGTTTCATCTAATGCAATGAGAGCTTGAGATAATAGGTTTACAACCAAAAATTTCAGTCTACAGCTAATATGTTAGATCATGCTTACCTACCAAAAATATTAGGAAAAATAATTTTTGCTTTCATATTCTTTCTAGAAATTTCTCTCATTCCACATCTCCCTCAAAGTTCATCCTTCCTTAAGGATACAATCTAAATTCATTACCATGTCACCAAAGTCCTTCACAATCTGACCCTACGAGATTTCACACACCCCAACCACAGACGCAATGCTCCAGGCAGAATGGTCTGTTAGGAGCACTCAACTTTCACAGGCTGTCAGGACAAGTGGACACACTCACATCCGTGTTTTGACATTCTGTTCTACTAAGTCTAAAACGGCTCGGTTATTCAGGCATTTGTCAGCTTTCACTTCTAGGGAGTAAGGCAGTGTGCTTAAGGCCCTGGGATTCTATTTTAGAACCAAAGAGATCTGCAAAATAAAGAATTATTGTCAGACGAGGAGAGAAAAGGCCAAAAGGGAAAGTTAGGAAATGAAACATTCAAGTGTGTCATTTTAAAACTGTAAGGGGAGTTTGTACCCTCCAGTTCTGGAAAATGAAAACATGGATTTTAAATGTATGTTATTATCTCCTTACCTTTTAAACATCTGTATTGATTTTTACAAAGAAATAGTGGCCTTAGCAAATAATACGAGACTCTTAAAGACAGGGACCAATATGAGGGTTGATGGCGGGTAGGCGAGACGAGAAAGTGGGTGATGGGCATTGAGGGGGGCACTTGCAGGGATGAGCACTGGGTGTTGTACGAAGTGATGAACCACGGGAATCTATTCCAAAAACCAAGAGCATGCTGTACATACTGTAGTTTAGCCAATTTGAGAATAAATTATATTAAGAAAAAAAACTAGTGGCCTTAGTATCTGCTGCCAATAATGTTTTAGATTTTTTCTTTATTTTCTTAAATCATTCTTCTTTTGTGTCTAGTAATGATTTTTTTTTAAGTAAAAATTTTTTTAATGTTTTTGAGAGAGAGAGAGAACAAGAGCGAGCAAGCCGGGGAGGAGCAGAGAGAGAGAGGGAGACACAGAATCTGAAGCAGGCTCCAGGCTCCAAGCTGTCAGCACAGAGCCCGATGTAGGCTTGTGCTCATGAGCCGAGAGATCATGACCTGAGCTGAAGTCAGACGTTTAACTGACTGAGCCCCCCAGAGGCCCCTTAGTTAGGAACTTTACCATGGTAAAGAAAAGGAGAAAACTGATACGGTGGCATGATATAAATTCATTGTCCAAGGTTAACCATTTCAACAACTAACCATTATGTTTACTGTCTAAGGGTACTGTTTCAATAAAGTATATTCTCTAAACGTATAGAGACAGGGGTTTAAAAAAGAATATACTCTCTTCTTCGGTCTTTTAATCAAATAAATTGAAACTATTCAAGTGTTTTCCAGAAATAGGTTTTTCTTTTTTCAATAAAAACCAACTGTGTCACTTGCGGATATTATAACATGGAAGAGGAGTCTTAGCCATCCATAGCATTCTATGTATTTTAGTGAGATTCCAACAAACTGGCTACCTCTTCAATTAGGGGTGAAGAACTTCTATCCCAATACAGCTGATGGGGTAGGCAGCGAGTTTGACTGGTTTATAGAAGAATAATGCTAAATATAAACTACTTAAAATGAAGCATAAGAAAGGGGGGGCATATACATCATACATGTTATTATTCCATATTCTAGAAAGCAAATTTGGGAATCTGAGTGTTAAAATTATTTTTACAATTCAATATGCAGTTAAAAATAACTAATTTAGCTGAAAACTATGAAAGTTTACTTTATATTTGTCAGGCTTAGGATGAAGTGTTATATGAAGTAAGAGGTATTCAATTAGATACAGAGTCAGACGTATCAGGCTTCCTGTCCATTCTGCACTGGCCAACTCCAGGGAAGATGTTTCAACCTCCTTGTACCCCAAGTTACTTACATATCAAATTAATATTTTTTATCTATTGATCACATTTGTACCAACCTCAGTATATTATAATTGATTCTGTGTTTTTCCCACATTAGATAATAAACGCAAGAATTAAGACTAAGTCTGATCCGTTTTTTCTCTTCTCCATAGGGCATAGCAAGATTTGTAACATTGCTGTTATCTCACAACTAGGACAGGAGAGTGGAAGACTGACATCTTACGTTGGAATTCTAATTTCCCAAAACTGAACATCAGAAAAGAGTTATCGGTTCCTGAAAGTTTGTGGAACACTGAGTCCAACTAACTTGAGTTTCTTTTCTGGAAAAGTTATCAGAACCTTAAGTGTGTAAATGTACATTAGGATCATCTTGGAAGAAGTGACAGTCAGGGACAGAATCCCTCTTACCCGAGCTGATTAGCACCAATAGTTTCTTTGTGAATGGAAAAGTCCTATAACAATCCTAAGCACCAAAGGAGAAATAAAGAAGAAATAAACGCTTCCCTTCACACATGACCATGGCCTCTACCTTGAGTGGAGCTACCAACATAACCTTTCTTCTCCCAGAAGCCAGACCTCTTACACTTTATCTCTGATTTCTAGACTTCTTTAATGTAATCACATAAAGACACTAGAAAAGAAAGCCGAGTATGGAGTCCTAAGATTTAATTGTTTACAGTGGATAGATTATTCCTAATTCCACAGTAATGTTTTTAGACTCAAAGGTCTTACCAAAGTATTCCATTTTTTATTTGTATTGAAACAGCTCTCTTATCACACTCACATGTCTTTGATTTACATAGCATTTCATTATATAATTATAATTACAGAGCAAGTACCATGGTCAGTAACCCATGTGAGGACAAACACCAGTGTCCCTTGGTAAGCATTAGCTCGCCTGCAGGGAGTGGTGACGGCCTGCAGAGGGCCCCATTGAGTGACTTCAGTAAACAGAGGCACTGGCACACAGGTGGAGAGTTAATTAAGTGGGGTGGAAGTGTCACTTACGTGGACGTTCACGTTTATCACTGCTGCAGGACAGAGCCGCACAAGACCTTGGTTTGAAAGGGTCCTAAAGCAGCTCTTCCAAATCTAAAACCATCTGTGACCAGTAAGAACATACCCTGTAAAGCTTTTTCTTGTCATATACCCGGTTTTCTCAAGGCTACAGAGCCTGTTAGGGTAGAACACATGCTTTCTACTTATTTGTATCCCGTGGAATAATACGGCAATGTTGGATCAAGAAGGAATACTGTATCAAAAGTACATACTTATTGCTACAATGTTGTATCAAGAATATATGTTTAAACATGATAAATTAAGAATGTATTACGGCATGAATGATGCTTAAAACGTCTTCACTATAAGATGATCCTGGCCACAGTCTGCTATTTTTCTCACTGCCATCCAAAGCTGGCCTCAGCTATCCCAAATTCATTTTACTGTTTACTAAGTAAGACGGCATGGAACTGTTTAGGAAAGTTCAAGGCACTGTCCCACTTGGAATTAAATGTAAGCTGACAATCAGTATTTAGTGAAAGTGCTGGCTGTGATTTCATAAAGGGCCCACTCCGATCTGTCTCCCAAATGCATTTAGGCAGTAATGGATGACTTCCAGATAAAGCATCTGCCTTGGGTTCAAAATAAATGTGCAACCCCTGAGACACTTAGAGAGCCAAGGCGGAAAGTATGTTATCTAAGCAGGAGCGAAAGAATGATCAGGAATCGAGTGGTGACTTTTCTTGCCACTCCAGACAAGCAAGCATTTCCGTCCTTTTTTTTTTTTTTTTAAAGTTTATTTTTGAGAGAGAGAGAAAGAGACAGAGCATGAGCAGGGGAGGGGCAGAGAGAGAGTGAGACACAGAATCCAAAGCAGGCTCCAGACTCTGAGCTGTCAGCACAGAGTCCAACACAGGGATCGAACTCGCGAGCTACGAGATCATGACCTGAGCCAAAGCTGAACGCTCAGTCAACTGAACCACCCAGGCTCCCCAGACCTTCTGTTTCTGATGTGGGGAGTAAGCAGTAAGGAGCTGCCCCTGACGTAGCAGCTTGGAAGCTCCCCCTGTGTGTCCATGGGAGGCCATACTGAGAGAAGGTGTCTACAGTGGCTGTCATCAAAGGTGAGAAATGAGTAACTTGATTGCACCAATGATCTTTGTCCCTGTCAGCTTACACACCCATCTTGTACTTCTGCCTCCTCATTGTCAGATTCCCACACGTGCCAGACCTATTTCAAAAACAAAGCTGTCAATAACAGGTAGCACTTTTTTGATTACCGGTATGAGAAAAATTACGTTTTCCGCCAAACAAATAGAGATTGTCAAGAATCTGCAGGAAGCAATACACAGTCGGGATTTCTTTTAGGCAACTGGGATTCACAACTCAGAATTTTCACCTTGCTTCACCAAAAAATAGTTTCATTTTTTTGAGAACTGACTTGTAAAAAATACCAAGAGTCTATGTAAAGAGCATCACATACACCATTTTTATTTCTTTGAAAACAAACAGAAATTCTTGATAGCTTAGTGAAAATGTCACTTCCAGTATTTTTCCCCTCAAGAAAATTCCTTTTAGTTCTAAAATTGCAAAATACATAAATTAGCAAAATAAACAAATATCGCAACGCTATTTTGTCTTAGAAAATCTCCTAGAGTATCTCAAAAGGGCAATATTTCAGTGCTAGTACTCGAAACCAACTTTACCTTTCAACTGACCTACAAAAGAATATTTTCTTCTATATTCATAAGTCATTTGAAACACAGCTGTATTTCCAAACACCTCCTTCTGAAGTCACTACCTAAGGAATTATTTCATAGGAGTCGAAGAGAAATGGGAGACACCTCTAAGCTATACAACCTACTAGCCCATTTCACAAGTGAACCAAGAAGAGTGCCATCATAGGGTTGACAGTGCCTAACTCTCAAACAACAAATGAAACGTTAAAGATGGTCCCTATTACTATTAGGAAGTAGACACCACAAATGCTACATCACAGCTAGAAATTACTTTGGAAAACTAATTTGGGAATCACGGAAATGTCTGTGGAAAGTTACAAAATGGATGCAGGTAACAGGAAAAAAAAAAAACCTGACATTCCAAACATACTCAAGTTGTATTGGAAAATGAAGTTCTCCACAGATACTGTTTTTCAAACTTTGACCAATAAGAAAGCCAGATTCATTGGATTCCAGAGAGTTCCTCTGCCCCCCAGTCTCCTTCCAGACCGGAACCAGCACCAGGCAGAAGCTGGTAGCTGCCAGGTGGCACATACCAAGTATCATTTACTCCTTAAAATTTAAAACAAACTTAAATGCCACTCCCTACCACTAACCATCAATAGGTGTGTTTCTAGGTCTTCAGTTATTCTCAAATTTTCAGAGACGCCTGAAAAAATAAGGTCTGAGGGAGGAAGGAAGGGAAGTTCCTATGTCTTCCTTTGCCATTGGTTTTGGGCAACCTGTAACCTTCATAAATTGCTAACCACTAACCAAGTCTTTATACAGATCAGTAGAGAGAAGCTAATCAAAGCCAGGGTCAGCATTTGCACTTCTATTTCTCAACACCACTCAGACTGGGGATTAAACTTCACAGATTAACTAACTACTGACAAACATAAACCAACTTCACCTTCCACAAGCCACCAGCTTGCCAAGAGATTCATTTCTCCTCTTTCTTTTATTAACATGAACAAACACAGTTACACAGCAGCAAATGGTCTGTCTCTTCCTGTTACTGCATATGCAAAAGTAAATACCCAAGCAATAGTGTGATTTAAAAGCAATCATTCAGGGAAAACTGGACTTTGGAAAGATTAAGAGATGATAAAGAACTACTTGAAATCTTAACATGACATTAAGATAAAAATTACAAGCAGTTTATGATCATTTTCACAGGAGTGTTACAGATTATGTAACTTTTTCAAAACATGCAGATAGAACACTAAAACAGTTTTCTAAATACGATAATCATCTATACTTTTCAAGGCATTATTCTAAAATACATATTCCAGGGGCACCTGGGTGGCTGAGTTAGTTGGGCGTCCGACTTCGGCTCAGGTCATGACTTCACAGTTCGTGAGTTTGAACCCCGTGTCGGGCTCTGTGCTGACAGCTCAGAGCCTGGAGTCTGCTTCAGATTCTGTGTCTCCCTCTTTCTCTGTCCCTCCCCCGCTTGCACTCTGTCTCTCTCTCTCTCAAAAACAAATATTTCTTTAAAATGATAAAAAATAAAATATACAGTTATTGCAAAGAAAGAAGTTAGAACCTTTTGTTACTTCAAGAGCCTGATGACGTCTGGCGTGGCTGCACTGGACAGAGAAGGCAGAGGTGGGGCTAGAGTGAAGCCAGGGAAGACCCAGACCTAGGAGACCCGTGGGCCATGATATAGGAACATAGGGTTTTATTCTAAATTTTTTAAATGTTTTATTTATTTTTGAGATAGAGACACACACAGTGAGAGCTGGGGAGGGGCAGAGAGGAAGACACAGAATCCAAAGCAGGCTCCAGGCTCGGAGCTGTCAGCACAGAGTCCGACATGGGGTTCAAACTCACAGACTGTGAGATCATGACCTGCGCTGAAGTCAGATGCTTAACTGACTGGGCCACCCAGGTGCCCTACGTGGATTTTATTCTAAGGACAAGGGAAGCCATCCAAGGGGTGAAGGAGTGGAGGCACAATTAACTTTGTGCTTTTTAAGCGAAGTTTAGCTGCGGAGGTGCACCTATATTGGAGGTGGCAGAAGTGGATACAGGGATGTTAATTAGGGGACTATGGTTTATCCAGGAGAGACATGGAACAGTGTGGGATGGAAGGTCAGGAAAGAAATGGACAAATCCAAAAGAGGTTTAAGAATAAAGAATGGTTGGGGCGCCTGGGTGGCCTAGCTGGTTAAGCGTCCGACTTTCGCTTAGGTCATGATCTCGCGGTTCGTGGGTTCGAGCCCCGCGTCGGGCTCTGTGCTGACTGCCAGCTCAGAGCCTGGAGCCTGTTTCAGTCTGTGACTCCCTCTCTCTCTGACCCTCCCCTGCTCACGCTGTCTCTCTCTCTCTCTCTCCTAAAAAACAAATAAAACATTAAAAAAAAATTAAAAAAAAAAGAATAAAGAATGGTTAAAATTTGTAACAAATTATATATAAGAGGGATAAGGAAAGCAAGAGAAAAAGAGATCCTCTAGCTGTAAAATAAGGATTTTAATCCCTGACACATACTGTGGATGAATCGAAACAAAACTGTGACACCGTGAAGCACTTCTCCTCCACGGTGCTTGGTCGACAACAGAAACTCCAAAGAATGAAAATGTTAATTTTTAGAGTGAAGTCAAATTTTGTCCAATTCTTCTCACAACCGATGCGAGGTGGGGTCTTTTTCTTCCGGGTCAGATCCCGTATGTTTGAACCCTTCCGTGCACACAGATTGCAGCCCAAAATGCAAATGGAAGCAAGTGTGTCAGGTGTGACTCTGCTCTGTCACCTGGGGTACAGCCTACAGCAAGGCGTCCACACTCTGAACTGTCTACCTTTACGTGGTGGCAGGTATTCCTTGGACAGCCAATAAAAAACTTATCACGTGGGGCACCTGGGTGGCTCAGTCATTTATGCATCTGACTCCCAGGTTCAGCTCAGGTCATCATCTCAAGTTTCATGAGTTCAAGCCCTGCACTGGGCACTGTGCTAACTGCGTGGAGCCTGCTTAGGATTCTTTCTCTCCTTCTCTCTGTGCTCCTCCTCTGCTCATCCTTGCTCCCTCTCAAAATAAATAAATCAACTTTAAAATTATAAAAATATATCATAGGAAAATATGTCTAATGTGGTAAGATTTCCAATTTAAATTCCTGACGACAAGCAAGGCCTTGGATTTCCAATTCTTTTCCACAAGTCTATTTCGCTATGGGTTAAAACCTCAAGGTGTAACCCTTTGGATTGAATAAAATGTTGAGACAACGCAGTTTGCCTCCCACAGTGGCCAAGGCAAAGTTCTGGAGGGCTGGAGAACTGTAGTTAGACCCATGCACAAGGCTCAAGCTTCATGCACACTGAGAATGCACTTCAGCCACTGGCCACATGTTGACCTCTGTGGGGGGCAGGGCACAGGCCACAATCCCATGACAGCAGGACCCTGTCCTAGTTCTTTAACCAGAGACCGACCATCATTACCAGCAGGGAGGCATGTGGCCTTCCTATACTGCATGTTGACATGTAAACATTCATGCTTCATATTTATAAGGATGCAGTTCTAGTGAAAGATCAGCAGTTGAACAGGCAATTTCTCAATTTGTGGGACCTATATGCCACTATGCAAAATTATTATTTTCTCCTTGAGTAATCTCCTGTGTGATACGGGCCAGCCACAGCTTACTCAGCAATTAAATCAGTGGGGAAAAACATCTCAGAGAAAGTTAGTCTTGAACATTCTTTAGATCGCCCACAAAGAACGATACATGTGGGTCAGTACATACTTGAGTGTCTTCAATAAGCCTCACATGCTCATCTTTTGCTCCAGCATCAAAGCAAATTGCTGTTTCTTCTGTCAAGAAACCAGATCAAACACCAGGCTTGCCTTTAATGGAAATGTTGTAAAAATATATGTTTTTGTCTGTTTTTTTTTGTTTTATCAAGCACACGTAATTACGAAAATGCCCTATAACTCCACTACATACACAAGAAAACTACTTTTTTATCCATTTTCAAAACTGACACTCAGATAAAGTTCTACTCTAATTACTGAGAGTAGGCGCCTGGGCAGCTCAGTTGGTCAAGAGTCCAACTCTTCATTTCGGCTCAGGTCATGATCTCATGGTCTGAGTTCGAGCCCCACCTTGGGCTCTACACTGACAATGTGAAGACTGCTTGGGATTCTCTCTCTCCTTCTTTCTCTGCACCTCCCCTGCTCACGCTGTCTCTGTCTCAAGAAGAAATGAAAGAACGAAAGAAAGGAAGACAGGCTTAAGAAGAATTGGAACAAATGCATTATCTAATTTAACTAGTAAATTATCCCTTTACCCCCTTTTCCCCACATCATTAGAGGCAACGCAATGGCACTGACCAAATTATTTGTGTTCTTAATAGAGAGTTAAGAAGTATTAATGCACAGAAGAAAAAAAACTTAAGATTTTTACTGATCCCAAAGTTGTCTTATTCTTTCATCAACACTCATTTCATTTTTTAACCAGAAGACAAACTGAAGACGCTTCTATCTGCCCTTTCAGATCCACTCTCCACCCTTCTCTCCCTGTTCTCTGCCTCCATGGACCACATCAGCAGGCCCCCGTCCATTCTGGTTGAGGTCAGTGAAGAGAAGCCATGGTTAGGAGATGAATGAAAGGAAGGAGGAGGGGCCAGAGAGCTTATTCCCCTGGCTCTCCACTGCTAAGTTTACCCCAGATACAAGTCACTATTTTTCTGCAAGACTCTCTCTGTTCAGTTTCCAGATATTCTCCCTGCTCCCATCTCTTTGAATCTATGCTATTTATCTAACACTACTCAATTTCCATACCTTTATATACAAGCACTCCTTGAAATATCCTAATTTCGTTGTGCCACCTGCCTTCTGTCTAAATCCTAAATAATACAATTCACGTTTGTGGATGAAAAATATAAATCCGAGAAGTTAGGTGGCAAACCCACGGTAACACAACGAATTAGACGCTCAGGGAATGGCAGATTGGGGATAAACCAGAACATTCAGCTGCCAGGAACAGAAACTGCCCTGAAACTAACTACACGAACACAAAGGAGGCGACACACCTAACATCACAGACTTGGAAGCTTAATGGAACAGAGTCTGAGCCTGGGGAGATGCAGAGTCTTCATCTCTGTTACCAGGAATTGCCCCTTTTTTCCATGCCTCTGTTTTTCTCCATGTGGACTTCATGCTCAGGCAGGTTGTCTCCAAAGGCCAGAACACACACCCTATTAGAAGCTGTAAGACTCCTCTTCCCAAGGATTCTAGCAAAATTCCCATAGGTGACAGTCGTGAAACAGGGATTACTCTCATGTCCACCCACGGACTAACCGTAGGGAATTATGACTGGACAAATTAAGACAGCTGGCCTCTCTGGAGTGGGATATTAGGGCCAGCCCAGCCCCACTCAGAGAGCATGGACTCAGGTGAGGAAAAGATTTCTGGAAGAAAAAAAAAAACTTTCCCAAAAGTAGGGGTAAAAGAAGTGCACAGATGAAACCAATGGGCAGATACCCAGTATACAGGAGCAAGAAGAGAATCGGTTACCCTGAAGCCCATTTGGTGTATGTTTCGTTATTGTACGTACTTAAGCCAAATAACCCTGACCTAACTTGAACCGTCTGTCAGGGAAACAAAAGAAGATTATCAAACTATAAAACCCCACGATTGACCTGAGGATGACGGTTACAAGTTACAGAGCATTTTCACATACATTATTCTCCCTGAATTCAGTTATTCCAGGCTAGGAATTCCAAATTCCTTGCCTACCCCTTTCTTCAAGGTCAGACCAATGTTTGTGAATTTCGAGAATCCAAAGATTATTTCTAAATGCTTCAATTGTGTTCACATGGTGTTAAGAAACTACAGTGTAAACATGTGAGGGAAGCTCATGGCTGTCAGTTTTATTGTGCTAAGAACTGCTGTGGAAATTCGGCCGGAGACCCATCAAGATATATTTCTGGGCCAAAGGCCAAAGTTCCAGGATTGGTCATGTCTTCTTTTCTGCAATCCGCATTTTACCCAGGACCCAGGGGTCACTTGAATACTAAAAATACAGCTTCCCCACCCCCTGTGAAAACAGCTTGACCAAGACTTTTACCATAATATTGCAGAAATGCATGGATCTGTGTGCTCACTTACCGAGAAATGTGTGGTTCGTATAAAAATCTCAAACAAATGATCAGGGGTCAAGGCCAGCAAACTCTTGTGATGGTTGTGAAGTAAATTGTGGGTTTGCTTTGGTGAAATTTAGTGGTCAGAAAACACATGAAGACCTCATGACGAGGCATTTAATAGAGCAGCAAACAGTAACAAACCTTTGTCTGGATCGCACTACATTTAGTGAGAATCAGAATCTGAGACATAAGGTTGAGACGAAAGACCAAATATACTAACGTGAAAGATGGGCCATACGTTGTTTTGCTCTTCCTTGAGAAAAAGTACTTACCAGTTGTTGACAAGAATGAAATCTTGCCATTTGCAACAACATGGATAGGACTGGAGAATATCATACTGGGGGAAATAAGTCAGTTAGAGAAAGACACATACCAAATGATTTTACTCATATGTGGAAACAAATGACCAAAGGGGGTAAAAAAGAGAGAGACAAACCAAGAAACAAATGCTTAACTACAGAGAGCAAACTTAATGGTTACCAGAAGGGAAGTGGGGGGGCGGGAGGGGGGGAGTGTGAACCAGGTGATGGGGATTAAGAAATGCACTTGTTTTGAGGGGCACCGGGTGATATATGGAAGTGATGAATCACTCTATTGTACTCCTGAAACTAATATAACACTGTATGTTACCTATGCTAGGATTTTAAAGGAAGAGATTTAAGAAGGAGGAAAAGGAAAGAAAGAAGGAAAGAGTAACAAACATTAAAGTATTGAAAAGGTTTTATATATATGCACACATATATGTCTATACAGGAGTTTATATACATATATACATAATTGTGTACAACTATATAAAACTGTTTAAAACTGTGCATACTCTTGAAAGTATTCGGAAAATATTTCAAAGTATTTAGAAAAAATCTCTGAGTAATGACAATGGATGGATACTGAGGGGTCAACTACCGCTGACAGTCACATCATCTGATGTTTTAAAATGTGTCTTTCTGGAAAGTGATGGCAACCATTGATCAAACCCAATTGGCAGACTTAAGGTCAGGAATCCCCAGGACAGAGTTTATTCAGGGCTGCTAGTTAGAAAAAACAAAGTTGATAATATCTGTCAAAACTCTAAAATATTTTCATAGTGCTTGACGTGAGAGTCAAGGGAAAATACCTGCTCTCTGTAAGAAAAAGCAGAACACGGGCACAGATCAGGGGCAGAATAAAGCAGGAGCCAGTGAAAGGGCAAGTCTGGGGCTTCTGTCTGTGTTCACTCAACAAGGTCTGAAGAGCCCTTCTCGGGGGCGCCTGGGGGGCTCAGTTGGTTAAGCATCTGACTTTGGCTCAGGTCATGATTTTGTAGTTTGTGGGTTCGAGCCCCGCATCGGTCTCTGTGCTGACAGCTCAGAGCCTGGAGCCTGCTTCGGATTCTGTGTCTCCCTCTCTGAACCACCCCCCACCCCCACCCCGCTCACGCTGCCTCTCTCTCTCTCAGAAATTAATAAAACATTTTTAAAAAAAGCCCTTTCCATGCCTACCAATTGCAAAATGGGAAGAAAGTGACCGAGGCTGTCTGCCCTTTACACCAGTGACAGCAGTGTAAGAAGGATGCGATTTCACCCTGCAAGGAGCTGGGAGCCAGTCTATAAGCTGCATCTGAGGAATTATCTAAAAGTAAATTTAAAGGAAACCAATCACAGTCTTGGATGGATTTTTTTTTTTTTTTTTGTGAGTTTAGATGGAAATGAAACGCAGTATTAGTAACTGAGATTCGGTCACAAAGGAGTCAGGTCCAGAGCCGATGCAGTCAAGTCTGAGTTCACCGACATCTGGTCAGTTTGGAATCGCCACCATTCTCTAAACAAACGGCTGTGTAGTATTACTCAGAGCCCGCAATTCAAACAGTGTTCGTCTCGGTCTGCCACATGAACTCTGACGTGTTAACACTGTGCTGGAAGAGGTCACTAACGAGTGGCCTTCTCGGAGACCGAAGAGCGGAATAAGAGCCATTGCTATGGATGGAACACAGTTGGCTTGTCTAACCTTTGGGTGGGTGGGTGGGTGTGGGCAAAGTTATGGAAGAGATCAGTCTCACGATTCAGTCCCTGGGTTTCCGGTTGTGAGCTGCACATCCTCGGCAAGATCCTCCCCAACATTATAGTTCCCCATCAGGAAAGGACACAGAGGGGAAAAGAAGATGGCGGGAGAGTTGATTTTACACAATCCTTCCATCACACTATGGTTAATACTTACTTTCTACCAAATCAGATGACAGATACAGGACACAGGTGTCAAAGAAGTATCGAAAGAATCCACAGAACAGTTTACACACATAACCTCACACTTAAGCCTGCACTTCTAAACCTAAAGCAAGTTCAACATGTAAAAAAATATCAGTCTTATCCCCCCAAGTGTATAGAATGTAAAGATTATTTAACACAATTACATGATTAAAAATGTAACTATACTGTATGTAGGAGAGTGACACACAGCTCTACAATGGGTCCTCAACATTATCGTAACAGGCATGGAAAAATAAACAACCGGCACAAACCAATTTGCTGGGAATCAAAGAATCTAAAGGGCGAGTCCACATTATCTCTGTTTCCCATTTTATGTTCCTCCCTAAAATGTTACTCCTCCAACAACGTGTAAATTATTTGCATTCCAAAAGCATGGAGCGGAACAAAGTCTGTCACTCTTGGAACCTAAGTGTGCAAGATTATCACAGGTGCAGGCAATTAATAAGCAGATTGCCCTACGCCCAGGGTCCTCGGGGACCCATCAAAAAGCAGTAAAGAGACATTTGAGATCTCAGCTCAGTTACAAATAGAATTAAGCAGAGAAAGCCTATGCACCCTGTTCTCATTTTCTCCATTTTCTTTTGAAATTGAGAACACACATTAGGAGTCACTTTGAAGTTAGGGCTGCCTGAATATGATATTATTGATTTCCATAACATGTTTTTGCTCTGCAATGCGGATGTGCATTTTTCAAACATATTAAGCAAGTCTTTGATCTGATTTGTTCCCCGGGAACACCGTATAGAGGCTGAACACCATGTCTATGTAAGGGTTGGCTGTGCTGAGGGGGGACGTTGCTCTCGCTTGAAAGAGGTTGGACATATCCCATCTGAAAGCTCTTTTCAGTTCTCCTCAGCCTAACCCTTTTACTCAGACGGGTCAAAGGTCACCAACTGTCAAAACAAAACCAAAATTACACAGTGCTCCTGAAAGAAAGCTAAGCAGAGTAGAAACTCAGAGTTCACCAACTGGGCTCCTTAATGCAGCACGTAACAAACAGTAAAAACGCCCTTCAAAAGTAACAGGTATATTCTTCCAAATCCTACCGATTTTCACAAGTCATTCAACACGTTTCAAAGACTCGTCTCTTGAGCATCAATGCAGAGATGGAATTGAACTATTCTAGAAGGACGAGTCGAGAGTGGGGGGTGGCGGTCCAAACTTTGAACCGTCAAAGCAACCAGTCTGTAAAGCACCAGATGGTTTTATAACTCTGAAGGTTCATAAATCTTTCTTTAAAGTTTCCAATTTCAAAAAGAGGCTGTTTTCTTTGTGGGATCGGGGAGTGGGGGGAATTTTTGCCATTGGGTATCTGACCCACAAAACCCTAATAGCCTTTTAAGCTTTCTTGCTCTACAAGCTGGAGACAAGCAGGGACAGATAGCAGCTGGGAGGGGAGGGCACCTGCCGGCCAGGTCCGTGTGAAGAGAAGACCGACCTGTGCTTGGACTTCTCGACCCTGACGATCTTGTCACCACTAAGGACATTCTGCAAGTTTAAACATTCAGGGACTGAGTTTATCGACTCACCCCTCAGTCAGGAACTTAATAAGCAATTCTGATTTTTTCTTTAATGCCACACAAAACCTCCAGCTTTTAGATCAAATTTGGCAGTGCTCAAAAAATAAGAAATGAAGAAGTGGCTTCTCAAAGAGCTTCTTGAATGGAGGTAACTGCAACATTTGGTGAGCCAGTGTTATCCCCTTGCTCTTAATATGAGGATGTGTTTGAGCTCCTCTCTTTCCGCTGCCTACCCAGTGGGAGATGGAGCGGACAGGAAATAAAAGTAAAGAGGACTGGAGGGAAAGAGGGGAAGACAAAAGAGCCCTGAAACCAGCCCGTTACATTTATAAAGGTCTGTCTATGTGCCCCGTGGGTGGTAGCACATTTATGCACCAAGTTGGTCACAGTGCGATTCTGTGTCCGTCTAACCAGGCAATAATGGTCTGCAAAACTGAGGGGCTTTGATTTGGATACAGAAATTAGTGAACCAGAACAGGGAAACTGTTCTAGGCAGATGTATCGATGTCCTACAGCTGAGCACTGAAATCCACTAACGTTACTTTATGCCAGGCTCTAGTATCCATCTCCTGTTCTGCCTGAGCCTTCATTTCCTGGAAGCATTCCGTGGGCCTCCTCCCAGATCTCCTTCTTCCTGGTCTCAGTGCAATGACTACCTCATCTCCCTGTTTATCACAGTGGTCATGGAAGGAGCAGATAAAGGAGAGTCTGAGTAGGAAAGTATGTTATAAACTGTAGAGCTTTATAATAAACTCAGTTCAGATTAGTAATGCATACCCTAAAATATACAGAAGGATGAAAATCCTTAAGAGAAACGTTAAATGCTTAGGGTTGTTCAACCTTACCAAAAATTAGGTCCTAGAACATTCAATAACAACGTTCTGGTCTATTAGGAGCTATTATTAGACTAAGGAGGTTTACAAGCTTGTGTAAAACTGGGGGGAAAAATGGGTGAGTTCAAGTGTCAAGGTATATATAGTAAAAAATTCCAGCAGTCTGGATTGTTGAGTGCTGGGGTGGATGAATCATTAAGGGAGACTGTGGTCTAACTGAATGGTCACTGTCTGATGTGGTTCAGACTTTGCAACCCAGCAAAAGGAATGAGAGAGCTTAGCTCATCCCAGTCATATTTTCCAGCTCCAGAGTGGTCAAAATATACTTCAGGGCATGCATCACATTTAAAAAATCTGTTGACTTGAAAATCAGCTGAAAATTCCATTATGCTCTCAAACAAAAAATATTTTATTTTTTTAATTAATTAATTAGAGAGAGAGAGAGAGAGAGAGAGAGAGAATTGTAACAAGGAGGAAGTGCAGAAAGAGAGAATCTTAAGCAGAGTCTGCACTCAGTACAGAGCCCAATGTGGGGCTCGATCCCATGACTGTGAGGTCATGACCTGAGCTGAAATCAAGGCTTGGATGCTTAACCAACTAAGCCACCCAGGAGCCTCCTAAAAACTATCTTGAGGATAAAATATGTGGAACACAATAAATGCAAACTTTATAGCAGCCATTTTAGCGGACACTTCTGCATACGAGATACTCCCAGGGGTTCAAAACTGTATCCTGGACATGGTAATGGCAAGAGAAGAGCAGGTTTCTCTGTGTTTATTTGTACTGCTACAAAGTCTTTAAACCTAAGGCATCCAAAATTTTGAGACTTTTTAAAAGGATTTTGTTTATTTTATAAAGTAAACTCTACACCCAACATGGGGCTTGAATTTTCAACCAGGAGATCAAGAGTCATATGCTCTACTGACTAAGCCAGCCAGGCACCTGAGGCCGCCCCCCACCCCCCAGCCAAAATATTTTGGCCAAATCAAAAAATTCCACCATTCTTTCACAGACGATCATCATGAACAGTATCGCAGTATATCCAGACAAATGTTATTAACAGCATCCTTATTAAAAGATCCCTCAGCTATACTTTAGCTACAAGCAGGGGAGGGGCAGAGAGAGAGGGAGACACAGAATCGGAAGCAGGCTCCAGGCTCTGAGCTGTCAGCACACAACCCCACATGGGGCTCGAACCCATGAGCCGCAAGACCACGACTCAAGCCGAACTCAGACACTCAACCAACTGAACCACTCAGGCACTCCATGTATATGCATATGTATATGTTTATGAATGTGTTTTTTATTTATTTCATCTTTTATATTCTTTTTTTGTTTTTAAAGAAAAGGAAGGGAAAGGTTAAAATTCTCTGACTTCAAGGTTTTTTGGTATGGTATTTTAACTTCTCTCATCCAGATTTTACACCGAAAAAAATTACTGTAATAATTAAGTCTACATTTTAGATCTTTGTATAGTGGAAAGTCAGATCCTAACTTCGGTTCTAGGTCAATAGCTTTATTTGTGATACACGTGTTGGGGGGTGGGGGGCATACACACCCATGCACACCAGCTCCCCTGCGGCTTGAACAGCTTGAAACATTTCACACACTGGCTACCTAGTTCTGACAGGAGGAGTCCAGCCCGGTAAACAACACCCTCCCCCATTGCCCCCCGCCATCTTACCATTACCTCAACCCTTTTTGAATCTCCTTGGGAACACAACATGGCGGGGGGGGGAGGTTTCTTCCACACCAGCTGTTGCAAATGACAAGGAACTGTGGCATGGCTAGGGACCAGACACCCGGTTATACTAGTAACCATTGTTAGGAAGTCTGCCCTGGTGATTGGTCCTGAAAGAGATGGTGCCTACAAAAATATCCGAAAGACAAGAAAACAAGGTCCTGTTAAAACTGAGTCAATCTGCTGAGGGACTTTCCAGCCACCATTTACTACTTACATATTAACCCTTTGGGGTAAATAGTACTTAAACCCCCCAGTAGCTTCTCAATTCTGCGTCTCAGAAGATGCTGCCAAGAACGAGTTTTCTCCTACACAGACACCAACCTGAATATATCAAGTGTCGTCGACAGTGAAGAGTAAGGAGAGTAAGATGTTTTTTCGTTTGTTTTATTGAGACATAATGGACAACACTGTACAATGTAAAATGAAAATAAGTAAAAAACAAAAAAATTATAAGGCATTTAAAGTGCACAGAGGATATGATTTGATTCCCCTTTCCATTGAGTTCATTAACATATTCAGCACCTCATATATTTGCCCTTTTGTCACTGACATTTAAATTTGATTCTCTTAAAAGATTTCAGTTACACAATACAATCTGATCGATTATGGTCATCATGTTATATATTATATTCATTAGACTTCGTTCATCCTAATATGGAAAATTTGTACCCTTTTACCAATGTCTCCCTCTTACCCACTTCCTAGCCTTTGGCAATCACTTTTCGACGCTGTTTCTATGAGGTTGCTGTCTTAATTTTTTAGATTTTATGTAAAACTGATACCATGCAGTATTTACCTTTCTCTGTCTGCTTTATTTAGCATAAGCCCCCAGGTTCAGTAATGTGGTCACGAATGGCAGGATTTCCTTCTTTCTATGCCTGCATAATATTCCACTCTTCCTTTTTTTTAAATAACATTTTAAAGGTTTTTTAAAGTTTATTTATTTATTTTGATGGAGAGCATGGGCTGGGAGGGGCAGAAAGAAGGAGGGAGAGAATCCCAAGCGGGCGCCACACTGTCAGTGCAGAACCAGATGCAGAGCTCGAACTCATGAACCATGAGATGACCTGAGTCAAAATCAAAAGCAGAACACTGAACCAACTGAGCTACCCCAGAGCCCCCATTCCAGTGTTTCCTCACCACATTTTCTTTACCTATTCATCCAATTAGAGACACTTAGACTGTTTCCCATACTTTGGCTATTGTGAATAATGCTGCAATAAACATAGGAGTACAGCTATCTCTTTAAGATAATGGTTCCATTTCCTTTACATGTATATGAAGAATTACTAGATCATATAGTAGTTCTATTTTAAATTTCTAGAGAAATCTCCACAGTGGTTTTCCATAAAAGTCATACCAATTTACATTTACATGCTATGTACACAAGAGCTCCCTTTGATCCACATCCTTCTCAACCTTTTTTATTTCTTGTCTTTCTGACAGTAGCTATTCTAAAGGGTGTGAAGCAATACTTCATCGTGGTTGTGATTTGCATTTCCCTCATTATTGATGATGTTGAGGAACTTTCCATGTATGTTGGCCATTCCTATGTCTTCTTTGGAAAAAATATTTACTCAGCAAATCTGCAGGATATACACATACCAAAATCAATTGTATATCTATACACCAATAATAAACTATCAGAAAGAGGAATGAAAACAATCTCCCTAAAATAGCTTCAAAATGAGTGAAACAGGAATAAATTTAACAAAGAAGATGAAAGATCTGTACATTAAAAATTATAAGACATTGTGTAAGAAACTGAAAAAGACATAAATAAAAAGAAAGATATCCCACGCTCATGAATTGGAAGAGTAGTGTTAAAATGTCCATCCTACCTAAAGTGATCTACAAATTCACTGCAATTCCTATCAAAATTCCAAAGGCATTTTTCACACGTAAAAAAATCCTGAAATTCATATAGAACCACAAAAACACTGAATGACAAAGTAATCTTGAGAAAGAAAAACAAAGCTGGAGGCATAACGGTCCCTGATTTCAAACTACTTCAAAAATACAGTAATCAAGGCACCTGGGTGGCTCAGTTGGTTAAACATCCAGCTCTTGATTTCAAGTCAGGTCATGATCTCAATGTCATGATAGAGCCCCATGTTGGGCTCCTTGATGAGCATGGACCCTGCTTAGGAGTATCTCACTCTCCATCTGCCCATCTCCCCCCACACCCCCATATCAAAAAAGAAAAATACTAATCAAAACATTATGGTATTGGCATTAAAAAAGATACACAGATCAACAGAAGAGAACAGAAGCCCAGGGAAAAACACATAATATATATATGCCATTAAATTATGACAAAGGAGTCAAGAATAGCCAACGGGAAGAGAACAATCTTTTCAATAAATGGTGCTGAGGAAACTGAATAGCCACATGAAAAAGAATGAACTGAATCCCCATCTACGTTAAGACCTAGAACCATAAAGCTTCTGGAAGAAAACATAAGAGGTAATCTCCTTGACAATGATCTTTGCAGATTGTTTACGATTTGATGCTCAAAGAAAAGGCAACAAAAACAAACAAGCAAGACCACATCAAACTAAAAAAGCACAACAAAGGAAACCATTAACAAAATGAAGAAGCAACCTATGAAATGGGAGAGAAATATCTGCAAGTCAATAAAAGTCAATTGCAAGACATAGTCAATAAAGGGCTAATACCTAAAATATATGAGCAATTCCTACAACTCAATAGCAAAATAAACAAACAAACTCAATTTTTCAAACATGCAAAGGAAGAGTAAAAGTTTGGACAAATCTCCAGATTAGACTCCAGATGATAGGCATAGCAAGTTTTTCCTCCCAGAATAACAAAGGCCCTCAATGTCTTCCAAGCATTACTATTTTTCATTTCTACCCATCTTTTTTTGTGATTGTAGCCCACAGTGTACATCCTGCACTCAGAAGCAATCACTCCATAGTGAACTCTAACATGGGCTCCAGAAAAGACTCAGTGGTCAATAACTAATATTCACGTACTTACTAATGAGGAATACGAAAAGCAAGGTGATGTCTACAATTTAGCAACCCACTGTTTTCTACATTCTATTTCAAAATTGAATGACACAGTCAGAAGAAATGAACTAGGGACCCTCAATAATGTACAGATAAAAAGTTATGAAAGAAATGGCAGCATTAATGAATTATATGATTTGGGGGAGATTTATTATTACTGTTGTATTTTTACTGTTACGTCAGGTTAATGATACACGATGAAGATTAATGCGAACAGAGAGGCACATGGTAGTTAAATTATAATGAATAGAGAAAGACAAAGAATATAAAAGGCAGGAAGTGGAATTTAAGAAAGTTATCAGTGAGATCAAAATGAGGGATGATTTGCCTAGAGACCAGCAAAGTTTTCAAAGCTGCTTGAGAAGCTGAGAACAAGGCAGAGTGAGAAGCCAGCTTATTGTGGTCTACCGGAAGAAAAATTAAGTTTATAAAAATATGATAAATCAAAAAGACAAAACGTAAAGCAACGAGAGAATCCAAGTAGTGCATATGAAGGTGTGAAAATTCAGGAGTGGATGTAGGTCTGAGATCGAAAACACTAATGAGCATCAGTAAAACTAAAACATAAAAGAGGATGAAAAGTGAATTATCAAGGGGCTCGGGTGTTTGCCCAAAGAACAAGAGAAACAAATTGGGAAGCTAGAATACAAAAGCTTGGGCAATTGGCTGGAACTGGAGAAAGCTCAGGTGTGGGATTTGATGCATCAGAAAATAGAATGGAATCTGGCACCAAGCAAAAAAGACTCTGAGCGTTCCTATCTGTGCACTTCTGGGAACTATCCCAATTTTTATGCTGGGATACTGTAACACCTAACAGTGGAGGCAGAGATGAAATCTTGCCACGGCCCTGAGTTGAAGACAATAGTGTCTGTCAGTTTATTTTTCTCATTAAACAATAAAAGTAATGTATATTTATCCAATGATTATTGAGGCCTTCACTTCAGAGTCTTGATGACGTATTGAGAGCTTTAGTGATTTTAGATACTTTTTAAAACAACATTTTAACAGAATAAAATCTTCCATTTGCTCATCTACCAATGAATGCTCGATCACACAGGACTTAGGATATTCAGCTATACTTAGCCACACCTAGGATCTACTTTAGAAACGCCTCAAATTATCATATAGGGATTAAATGTATAATTATATTTGTGTACAACACATGTAAATATACACAGAAATATCTATGACCTGAGCTATTACTCCCCTTTGGTTTCCACAATAAGTTCTTAGTATGTTGAGAGACACAGTCATATATTTCTCTAACTCACTCCTTCTTTTTGAGGACTAATTTCTTTTCTTTTAATCGCCTGATTGTAAATAACAATTTTGTTCTTACAGACCATGGCCATTTCCGATTGATTAAGAGCAGAGAAAACCTAGTAAGTGCTGATATCGTCTCCTTAATTTAATTACTACTCGTCTGATAAATGAGAAAAACAGTCATGTTCAGATCTCATTCGGGATGATAAAATCTCTCTCATTCATCAGTCTTTGCCCAGGCTAAATTCTTTCTCACTTCAGTCCTGAATTCCACTTACTTACAAAGACCATTAGCTCATTATTCTTCTACCCTTAAGTTGGGTTCTCGATATACATTTTCTAGTTCCAGAGGCAAAAAGTTTATCTCAGAAACATTTTTATGATATTAAAAATTATGATATTTAAAACAAAAATATTTTAGATAAAAAGGACTTTGCCTATCCGCTGACATCCTTCTTATAAAAAGGAAAATGAGTAAACACTTTTAAAAATTCAATTGGAAATTATTTTTATCCAAGTGCAACAAAACTGCCTTATTTTTTATTTTTGCAACAACAGTACTTTGTATAAAATAGAACATGGTCTATCTTACAACCATGGGAATGCTTCGATTTTTGAGTGTGCATTTTTTTGGTTTCAAAGGAGGACTTAATATCCTCAAATTTGCATGGACCTGAATCTCCTACCGTCCATTCTCTTTCTGCTAAAAACTATGAATTTTGGGGCAAGAAAATGAAAAGAAAAAAAAGAGACAAAGAGAGAAGGAGAGGTGAGGGGAAGGAAAGGAGGAAGGGGTGAGGGAGGGAGAGACAGAGTGAGATGAGGGAGGGAGGGGGTTGGAGTGGAGACAGAACACAAGCAAGCGAGCAGGAGAGAGAAAGAGGAGAGGGGGGCCAGGAAGGGAGAAGGGAGGGGGTAAGGAAATGGTGAAGAAGGGAAGGGTGAGGAATGGGAGGGGGGAGGAGAAGGGAGTGGAAGGGAGGGGAGGGGAAGGGAGGGGAGGGGAAGGGAAGGGAGGGCAGTGGGAGGGGAGGAAGCAAAAACATACTTGAACACGTCGAAGAACACCACATGCTGGGCATTTCTAGGGATGGCCAATATTCTGGAAAAGGGGACAGAGGTAATTTTCCTGTATTACATGGCTTTTAGCTTGAGGGAAGACTACAATAAAGTTCTGCTGGGTGACTAAAACTCTGTTGGAAACCCCACAACTATTCTGGGCAATTGAAGACACTTGAAAGGCAATGGATAATTTCAGAAAGGAAAGACCCAGAGAAGACGACCCCAAATTCAGTGCATAAACTCTGCAAATTTCTAGCTGACCTCTGGGAGACTTCAAGGATTAAAGAACCAAACTCAGGCTTGAGTTGCTGTCCAAGACATGCAGATTGAAGTTTCAGTCTTATGAAATTAACTGCCTGCTAAAATAAACAAGCAAGCAAAATGCAATACTCTTCAATAGACTATATTGAAATCCAAACACAATATATAATTTACAACGAGTGCAATATAACATTAATTGACAGGAGGAAATGAAGAAACAGGAATATGTCACTTATTATCAAAAGAAAAGTCAATTAGCAGAGTTCAATCTTGAGATGACTGAGGTGTTTGAGCAAACAAGAAATATACGATAATTACTGTATCTATAAGCAATCATATGAAGATAAATAGGATCAAAGTGAATGAAAAGATAGGAAGCTCAGCAAAGATACAGAATTAAAAAGAAACAAATGAAAATTCCAGAAAAGTACTGTATCATGATCTTGCAGTTTTGAGTTTGAGCCCTACTTTGGGCTCTGTGCTGACAGCCTGGAGCCGGCTTCGGATTCTGTGTCTCCCTCTATGCCCCTCCCTGGTTCACATGGTTTCTCTCTCTCTCTCTCTCTCAAAAGTAAAGAAATATTAAGAAAAAAATTTAAAGTCCAATTTACATTTAATTGGTGTCTCAGAGGGAAAAGAGAATATGGTGTGAAAATACCTGAATAAACAAAGTTATCAAGTAGGTAAAAATAATAAATGTAGAGATATAAGAATTTCAGTAATACTCAAGGAGCGCAAATTCAAAGATGATCATGCCCAAGCATACAGGCAAACTATTTCGCACCCAAACACAAAAATCCTTGAAAGCAGCAAGAGGAAAATGGTACAATAAACATGGAAAAGACTGATGAAAGTCTGACATCCTGCCTAAAATTAAAGTTGATAGAAGACATTAGAATGTCATATTCAAAGTGTTAAAAAATATGACAAGAAAAAAAATAAAAAGTATGACAAGAGTTTCATATCGGGCAAAGCTATCACTCAAAAGTCAAGGCAAAAAAAGGACATTTTAGATTTTAAAAATGAGAGTTTTCTATAAGCACACCTGTTATAAGAAGCATTAAAAGAAGTTTCTCAGTGTAACAGGAAAAGACAATCATAAAAGACCATCAGAAATGGTACATCTCTGGATAAACAGATAATCCTATTTCCTCTCTTAATTTTTTTTTTTTTAAATTTTATTTCTAGGAGAGAGAGAGAGAGACAACGTGAGCAGGGGAGGGTCAGAGAGAGAGGGAGACACAGACTGAAACAGGCTCCAGGCTGCGAGCTGGCAGTCAGCACAGAGCCCGACGCGGGGCTCGAACCCACGTACCGCGAGATCATGACCTAAGCGAAAGTCGGACGCTTAACCGACTAAGCCACCCAGGCGCCCCTCCTCTCTTAATTTCTACATAATATACATAACTGTTTAATGCAAACAATATAACACTGTTTTGTGAACTGTCTCATGTGTGGACATGTAACATACAGATAACTGAGGAGGGGAATAAATGGACCTGTATCATTGCAAGCTTTTTTTTAATTTACGTGGAATGAAACCTTGACGCTAACTAGCCTGTGAAAAGTTATGAATGCACACTGTAATCTTTAGGGCAACTACTAAAAAAATATTATAATGCAAATGGCATAATAACTCGTATTCAAGACAGTAACCATCACGTCAATCAGATCTAAGGAAGTAAATAATTTTAGGTCGAAAAGAACAATCATCGGCAGTACACTCGTAGTAAAAGACTTCTTGTGTTGTTTCTTTTCAATACATTTAGTGTTTGTTTTAATTGTGTTGTATCCAGAAATTATGAGTTCAAGGAGATCTGTAAAGCACTGATTTAGTCACACAGTGACAAATTCCTAATTTCATTTTGATTACGAAGAGAATTTTCTATCAATGTTTCCCATGAGGGCATGTATGCAAATATTTATCATACAATTCATAGTGAGGGGGAGCAGATGTAACTTGGAAGAGTGGAGGAGTAAAATGTTAATACATTCACTGAAGCACTGAAAGGAGTTACAAATAACAGACATGTACACATGGCAACATGAGTGTATCTTATTACATACAACAATGAAAAAAAGACAAAGATTAGATTGAAATCTCTATGATCGTACTTTTGAGATAAATTACAAATGTGCTCCTAACAAAAATAGACATCTTGCAGGAACATATACAAAGTAATCCCTATAAACATATAAGATGATTGATTGTGGGGAAAGAAAACTGAAGGGGAGAAGCAGAGATAGAAGATATAGAAAAAAAAGGAAAGATAAATAAAAAGAAATATAGCTCTGTATTGAACAAGGATAATGTACCATGAAATTAATAGCTCTACCCCTTTGCCTAAGGTACATCCAATAAAGAAGAGGAAAAGAAAAAAGAATGGACTTCTCTGAATGTTTTTTATTTCCTTCCCTTTCCCCTCCTCCTTTCCTTCCCAGCTTGGATATCTAGGATTCACTCCCACACTAACTAGTTTTATAACTTAATGGGATGACAGGTTTTATGAAAGGTGCATCCACCTATGTTGCGGTAACTCTTTGTAATTAAAACTGAAAGCATTAAGCAGAATATGTGCAGGGACCAATGCATAGAGTCAGGTTTCAACACCTACCCATTCCTAAGATCAAATGAGAGAGATTAATAAATTGATTATTGTTGTTGTAAGCCCCTAAGACCTGGGGTAATTTTTTTTGCAGCAATGAATAATCAGAACTATTTAGAGTCTCTTTTATTGACAATTCAAAGAATATTCCTAACATGATGCACTTTATCATTACATCAGAGAGGCTACCGTCCGACATGAGTGATTCGATTTCATGACACCTTAGCAGGATTAGATAGAACCAAGGTTGTCAGCCACTGCTCACTTACAGAGCTCTCTGAGCAGACCCAGGAACTTTCCCGAACCATGACATACTTTCATCACATTTGATTATAAAGAAATTATCTGTCACAATCATGCAGGTACAGCCCCAGCAAACCAGAAAAGGAGTCAATGCTAATTGGAAACGCCTTTTTCTTATTCAATGATTTACGCGTGGGTCTATAAAACTCTTTAATAATAACATACAATTCGTTCCAAGAAATAAACATATTTCTTCATCCAAAATCTTGGAGTTTACTCCCATGTAACCGTCTCTGAAAAGAGAAGGTTTAAGATATAAACTTGAACTTTGGGGTTGCAAGGAAAGCAGACAGTTTTAATGTCATCTTTTATGAACTGTGTGCTAAAATGTGTCAGTCAGAAGAGAGAATATATATAATAAAGTCTTTCATAACACTACAAAACAACATTTTTGGTTTTATGTTTGGGATGATAAAGTTTCCTTTGCTTGCAATGACACTGAAGTAAACTACAAGAAAAGACTTTTAAGATTTTTTCCGAGAAGGACAAACCTGTGACATTTCCACAAAGCCTTTGGTCTTAACCTTGGAAATCTGTCTGCTTAGGATAAACGCAGCGAAAATGAGCAGGAAAGCTCGAAAGGTGGCCGCTATTATTAAATGCAAATATATTCATTAAGGAATTGGCCAAACAGGAAGGCATATTCCACTTTTAATGAATTTTTTAAACACACAAATATTCTGCAGGTGTGTGTTCATAATTTAATTAACCTTTGCAGGAAGAATTGGTTATCAGTACAAACGGGCCTGGGTGATAAAACGCTATCAGACCCAAGTTTTCACCTTTTATTTTATATACATGTTATAAAAAATGTTGAAATGCATCCAAAGCAGACTTATTTCCACTTTCATGTTCTTGACCTTCCTACAGTCACTGAAAGTCCCAACGGCATCCTTTTGATGGGATTCTTATCTTGTGCTGGACGGCGAGAAATACCTCATATAGTAGGATACATGTAGTTTTATAAAGATACATTTTCTAAAAACATGAAGACACTGATGAGAAATTCAAATTTATTTTGCATGCAATTTATTTTGTGATATATAGTGACACACATGGTGATAACTAGATGAGTAGTTTAGAAGGGGCCCCGGGTGGCTCAGTCGGTTAAGCGTCTGACTTTGGCTCAGGTCATGATCTCACTGTTCGTGGGTCTGAGCCCCGCGTTGGGCTCTGTGCTGACAGCTCGGAGCCTGAAGCCTGCTTCAGATTCTGCGTCTCCCTCTCTCTCAGTCCCTATCCTGCTTGTACTGTCTCTCTCTGTCTCTCAAAAAATGAATAATGTTAAAAAAAAATTTTTTTGGAACAGATACACCTATACACCTCTTGCCCCCCTCCTTAGCAAAAACAAGAAGTAAAACTGACTTACAACATTTTTAAGGTTAAAATATTCTAGCAACATTAATAAAATCTATCCATTATGGTACATGCTATAGGATTCTGATCACAACGCTACAAAATGGCTACATTCTTTAAACCAACAATGTGTGAAAAGTAAAAATTTCACTAACTGTTGCTTTGTCTACAAAGCTTGACAAAACAATGTGATGGCTGTTTTCAACTAATTTGCTCACATGTCAACAACAATTTTAAAGTTCTGACCAAGAGTAAGACACAGATCTACATGACCATGCAAATGCATTCTTGCTGAAATTGCTTGAAGAAATAATGGGGAAAGAAAAGGGTGTCTTGACATCTGAGATTAAAGTTCTCTTTATGCTGCAGACTATCAGTATTGCTTCATTTTTAATACTTAATTTATACAGAGTTTAAAGATATAGTTAGTTTACATACTTCTCTTCAAAATACTTTCCCAAATGATCAAATATGTGATCCTATATATTCGATGGGAGCTTAGTGGGACAGGTTTCTATAAACCAAACACGAAAACATTCTTACAATTTCATGGCTGTTTCCTACATACGCATCCATGATTTTCATTTATATAAATGGGCATTATCTTCAGGGATAGCTGGAAGGAAAGACAATCTCTTATTCTGTAGTTATTAACAGAAACTTACACTTTATAGTCATTCTCTTTCTCTATGAAATTAATGTCCCCTTCTGGAAGAAACACCCAATTTCTCATCTGTTAAGTTCATCATGTAAGGTAGGAATACAAATGGCCGTAGAAGAGAAGACACCCAAATGCCACATCACCTATAATGGTAATAATAATATTGCTTCTCTCGAGTGGTCTCGACAGATAACCTTTTATTTTTTTTTAATCTACAAGAATTCGTTGACTTTCAGTCTGCTAATGATGTAGAAGTGACAAGTGAAAAAGTTAAATGAAGATTTTATGACACATGCAAGACTCATATTGGTCAAAGAATTCTTTGAGCCAAATGGCAGATAAACCAAAGACCAATTTGAAGTAGATGTAAAATTAATAGCTTTTCATTCCTTATCTATATAACTCATTAGGAAGTATTTTAGAAAATGTATGGTGTGTGTGTGTGTGTGTGTATGTGTGTGTGTGTTTAACGTGATTAAGAATCACACTCGAATCCTATCTGACAGCATCAGTGTTTCCAAAGTGTTTAAAACATTCTATTTGTCTCTCCTCTCTCTTTGGGAACTCAATTACCTTGGCATTTTTCCTTAAAGTAATGTGTTTCTCAGTGTGTCTTCAAGGTCACATCTGCATCTCCTCAGCAATACTTACTACTGTCAGCTGAACAAGAAGCCCAGTGGGCCCAAGTATGAATACGGAAGGCAAGAAGAAATAAAACCAGCAAGAGATCTGGAGTTCCAGTCTGGTTGTGAACGTAATTAAATATGCGTAATGGTATTTTCTTCACCTGTGCAATGAACTACTTGGTATTTACTCTCTAGTGCCTCTGATCTCAAATACTGTGATTTAGACACATTCAAGGATGTTCAGAAGTTGCCCTTCAGGATGACTCATCTTCCTGATGGAGAAACAGATTGAAACTGACATGGACATAGGCAGGAGAAAATGGAGAAGCTTTTATAAGCGTGCAGGTCAAGATAACCTAGAAAAAGAAGGAAAGAAAATTTTATGGAAGTTAAGGAGGCAGAATAATTGCAACATAGGGACGGATGGAGTGTGAGTCAAAGGAGACAAAAGGAAACCAAGTAAACACAACTCCTAGAGGTTTGGAGCCGGTGACTGAGAAGACAGTAGTTTAAGAGAAAAGCTGAATAGTTCAAAGCATTTTTTAAAAAAAATTATTCAGCCTCTCTAGGTTGTCGATATATAGGCTGAAATGCGTAGCAGGCAAATGGCATCTCAGAAGAGACGTCAGAGAAGGAAGATAGAGTTGGGGTCATCTTCATGGATATGACAGGTAGTCATGGCACTGGACGGGACGGTCACTAGGAAATTACAGGGTTGAAGGCCCCAGAAGCAACATAGTTGAGGACTTGGGGAGTTATTTTGATTCAGCAATGAAATAATCATGTCATGTCAGACTGACTGACTATTAAGAGAAAAACAGAACAAAACAAATTGAGCTACTTATATATTCTTCTCAGTGTTCTAATTTTTTTTTTGAAAATTGTTACATTTTCTTGACGTTTACATATAATGTCATTTACTGCAGATGTTTTTTAGGTATTTAAAATACACACACACACTGGATCTCCTACCTTGTGTATGGGTTAATTTCCCCTCGCGTTCTCTTACTCTAAGCTTTATGTTTTGGATCCTGCTATGAAATGCGTCAAGATTGCTGATAGCCTGCTCTCCGCTGTCGACTTACACAGTATCACAAAGTATTGGCCTTTTAACATTTCTGTCTTAATTTTAAACTGGCCTCATAGCAATTGTTACAATTTTAAAGAATGTACTTGATGTGCTTTTTTGGTACTTTTAACTTTTCTTAGCCACTTTGGTTTGAAGTCAGGGTGTCTCCACATTGGAGCTACTAACATTTTAGGTGGCGTAATATTTGGTTTCAGTGGCTGTGCTTTGTGTTGTAGAATACTTCGGAGCATTCCTGGGCTCTGCCAGGAGGTTCCAGAATCTCCCCTCCCCCCCCCCTTAGGTTATGACATTCAAAACTGTCCCCAGACATTGGCAAATGTCCCTTGGGGAGGGTAGAAGAGAACGTAAAATCAGCCTTTAACTCCTCACCCTTTGAAAATGACTGTCTTAGAGATATCACATGTATTCAGCGTCTAATTAGGATTTGCCATCTTTAAAGAAACTCAGTCATTTTTTTCTTTTAATAAACTTGTCTCATCATAGTTTTGATGCTTGATCTTATTCTGACCTAATTGTGTGTGGGTGTATGTGTGTCTGTTCACGTTCCCCATGCTTCCTATCTTCCGTGATAGGGAAGGTCTTATTTTGTGTGTGTGCGTGTGTGCACCTGTTATTGTGGTATTTCTTATTTTCTGAGTGAGGTTTCTGTTTTCCCTATTTTTACTGATTGTAATAACTTTGTATCATCTGTTGATACCCGTTCTATTTTAGAAAATTAGCTCAATTTTATCCATGGATTCTCCACTCTGAGCCATGAAGAAAGTAACACACTCATATTTCCCTGTATCTTTGACAGCAGGTGTTATATTGCTAGTTTTTTTAAGCTTACTTTTCTGCTCATTTCATTAGAAGTGGGCAGAGTCAAGATTCTCTGACTCCCGTATCTCAGAAATCTTAATTACTGTGTACCTTTACTTTCTCCCTATAATTTAAAATTGTATATATACATACTTCTATATACATATATTTATATGTATATTCATGCTAGTAACTATACGTAGAGTACACACACAAATATATAAAGAGAGTATAAAGTATGTGTATGCATGTGTGTGTATATAGATCATTTGGTCAATAGAGCATTCTATCAATTATTATTTGGATTTCAACGCCAGATGATAGTCTTGCTAAACAAATGTCACTTCAGTTAATCCCTGGGAATCAAAGTATATATTATGCTAGTGACACATTTTGCATTTAATAAGAAAAAAATGGGACATGTCCCAGATAAGGTATTTTAGGCAAATTTCAATAGAAAAATGTATTACAGGATGATGGGGAGATAGACTAGACCTGAAGTACAGTATTTCATGTGAAAAACCTGCCCTACTTCTCAGTCTGAATTCCTTCAATACACAGAAGAAGACTCACTATGGAAGGAGGCAGAGATGATAGCTGTCAGCACACGCATGGCCCTATGAGCTGTTACACTATGAAATGCTTCTCTTTGGATCCGTACAGATCTGTCGCCCTTCCCCCATGTGCCTTGACCCTCTTGACTGCTCCAGTCCCTCCCCAAGGACCCTGACAGTCTCACCACATTGAACGACTGAAGAATTAATGCCTGCCAGGGAGTACAGGCCAGCCTCAGGGACGCTGGTCTCCTGCCACAGCTTCCTCTTCTGTTGGTGGTGCCCGTGCTAATTATAAAATTTAAAATTATCCCTGGAAGTGGCAATGGCTCAGAGTCCCACTTCCTATTAGACAATGAGTCTCTGTGTGTGTCCACATCTATATATAGATCTATAGCTCCCTGAAATGGGCATGCTTCAGTCAACTTCCCATTCGACAAAAGATATACACACACATACACACATGTAATAATGGAGTATGAAGAGTCTTTTATAAGATAAGTTATAATCTGCCCCACTTAGCACTAGCATACAACCAATATTTGGTGCTTTTACTTGAAAAAAAAATGTAATCTTCAAGAGTGAATCTGTGGAGTCTCCAGACACATCGTCCTTAGATTGGGCATTGTCACAGATCACTCATTAAAATTTGTCCAAGGGTACAGGTTGCTCAGAACAAACATGTGACAAGAAGCTCATAGGATAAGCTGACACAGAGAACTCAGAGAATTAGATCGGAGGGCATGAGTATTGTATCGGTGAAGAGAAATTATAGGAGAAATTTCCAAATGTTTCCTTTATGGCTTTCTTATTTAAGGAGCAAATGGTTTCAAGACACTGCTAACAGATTACAAACTTGGGTTCTGGAGTTACTTAAAGAAGCTGGTGACCTGCAAAGCCCTGGCAAAGATAAGCATTAAATACAGGCACTTAGGGGAAAAAATGTACATCTTAATACGCGTGAAGTTAATGTAAACAGAGGATGTAAGGAAAGCATTACTTTGGTTTATCTTGAAAACAGTGCAATTCAAGAAAGCACCATTGGGGCTGATCCTTTTTCCAATGTGCTCTTTACATTTTCTGTTATTTTATATCAAAGAAAGCAACATATTTCCTTTCATTACAAGTTTTGGAAGACGGGTCTGGAAAATTCTTAAATTTATAAACAATACACGTTTATTCATTTACAAATTTCACGTTATTAGAGGCAATTCATGACTAATATAAATTGAAGGATCATTGTGATCCACTAATGTGATGATTTTTAAACTTAACTTCTTTTGCTCTTTAATATTCCCTATGATACCCTGCCATAGACACCTTGTAAGTTTTGTGAACTATTTTTAAATATTTTTGCATCATAAACAAGACAAGAAAAACAGTATTATTCCAAGCTTAAAAATAGGTAAATAAAAGATAATATGAACCACAGGCTCTATTTCTGATTAGTAAGGAAAAGACATCTGATATTACTTGATGTTAAAAATCAGAACCATTCAGAAGAGATGACAAAACTGTTCATTAGTTTCAGGCACTAAAAATTTCATGGTGGCTTTAACATCATTTCAGCCATTTATTCAGCTACTTGACAGAAATCAATCATCAGCTCCCAGCGTATGGCAAACACGTGAAGTTTTGTAAATAAAACCAAATAAGGCTATTCCTGGTGAGTGTCTTTATTGCTCTAAGTTAAGGGCAGGGTTTGGTAAAGAGAAAGATCTTTAAAAGAGCCACATTAAGGTGAAGGCGGGTGACATATATAGCAGAAAAATAGGACAACTATGACTTTTTGCATAAAATAGGCCTTTTGCATTATTTAGATATTGCAATATCCCATTAACAGGAAACACGAGGCGGTAAGACAGCAAAGAAGCAAATGAGAGTTTACAGAGAAATGTGCTCCTCTTTGGAGTCAAATAAATCAGTTGGCCACCCAGAATAAACCCAACTCAGGTCCTCTGAGATTGCTCTTTTCCTGGCTATCTACAGCTTTCAACCCTAACATTATGTTGTCAGTTCTTACAGTAGATTCCCTACTGTGAAGTTTCTAGAAGAAGAGGGGGATGGAGGGCAGCATTCATTTCTCTACCAAAAGGCACTGCTCTCTTCATAATTCAGAATTTCATGGTCCAGGGGGGAAAAATGGATACCTCATATGAGCAAATGGAATTCTGACTCAGCTTTGGACTGATAGAGCCTATACATCATCACACTTGATGACCAAGATTCACAATCTAGTATTGCTTAAGCTAAGGCAATTAGGAAGATAGTTTTTAAGTGACCTTACACTGTCAAGATTTCTAGGTCTCCCTAAGGGCGTGTGGGAAAACTGCTATCATGTAAATGTAGCAGTAGCAACTATGAAAAAGTAAATGCCATAAAAAGGGATTATTTTAAAACTTACCTCACCTGTTGATTTACTAGGAGAGACACACAGTGAGATGGAAGATAAAGGAAGGTCACAGTCTGCTTTACATGCAAGGACTTAAAAATTAGAGTTGTCAACAACACAGTTCTTATTCATTAGAGTCATTTAGGAAATCTCTAAGAGGCGGATGGAACATGTGAGCCCATGAGAGAGGAATTTTTGTCATGTTGGCCCTAGAGGGGAGCTGAGTCAGAGAAATAAAGTGATTCTAAACCAGTGATAGTTTTCCCACCCTATCCTTGAGGAAAGTGCAAATTACTGCCTAGAATTTTCTTCTATTGCATTATATGCCAGGGTGTGTGTGTGCATGCGTGCGTGCATGTGTGTCCTTGAAACCCACTATGTTGTTTCCCCAGAAAAAAATTCCCAAAGGAGTCAACGGGTGATTTTTTGTTCATGCGTGACCATATGTGCTGAATGGTTCATTTCCGAACCTTCTTTACATCCCCGATTTCTCAAGAAGCAACCATCCTTCCAGCAACTATCATGACTAATTACTTCTAGATTCTTAACAATGAATCTCACCAGGTCTCTCCCTTTTCATCCGTAAACGGGGGATGATAATTCTACATTTATGGATACATTGGAGTCAAAAGGAATAAACAGATGAAAATGTCTATTTAAATCATAAACGTGTCATTTTGAAAAGGACAACACAGACTGTGTAAAAACAAGCAAAAGAGGAAGGCACACTTGATGAGAGCATCACAAGGGATCCAATGTCTGCTTTCTCCTTATTCTCTATTTCCTGATGCTTCCTGTATCAGCTTTGGAATCTCGACTTCACCTAGCAATTTCGAACTGGGGGGAAAAAGAATACCCTTCGATAATACATGAGACACCTAGAGAAATATAATGTAGATTCAAGAACCTGCAGAGAAGTCAAGGTAAACTTTAAAGTATATGACTCCTGTAAAGTATAACTTCTGTAGCTATACGGGCCCTTTAACCCAAAATAGTCTCCAGAGTTCATCTTCATTGTTTCTCTCATTTCCTTTTGCTCTAATTAATCACAATCCTTCCTAGAATGTTCATTTCTGGCCAGTATGTCTTCCTGAATATGAATAAGACATAAAATGCCATTTGATGTTTGAAATTATGGGGGTAATCTCAATGACGGAAATAGATGACTGGCACAGGGAAGGGAATGCCTGATTAAATATATTCATGAAGATGTCAAAGGCTTATAAAGCCAACATCTGGGAAGGAGAAAGCTGTTGGACCACCAGATCTTCTCTGGCGAAGTGTGTTCCTCGAAAGCATCACCACCATGGACAACAAGAGGTGGTCGCTGAAAGGTACGTGCAATGACTTGCTGAGTTGTTGGATTCTCAAGACTCTTGGGGTGGGGGCACTGATTTGAAATCTGAGCTAATATTCTCTTAGCAAGAGGTTTTGGGTTTACGGAGTTTAGAAGGGCTAGCTAGCTAGTCATTGCTCTAGCAAGTAACCGCACCAGGAGCAATGGAACAGAACGCTGGTTCTCGAATGGAAATCCTCCTTCTGGAGACACAGAGCTAATGTCTGGAGAGGTCTGTGGTTGTCTTAATTTGGAATGGGGGGTGCTACTGGTATCTAGGCAGGTAAAACTCAGAGATGCTGCTAAATGTACCACAAAGCACAAGATAACCCTCAGAACAAGGAACTATCCAGCTCAAAATGCCAATAATGGCAATGGTGAGAAACTCTGGCGTGGAACAAGACCATAAATGTCTATGGGTCCAGTTTATCACAACTCCAGAAGGTAGAAACTAGCAGTTTGGGGCTCTCAGGCCTCTTACGTGGTTTGGCCAACATGAGTCAGCCTGGTGCAACTTTCAACTCTGAAGCCATCACACAGACAATGATAGTAGAATTGTGTCTTATAATACTTTGTCAGCTGGGTTTGAGCCAAACGACATTTCAAAAAGAGAAACAGCCTGGCAATAATTAACCATCTCTACTTTCTTGGTTGACAGTTGCAAGAGAAAGAAAATTAGGAACCACCATAAAATTCATTTTATGAAACGAAGAACAAAAACATTGATCTATTTTATCTCCTCTTGGGCTGTGAGAACGCTTCAGATGATAGATGTACAGATAAATGTAGTCAGAGTTAAATAATATCTATGAAGTTATGAATTTCCGAGAACTGGTATTCCAATTTCTCAATCTGCAGGGCGCTTTTTATTTACACCTGTAGATAAAAATATCCATTCAGCTAAATTACAGGACTATAAAGCACCTAAAATAAACTTTTTGGAAATACCATGTTTCTGAAAAATTAAACGTCTGCTACAGGACTCACTTCACACCACTTCTTTCTCATTTTCCAGCTAAAAGGTGGTGAGTTATATTTTCTATTAACGAACAATTTTAGCATGCATTAAAGTCAAAGTACTGTACTTTCCAAGTAATGGAAAGACCCTTGCAAGCCCTGAGCTGTCACGGCCTCTGCTCTGGCCGTTGTTGCAGGGATGAAGCCTGAGAGCCCACAGGTGTACATGATGCCACGTGGCAAAGTCAAAGCGATCATACTGGCATCCAGCCCCCTCCACCTGCTAATAATAGGCCTTGAGGAAAACCACTTAACCTCTCCAAGCCTTCTGCTTCATCAATGTAATTTGATGATGATAATGAAGGTCGAAGCTCTTACAAGGTTACTGGGAAACACACATTAAAAAAAAAAAAATCAAAGCTTTTGGCAAAGTGTCCAGCAACTGCACAGGGATATGGAGGTGAGTTAGCAGATCTAGGCCACAGTATTCTGTATGTTAGGTTCTCTTCATACTCAATATTAGCCGTTGGGCATCGTGTTTATTCTCACCGGTCACAAAGGCAACACTAACGGATCTACCGTCCTGTGTTTGCCGTTTCAGGGTTTAAGACCCAAGTGTGAGTCAACACAAAGTTAACAAATGACAAACTCACAGAGAGCCCGGCTGCAAAAAGTCTGCAGAAAGTCCCAAGACATTAAGCTACCTTTTAAGAATGACCTCAACACCCTGGCTCAGAGTTCATTTAAGCTCCAAATGTTTGCTAAGTGCAGAAGCACTCCCGGGAGCCATAGAAAAACACAGAGAGTACCCACTTCTCAAACTATGTTATGAGTGCACGTATGATCAGGTATCTCGAGTCACACAGCGGAAGGGGTGGGCTCTCCCTGCCCCCGCTGTTGCAGAACCCAGCGGTGCCGAGGCAACCAGAGAGGGCGGCCCCGGGACCCGATGGCTGGTGACGGCCCGGGGCGCACAGATCCTCTCTGAGCGGTGCGCGCTTCGGTTCCAGCAGGGCCGCTCCTGCCGCTGCTGCTGCTCTCAGACCTGCTCCTGTGTCAGAGCGTGGCCTCCCTGCCCGTCTGTCCCAGCGGGGCGGTCAACTGCCAGGTGTCGCTGAGAGACCTGTTCGACCGCGCGGTCATCCTGTCGCACTACATCCATAACCTCTCCTCGGAAATGTTCAACGAGTTCGTAAGTAGCGCATGCTGCCTCTTCCCCGAAGGGGCCTTCCCGGGACATGGGGGGTGGGGGGTGGGGGGTGGGGGGGTGCGGGGATGCGGGGTGGGTGGCTGGGGCCTGCCCTACGCTTGACGCAAGAAAGCTGCCGGAGCCCCACGGCAACTCACAGGCCTTTAAGATTAAAAAAAAAAAAAAAAAAAAAAGCCATTGGTTAACAAAATGTGTAATAAGAAGAGAGGGACAGTTTCATGAAACCTCAAGAATTCTTAGACTAGTAACTGTTTCAAGATTTCCTTTAGGGGCGCCTGGTGGCTCAGTCAGTTAAGTGTCCGACTCTTGGTTTTGACTCAGGTCAGGACCTCATGGCGGTGGGACTGAGCCCCACATCCGGCTCTGTGCTGACAGTGAGGCGCCTGCTTGGGATTCATTCTCTCCTCTCTCTCTCAACAGAGATATTTAAAAAAAAAAAAATTTCCTTTAATTCATTTTCTTGAGAAAAATTACCACCCCCACCCCTACCCCCCCACCCCCAAATTTCAGCACAGCTGAATTCATAGGCTTAGGCTCGCATAACAGAATTCCAGAGGCTGGGCGGCATAAACAACAGAAATGTGTTTTCTGACAGTTCTGGAGGCTGGAAGTCTGAGCCCAGGGTGCCAGCCCAGTCAGCTTCTGATAAGCGCACGCACCTTCCTATCTTGCCTGTTCCCTGTCCTCACAGAGGCAGAGGGTGTGGGTGGGGGATTCTGGGGTCTCCTGGATCCCTATTGGATCAAGGCTCCACTGTTAGGACCTCATTTAAGCTTCTTTACCTCCTAATCAAAGGCCCTATCTTCAAATATAAGGAGGGGGTCAGGACTTCAAATGAGTTTTGGGGGAACACTACCAATCCCCTCATAACAACACCTGGCATAAAGCACTTTCAGGTGGGGGTTGAGAAAATGAAAGCAAGCTGGTTTCTTGTGTCTGAGTGAGGGGTGCAGGTCTCCACAGGTCTTCTTCAACTAACACACTAGGTATCTAATAAATGCCAATCTCACTGCCGGGAATGGAGTTAATTGAACAGTTAAACTAAGTTGAATCCATGTGAGGAAAACAATGATAGCTCTTCTGAAACCCAAAAATGCTATAAAGTTTTGTTCTAAGATGTCCAGTGGATGGGTTTGGAACTGAAACAGAAGGGGTGGTTTCAAATTGGAAACAATTATTCTCTTTCTGGTTATAGTACTCTGAAAGTTGTATCTTAACTCGTTTAGGTCAATCAAGGAGCAGACAGCGGTTATGTGAGAAGTTCAGTAAATCAAAGCATCTCCATAAAGAATGAGGTTCAATGTTTGTAACAAATATATATTCACATTGCTCTCTTCACTCACTGGTTTTTCTTTCCTCCCCCACTTTTGGCTGGCCATCTTTTGTCTTTCACATCTTCCCGATTATCTCCTTAGTTTTCACAACTTTTCACAGAGGTTACTTTCATGTCAATGTCTTAGCTAGGTGTGTGTGCGTGTGTGTTTTCCATTGTGAGTCCACTGATTAATATTTCCTAAAATTTTATGTCCTCAACGAAATGGTATTATGTATCTATGATGAACACTATAAGGTAGAGTTGTGTGTCCCGGAGACATGCATATAATCCAAAGCACTCATATATCAAAGCAAATTTCAAGAACCACTGGCTTAGTTGTGATCATGTGACATTCGGTGTCACGTACTACTCATACTGCAAGACATCATTCATTTATCAAGTTAAAATTCATTAAAAATGTTTGCTCATCTTGCAGAACACTCACAGAACAAGCTGCTCGGAATCCAAGCTTTTGCTGTACCAGTCAAAGTTGTAATTTTATAATGCCTATTGGGGTGGCATATGGGGGCTTGGACCCCCAGTAAGTAAAATACTAAATGGCAAAATATAGGTATATATACACTAGGGCATTGATTCAAGTTCTAAAGAAAAGGATATTTAACAAAATATTTAATGTTTCATATTTTTGGTATTTAGTGGTTGTTTTCCAAATAGTAATTTGTGTAAAGGGTAAATTAAACAAGTAAATCACAGAGAATGGAAGAAGTTGGGATTAAGAAGAGTTACACTTTGAAAAAAATTGCATGTACAAAATACATAAAACAGAGAAAAGGACTTTCTCAATTCTTTGATTTCAGGGTGTTTTTTTTTTTTTTTTTTGGTAGTTCTCATAAAGAAAAAGATTATACATCAAGTGTGTTCATATTCTGGTAGTGAGCTCATTTAACCAATGCTCAAACAACTATAACTAACTAAATTTGCTTGCTCACTTTCAGGATAAAAGGTATGCCCAGGGCCGGGGGTTCATTACCAAGGCCATCAACAGCTGTCACACTTCCTCCCTCTCTACCCCTGAAGACAAGGAGCAAGCCCAACAGATCCATGTGAGTCTCTCATCCGGATTTCTCACCAATACCACTGAGGCAGTACCCTGCTAATACCATGCTACAGATTGTCAGAAGTCTGCAGTAGGTAATGCTAATTGCACACACAGACAAATATGGAGAAGTAATCAAAGAGAAATGACAGTATGTAGTTGATGAGTCATCAGTAAAACCCAAATGCTGACTCAAGATTGTAGCAGCGGGGTGCCTGGGTGGCTCGGTCAGTGAAGCATCTGACTTTATGATTTTGGCTGAGGTCAAAATCTCAGAGTTCATGACTTCAAGCTCCATGAGCAAGCTCAGTATTAGGGCTCCATGCTGACAGCGTGGAGTCTGCATGGGATTCTCTCTATCTGCCCCTTCACTGCTCTCTTTCTCTCTCAAATAAACTTAAAGGGAAAAAAAAAGATTGTAGCAGCAAAATAAAACAATCCATAGTTGTTCATGCAAACAACATTATTTTACCCAATGCCTTAGACCCAGGGTTGGATATATTATGTGAAAGCCTGAACCAAATTAGACTTCCACATATAGAATAGAAGGTTTGCAAATTTCATGGATATGGAAGAAAGGCTTGTACAGCCGTAGGTTTGAGATGAAGCCCTTGGCTCCTACACTGGCAGCATGTAACATTACCGAGCGCTGTGCCCCGTGAGCCATCTCTTCCCAGCTTTCAAGGATCTCCTTTGGGTTCCGCTTCTATTTCTCTGACACCTACTTTTCTCTCCATTCTTCCCCGACTCCTCTGTCCTGTAAAATATTATGTTTTGTTTCTCACGGCTGTGACAATTGCTTCTGTTCTGATGACAACAACGTCTGCATAGGACACCCTTATTATTTGTCCCAATTCTCTGACCATTTTCATCTCTCCTTTCTGATTCCCTGCCATAGTCACAGTCTTAATGTGACTTAACATAAGCATCTATCTTCACATACATGCCCCCATAAATACAATCTGTTTCTCCCCCCAATGTTGTTAATGGTACCAGCATTCTTTCTGTCCACTAAGCTCCAGAATGAGATGATGATAAAATGAAAGATGAGGTGACTGGGTGGCTCGGTCAGTTAAGCATCTGACTCTTGATTTTGGCTCAGGTCATGGTCTTGCAGTCATGAGATCAAGTCCCTCTCTATGAAAGCCCTGCTATCAGCCAGGAGCCTGCTTGGAATCTTCTCTCCCCACTCCCCCTCCAACCACGCCCACCCCCCATTTGCACTCTATTAATAAACTTCCAGAAAGAACTTTAAAATGAAGGAGAAGAGTGAAGGAGGAGGAGGGCTCAAAAGGTATTGAGGGCCACTCCCATTGTCAGACACTTCACAAAGCAATTTACATGGACCGTATTTAATCCTCACCAAAAAAAAGTCCTAGAACACAAGGCACTGCTGTTAAACTTGCCGAGAAAAGGAAACTGAGGCTTGGAGAGGTTGTGGAATTTGGACTAGTGATGGGAGTGGGAAGTCGGGAGTCCAGGCTTCATCTGATTCTAAGCCCTCACTCTTACTCACGACGCTACAACGGCCTTAGCAAAACTAGACAGCCATTCAGTGTGCCGAGGACATGTTCCCATTGCAATTTCATTTTGATTCTTCTCTACTCTTCGCTTCCTTTATACTAGATTAGTTCATGGACCTCAGGAAAGCAAGCATTTCATAACAGAGACGACCCCCTCCCTAAGAGTTTCATGTGGGATCCTGGGAGTGGTAAACAAGACAGCAACTGTCCTTTGTGAATTCCACTGCAGACGAAAGCTAGCATAGCGCCATTTAATTCACCTGAACAGGTCAACAGAAGAGACCGTTGGGGTAGGAGCAGAAAGTCAGGGGTCAGTATAGATTGAGGACAGCGTATTTATGAATGCCCTGTCTTCTCTGCAGTCTCTTTGTTCTAATATCATGAAGTAAAAATTACAAATCACAAATGAATACATTAAAGAATGATCTGAGCCATAAATATGAATGAGTCCTTGGATGAAAATGATTTGGGCCCTTTGTCATTGGCACCGGTGGAATCTGTCTTTCCCAACTCAGGTACTACAGGCACATACTGAGTTCCAACAAATCTCTTTTTGGGCCAGCAAAGCTGTCAAATATAAAAGACTCACTGAGTGGGTGGATGGCAGAATTTCCGAGGGAAAACAAATCCCTTCATGCTATAAACTAGAAATCTCATTACCTGAAGTAGTTATTCAAATAAGCCAGATTTTTTTTTAATTTTAACAAAGTTTCAGCCAATAGCTTCAACTTCTTATTTTTACAACTTTAAGCACCCACACAAAATTTTACACACACACAGGGAGAACAGAGAGGCCATCAGGGTCAGCCTCTGGGAGCAAAAACCACATGTTACCTAAACGCATTTTGTTATGATTTATTTAATGCGATTGTTTTATCCGGTTGCTTAGCACGAAGACCTTCTGAACCTGATACTCCGAGTGCTGCGCTCCTGGAATGACCCTCTGTATCACCTAGTTACAGAAGTGCGAGGACTGCAAGAAGCCCCCGACGCTATTCTATCCAGAGCCATCGAGATCGAGGAACAGAACCGAAGACTTCTAGAGGGCATGGAGAAGATAGTGGGCCAGGTGAGCAGCCTCCTGGTGCTTCTGTTTTCCTCATTAATGAAAGAGGTGACCTCCACGGTGAAAAGTGAGTTCTAAATACCTCACAGTGCAAGAACGAAATGGAGGCATTTTCCTTCTCAGCCTACTAGTAAAGCAAGATTCTACTGATTCATACTGGTAGATTCCATGGTTAGTGAATCTTGGGATACGACTGCAGTATTGGACAGGTGCAGCCTTCCCTCCACAACACAGGAGCCCACCAAAGGCTTGCCTCTTCCTGGGAACTGGGGTTTACAATTTTTTCAAGGAAAAGTAAGCTACTGAGTACAGAATCTATAACATAGACATTTTCCTCAAAGTGTCCCAAGACACCTGCTACTGAAATTCTGCTTGTGCTCCTTTGCTTTTCTCCCCACACCAAAGGAGGACAGCAGAGAGGCAGAAAAGAGAAAATCAAAATCAGATTAGATGGTGTTCTGTGACACTACCCCAGCTCCACCCCACTGGACATATTTGTCAGAGAGTGGAGATTAAAAAGACAGGGTCGGGGCATCAATGCTGCCTCAGAGGCACTAGGTTTCAGTGGGCCATTGAAGACAGGAGTGTATCTTTCCTGGAATTTTATTTTGTAATTTGCAAAAAGTTGTCTCTCCCTAAATTTGGGTGTGGGGTGGGGAAGAGGTTTCAAAATCAGAGCCCATTTGGAGTTCCAAAATTGTAACTCATTTCATTGCCTTTAATCTCCCCAAATAATGTCAAATTTAGGTTGAGTTAGTATTTGCAATATAGATCTCCAATCAGATGGGATACTTTCAGCACAAGTGAGTTAACATCTGAGCAGCTTTATGAAGTTCTCAGAAATAATGTGTCATCTAAAGAAAAAGATAGGACTTAAAGAAAAAGATAGGACTTTAAGAATAACAGGAGCAATTTTCTACTTCCCTTATTTTATACAAAGTACACGTCATCATGTGTCCTTTTAGTCAGCTTCGTGGGAGAAGAATACAGGACATTTCCACCTTGAGATGTGAAATAAACACCTAGGCTTTCAAATTGTTTTCTTCATTATGGCCAACTTATTTCCGAAGTTCCTAAATTGTTCTAGAATCCTTTCTTTTAATGACTTATTTATTCTTATTCATATCATGGTGCCCTACACAGGGAATTTCGTCTTAGACCCCAAGCACCAAAAATAAACATAAAGAAGGGCAACCCAAATACAGACATTACACACATACACTTTAAATTGCAGGAGGAAATCCCAGGTTTAAAAAATAGTCTAACTCTGCAGGTGACAGTTCAGTAGATCAGGGTCTATGGTCATCCCACCTTTGTACCCAGCAAGCTCTAAAAGCTGCTGACATGCCTGGTGACCAAGCTGGGTTCTCAGGGGCATCCAGCTCGCAAAGGCTCAGGGGCAGAGACTGTGGTGCCCTCCCTCCGGCCCCCCATGTCTGTTACCACTGTCAGGCTTTCCAGCCTCCCACGCAGCCCTCCCTGCAGAGGACTTGCTGCTGGCACCGTCACTCTTTGTCACAGGCACTTTCCACCCCAGAGACCTCAAAAGAAAGCAGCTATTGCTTATAGACATTTGGGGGTTATCGGTCCTGGGTGCATTGTGAATGTCTCCTGACTACTTCAGCAGATATTCTCAGGGACGGTCATCACTATATGCCCTGCACCTTGAGGCATCAGGTATGATCCCTATCATTTCTGAAGCTTGTTGTACATTCACTACATGGAGAAGTAGTGAATTAGTGTGAAGCAGGAAATGGAGACACGGAATTATGGTGACGTATCAGAAGAAATATGGAACAAAGAACACATGAGAGAAGATTCTGGACATGAAAGATATCCTCAAGGAAGAGAACTGAAGCCACCCCTCCGCTGTCCCTTGGTCACACTCATATATACATTCGGTGCAACTAATTCTCTCTATATATACACGAGCTTTGTGGTTCTCTATCTCTTCACTCCTGGGCAGATATACTTCATCTGTGATCATGTCCATGTTAGAAAACCTACATCTGAATTCTGCTTCTACTTTTCAGACTATTAATAGATTTCTGATAAACTGGCTCAATAGTCTCTGCCTCCCTCTAGGGAGTTTTACGTTCATGCCTCGTTCCCAAATCATCACGTGACAACGGGAAGGAACAAAGGCGAGCAAATACTAATAATACTAAGTCGCTGTCTTTTTGGTGCTTAGGTTCATCCCGGAGTCAGAGAAAACGAAGTCTACTCGGTCTGGTCTGGACTGCCATCCCTACAGGTGGCTGATGAAGACACTCGCCTTTTTGCTTTTTACAACCTGCTTCACTGCCTCCGCAGGGATTCACATAAGATCGACAATTATCTCAAACTCCTGAAGTGCCGAATCGTCTACGACAGCAACTGCTAAGCTCGCGTCTGGCCCATCGATGTCCGGAATGGTTCCCAATGATCCGTCCCGCAGCAAGCTCCTCTTAGCTTTACAGCTTTCTAATACACGCACGGGTGTAATGGGTCTCTGCTTAAAAAATAAAAACAGACTCCTCCGAGATGTCAAAATCAAAAAAGGCAATGTGTCAAAGTCTCTCATTTTCCTTTAATAGAGATTCAAAAGAAGATCCATCACCACCATTGAGAAGTTCCTATTAAACTTTGTCACAAACAGCAGAAGCTAGCGTTACAAAGAAGACCATTAGCAGCTTCCTTTAGATTCACGGTAAATTATTACAGGTCAAATGATCAGAATCAAAGAATTAGCTAATTATGCTTCCTGCTGGACCTGCTGCCAAGAAGAGTGAACTCTCAAGATTCTTTATGAAAGTCAGCCACACACCACGTTCGAACAGACAAAGCACACACGGTGAAGCTGTGATGTGCCCTCACAGCATGAGGTTTCCCAAGCTATCAAAAACGTGGTGGGCTATCGTATTAGTCGATTTGAGCTGCTGTAACAAAACACCACAGACATAACCAGCAAAAATTCATTTCCACATCATGGCCAGGGGAGGGCCCTTTCCCAGGTCGCAGACTTCTCCCTGTGTCCCCACGTGGTGGAGGGAGCCAGGGACTCTGTGGGCCACTAATCCCATATGAAGAGTCCACCCCCACGATTTAACACCTCCCAAAGGCCCCACTTACTGCTACTATTCATTACCTTCTGGGCTTAGGATTTCAACATCAGAAATTTGGAGGATTAGAAACATTCAGATGAGGGCAGAGTCACACATGATATGGCATGAACCTTCCCCAGTGTCTGTTCTCAACCATGTACCGCTCAACACCTCCTGGAGGCATCACTGTGGACGCCTCCCATAGGTTCTAGCTACTCTCGGTCTCAAAAGTCCATTCAAGTCCACATTCAACTTCCTTTCATATTCAATCCGTGTAATGTTTTCCTCCACCCTTTTGTGGTTCACGGGACCTACCAGGGGGAAGCAGATGCCAATTTCTGCAAGGCGTCTTCCCCCTCCCACTGCCGGACCTCCACCTCTCCTGGCTATGTTGGAATGGATGGAGGTGAGGAGAGATGGACATGATCTGACATCACTGACTTTCATGGGGCTCCCGTAGCCTTCTCATTGCCAACAGGCGCTAACCTTGCATTCCCTTGAGTGGCAAGGTTCTCCCTTGTGATTTTCCAGGACGTTCACAAGTGGGAGCATCCCACTGCCTAGTTTCTTTACCAGGGGAGCTACCCTGGCCTGATTCTTTATCCGCCCCCAGGGCTGTGCCACCTGCCACACCCTCCCAGGATCTCTGCCTCTGTGCCCGTGACCCACCAGCACCCTACTGGGGAAAACTGGCTCAGGGTGGTCTGTCTCCTAGGGAACCCACAGCAGACTCAGGCAGAATAACCACTGGAAACAATCAAGAGGCCATCACACTGGTTTGCTTTGTCTCCCACCCTGGGGTCTCGTTCTCTTCCCGTTCACAAAGACACAGAGTGCATCAGCAGGTCAGAGTCATAGACACACGTGAATCTGAGGAAGGAGATGTGGCTTTCCCTTCCTTTCAGAACCAATGAGTAATTATCTCTGTCAGTTACAGTCTTAGAGAGTTGGCCTTGCAAACACTCCCGGCAAATACTTCCCCAATGAATCCTAACACCCTTCTCCTCCTCCACTTGGTCTCCTGCTGGAGAAAGGTGACTGGATTAAGGGAGCTCAGCTTGTCCAACCGCCGCTAAACAACCCGGGATTAGGGCCGATCTCCTCCGGCCGTCCACAGAAGGCAGTGGGATTGCCAGACTGTTTCTGCGGCCGCGTTAGGGCTCTGTCCGGAATTCCTCGACAGCAGACAATAAGAAATACTCCATCTGACATCCTGACAGAGAGGAAATAAAAGGCCAGAGTAGGGAGAGATGGAGAGGGAAAAGGAGGAGGGGGGAAAAAAGAAGGGGAAACGTGAGTAAAAGCCTTCTGAGTTGCGAAGGCTGGGATTCTATTAGAAGAGTGTATGTGGTCAAGACCTCAATCTACTGCTTTAATTTTATACCGTAAGAACAAACATTATCTCATATTTTCCTTAAACTCCCCTTTCCTCTTGTTTTCCTTTTCCGAAATTTCCCTTTGTATTCAAGTTTTCCTTGCCCTTACTGATTAACTTGTAATGTGTCTAGGGATGAGCGGAACTTCGCACATCTTCAGACCAGAACTCAAGGCAAACCAACTCCCCTCTGCCCCCCACCAGGCAAAGAAGCCTTTCCCACGTGCACAGGATCATTGCCCAACAAAACCAAACTCTTCCATCATGGCCAGCATTACTGTGTCTGAGTCCTGCTTCTGACCCTAGCTGGAATGACCCAAACCTTTCCGAACACAACAGAATATGCTGCCCCAAACCGATCTTGAACCTCCCTTTTCTCCAGCATGCAAACAAAATGTCAGCTTTCTTCTTTTAAAAGGCAGGAGGGTATGACAAAAAACCTGTATGCACTTCCTTTCTCAGTCATTTATTGCTGAAAACACCTACTTCTATTGTGTTACCCACTTAACTTCCTTTTCTACCATTTCTAAATATTTCCAACAGAGAGGATGGTATTTATAAGGGGTGAGATCAGGCAATAAATGGACACTGCAATTGTATGAAACATAAGTTCACCACCAGCCCACAGACATCCTCATGTATTCTTCTCTTACAAACTTTATTCCCAGCACAGATTCAGGACTGGAGATAAATAACGGAGGCGGTGATATGAAAAGGTTTCTCGCAGCTTGACCATGACATATACACTGAATACTGTATTTTTCAGACAAGATTGAGCAGAGCCACGGGTGATCTGTCGAATCAGCAAGGGGTAGGCAGAAAGGGGATATTTGGGAAGAATATAACAATCACTCCCCTGCCAACCAAAGTGAGTCTACTTTTTTCTTCTTTTACAGATTTCCATGTAAGATTACGTGTGAAGAAATGGGCCCTGCTCGAGAAAGAACAGCAGCAGTGGTTACAAAAGGGAAGCAAACAAACAAAAATCCTTGAAATTCACAGAACTCCTAGGTTGGTCACTGATCTCATAGGTTAGTCAATTATGGGCACGGTAAGAACTACAAGAGGTTTGAAAAGCATCCGTCCCCTAAAAGTTTGCTCTCAGGTTGTGGAGAAAGAGAGGCTGACATAAATACGCAAGATACCCTACCAAATGGTAGAGAACAGTCAGCAGAGCAGGCGATGCTAACCAAAGTGCTACAGTGAATTTCCAGATCGTAAGGAGACGTCTGGACGTAAGGACAAGGGGGTTCCTTGGGCTGACGGTCTCACCATGGAGTTCTGAAGGGTTGACGGGAAACTGATAGGCTCAAAAATAGGAAGACGGCATATCTGTCAATTCATTTAAATCATTTTGTGATGCAAGCATCCCCTATATCCTGAGCCGTTAATACAAAGGAACTGAGCTGTGAATACGTAAAGCACTCGAAGGCATCAGTACATAATCAAATGTGACCAAAATACAAGAAATGCTCACTTTTTTAACAGACATGTGACAGCTCCATTACTATGCTCTCCTAATATGCTCTACACATCGCTGTAGGCTAACAATGACAACCACACAGGGATTGCTTATGCGGTGCGGGGGACCATATGTGTCAATTTGGAAGGGTTGTACTTACTCTACAAGGCAATAGGAAACTAGGAGATTTTAGTGCAAGAGAGCAGTATGTCCAGAATTGGAAAATAGAGACGTGAATCTGGTTTGGAGGGTTGAGGGAGCGTGCGACTGGCAGAGAAGAAGAAGTGGTCCAGAAGCAAGTTGGAAGAGTATTATGACATCCTAAAAGAAAACCAAGGAAAGCTCCATCAAGGCAAGGAAGGCAAAGCACGTGAGAGGTGTGGGCAGAGCATCAGGGCTTGACGGCATCAAAGAAATGAGATGTTAAGAGTCAAAGAGCACTGGGGTGGCTCAGTCGGTTGAGCATCAGACTTCGGCTCAGGTCATGATCTCACAATTTGTGGGTTCGAGCCCCACGTCAGGCTCTGTGCTGAGAGCTAGCTCAGAGCCTGGAGCCGGTCATCAGATTCTATATATATATATAGAATATATATATATTTACTCATATATGTATATGTATACATATATATGTATATATATATATATGAGTAAATAAAAGACAGGAAAGTCAGAGAGAAGAGAGGAGATTAATTAAGGTTCTGTCTGAATGTCTCTGAACTCAGTTTCCATGAATTTCATCAACTGTGTACCAGAACTCATCAAAAATGTTCGGTTACTTTTAGCAAATCACAGAAATGAGACAGGCGAGAGCCTCGGCTAGACTGTATCAAATATGCGAACTGACGCATTTATACTGGCCGGTTAGGGTGAGTGTGCGGAGTCACAGGTCTCTTGCAACACGCACATTAGGACATACATTGTAAAGCACACTGGATGAGAAGGAATAAAATGATACCAATCCCCTTCTTGACAGAACCAGTCCTGCACAAAACCTGAACAAATTCACATCCTGCTCCCCTAAATCCGTCCATCCTCTCTAAGACTTTCCTCACTCCCTCTCGAATCCACTGCTGTCTCCTGTCCCTTCATCGTCTTACTCCCAGCAGATGGTCAGTTAATCACAAATCAAATAAATAATTCAACACTGTCCATTCCTAAGATAATATTCATATTTAAAGGCTCTTGAAACTGAAAAGCCTTTAATCCCCTGAAAATATAATTCTAATAGTGAGGTGACTGCACCCCAGAATCTTTCCCAAATGCCCCAGGGGCATCCAGACATGCCTCTGCTACTCTATGGTTCTGTCAGAACCATAACCGATTGGGACAGTGAAGATATGAAAGACAAATGGAACGATGAACAGCATTTAGGGAGACAGGCAGGGACAATTGGGTAACATAGGACTTAACATCAGGTCCACATTCGCATGCCAAGCCAGTATGACAGGAGCCAGGCAGGCCTCGGTGCCGCTATGAATTGGCTACAAGAAGTCTTACGCAACTCAACTGTTTAAACACAGTTCTTTGATTCGAGCCCTCAGAGCCACTCGTCACACTGAACTGCACTCCCAGAAAAGGAATACACTTCCTGCACAGTTCAAAATGACTAAGACAGTAATCGTAAGAGTTCTCATCACACACACATAAATTTCTGTAACAATGATGACTGTTGACTAAACTCATTATGGTGATCACCATACACACAAGTATCCAATCCTATGCTCCTTATGCTGCACCCCTGAGGCTAATGTAATTGTTATATGTCAAATGTACCTCCATAAAAATAATAAAACCAAACAAATTTAAAGGGATAGACTTCTATTTTGAATAAAGAAAGCAAATTAATTATTGCTGTTTCCTTTTTTAAGTGTTGTATTGTAGCCAGCATATTGGGTGTAAAACATCATCTCCAAACATGGTCTATGTTTATGCAGAGATAAAGAAGAGGGTCCTAACTTTGTAACATTAACTCTAGAACAGTTTAGTTAAAAAAGCTAATAATGACCCCTAAATCCTAAAAGTTGTAGGCCAGTCCGGTTCTCTGCTATGGGTCATTTAATAAATATTTAGTGAATTCCCACTTTACCCAGGCACTGTGTGTAGGTGTCTGGTTTATATCACTGAGCAAGGCAGACAGACACTTGCCCTCATAGAACGGACACTCTATCTTAGGGAAGACAGACTACCCACAATAGACATGAATGCGAGTACACCACGGTATGACAGCAGGTGACCTATGCTATACAAAAAGAAAGAGTAAAGCAAGGTAAGGAATTTAGGAAATACAGCTGGAGAAAGAGAAGTAAATTTTAAAGAAAGGTGAAGGGTGCCTGGGTGGCTCAGTGGGTTGAGTGTCTGACTTTGGCTCAGGTCAAGATGTCGCAGTTCATGAGTTGAGACAGGCTCTGCGCTGACAGCTCAGAGCTTGGAGCCTGCTTTGGATTCTGTGTCTCCCTCTCTCTCTCTGCCTCTCCCCCAGAGCTCACACGCTCTGTCTCTCTCTCTCAAAAATAAACAAACATTAAAAAAATTAAAAATAAATACAAATAAAGACCCAGTAGGAAGAGCAACAGCTGACTTGCCTATGAAACCCTGCAAACACTTTGCTCTCTCACACCCCAGGCCCATGTTCTGTCCCTGTCGGGTCCAATTTCCTTCTCTCCTGCAGGACTTCAAAAACCTTTCTTTCTCTGCACTCTGAGCCTGCTGTGTGCTTTACGAACTCAGGCAAACATAAGTATTTTACACATCCTGCCTCTCTTTATGGGAACTGAAAGATTTGAGGGTAAACTCCCCCATATTAAGCACCTTTTGATGCAACCAAATTTAAACATTTTCTGTTCCTTGAATCACTGACCTCCAAAGTATTTTCACTTTACAAGACCCTAGCAGGGCCCCAGATTTAGAAGTTTACAATATTCTGGAGGTATGGCTAGTTGATTATATCGTGGGATATAAAAATATGCACGAAATACAAATTAAAGGACAATGAGATAAAATTACAAATAGAAGTGCTGACATTTTCTTCCCAAAGGGATGAGGACACCGGACTATTAGATCCTGTGTGCACACATGTAATTATACTACAGTTTAACTGTCATAATAAAATAATTCTTTTACATACAATTTAAATCAGAGCACTCAGAGGGCCACAGGGCTGAGAATTACATTATATGTGAAGATCTCTCTTCATATGCATATATAAAAATTTTTAAGCTCTATTAAGAAATCACCATTGGCCCCTTTTATTGTTCCATCAATTCATCCACTGCTAAATAATAATCCAAATTTTACAATAAAATTACTTCCTACAGGGTTCACAGCTCAAGGCAGGCCGAAAGCAGAGCGGTGGTCTACAAGAATAAACAAAATGTAGTATGTTTACCATGACACACATCCACCTGGGTGCAGAATTAGTGAAGAAATGCAAGGCTTAAAACCAGATGAAACAGAAAGGGAACTTGCTCAGAGAAGAATGTGTGCATCATCTGGAGCACCTAGTCAGTTTCCCACAGCACCCAAGGAAAGAGGGCTCCACGCCATTTCCTTCTGCCTGCTTTGAAGCTTTCTACTTTCCTACACGACCCTCTTTATTAAAACGTCTCCCATGAGATATTATAAAATTATAAAGCAGATCCTGGATTTCCGAATGAGACAAGATGGCGAACGTCTATTTGTGTCCACTCCTCGTCATGGATATAGCAAGAGATCATGAAAAGAGATATCTAATCTTTGATAAGAGTTAACAGGAACTGGTTGGGGACCTGAATGCGGGGGGTGGGGGTGGGGACACACCTTCTGTCCAATGCAGAAAGTGACCCAAGCTGAATGTTTCTGGTCTCACAACCCAGCAGCGGAAGGCAGCTTGGGGAGGGCCATGCCTCTCCCAGGTGGAACCAGAATGAATAGGAGGTGAGCCAGGGCAGAGCAGCAAAGTGGGTAGATTGGAAGAAGCACTCTCCTTCTGGTTGAGATGCTGAGGCTGTCATGCAGCACAAGTAAGAGACACCACACAAGCAGCCTGGCTCTGGAAGTCTCCTTGTCCCCTTGGGCCTGTGACTCCCCACCAGAAGGCACCTGTAAAGGGATTTCAATGCGAGCAGAAGCCAGCCTGGGAAACCCTCTCTGTCCTCCTCAGAGGAAAAGATCCTGTCAGACAAATTCCCCTCCACACTGGGGACACCAGGGAGATGAGGAGGACCATCAGGAGAGCTAACCACATACGCAGTAGGGCACTGGAAGTCTCTGTCTCCGAGAGCCTAAAACTCCCATCCTCTGCCGAGACACGGGAGCATCTAAGGGGCACTTTAGGGAAGTCATGCGATAGTAAGTTCTGGCTCAGGAAGCCTTTTGATTCCCATAGGCCCTGTGCTGTTTTGTCTTACCTCAAGACAAGTAAAGGTTCAGACAGAAGGATCCCATTTTGCTTCCTCAGCCAGACCCATTAGGGGTGAGTGGGAACCCAAGAAGCATCAGATAAGTCAGAGATTAAAATAACATGACAAAGCTTTGAAATTTAAACTATCAATGGAAACATAGCCCACAAAATAGACCTGGAACTGTAGGCTAAATATAAACAGGTTGACTTTTTGCTAAAATAAAGGATTTGAATAGGATCCTAAAGTATTCTAACGAAAGACAAAAATGTCCAAGCAACAAATGAAAATGATTTGTCGTGTCAAGAACCAAAAAAATAAAATAAAATAAAATAAAATAAAACCTTGCATGAGAAAAGACAACCGACCAATGCCAACACTGGAATTAATCAGATATGATTATCTGACAGAGGTTTTAAATCAACCATCATAAAAATACTTCAAGATAAATTATGAATTCTCTAGAAATATATGAAAAAAGAAACACATCAAAGTAGAAGTTATAAAAAAGAACCAAATGGAAATTATATAAATGAAAGCTACAAAAGCAAAGGAAAAAAGAACTTCACAGAGTAGAAATGACAGAAGATAGGAATCTGTGCAATTCAGGACAACTCAATGGAATTCATGTAATCTGAGAAACAGAGAGAAAATAGACAGAAAAAAGAAATGAATAGAGCCCCGGAGACCTGTGGGATATCAATAAGAAATATAACATTCATCTCAACATATTCAGAAAAAAGAAACAGAATGAAGCTGAGAGACTAATCAAAGAAATCATGGCTGAAGATGTCCTAAATGTGGAAAACAACAAAAATCTGCAGATTCATAACACTCAGCAACTCAAAAAAGGATAAACCCAAAGAAATCCACACCAAGACACATCGTAATTAAATTTCAGGAAATGAAGGACAAAGAAAAAAATCTACAAAGTAACCAAGGAGAAATGATGCATTACCTATAGGGAAACACCAAGTGATATGTCAGCGGGATGTCTCTAGTAAAACTATGAAGGATACAAGGAAATAAGTCATACACGCAGAAAGAACTATCTGTCACAAATTCTATATTTGGCTAACCATCCTTCAGGAATGAATGGCAAATAAAAGCATTCTAAAATGAAGAGGAAAACTGAAAGTGTTTGTCACTAGCAGATCTACTCTTAACAGTGCAGAGCTGGCCTGAGATTCTCTCTCTCTCCCCCTCCCCCTCTTGCTTGTGAGTACATGCTCTTTCTCTCTCAACATAAGTAAACGTAAAAGAAAATTGGGAAGATCATAAATATGGTTTCTTCACTTCTCTAAGGTAATACTAATAGCCTGTAACAAGTCATTCAAAGGTAGAATAGATAGATCAACCTACAAAATAGCCATTCAAAAGTACTAGAAATAAATTAATGTGTAATGCTCAACTAACATAGAAAGTCAAGAAAAGAGAAAGAGAAATGAGAACAAGAAGAACTAAAGAAAGCAAATAATAAAATGGCGGACTTAAGCATTGACTTATCATTAATTACCTGAAATATGCATGGTCTGCATACACCAATCAAAAGGCAAGAGGTGGCAGAGAGGAAAAAAAAAAAAACATGAGACACTATGTTGATTCAAAGAAACTCATTTCAAATGTAGTATCATCAATATGTTGAAAGCAAAGGGATGAAGAAAGATATATGATGCAACATTAATTTAAAAAAGAAGCAGGAGTGACTATATAAATCTCTGGTAAAAGAGACTTCAAACTAAAGAAAATTTATGGGGACAAAGAAAATCATAAGGATGTTACATAAAGAAAAAGGATTCAGCAGGAAGACCTAATAATCCAAAATATATCCATACCAAATAACAGAATTTAAAAGTATATGAAGCAGAAGCTGATAAAGCAGAAAAGAGAAATCAATAAGTCCACAATTATAGTTGGAGACTTTAACGTCTACCTCCCAGAAACAGATAAAACTACAAAATGGCAAATCAGCAAGGCTACAGAAGACATGAACACCACAAACAGGACCTGAATGACACATTAAGAACATTCAACAATAACAAAATATGAATTTTTCTCAAGTGTCCATGGAAATTTAACACAGACTACATCTTGGGGTACCACGGTGGCTCAGTCAGTTACGCGTTTGGCAGCTCGGGTCATGATCATGCAACTCTGGAGTTCAAGCCCCACATCATTCTCTGTGAGGACAGCTCAGGGTCTGGAGCCTGCTTCAGATTCTGTGTCTCCCTCTCTCCTTGCCCCTCCCCCACTCACATTCTGTCTCTTTCAACAATACTAAAAAACAAAAAACAAAACAAAAAAAAAAAACAGACCATATCTTGAGCCATAAAATGAAGCTCAACATATTTAAAAGTATTAAAATCATAGAGGGTGTTCTCTAAGTAAAATTTAAAAAAATAAAAACAGAAATAACATAAAGACAAAAAGAAAATCTCTAGACATGTATAAATTAAACACATTTCTGAATGATCAAAAAGTCAAAAAGAAAATTTTAATAAAATTTTTTAAATAGCACTTAATATAAATGAAAACACAGCATATCCAAATATATGGAATGTAGGTAAAGCAGTGCTGAGAGGGAAATTTATAGCCTTAATGCTTACATTAGAAATAAGGAAGGAGCACTTGGCTGGCTCAGTCCATAGAGCATGCAACTCATGATCTTGGGTTTATGAGTTTAAGCCCAATGATGGGTGTATAGATTATTTAAAAACTACAAAAAAATCTTAAAAAAGAAAGAAGGAAATATCTACTTTAAACTATAAAAATGAGGATAAAGTAAATCTAAAACCAACAACAAGAAGGCAATAATAAAAGTAATAGTAGGAAGTAATAAAACCAAGAAACAAAGCACCAATACTGGAATGAAATATATATCACTACAGATCCTATTGTTATTTTTAAGTTTAGTAAAAGAATACTACTTTTTTACTTTAGTAAAATAATTTTACAATCATGAAGTTGACAACACAGAAGAAACGATCAGCTTCTTAAAACACAAACTACCACAAATCAACCGAGAAGAATTAGATCATCTGAATAGTCATATAATGTTTAATGACACCAAAATTGTAACATAAAAGCTCTTGAACAAAAAATAAAGAAAGAAACAAAACTCCTGAAAAGGAAATCTTCAGCCCAGCTTGGTTTAAAGAATTCTACCAAAAAATTACAATGAATTTTGTACACCTCTTTCAGAAAAGAGAAAGAGAAAAAACCTTCCCAACTCACTTGATGAGGCCAGTATTGTCCTATACCAATGCCCTATGCCAAAAACAAACAAAAACAGTACAAAAAAAGAAAGCAACAGATCATAAGTTGTTCATAAATTTAAATTTGAAAATCCTTACTCTCACATAAATCAGCGAAATGAATCCAACAATGTATAAAAACAGCCTTTGAACTGTTTCTGGTCTCCTCCAAGGTCTGGTTGTAATACCTAGCTCTTCAAATAGTAGGCATAAGTCAGTGATAATGGTCAGTTTGGGTCCTAATTAGATGAGCATCAATATGGCAATATGGTGACAAATATCCGAGTCTGAGCCAAATCATAAACTGACTTTTCCATTAATCTTAATCTTGTCAATAGTCATTCTAAATATCTATTAAAAACACATACAGGGGTGCCTGGGTGGCTCAGATGGTTCAGTGACTGACTTTTGGTCTTGGCTCAGGTCAAGATCTGGAGGTTCATGAGATTGAGTCCCACACTAGGCTTGGGCTTGTGCTCTACTGTCTCTCTCTGTCTCTCAAAAATACATACATACATAGTTTTAAAAAATCTTCTTTTTCCCTCTGCCCTTTTCCCCTGTTCATGCTCTTATACTAAAACAAAAAATTAAATAATTAAAAAAATTTTAAAAACACATACAACTACTTATTATAGGCTGAAGAAAATATTTCTACACCATCAAATAATGGATATATTTGATACTCTCTCTTTGCCTCTCCTTTTAAGAAAATGTTTATTTATTTATTTTTAGAGAGAGATGAGCAGGGGAGGGGAAGAGAGAGAGGGGGAATCCTAAGCAGGCTTCAAACTGTCAGTGCAGAGACTGATCTCATGACCTGTGAGATCATGATCGGATCAAAATCCAGAATCAGATGCTTAACCGACCGAGTCCCCCAGGCACCTGTCTCTCTGCCTCCCCAGACCATGCTTCATCCTTTTCTATCATGTGATGAACTTTTGGAGGCTGACCTGACCATACTGCATTTCTCTGATTCCCTTGGGCTCTGTTTTCTACTTGACATGGGCAATGATAGACACGAGCAAGACATCAGTTAGTGGAGAAAGAAAGATCTCTCTCTGACCCCCTTCCTGCTGGAAAGTGGCCAGGTTTCTTGGCTGGAGCCCAGAGGTCTAGTCAGAGGCCCTGCTTCCTACAGATTCCTAATTCCACTTCCCTCTTTGTTCCTGCAGCCCGGAAAGCGTCAGTGTCTCCTGCTCAGCCTGTCCCAGAGATTTTTGTCATTCCTTTCAGGTTAACCTTAACTCTACCTGCAACTTCCAACTAGTTCCTTAAACTCTAACTGACTCATTAAGTTCCCCTCGCTGTCCTCCATTGAGTCTACCATCTTGTTTCCTGATAATGATACGGATACGGAGCTGCTACATGAAGACAGTCCCTCAATGATCTATCACTAATGTGCCTATGGTAGGAGAGTCACATCTTTTCTTTCCCCCTAACTCCAAGATCATGAATATAAAAACATCCACAGGTGTCACAAGAGCAGGTAAAAATGACTGTAAAAAAATCATCAACTATTGAATGCAGAAGTCTGTTGCACTTCTGTCCACTACCAATGAAGTAGCAGAAAGAGAAATTAAGAAAAAAAATCCCTTTCACAAAGGGACGTGAGATCCCTTTCACATCAAAAAGAGTACTTAGGAAGAAACTTAACCAAGGAGGTAAAAGACATGTGCTTTGAAAACTATAAAACATTGATGACAGAAACAGAACACGACACAAACAAATGAGAAGAAACTCCATACTCACGAGCTGGAAGAATACATATTGTTAAAATGTCCATATCAGGAAAAGGAATCTACAGATTAATGCAGTGCCTATCAAAAGATACCACCACCATTTTTCACAGAACTAGAATGAATAATCCTAAAATTCGTATGGAACCACAAAAGATGACAATTAATCAAGCCAATCTTGAAAAAGAACAACAAAGCCAGAGGAATCACAGTCCCAGATTTCAAGCTCTATCCCAAAGCTGGAGTAATCAACAGTACAGCATTGGCACAAAAATAGACACATAGATCAATGGAACGGAGTAGAGACCCCAAAATAAACCCACACTTATGTGGTCCCTTAGTCTACGACAAAGTAGGCAAGAACATACAATGGGGAAGAGACCGTCTCTGCAACAAACAGTGCTGGGAAAACCCGACAGCTACATGCAAAAGAAGGAAAGGACTTTCTTAGACCTCACACAAAAATAAACTCAAAATGGATTAAAAACCTAAATGTGAGACCTAAAACCATAAACGTCCTAGAAGAAAGCACAGGCAGTAATTTCTTTGACACTGGCTGCAGAAACACTTTCCTAGATATGTTTCCCAAGGCAAGGGAAACAAAAGCAAAATGAAACAATTGGGACCACAACAAAACATAAAGCTTTTGCACAGAGAAAGAAACCATCAACAAAACAAAAAGGCAACTTAATGAATGGGACGTGTGCAAAAATGTATCCAAGAAGGGATTAATATCCAAAATATATAAAGAACTTATGCAACTCAACAAAAACTCCCACACAATCCAATTAAAACTGGGCAGAGGACCTGAATGGACATTTTCCTAAAGAAGACAGAGAGATGGCCAAGAGAAACACGAACACATGCTCAACATCACACATCAGCAGGAAAATGAAAATCAAAACCACCATGGTCTCAACTTACCCTTGTCAGAATGGCTAGAATCAAAAAGACAAGAAATAACAAGTGTTGTTGTGAATGTGGAGAAAAAGGCAAACTTGTGTACAGTTGGTGGGAATGTAAACTGGTGCAGCCACTGCAGAAAACACTATGGAAATTCTTCAAAAAATTGAAAATAGAATTAGCATATGATCCACTAATTCCACTACTGGATATTTACCCAAAGGTATGAAAACACGAATTAGAAAAGGTATACACACCCCTGTTTGTTGCAGCATTATTTAAAATGGCCAAGATATGGAAGCAGCCTATGCCCATCAATAGATGAATGCATTAAGGTGTAGTACACACACAAAGACACACACACACCCCAATGTGATATTTTTTAGCCATATTAAGTGATGAGATCTTGCCATTTGCAACAACAGGGATGGATACAGTGGGTACAATACTAAGTAAAATTAGAGGACAAAAGACAAATACCATATGACTACACTCATATGTTGGAATTTCAGAAACAAAAACAGAAAAAAGAGAGAAACAAAATGTAGACCCTTGAATATAGAGAACAAACAGTTGCCAGAAATGGGACGGGGGGAGATGGGTGAAATAGGTGAAAGAGATTAAGAGTTCACTTATGATGGGCACTGGGTAATATACAGAATTGTTGAATCATTATATTGTATACTTGAGACTATTATGTTGCTGTATGTTAATTATACTTCAATTAAATATATATTTATACTATATCTATATATCTATCTACCTATATCTATCTATATCTATATCTATCTATATACTTTTTAAAAAATAAAAGATACAAAGAAGTCCTCACTATATGGTATGTATAGCACTGTGCATGGAAGGGGTGATTAAATATTGGAAATGTTAATAGCAAATTCAATTAGTTCCAATAAAAATAATGCCAGAACTTGAGAGGTAAGCAAATGGCTAGACAAATCTTTAAATAAAAATCAAAATGAAAATAAAAAACTATTCAGGTACTTTTTCTTATACAATTTTGTAGATATTTCAGCCAACAGCCTTGACATATAAAAGGGGTTTTGTATACTACTAATTGCCTGGCGTGATTCACTGGATATATAGATAATGAAGGAATCTTGAAAATCACCGAGATAATCTTCCCATTTTAGGGGTGCATAAATAAACACCAGAATGAGGATGACATTTGTCTAAATTCACAAAATTAGATGGCCAAAGTAGAAACAGACACTCGATTTTCTAATTCAATGGGATTTCTCATAAAGCATGAGGTTTCTTCAAAACTCGACTTTTCAAGTAAACACAGGTTTGAACACATACTGCTGCAAATCTCGCTTTTTCTCCTAAATCTCTGTGCCTTTATAACTTTACACATGCTATAAACGTATGTGGTCTACGCTTTAGAGGTAACACCGGCTTAAACAAGTGACTGTGATCCCCTAAGCAGCCTGGAAACAAGAATTCATCCACACGTATTGACAAAGGTCACACAGTTGCCATGGCTACCTGGGACCTGGCAAACAGCTTCTTGTGGAAATTACAAAACCCAAAACCGGATAACTCAGTTATTTTCAAAACGTTTCATTCACGTTAGTCACAGCTTATGTTACTTACATTCCTTCGCGTTAATTATCAAACAAACTCTTCTATGTGACCACTAAGTTTCCAGAGATCCCTAAATATCTGTTTCTGCCAAGCAGACTCTTCCTGGCTTGTACAATTACCATCAAAGCTCCTCCAGACAGGCTCACATATCATCCATGAACTCGGCCAAATATCACAGACCATATGTCAAAATTTCTGTGTATATGTCCTAAATATATTTTTAGGCAATTTTTGTTTGGAAGCTAATGTGACTATCAGACAACATTTAGGAAATATCTCCTTTCCTTGGGGCTTTATGCCTCTGTTTATAGATGCCCCTCCATCATCGAACCCAGAGGGGGAAATGTACTTTTTATGGGAGTGATTTTCTTCTCTTTTTCCCCATTTGTTCAGCTGAAAACAGGAAATGAAAAAATGTGAGCAATGGAATTGAACAAACTATAAACTACATCTATTTCTGGCGGGCAGCAGACCTACCTACTATCTTTGCAGTGCTGGGGGACAAATTTCCTGCTTCCGTCTGCTTTTCGCCTAGGCTAGGGTTTCATGTAGTAGATTTCTCTAACATGACAGCCAAGTGCACAAAGACAATATAGAAAATAAAGCAGATGCCAACGCAGGCTGAACCCAAACCAACCGGCTAATATTGCTCTAATTTTTCAGCTTTTTTTTTTCTTACGGAACTAAGCTTGCCATGAATGATACCTCATAGATTTTTCAAATCCTGTATACCACCCCAAAGTAAGAAACCAGAACATTCCATGAACACATGGAGCCCAGTCAGCTGCAGCTCTGACTAAATAGGGGGAGTGGATAGGGAGGAAAGGGAGGCGACTCTGAGAACCTAAATTCCTGACACCAAAATGCAGGTTCTTGAACTAAAGTTAAAAGATATTATTGCAAGGGGCGCCTGGGTGGCTTAGTCGGTTAAGCGTCCGACTTTCACTTAGGTCATGATCTCGCGGTTTGTGGGTTCGAGCCCCGCGTCGGGCTCTGTGCTGACTGCCAGCTTGGAGCCTGGAGCCTGTTTCAGAGTCTGTCACTCCTCTCTGACCCTCCCTGCCACTCACTCTCTCTAGAAATAAATAAAACATTAAAAATTAAAAAAAAAAAAAAAGATATTATTGCAAGAAGACAGAAAACTGAGAATAAGGGACATTTAGCTTTTCGTGGAGGAACAAAAAGACCACGAAGGCCTAAAAAGAAGAGTGCCCTGGGGAGGCAGGGGTACAGAAAGGGAGGCCACAGGTGCAGAAGGTTACTACACCCGGACCAGTTTACTGTAATGGGCTGGATGTGGTTCACAGCTCAGAGAAGAAGAAAAATGTACCTCCTGTGTTTACTTCTTCTAAACCAAATGGGGCCAAAACTCACGGGCGCTCCGTAAAGCGGCCTTTAAGCTTCAAGAACAAAGAAAGAAACTTCTGTGAACCGGCATTTGAACTTAAACCCCCCGCTAAAAACTGTGTCTGTGGCAAAGGAGTTCAAAATGGCTTACAAATGAACTTCTGGAACAAAACCTTTCCCAGGTAAGAGATTTCCTACAAAGTGGCAAAGGGAGGAAAGAAACAACAACAAAAAAGATTATCCCACGAACCAATTTTGCTCTGCTTAGGAAAACCTATAGAGACAAGTTAAAATTGAAAATCCCTCCGAGCCACCAAGGCATACATTTTGGATGAAATAACTTTGGTCCTAGATAGTGATGCATTAGCAAAGTCTTTATGCCGTATATTAAACACCATCACTCGGTTAACACCATGCGCATACCTGCATTTGAATGTATGTAAGTTGTTATGTTGTTTATCGGTAGGTAGTGAGGCCAGAGAACAGAGGTTTGAAACATAAGCTGTGTAAGCGAGTTAATCATTTAAACTGTGATTAGCTCTTCGAATTTTCGTGATAACTTTCTTATCCATCATAATGACAGTCAGGTCACTGTCTGATTTCCCAATTTTAAAGTATTTTGGGGGACTGCCCTAAAATTACCTTGTTTTACTTAGTTGTTAGTTTACCCAAGGGTTTATTATCTGCTTCCCCTGAGAAGAGTGTAAATTCTATGACAGCAGCGACTCCAAATTGTTTACCACTGTATTTCCAGTACCTAGAATCGTACCGTACAGAGGGGTTGTTGAGGGTCTGAATGAACCCTATAATGAATTTTTTTTCCTATACCCATCTTATTAAAAAGGTATGCATGTGGGGTACCTGGGTGGCTCAGTCGGTTAAGCATCCGACTTTGGCTCCGGTCATGATCTCGCGGTCCATGGGTATGAGACCCGCATCGGGCTCTGTGCTGACAGCTAGCTCAGACCCTGGAGCCTGTTTCAGATTCTGTGTCTCCCTCTCTCTCTGATCCTCCCCTGCTCATGCTGTCTCTCTCTCTCTCTCTCTCTCTCTCCCTCTCTCTCTCAGAAATAAATAAAACATTAAAAAAATATATTTTTTAAAAAAGGTATGCATGCTAAAACTACTAAAGGAATATTTGAAACTGTGGTTAATCCGTTAGTTAGGAGTAGCTCAAATTCTAATTACCTCCAAATATCTTTCAACTATCAGTAAATCATTAGCTTGTAAATTTACTACCAATATGGTAACCATCTCAGGCTTTACAAAAGCATTCAGGATCAACAATACTATTCTAAATATAATCCTAGAAGGTAAATATTAAGGAAAGTAATTCCAAGCTATTAGGTTAACTACAGGCCAACACCATCCAACAGTAGAAAGTTCTTGGCTTGAGAACCAAGAAACAGCGATTCTAGTCTAAACATTTACTTACTACTTGTGGGAACTTGTATAGGCCATTTGACCTCTCTGAGCTAAAGCCTCATCTGTAAAATGTCAAGATGGGATGTGATTGCCAAGACCTTTGGTAGCTTTAAAAGCCTATCAGGGCAATAAACTGAAATTATTAGCAGGAGGAAAATTGTACGATGCATATATACATACTAACAACAGAGAACACATACGGTTTTTACCTTATTCCCAAGTACGTAACATCATTTAACACAAAACATCTTCACCAAGAAGCCTTTAAGGTAGCTTTCATTCCTTTTCATTTTAAAGAAAGGGAAACTGAGGCCAAGACACATTAGAGGACTTGCTGGAGGTCTGAGCAGATAGACCTGTACAGCTAAGGACTCCATATGATCTGCCTTCTCCCTTCATCCTCCTGACCCACGTCTTCTGATATCTCTGCCTTCAAGCCCCCTGGACATCTCTCTGGACCCTGAGCACACACAAGCGTGTTCCTATCTCAGACCATTTACACTACTTGCACTCTTTCCTTGGAGCCCTCTTTCCGTGGCTGGCTCCCTTTCTCATGCAGGTCTCAGATCAAAAACGTTTGTATTGCCCTGAACCCTCTAACCAAAGTCATCATGCCATGCGCCAGCTTCTTCTTCCCCATACCTACAACCATCTGAAATGATCTCATCTCATTGCTCATTCACTCATTGATTATTTCCTCCTGTGACTAGAATATAAGTTCCACAAAGGCAGGGATTTTGAATCGTCACCACTGTACCTCCAACAGCTAGAACAGTAGAGGGGACAAAGCATTCATTGTCTACATGAGAAATGAATGTGAGCATCAAGGATAACCTCACAGAAATGAGTTTCCTATATTCAACTTAACTACTCGAAAGTATAAATGCAAAAGCTACTCCCTGGATATATTGAATCCTCTGCTACACCACTTAAGATTTTCAGACAAAGGAGAATTGAGTTTACTGACAATATTTACTGCTCACATTTCTCAGAATTTCTGCTCTTACTGTCAACTCCTATCAAAATAATTATATAAACATCTTGTGTTTTTTTTTTTTTATTAAGTGAGTGCCTTCATTTCAGAGAGGAGTTCGAATCTTTTACTAAGTCACCCAAGAAACTGAGTGACAACATGAGTGCGTCACCAAAAACACTAAGTTCACAGAATCTAACATTTCCAAGAAACCTTCAGTTTTGTATTGAAAGTTATATGCTTGAAGAGCAGAGCAGAAGTGATGTGCAGAGACAGAACGAATAGCAGCCATATTTCATGTCCTTTCTGGGGAAGGCAGTGAAACGTCATTTTACCAGTACGGGAAAAGGTCACAGTGAGCAAGTCTTGAGTACGATCTGTTTTTTTGGGGGTGACTTACAGAACACAGGGAGCCCCAGACTGGAAGGGTATGGAATAGTGGAGGGTCAGAGCTTTCACTGTCCTCACAATTCTCATGCTCGTTTCCATAAATTACTTAAGGTAGCTTAAAATCCATACAAGGTACAAAGAAAAGAGAAAAACAGGATAAGAAATGGCATTAAGGGAAGACGACAATAGAAGAAATCCTCAGAAGCCAGGGCTGAAGTGAGGACTCAAGCTGCCTGTGGATATGGAAACTTGCATCCTTGCTAGATCACATACTGAGCCAACCTCTTCTGGCATTCGGAGCGAGGAGAGCCTTGCCGGGCAGAGCCACGAAGTCCAGGGTTCAGATGAAGCCCAATCAGGTGCATTATCCATTGTGTGGATGGGGAATGTGGCCCAGGACAGGCATTGCCTGGAAATCTAAGAGACTTTCCTCCCGTGGGTCCTCATAAAGATGGCACTATGCGATGCACCAACCCAACAGTATCCTACGCTAAATGCAGCCTCGTGTTTCATAAGACCATTTCAAATAAAATTACTCACTGTAGGCTGCGGCATCGCACTGAAGAAGCAATTCATTAAAAGCAGTTCTTTGAGGGGCCAAGAGCAATAAGCAATTAATGCAGTTCCTGGCAGGACCACATATACTTCCAGTGGTGTGTGTCTGTGTCCTGATGTGTGTGTGCTTGTGCACATACATGTTTATAAACATGCTTTCATTCAAGGGAGCTTTCCAGAGAATTGGAGCAGCAGGGACCTTAAGGTATACTCCCCACCAGCTGGCTGGAACGGAGCAATCCCACGTTGTGCCTTGGCATGGAATGAGACACCTACACTGGGATGGCCTAACACTCTCGTAGGAAGGTTGAGGTGTCCATCCAACAAGGCAGACGGTGAGTAGAAAGGCTCTCAGTCCCAAAGGGAAGAGGCAAGAATTTCCGCAGGATATAATTTTGCAAATACAGATCAAGGGACCCACAGGTCCCCAAAGTTCACCCGCAGAAGGTACCCAGCTGAAAAAAATTAACCTGAAAATCATACATGCAGGCAAACCAATCATGCATGCCTTTTGGCGTTTCTTTTTAAGTCTCGGGAAAGAGCCTCCGAAATGGTTCATCTTGGATAGCAGGTCGTTTCTGTACAGTAGAGGAGAGCTGATTGCCAAGTATACGCCTACAGAATTAAATAAGTTAATGTACTGAATATGATCAAAAATTGTAAGGGACACCTGGCTGGCTCAGTGAGTAGAGTGTGTGACTCTTGATCTCAGAGTTGTGACCTTGAGCTCCACATTAGGTATAGAATACCTAAAACTAAAATCATTAAAAAAGTTATAAGCCAGTTGTATGTTACAGATAGTTTTCAAAAAAAAATAAGTGATGACTTTGGTTTCAGAGGGGTACACGTGAGCTCCTCTGGTCGGCAAGAAATGACATGGCCAGATGTATATTCCAGGCAATGCTGGCTCATGTACGTGCACCATGCACATCCGAAGAATTTGAGTGGACCTCTCTATTCTCTGCTTCATTGTAACACTCTAGAAAAAACAGAATATGTAGCTTATTATTTAATACTGATGTTTTATTTCTGTACTCAAATATCCATTTACGTATATTAATAGAACTACATTAAGTCTTAAATATTTAATATATAATTTTTTTCATAACAGACCCTCTGAACTCCTCTGTAGGAATCTCATGGAGGTCACCATTCATTACATCATTCTCATCATGAGAAGTCTTGCGAAACATCTTTGTCTAGGGTTAGTATGCAAAGTAATTGTACCTCTTGAATAATTGGTCTATTTTTAAACATATAAACTCTGTGAACCGTGGAACTGTCCAGGTTAAAAATTTTCACTTAACTGGTAAAAAGCTTAGTGCTGACTTTTTTCTGTATTTGTAGCAAGTGTGTAGGTTTTTATGATATGCATTTAATATTCTTGTCATTGTTTATCTTTTAAAGTTTTTTTTTAAGTTTTACTTATTTTTTTTTAATTTTAGAGAAAATGCACGCACATGTGCATGCACACAATGTGAGCAACGGAAGGGCAGAGGGAGAGAAACAGAGAGCGAGAATCCCAAGTAGGCTCCACACTCAGCATGGAGCCCGTGGGGTCGTGATCTGAGCAGCAATCAAGAATTGGACACTCAGGGGCGCTTGGGTGGCTTAGTCGGTTAAGCGTCCGACTTTCGCTTAGGTCATGATCTCGCGGTTCGTGGGTTCGAGCCCCGCGTCGAGCTCTGTGCTGACTGCGAGCTCAGAGCCTGGAGCCTGTTTCAGTCTGTGACTCCCTCTCTCTCTGACCCTCCCCTGCTCACGCTGTCTCTCCCTCTCCTAGAAATAAATAAAACATTAAAAAAAAAAATTAAAAAAAAAAAGAATTGGACACTCAACCAGCTGAGCCACCCAGGCACCCCGAGTTTAAATTATTCTTAACATAATTTACTTTGAGTGATGTTTTGCTATATTTTCTTGGTGTGTTTTAAGACTGCTTTATTTTTTCACTTTTTATTTTTTAAAGCAATTTTATTTATTTAAAATTTTTTAAAAATATTTTTTATCTATTTCTGAGAGAGAGAGAGAGAGAGAGAGAGAGAGAGGGTTAGAGAGAGAGGGAGACACAGAATCCGAAGCAGGCTCCAGGATCTGAGCTGCCAGCACAGAGCCCGATGCAGGGCTCGAACCCACAAACTGTGAGATCATGACCTGAGCCGAAGTCAGACGCTTAACCAACTGAGCCACCTAGGCACCCCATAAAGCAGTGTTATTTATTTTTTAAAAGATTTTATTTCCAAGCAATCCCTACACCCAATGTGGGGCTCAGACTCACAACCCTGAGATCAAGAGTCTCATGCTCCACCAACTGAGCCCGCCAGGCGCCTCTTAGGCCTGCTTTAGATGTACAAGAGAATAGACTTGCCAACCTGTTTTCTCTTTACATACAGTATGGGATTAAGTAGCCTGCTTTATTTAAAAAATAAAAGCAAAAACACTGGTGTGTCTTTTAAATCAAATAACTAATAATCTAATCAGTGGAAGGCCTGAAGGACAAGGAAATAAATACATTGTGTACCTATGCTTTTATTACTTTGAAATAGAACTGAAGAAGAGAGCATAACTCTTAAATATCTTAAAATTTAAAAAATAAAATTAAACAGATTTCCCTGAAGGTGTTGGGGTTTTGGTATGCTGCGGGGGGGAGGGGGGGGTGGAGAGGGAAGGGGATGTTTGCTGTTTTATCAAAATCTATCAGACAAAAATCTAACTGTGAAATAAAACAAGATTCAAAATTTTAGAACACATAGAATGTAACTGAGCATTCTATTTGTTTGAATTTCAATCTTTTGTGAAAGTATTTACTCTTAATATCTTAATGTTTTGCCTTATGTAATAAAGAAACCATTTTCTCCAATTATTTTATCACAAAATACCCTTTAAGAGATTTATCATAATATTACTGGATGTTTTGGCAACCTCTAGAACACAGAATGAATTTAGCAGGGACATGAGTATGGTGATATTTGTTAAATCTTCTAATATTTGGTAACTCATAGTGCTCCGATTTATTCACAGTTTGAATCTAAGTATTTAAATAACCTTAAAAGGAGCAGGTCAAATAAAAATATTCAAGGGACAACTTGGTGGCTTACTCGGCTAAGTGTCCAACTGGGCACAGGTCATGATCTCACGGTTCCTGAGTTCAATCCCTGTATATCAAGCTCTGTGCGGTCAGTGCAGAGCCTCTGTAGATCTTCCGTTCCCCACTCTCTCTCACTCTCTCAAAAGTAAATAAACATTAAAAAAATATTCAAATAAATTTCTTAAACTCCCATCTCAAAATTTCTAGTGTAGCAATTTTCTTAACGTGTTTACTGTAACATCAATTTTCTATTTCAATGTTTTTATTGAAAATATTTGATAACATTAATGATTTTGTCTCACTAGATGTACTTCTCAGTTTAAGATACTTTATTTTTTAATGTTTATTTTTAAGACACAGAGAGAGAGAGTGTGTGAGCGTGAGAGGGGCAGAGAGAGAGGGAGACACAGAATCCTAAGCAGGCTCCAGGCTCTGAGCTGTCAGCACAGGGCCCAACGCAGGGCTCAAACTCATGAACTGTGAGATCAGGACCTGAGCCGAAGATGGACGGCCAACCGACTGAGCCACCCAAGGTGTCCCAGTTTAAGATATTTCTTACTTCCACCAAAAGCTTTTCTTTACTGTCCGATACAGTTCCCATCTATGTTGAAGGCCAAATGCAGATATTTCCAGTTCAGAAAATGACATAAGAAAGGAGAAAATATTGTTTATGCAACTGTCCCTTCAAATTTGCAGAGTAAAAGAAACAGCTGAAGGCCCATGAGGCTCAGAGAAAGAGTGGAGGGTCCTTATGGATTCAGCAGTTTTCCCTAATGAACACCATGTTGTTTAAATCTACTGAATTCCCCAAAGTCCGGACATTTTGGTCGACAATCATGACCCAGACAATGTGGACAAGAGGAAACTCATAGAGAAGCAAAAGGAAGCAAATGTGAACAAAAGGAAATTGAGGGCAATTAACCTGTTAAGCAAACACGATGTAATGTCTCAGAAGTAACTGCAATGCTTCTGTACACGACGCCTTCCTATGCTAAGAGGTGCCCCGGAAATAGTTCCTTCATTAGCCAAACCAAGCTTTAGGCAGCAGATGAGAGTATTCTTTGCACTTTTTATGGTGACAAGAGCAGACAGGGCAGGAGTTTAAGGTAATGAGACTAGTTTCACAATCACATGGAAAAACCAATCTCATGGTCTTACAGTCACATTTCACTCAGGACACAGAAGCTGAACTTGGGCTCGAATGTCTGTCTCTCGCATGGTTTTCTTTATGTTTCTGGTTGTTTGTTTCTTAGTTTAAAATCTTATCAATGTACAAGAATATGGTTAAAAAAATCAAGAACTTATGGGGCAATCCTATATAATCAGAATGTATAGAGTAAATTCTGCCTCTGCGGCTCCAGGAATCAGGAAAACGAACCTATGGAAATACATTCATGAGGCCTCAGCAAGTGAACTTGTCAACTGAGCATATAAAGGAAGGGACTCCGGGACTCCGGGGTGGGGGTGGGGACGCTCTGTTTGTTAACCATCTGACTCTTGGCTTTGTCTCAGGTCACGATCTCATGGTTCGTGGGTTTGAGCCCCACATTGAGCTCTGCACTGACAGTGCAGAGCCTGCTTGGGATTCTCTCCCTCTCTCAAAATACACTTAAAAAAGAAAGTAAAGGAGGGCACCTGGTTGGTTCAGTCAGTTAAGCATCTGACTTCAGTTCAGGTCATGATTTCATGGTTTGTGAGCTCGAGCTGTGCTGACAGCTTGGAGCCTGGAGGCTGCTTCAGATTCTGCGTCTCCCTGTTTCTCTGTCCCTCCCCTGTTCGCGCACGCTCTCTCTCTCTCAAAAATAATAAAAAAATGTTTTTAAAAATCCTATAAAAAATAAATGAAGGAAGGAGTGTTACCTGATATCCAGGCACTCTGAGAGCTTAAAATCACTTCATAAATACTGTAATCAATAACAGCAAAATCAGTAAGTGGTGATAAATTAATGGACTTGCCCCAGTGCCACTAATAAAATTTTCACTATAAATAGAAATTGAATTTTTCCATCACCCGAGAAACTATGCACCTCTGCTTAGTACCTGAACTAATTACTTCAAAATAGTTGGATATAGTACATATTTTATTGACCTTTAGCAAAAAGCTATGCACCAACATATGAACCGACTCTGAAATTAAGCATGAAAGATAAAAATGTATATTGAGAAGATTCTTCTTTCAAGCGAGTGCAAAAATAAAAATATAAAATAAACTCCAGCTTCATTCTGGTTTCTACCAACCAGATCTCCGTTGTTCCAATTATTTCTGGAGTTCCAAATTTACAACTAGATAGTTTTCTGATCTCAAAAAACACCCTTAATCGTTTTAGTTCTCTCTCATTTCCCTTGACTCTAGGAGTCTCAAGAAGACAATTGCAGAGATGGAAAAAAATATCAGTTGGCATAGTCTTGTCCACAGAGAAATAGTTGAGGCCTAGAAACCAGAAATTCCCCTAGAAAGGATGAAAAGAGCAAATGTTCTGGAAACAGGCTTATAGAACATGCACATTTAGAAAAGTGTAAAAGAATTGTACCAAGATAAGGAGCAACCCACAGGAGAGAAGCCAAATCAGAATCAATACCACACAAGCTAACTGTTTCGAGAAGCAGGGAATGGTCAAAAATATTGAAATCTATAGAGATGCTATGGAGAATGAACACGGAGCAAAGGCCACTGCATATGGTTAAAAACAGTGTATTAATGATATTCTAGAACAGAGTCTCAGTGAAAACATACAGAATGAATTTCGATCAGAAGGATATAAAGAAGAGACATCAAAATAAGTTGTTGACTACTCATTCTAGAACCGTGGTAGTAAAAGAAATATGACGGTCTCCCCTTTTATGTTCCAAGACCCCCCCAGTGGATGCCTGAAACAATGAACAGTAACGATCCCTATGTACACGTTTTCCTATACATACACACCTATGATAAAGTTTACTTTCTAAGACACGGTACTGATAACTAATAAAAAATAGAACAATTATAACAGTATGCCATAATTAAAGTTAAGTGAATGTGATCTCTCTTTTAAAATATCATACTATACTATACTCACCCTTCCTGTGATGACAGGTAAGATGTTTACATGACGAAATGAAACGAGGTCAAAGACGTGGGCATTGTGATACAGTGTTAGGCTGCTATTGATCTTCCGACAGTGAGCCAGGAGGATCACGTGCTCCCAGGTCTTGGCTGACCACCAGCAATTGAAACTGCAGAAAGTAAAAGCACAGATACTGTGGGGACTACTGTAAAATGCTACACTGGGATAAAATATATCATTATGAGGCATTATTCACATCCCTCCTCAGTTTGCAAAGCTCTTAATCTTTGCCCTAGGTTTATCTACTATTTCTTTATTTCACTGACTTCTTTCATTTCATTACTATTCTAAATATAATATTCTGTGTTATTTAAAAATACTCACTGGGGCTTGTTCACCTCTGTATAGTATAAAGTCCCAAATAGTGACACATTTCAAAAGATCACTTGAGTTACTTTCATTTAAAGGCAATTCAACGATCATGACACTCATGTAGTAAATACCTAACATGGGTCCATGCTAGTTCAATAGTCTTCACAATTAATTATATGATGCTTTATAAACTCTTGTGCTTTGGATTCTGTTTTTAAATTTTAACTCAAGAGTTACATGTAATTCTACTGGATGACCATAATAATATCAAAATGAAATTGAAAAAGTACACCACAAATAAAGTCCAAGGGAAAGTAAAATTCTGTTCAAAAAGTACTGTTTCACGCCATAACTAACATCCTTTTATACTACACATAGAAATAAAATTAATAAGGCATAGTCCTCAAATATCTCTAACAACCCGTCCTATGTACCTGCTATTCCAACCCATGGTTTCTCACTTCTTCTTATAGGAATTTTTAAAAAATTTATTATTTTCATACTTAAGGTTTTTATTGAGTAATGAGTAACCAAAATTATGTACCACGGTCAAATAAGCCAGAATTCTATGGAGTCTTTTATTTTTAAATTCCCATGCCCTATGAAGTAGAAATATTGGCAGTCCACATACATGATCAACTCTGCCATATAATTCTCTATTCACTCGAGTCACAAACATTTATCAACCACGTGTGTTAGGTACCAGCAGTGCAGGCGTGAGTAAGACAGAATATGCAATTCCTAGTTGTATGAAGCACAAGCTCTACAAGGAATTGTTTAGTTCCTGTTCCCCATACACCCCACCCCATCCACTGTGTTTTCATTCCATTTTCTAATTTGCCAGTCTTCACCCCAGTTTGACTTTCCAGAAAGTTCAATATACATTTTTGATTTGAAAAGATTCTGCTTTGTATCTATCCATATAAAACTATACCATTAAAAAAATAATAATTTGGGGAGATTATAAGAGCAATACCTAAATATTGAGGAAAACATGAAAATATAGAGAAAAAAACTTCTTATAGGAATTTTAACTATAAAAGGGCTTAAAAATTGAGAGAGTGTCCATTCAGTTACTTATAAAAAATGAACAGTCACATTATTGCTAGAAGTATACATTGATACATAAGAGATATATTTTAGTCTATATTTTACTGTTATGGAGGGGTGAAGAGAGGAGAGTGACATGGTGGCTAGGTAGAAAAAGGCACTGAGAAAGGTAAACTATCATTTGCTACAGGGTAAAGTAAATTATAGTTCCCCATGACATTTGTTGCTAATTATAACAATCATCTTCCTAGACAACAGAGGGTAATGATACTCAATCAAGAGCAAGTACTCACAATTTCCTCCCCAGGCCCCATAGCCCCACTGGATTCAGCTCGTGGATTCAGCTTCTCCAAGCGTGAACTGGATTGTTCATTCTTGAATTTGTTCTAAACCATCTTTTAACCCTTTTCTCTAGCCCATTGTCAAAGAGCTCTTTGTCTTGGGATTGAGCAATCTGACTGGAAAAAAAAAAAAGACAAAGGGAGAGACAAGAAGGAATCAATTCAAAGTGTAGGAAGATATGCATGAAGAATAAAAGATATAGACCTCTAAAAACAACACACTGTCATAAATACGGTGAAAGCATACCTATGAGTTGACTTATAGGCTGTGTTGAATAATTCTCAAGGCATAATACACAAGACAATTTCTAACTTTGTCTTGAGCCTAAAATATGTCTGAAGCCACCAATTTCAACGCTACCCCTTAAATGGAAAAACACACGTGAAAACATAATGATGGAAGACTAGACAAATACTATCCTAAATAACATTGCTCCTAATTTTCTGGTATGGTTTTCATGTACTTTTATATGTATGTGACGTGCTTACTTAATTCTCATTTGCTGTCTACAATAAAGGCAATTCTTGAAGTACCTAAGCAAATGTAAGTTAACCAGATATTTTCATAAAGCTTGAAATACCATATTGTTTAATACCATAAATGTATAACAGGGGAAACTGTGTGCTCTGACTTTGGGTTGATGAAATATAGACCTCAACCACATCGAGAGAGATACAGCAAATGCTGAACAGAGGTTCTCACTGTTCAGTGAGGACCAAGGCAGAGTACAAATGCAGTAGGTAAAATTTTGAGGAAACGAAATCTTTTGGGTGTCAGAAAACTCTGTGAAAGGTGCCTAATGGATTTAGCTGGATCTGTGATTAAAAGAAACACCCATTCATTACCATCACTGCTGTCATATTCAACATAGCCAGCCCTGCCACCATCATCATCGTCAATATTTATATTCAAAATCTGTACATAGTCTCTAATATCATAAACAATATCATACACTGGGTAATTCACTTGCTAGGGGGTGACCAAGTAAAGCAACGTTTGGAGGCAGGGATGGATACAGTTCATGTTATACTCGAAGCTCACACATTTCCATGGTCCAGAATTTGTATCCATTTTGTGGCTACAGAATTAAGTATAAATATTAATATTTATGATTAAAATATTAATATTTAATATTCATATTTAATATGAAACCAACAAATTGCAAATTTTAAAATGTAAAAGCTGACCAATACCACGAACATAATCAACTCAAGGGAAACAAGTATTTTTATTAATGACCTGTCAGATTACCACTGCAGGAAGTTTTGCCTGCATTTTTTGGGTCCCAACCTCTTTGACTGCCTCTTCTGTAAAGATGCCAGATAGCTAATTTAATTTCTACTTGAACATAGTTAATAACATGTTATTTTCCATTAATAGTTCAGAAATGACTCTTTTTGCTTTTTGATGCGTTTCTCGGTAATTGAAAGTTTTGCTAGTAACTTGGGAAAACCTCTATCAGGTCCTTGTACACATGAGTACAGAATTGAGAACAATTTTGCACAGACAAGTCCTGGATCTATACATTTATACGTTGTAAACCGTATGTTTCTTCCGGTAGCCACACAGGTCTATGCTTAATGCCGCAGGACATGTTCACATGGCCTTGATACTTCCCATCGAGAAACAGGTGAGAACAGTACACAGACATAATCCCAGAAGTCACTCCTAAAACAAGATGACCAACACTGACTTGACTATACAAGAAAGCGAACCACGTAAACTGATACAATGAACCCAGACTAAATGTATCCCTGGTACCTTCTCTTTATGTGATTGCTAAAGTACCATTTGCCATTTAGAAATTTTTGGGGTTGGGGGCACCTGGGTGGCTCAGTTGGTTAAGCACCAACTCTTGGTTTCGGCCCAGGTCATGATCTCACAGCTTGTGAGTTCAAGCCCCGTGTCAGGCTCTGTCCTGCTGGTGTGGAGCCTGCTTGGGATTCTGTCTCTCGCCCTCTCTCTTCTGCCCCTCCCATCCCCCTCAAAATAAATAAATAACAGGGGGCGCCTGGGTGGCTTAGTCGGTTAAGCGTCCGACTTTCGCTCGGGTCATGATCTCGCGGTTCGTGGGTTCGAGCCCCGCGTCGGGCCCTGTGCTGACTGCCAGCTCAGAGCCTGGAGCCTGTTTCAGTCTGTGACTCCCTGTCTCTCTGACCCTCCCCTGCTCACGCTGTCTCTCTCTCTCTCCTAGAAATAAATAAAACGTTAAAAAAATTATAAATAAATAAATAAATAACACTTAAAAAAAGAAACGTTTGGAGCTAATAAATATATTTACTATCCTGATGGTATGAGTGTATGCATATGTCAAAATGTATTAAATTATACACTTTAAATATGTGTCCTTTATTGTATGCCAGTTACAAGGTTGTTTTTGTACATCAAATATCAGTTCAGATCTAATCAGGACACAGAAAACAGTCATCTGAACAGAGAAGTTCTGATATAAATAATAACTATCGATTGAGTTTTGTGAGCTCTCCTCCCTACGGATTTGTAAGGTCACTATACTTTATATGAATGAATGGCATGGTACAAGTAATTTAAGAGTCTTTCATAAATAAAGTCTCCATAACTTAAAAAAGGAATATAATGAAGGGCAATGATAAAAGTGTAAGGAAAACTCTAAAAAACAAAACAAAACAAGGTAAGTTTGAGGAAGAGTATTCGAGGAGGAATAAACTTGAAAGTCATACCTTCTTCAAGCCTGAATACAGACCTCGTTGGAAAAGTTGGTCTTATGGACCACCCCGTGATGGAGGGAAGATAGTTGGGTTACCTAAACCAGAGATGGCCCATAGGTGGGGAGGGGAGGGGAGGGGAAAAGGAGGGGAGGGGAGGGGAGGAAAAAGGAAGGAAGGAAGGAAGGAATGACCAACCACAATCTCACAGTTGCAGGTGAAACAATGCTGATGAATGAGAGTACAAAAGGAGTCAGGTATTGGGGCTACACTCTCTGAAGGGGTGGTGTGCTAAACAAAATAGAGTTTAACGTAGACTTTCAGTCTGGTTCAACATTAAAAATCAAGGTCAGGGGGGCGCCTGGGTGGCTTAGTTGGTTAAGCCAACGTTCGCTAAGGTCATGATCTCCCGGTTCGTGGGTTGGAGCCCCGCATCGGGCTCTGTCCTGACTGCCAGCTCAGAGCCTGGAGCCTGTTTCAGTCTGTGACTCCCTGTCTCTCTGACCCTCCCCTGCTCACGCTGTCTCTCTCTCTCTCTCTCTCTCTCTCTCTGTCTCCTAGAAATAAATAAAATAAAATAAAATCAAGGTCAGGGGCGCCTGGGCTGAGGCTCAGTCAGTTGAACATCTGGCTCTTGATTTGGGCTCAGGTCATGAACTCATGGTTCAGGAGTTCGAGCCCTGCATGGGGCTCTGTGCAGACAGTGCTGAGCCTGGGATTTTCTCTCTCCCCTTCTTTGACCCTCCCCTCAGTTGCACTTTTGGTCTCTCTTAAACTTTAAAAAATTAATAAAAAAAACCCAAGGTCATTCACCGTATGAACTGATGAACACACACACACACACACACACACACACACACACACACACACACACACACACACACATTTGCAATTGGTGCAGGAAAACACCAAGGGCTCGGCCGTGTCCATGTCAGGAAGGCTGCGGAGAGCGACCCCGGGGAACACAGATGGCAAGGGGCTGGTGGGACCCTGTGCAGAGGACGCTGGAGTGCCGGGACGCTGTGGGTCAGAACGGCGGAGTGACACGTGGAGCAGATGGTGCCTGGGTCGACAGGCCCGCAGAGAGTGAGCGCAGCGGCCGGGGCAGTGGCTTCCGAGGGACTGAGTCTTGTGTGGGTTGTGGGGAGGCTGGGGCGGCTGGAGGCTGACAGCCTCGCAGCAGGGCCAAGAGGCGACACAGCGGCACACTGCAACGGCCAGGGCTGCAGCTGAAACCGACCTGAAATGCTACCAGACCTGTGCGCCAACAAGTCAGCCTGCCACAGACGTCTACGCAAGGCAATGGGCATGGACGTATACATCCGTAAGTAGGGGGTGTGCACGGGAGCGTGTGAAGCCCCTTATTCGTGGGATAGACCTTGTACACACACAACAGTGCGTCCCTCCCTCATGCCTCAATTCCCCCTATGGCGATGCACCCAAGCATCCCATGCTCTATTTCCACACGTGGAAACTTCCAAATGAAGATGCATTGTGATGCTGTGTAGCACACGTACCCTGCGCATACAAATGGGCTTTGTACCGCAAGAGAGGAACTCTAAAATTAACAAACTCAAAGCATATACAGGGCTGCTGGCATACCAGCCATCCTCCCCTTTAGAAAGACCTTTGCTCCAGAAAATAAACAAATTGTCTCTGGAGATCCCCCTCCTCTCCCTTCTATATAAGCACCTGGAATATAAACAAATGTAAACCAAGAGCTCTGGGGAGATAAATCGCTATCTGTCTCCGGATATCTCTATCTTTATAGTTCTATTCAATCATCTTTTAACTCAGGTGCCAGAGTGCTTTGCTCAAAAGCTCTCACTGCAAAAATGTGAAAATGTGCATGGAGCATTGACTCCCAACAGGAACCAGGAAGAAAATTCACTCCTCCATAATGTCCTCCAGTGCCTTCTTTTGACAAAGCTTATTATCACAAATGCTGCAAAGGAGAAATGTTTAATGCTCCAATCTCACAGAGCAGGTAAAGAAGAGGAGATTTTAAGCTGAGAGTTAATAAATGAATAACTGGAACACCTAATAAAAATATGATAAACTTTATGCCTGTAAGTTTGAGAGCTAGGTGAAATGGACAAATTCCTAAAAAGAGGCAAACTACTAAAGGCCACAGAAGAAGCAGCAGTCTGTATAACACTGAATCTATTAGGAAATTAAATTTGTAAATTCAAATCTTCCCATAAAAGGACACTATATCCACATGGATTTTTAGTGGTCAGTTCTTTCAAACACTGAGGGAAGAAATAAAACAAATGCCTCAACTAATTTTGTGATAATACATTAGTCTGAACCCCAAATCAAATATATTTCAAGAATAAGTAACTACAGACCAGTATTTCAAGAGAACACAAATGCAACAAGTGTTTAACCCTGTAACAGATAAAATCCAACCATGTGTGTGTGTGTGTGTGTGTCTGTGTGTGTACGCACGTGTGTGTCTGTGTGTTTCTGTGTGTCTGTGTGTATTTAAGAAAATGCTTTATAACTAAGTGGAGTTTATCTCAGAATACCAGTCTGGCTTCACATTAAAAAATCAAAGTCATTGACCACATTAACTGATGAACTGACACACATACAATTGCAACAGATACAGAAAAAAACAATGGCAAAACTCTAATCCATTCCTGGTTTAAAAACAAAAAACAAGAACCCAAAAGAAAACAAACAAAAACCAAAAAACCTCTCAGGAAAGTAGCACCAAAAGAAAAACTCTTCAGCATGGTAATAGACAGCAACAAAAAATGTAGAGTTGACATCATACTTAATGGTGAAATACTTAGTGCTCCTCCTCTAAAATATTAACAAGGAAATGACACCTGCTTTCACCAGATGAAGTCAACATTTTACTGGAGGTTTAAGCCAGTGCAATACGATAAGAAAAAATAAATCAAAGTCATCCAGATTGGAAAGGAAGAATTTAAATTACCATCAATTCCGAATGCCATGATCATCTATATAGAAAATCCTATGAAATCTACCCACAAATATCTAGAATAAAAATCGGGTTTAGCAAGATCATGAGATCCAAGATCAAGACTAAAAAGATGAGGAAAAAGAAGTACTGTAATTTTAGACCGGTAATAAATACTCAGAAAGTGAAACTGAAAGAAGCAATACCATTTATATAAATGTGACAAACAAGAAATATTTAAATACAAATATGACAAAAGATAGACAAAACCTGCATGCTGAGAAATCCAGAACTTTGCAGAGAGAAATTAAAGAGCATCTGAGGAAACGGGAGAGATGCACTGTGTTCACAGAGCAGCAACTCATGGTCGTCAGGTCACCACATGTCCCCAAAGTGATTCAGACACTCGGTGCACTTCCAATAAAAATCTCTGCAGGTTTCCTTCTCGAAACTGACAAGTTGACTCTAAAATTTACATGAAAATTCAAAAAATCTAAAATATACAAAACTACTTTAGGATAAATAAAACAACAAATGTGAAGGATTTATACTAACTTTGAGACTTATTATAAAACTACAGGAATCAAGACAATGTGGAATTAACACATAGGGGAACAAGTGTATCAATGGAACAGAGTTGTTTATTTCAGAAAGAAACCTACACATGCAATCAAATGCTTTTTGACAAATTTTAAGAGACAGGAAGAACAACATTTTAACAAATAGTGCTGGAATAACTGGATATCCACATTGCAAAGAACAAAAAATAACTCTGAACCAAACTTAATACTACATACAAGTTTGTAGAGAAACTATAGCGGGAAACAAAAAACATTGTGAGGTCACGTTATGGTTATTAATTTGGTTTTGGTGAGGGATTCTGTGTGTATCCATGTATCGAAACTTAGCAAATTGTAATTATATACTTAAACTATGAGCAGTTTGTTACATATCAATTATACTTCAATAAAGGTGCTTTAAAAACTAATACATTAATCTATGCTTAATAATTAAGTATCTTTTTAACACATGCGTTCATATATACAAGTGCACATCAGATATATTTAGCAGGATCTCGTATTCATAAAACAGAACGGCTATTGTTGGCCCTCATCACAAATTAATACTAGCATTTTATAAAAGATGAAATACTTCCACATGTGCACATAGTGTTCCTCGTGAAAAAGCACTGTTTGGTGGAAATTAAGAAGAGATTCTGTGTGCTTTGCTGGGCTTCATTTAGTAGAAGAGAATAACAGAGTTGACTGCCCACCGAAGAATTCCTACCATCACCAGAGATGCCTACACAGTCGTTTTCACTGAGGATCAGCAATGACATTGATCCAGCTTTCAGAAATGTAAACTCCCATAATTTGATGTGGGTTACAAGAGCACGTGATGCAGCAGAGTTAATCAGACTCTCCGCTGTAAGGGATTTTAGATAGCATCTAATCAAACCCTCTATATACTCTGAGCGAAGAAACCGAGGTCATATGAAATGATGGGTCCAAGTCTCCGTAATGGCAGAGTCCAATCTAGAATCCCATGTTTCTTGTGGCCAAATTCTGTGCCTTTTTCTTAGTACCCCAACATCATCCTTTGAGAATTTCCCCCCCAAAGATACCCATTAATCATATCCATATATAAAAGCGCCTTCTTACATTATGCTTTATTTAAGTGCATTTTTGTTTAATTATAATGAAAAATATCCCTGCAATCTTTTCTATTGTCAAATCCATCTGCAGGCTCCAGATTTGACCTTTTGGAAAATTAGCTATTTAATTTATACACACTCGGGACAATGTCCCCTGATTTTGTTCCTGTCCCCTTGTAACTCATTTTTCATTATCCGTGGTGAAGACAATAGTCTCTGTCCTTCATCTGGAATAATTGTTTTGAAACCCTCTTTTAAAACAAAAGCATCAGGTTAAGAGTAGTTTTGGTAACAATAGACTCTTTAAATATAAGAAAAATATGCAAATCCCAGGAACCTCTTAATCATATTAGTGCAATCCAGGTAGAATTAAATTAATTTTATATTTAACTACTTTTTTTCCTTTCTGCTTTCAAAAGCATTTCAAGCTCACTAAAGAAATTGCAGAAAACAGAAAAAAGCTTTAGAAAGATAAAAATCACCCATAAGCTGATCAACCAGGTAGAGCCATTATTAATATCTGGCATTTACTCAATTGCATAATTAGATCAATACACATGTAACAAAAGATATTTAACTAAAAAGCTATAGATATAATTATCAAGATAGAAATCTTATCACATATAAATTTTGTATCTTTTTTCAATTAACATGGAATCCTTTTCCAGCCACTAAAGTTATTTGGAATATCATTCTTAAGAAATGCACATTGTTCAACCATACAGCTACAGTATTATTTCATCTTTCTCTCATTGCTGGATATACATGTACTTTTTAAGCTTTTATATGAGGCCAACTAGATGCATGTCAATCTTTGTTAATAAGCATTTCTGATTTTTTTTTCCATAGGATATATTTCTGGACACTTTTTTAAAAGTTGAAAATTTGCCAACAGTAGGTGATCATATAGGCTAATTCAAGCCTACAGAAAGTTCTTCTTTAGAAAGAATGTGTGCCAAGTGCGCTTGGAAAGTAAGCATGGAATGCATATAAAATGTCTTTTCCACGCATAAGTAACTAGCAGAAATAGCAGCTAATTTTAAACATTTTGCTTTATTTCCCTTTATAGGAATAGTGGAATAATATTTGCACACAAATGCCCAGTATCTGGACATTAGGGTGGATGTGAAACTGAAAAACTGTCATTGCCTAAAAGAGTAGTTCCTAGAAGATCTATTTAAGATAAATTTTTAATAAAGGCATAAGCACATGGTGTCGCCATGGTGATAAAAGGAAGCTGGGAATACCGTCTGATGGAATATAGGTTGAATAAAAAATAGGTTGGTGATACAGTTGAAGAGGTTCAGCTCAAGAAAGGATCAGAAGGAAAGCAGAGGGGTTCTCTAATGAAGGGGAGAAAAGTAAAAAGTCACAGAGGTATTAGTTTCCAATTAAATCATGTAAACGCCATATTTAATTTTCTTTCTCAGTTTGTGCGTACTTACTAAACCTCGGGCCAGCTGAGGAATCTATAGTTCATCTTCCTCGCACTACGTGGGCAAATTTCAAAAACGAGACAAAACAATCTTTTCCAAGGATGCCTCTTACAAGGTACCGCGTGGCTTTGTTGCCACTGAACGCTAATTCTACTGGGGCAAAGGGATGGTAATGGGGAGCCTGCTCTCCACCTCAAGCTGTTGGCTACCCTCAGACATTCTCAAGGTATAATGAGACCACGGCCTAAGAAGATAGAACAAAAGAGAGCCTTAGAGAGAAATAATGATTCTTCCCCCCTGCTCATTCCTGGGGCTGAGAATCTGTGTGGATGTTGTATAGGCATAATCAGCTGGAAAAAATGTTATGGTTTTTTTTTCCTCCCCTTCAAAGGAGCAGTGGAATAGGAAGATGGCCAAGAACGTGGGGCTGGATGCTGCGCCTTTCACTTCGGAGAAATCTGTGATCAGGACAAAGGTACTTAAGTTCTCAAAGTCTTAGATTCTTCATCTGTTGAATGAGGTGAATACCTTACAGATGTGCTGTGGGATGAAAGTACCTCGTAGAGCACCTAGTGCATAATGTACGCCTGATAAATTATAGCATTTTTAGTGCTATGTATGAATTAGCTTGGGAGATACAGAAATATTTCTCAAGTATCATCAATTTACAATTCTATGGTAGAAAATGGATCACAGTTTAAAAGAGTATGATAAATACGGGGGAGGGGACTTTTTAGTTAATGCCTTTTTATTTTTCTTAAGTATTTCGATTGTGCTTGCTTTATGTACATTTGCAGACTGAGGATTCTGCTACAATCACATTTCAACCCTTAGAACTGTGCTGTCTCAACCTAATATGTCCAAAATTCTGTTTAAGATGAGGAACTAAATCAGTACTTCCCACACATTAATGTTCATATGAAGTCGCCTGGGAAATCTTACGAAAGCCCAGATTTTGATTCCGGGTCTCTAACAAGTCTATAGTTGATGATGATGGGCTAGCTTGTTCACCACACACTGAGGCAGGACTGAACCACGGGGTGCCTGGGGAGCCCCAAGGGACATCTGGCAACACCTGGAGACATTTTTTGTTCTCACAACTGGGGGAGGCGCTGCCGGCATCTGGTGGGTAGAGGCCAGGGTACTGCTCGACATACGCTCATGCACAGGACAATCCCAACCACCAAGAATTACTGCCTAAAATGTCACTGATGTCCAAAATCGCAGCAGTGCCAAGGTTGAAAAACTTGGACCAAACAAATCAAAGGATCTTTTCCAGTTAATGTAAATATACTGTTAGGAGGAATAAAATCTATAGAGTTTTATTCATATCTAGGTTCATCGAAAGAAGAACAGAACAGACAAGAAAAGACTGACGATGGGGGAGAGGGAGGGCTGAGGAATGGGGCTGGAACCATTACAAATGTGTGTCCATACCTAAATAATGAACCACAATGGAAGCCACAGAACCCACAAGGGGTCATTCCAACCCAGTACACCCCCCAGGATTGGGGCTATCATTCTGGCATGTGGACTGATAGTTTTGAGGCCACAGACCCTGGACATAAATGAGCAGCAGGTAGGCATGAAGTCCACAAAGCGATCTGCCCTGAGTAGACACAGAGAGCTGCCTGGATAAACAGGAACACAGCACCTGCTGACCATAGGCGTGAGGCCTATGTTCCGTCTACCTGTAGAGACCAGGCCAAACCCCATCAAAATGGCTCTACAATCTAGACATAAGCTCAATGTCCCACACCGCCCTTTTCTAAAATGACTTTCTCCTCGACTGGCATTTCACAAATTATTATTTGACAAACTACCTCTTGACAGAATGAAATCTACCAACATGTTTATCAATAATCTTTTTTTTCCCTGAATTTTCTTTTACATTCATCAAGTTTACTTTTACACGTTGCCTTGAAGATTTCACATAGATATTTTCATTAGGAAAATCGTGATCAACACCCACTGTATTAAGAATTTAATTGACCCACTTGGGCAATCATTCATGGAACAAAATAATTTATCTTAGAGCAAGAGAAAGATAAAAGACAGGGGTTGGAGTTTAAACAGCAGACAAATCAAAACTACAGAGAGGGTTTATCATTTCTAAACGGTGTGGCGAACACTCCTTGGAAAGAAGAAAGGGGCTCGTTTTCTGAATGTAAAACTGATCTCGGTGGAGACCTGAAGGCTGCTGTACAGAGCAGGACACTTACCTGTTTTCATGCGACTTGCAATCTAAGGCCATACCACCCTGAATGTGCCCGATCCGGTCTGATATCATGCCACATCCCAGGCATCCAAACATGGCACCCCCACGGCTAAAGTGGGGGTAACAAGTGCCCTGTCTCAGTTTCTCCAGCAGAAATATAAGGTGCGTTTCCTGTGTTTGATGTCTGGTGTATTCAGAGGCATAAAAGTGAACTAGCCCACATACAACCTAGTAGATGCTGGACAGTAACAACTAGTAAACTCTGGAGGAAGTTATACTTTTTGGTGTTTGCACATAAGATCAAAGTGTTTTTAAAACAGCCTCAGACAAAAAGGAGAGTATCAATGGGATTCAGAAATGGAGGCTAATAACAGTGTATGTGTATTCCAAAATTTGAAGATCGTATCTATATAGATTAACTTCAATAAGGTCCGGAAAATACAAAAACGTTATCTCCTTTATATACTCTGTCCTTTCTCCAATTTCCAAGTCAGTTAATCAGTATTATTAAGCACATGTTATGTTGAACAGGACCAGGTCTGTAACCAAATGCTCTGATGGAAAAAAGCCTAAATTCCTTTTAAATGACATGGAGTGAAGGTCCTGGGAGTGAATCATTTGTGATGATTTCTTTTTTCGAATCTACTGAGAGAAAGGGAGTAAAAAGACCTAAGACCTGAAGATGTGCCTTCTTCATTTGTTTTGCTGGTTAGTGGAAATGCAGAAGCAGCCTTATTTTAAAATCTGTTATGAGCTTACCACCATTGGTTAATAACAGTTGTGGGCAGTTTCTGAAATCTGTCCAAACTTCGTAACAGATGAAATGATGAGGCCTCTATGCTAATTAAAGTTAAATGTGTCTCCCTTGTCACATAACACTGATTTATCCTTGAAGAACTGGTCAATTTCAAGGCCAAGGAAGCCCCCAACTGAAAGAGAAACGCTTCCTTAAAGAGGGAGATTCTCCAGTGCCCTATTAAATCTGTCTTTATATTCACCCATCCATACCTAGCTCTCCTATAATTAAATCAAGAGACTTAGGAATCTAACTGCTATCTGCAAATTCTAAACGAATTCCTTAAGTGGTCTTTGCAGGAAAACCTGGGGCTTTTGAAATGGAACAATTAGAGTGAGGCGGCCTCACCTTATTTACAAGCCCGGAGCAAAAGCAGGTTTAGGCTGTGTGTCAACACCAACCATTGTTCTTATTAGGGTACAATTTTCACGACGTTTTTTAAGAATGTAAAAGGAGGTGAGTTGGAACATGCAATTCTAATTCCTTTTAGGGCTTATCACTCTTCAAACATTCAATAGCCACCCTTAATACCATTACCTCTGGGACAACATCTGAGTAGGGCCCCTCAATCTAACAACAAGAGACAGCCAGAGAAAGAGTGCGGTTTAAAAGCCTGGTTAAAGATTAACACAAACAGTAATAAGAAGGTTCTTTAGGAAAGAATCAGGACAGCTGCACAGAATCCCAGCTACCTGCTGAGGGTTGCTAAGCAACTTGGGCCTAGCACTGCCCCAAGGGTATTTTACTTTACAATTAGGATTTTTGAAGGGGGATGTGGGGGAGGAGGAGGGGGCGATTCCTAGTGAAACTGATGTAGAGCCATATATATAGATCCATGTTGTTGTGTTATTTTCTTTTTTTTAATAGGAAAATGGTGTCACTCCGTTCTTTCAAAGGGAGAGTACTCGCCGATAAAAGCAGATTTCTTTTTTTTGGTATGCAACTGACAAAAATCTAGCAATAATATGGAGTTTTAAAAGTGACATTTTGACTCTAAGGGAGGAATTATTTGCAATTTGTTTTGAACAGAAGCTTAGTTCATGTCAGATGTGAACCTCCAGACAATCATTAGTTTAAACTGCCTGCTATGTGTTTAAAAATTTCAGTCAATTTAGGGCTGATCTGAATTGCAAATGTGATGGTAATAAGCCATTAGGGAGCTGCATATCTTTTTTTTTTTTGCACTTACAACCCTCTGCTTTAAGGAGCAGCAACTACACTGAAATATGAAAATATCATTTTAATCATGCGCACTGTCGACAAACACAGAAAGGCCAAAGACTCAGAAGTGGGAAAGTGGCATTTGGAGGCTGAAAACAAGAAACTGGACACGAACGAAGAAACAGATATAACCTTTACTTTAAATTATATACAGTATTAAGATTTTCCAAAAAACAAATATTCAGTTTTGCTGGTAACGCAACACGCATCCCCAAGCCCGACATCTGGATAAAATTTATTTTCTTTGGATTTTGGAATTAGGGAACGTTAGCCCAAACCTTTTATGAGGTCGCTTGGGAAATCAAGAGAAGAGCTTCTTTGGTCAGATTTCAGCTTTCAGTATAAATAATGAATTTTAAAGGGTGCTTATCAATAAAAATTCTTCTTTAAACCGCCTATTTCAGTTTTCTGAAACACTATGGGTTTTGGGAGTCCCAAAGCGGTCAATATCAAGAGGTATCTTATTCTCACATAAATGTTCCGGTTCAGAAGCTGACACGTTAGTGCAAAAATGAGATGATGAAAAATTTCAGTCCATCCTTGGATCTCTCCGTTGGCAGCTATATATTTAAGTGAAGAGAGAATGCAATTGGAAAAAAAAGGAGGTGAGCTCCCCACATTCAGTGAATAAGACACATTTTCTTCATTCTTAACTGCCTGTTTTAAAAACCATTTGATTTCTAAGCTAAGACCATTGCAAAGAAAGGCTGATAACTGATCCACCAGCCATGTGAAATCATTCAGCATATTTCCGTTAGCCTCTACATAAACCCGTTTCTACCCCTCTGAATTCACTAAAATTTGGTACTTGGCTTTGTTTCAACTGTATTAATAGGACCCCAGAAGTTTCTTCTCTGTCACTTGCCAAAATCTTTGGGAAATATGGAAACTTATGAGTAATGCATTCATGACATGTTTTCTCTCCACAAGTTAAATATTTGCTAAGATAAAGATAAAGTGTAACATCATTGGTAAATATAGCACAAAATGATAGAATTTGAGACCCAGGGGAAAGATCTCAGTTAGAATTTAACCCCAGTGAGCCTTCATCACCCAGAAGGTCAGGGCTCCGGCCAATCCCAATGTTTGTTTATATCCTTGAGAATGAGAGATAAGAGCAGGGTCCCTGTGAGGTGAGTTATAATGGGGGACAAAGGAACCCACAAGTGTCAGCTTGCAGGCCACGTCTGGACTCCACAAAAATATAGATTTTTTTTACAAGAAAAAGAATTCTCAGAAATAACAGCCCTTCTTTTCCATACGGCCTCACTTCAGCTGGTTATAAATTATGCCTCCCTGAGCTACCATTGGAATGGGGAGAGGCCCCAGCTCCCTTCAAGCCAGAAGTGGGAAGGAGAAATGGAGCCACTCATGCATATGAATGAGGAAGGTGAAGCCGAATCCGAAAAGGGATTTTCCGGACTGACCTGCATCTCTTCTTTCTTCACTCACACACTCCCTCACTCCACAAATATTTACTGAGCCCCCTTGGTGCGTGTGGGATTGTGCTACGCGCGTCAGGGGAATAGGGATGGATTTGGAGGATGAGTCCGCACACCTAGAAAGTGCCAAGAGAAACACAGCCTTTACGTGAATAAATACGGTAAAAGATGGCGGTGAAAACTGTCCACAGGCGGGGTGCTAGGAGGGAGGCCTAGGTGGGCCGATTTCGCACCCGTGTTAGTAACGGTGGCTGCAGAGTCCGCAAGCCTGAAGGTGCAGGCATTCTCTGACAGAACGAGGGACTTTGTCTTCTCCACAAAAGCTGTTTTAAATCTCCTCAACTCTCTAAAACCTCGAACTCACCACGCTTTCCCCTCCCTCGCAATAAATGACCTCGCTTCCCACCCCGCAGAGAAAATGGACTCCATCAGCTGGAAACCCACTCAGCTTCCTGTCAGCGGCCTACACACCCATCAGCACCCAAACCCATCAACGCTCTCTTCTCTCTTCCCTCCCACAGGCTCCTAGGCCTGAGTGTTCTGAAAAGCCAATGCACGTCTCTGCTTTGGGTCCCGTCAACTTAGGACCCTCTCCCCAGAGACCTTACGGATTCCTTCCCTGATCCTGTCCTGCAACTTCAAATGCTCCTCTTTGCTGCCTAATACTCATGTCTCAGGGCGCCTGGGTGGCTCACTTGATTGGGTGTCGTACTTCGCCTCAGGCCATGATCTCAGTGCTCATGGGTTCAAGTCCACAGCAGGCTCTGTGCTGACAGCTCAGAGCCTGCAGCCTGCTTCGGATTCTGTGTCTCCCTCCCTCTCTGCCCCTCACCTGCTCGTGCTGTCTCTGTCTCTCTCTCTCAAAAATAAACAAACATTAAAAAAAATTTTTAATAAAGTAAAAAATTTTAAAAATGAAAAAAAAGAAGTACACAAGTCTCTACCATCTTAACAGCAACAAAAACAAAACCTTCCTCAAAACACCTTTCTCTTTCTATAGATCCCGTACTCTCTGTCCTCTCTTCTATGATCGCCCCTTGTCACATGTACTTTTTTCAGTTAAAACAATTAAAATCAATTAAAACCTAACACTCCGTTCCTCGGTGGCTCCAGCCACATCTCGGGTGGCTAATGTGACCAACCAGAGGCGAGCGCGAGCTTAGAACTTCGCCGCCGTCGCGTAAGTTCTACCGCTAGAGTTTGCCTTCTTTTCCATCCATCTTGTCCCTCATTAGCCAAAGTACACGGGCAACTCTCTGCGCGGACACTGCGCTCTTCCCCCCTCTGTCCTCAGGTCGCAGCAATACGACTTGTTCCCAATCCTGCACCGAAGCTGCCACCGCCAAGGTCATCAACCCCTCACGCAACTCAAAGCCAGACACATGCCCTGGATCTTCGCTGTCCCGATGAAACGGTAGCTACCAGATACCTAGGAAGACTATTTAAAACTTTCTTTTTTTAATATTTTTATTTATTTCCAGGAGAGAGAGAGAGAGAGAGACAGCGTGAGCAGGGGAGGGTCAGAGAGAGAGGGAGTCACAGACTCTGAAACAGGCTCCAGGCTCTGAGCTGGCAGTCAGCACAGAGCCCGACGCGGGGCTCGAACCCACGAACCGTGAGATCATGACCTAAGCGAAAGAACTATTTAAAATGTTCTCATTTCAGGGCGCCTGGGTGGCTTAGTCGGTTAAGCGTCCGACTTTCGCTTAGGTCATGATCTCGCGGTTCGTGGTTCGAGCCCCACATCGGGCTCTGTGCTGACTGCCAGCTCAGAGCCTGGAGCCTGTTTCAGTCTGTGACTCCCTCTCTCTCTGACCCTCCCCTGCTCACGCTGTCTCTCTCTCCTAAAAATAAATAAAAAAACATAAAAAATTTAAAAAAAAAAAGAAAAAAAAATGTTCTCATTTATTGGCCCCCGCTTTTTTCTCTCACCTCTTTGACTGCCCTTTCCTGGTCTTCATTCATGGACTTTGTTTGCTCTGCACAACACACAAATACCTTTGCTCCTCATTGCTACCTTGAGGTCTCTACTCTCTTCCCCTTCCAGTATTTCCTTGGAAGACCTCACCCCCTTCCAGGTCCTTCAGTGAGCATCCATACCCCCACAACTTCCATACCTAGACCTCTCCCTTGAGCTATATACCATATACACGTGAATGGTGGGACATTTCAACCTCCTATTCAGTATGGCCCCAAATGAAGCTTATTTACTGCTCAAGTCTATTCCTTTTCCTTTAAAACTTACAGCATTGAATGACATCACTTTACCCAAGGTAAAATCTAGGACTTCGCTCTTTGACAAGATTGCTCACAATTCCAATTACTTCTTCCTTTTGTTTATCTACCCATCCCTCCTCATTTCTAATCCATGTGACCCACCCCTCTCACCAGAATTCCTAGTACAGTATCCCTGTGAGCCACTCTTCTGTCTTGTCTTCTTCCAAGCTACATTTCCCACTGGAGTCAAAATTATCTGTAAAACCAACCAACCAAAATATATAAATAACCTTCCCTGCAAGCCCTCAGTGGTTTCTAATCACCCTTAGGATAAAGTCCAAGAGTGTCATGCGATTGGGAAAGCCCTGCCCCTCTGTCTCCCCTATGGCAAACTCAGACTACACCGCACCAACCCGTCATGTCCCATGGGCTTCCTCAGCTTGGGTCCTTGACTGGAGTACTCACCACACCCAACCACTTAAACTTGCTTACCCTTGTGGCCTCATTTATGAAGTTACTTCCCTGAGGAAGCCTTCCCAATCCTACAAGTCTAGGTTAGGGGCCCTTCCATTCTGACATCATAATACTACCTCAAATAGAATGGATTATATCCCCAATTTCTTTGGCCAAGGATTCTGTGGCCCAAGAATTCAAGAAGAGCTCAGCTGGATAGTGCCCGCTCAGGAACTTTCCCATGGCTTCAGTCAGAAAGTGGCTGTTGCTAGAATATCACGAGAGATGTAACCGTTTGGGGGTGGCCTGAAATCTCTTGTGCTCTTCAAGAAGCCTCAGGAGCTCTCCCTGTGGTGTCTCCACCTGTGCTAGCTTGAGGCTTCCTCATGGCGTGGATGCCTTGGGACAGATGGACCCTTTCTTCACACAGGGACTAAAGACCTCAAGAGGAGAAGTTCCGCCCAGCAAGGTGGAATCCGTGACTCTTCCTGGCCTCGCCTCAGGACTTAACACATCGCCTCCCCACACCCTACTGGCTATCGCAAGTCATAAGCCAGCCCAGACTTGAGGGGGAGGGGCCTAGATGTCAGCCCCTGAACGCAGAGTGTTGAGGTCACAATGCAGATGAGCAGGTGAGATGGGAGTACACTGTTGCTGTGTTAGAAAACGCAATCTGGGGGTGCCTGGGTGGCTTAGTCGGTTAAGCGTCCGACTTTCGCTTAGGTCATGATCTCGCGGTTTGTGGGTTCGAGCCCCGCGTCGGGCTCTGTGCTGACTGCCAGCTTGGAGCCTGGAGCCTGTTTCAGTCTGTGACTCCCTCTCTCTCTGACCCTCCCCTGCTCAGGCTGTCTGTCTCTCTCTCTCCTAGGAAAAAAAAAAATTAAAAAAAAAATAAAACGCAATCTGCCACACTTACCTACATTTTCTCTGCAACGCACAGAATTCTTATCACAGTATTAAATACATGCTGCAGTAATTGTTTGTCTATGTGTACTTTTAGTCAGTACTAATATGTACCATCATTTTACAGCTGGGGACACTGAGGATCAGAAAGGTGAGGTAAACTGACAGAGATCACCTATCCAGTCAGTGAAACTGTGGAGTCTGGACAGGAGCTCAAGACTTCTGGAGCATTCTGTCTGAATTATATTATTCTCTAAACATCTCGATCCACTTCTCAATCTTTGGAATCTAACACCTATGTTCCCACTCCACCTCTAATAGAATCAGATGATCAGTAAATCTGAGGAGCGCAGTTTTAATGTGCCTGGTACCTGGAGGCTCCCCACTGTTTGTGAGGATATGTAGTGTGGTCACAGAAAATCAGAGGCAATACATCTGCCATATCACCCATTCCCAGGGCTACAGCATTTCTAAGACAGCAACTTCTGGATGAATCCACACACGGAGTGCATTAATAGACTATTCTGTACACATTCCGCTACCTTCGTTTCCACCGCAACATCACATTGGTAAGTGCTTGGAGTCTGGGAGGTCTCTGAGCCTATACTTGCTGGGATGGCATGAAGCCTTCTCATCCTTCATCTAGTCCACCTCCTGCTACAACTTTCGGGTTCCCAAGGTCACAGAAATGGGTTCTCTTGGAGACGTGCTAGCGGCCCTTCCCAGAGCTGGTAGCAGCTCGGCCATCAGGAAAGTGGGCGCACTGCCTTGGCTGTCTCTGGCAGGGTCACACTGCAAGCTACGAAGCTAACTCTCTGTCGTGGCCACTCTCTCACCTTCTACCAGTGGGGCCACGTGGATGCTCACCTCTAGAACTCCAAAGTTCCACAACTTATAACGAAAAATTATCTTATTGATTAACTTAAGGTGGGGAGTGATAGCCATAGCTTGGGTTAGTAGAGCTGGGAAAAGGCAATGTATCTCTTCCTGAAGGGATTTATTTCCTCCTCCCTCCTCTTCCTCATGCCTGAAGTATAGATGACCTACAATGTTATATGAGTTTCAAGTGTACAACATAGTGATTGGACAATTCTCAAGGTTTACCACGACAAGTGTAGTCTCCACGCAATGTCACTACAAGGTTATTCACTATATTCCCTATGCTCTACTTTTTGTCAACGTGACCTACTTGATTTATAACAGGAAGTTTGTACCTCTTAACCCCTTTCACCTAGTCACCCACCTCCCAGCAACACCCCCTTTGGCAACCATTAGTGTGTTCTCTGTATTTAAGAGTCTAGTTTGTCTGTTCGTTTTATTTCACATACAGTGAAATCATATACAGTAAAGCCTTGGGTTGCGAGTAACTTGTTCTGCGAGTGTTCTACAGAACAAGCATGCATTTCTCATACATTTTAACTTGAGAGATGAGTGATGACTTGCACTACGAGGTGGTACATGATGATGAACATCACATAATCACCAACGGGCCACTGGTTCTTCTCCCTCCCTCCCTGCCTCTCTCTCTCTCAGCATTTGTGGGTGATTGTCTCCCATGCTCAGATGCTCAGTCTCAGCCCGTGGTGTTTGGCAGAAATCCGTGATTTTTCAGAATGCTGGAAGGTGCCCACAACTGGCACTAGTGTATTTTTGTCACTTTCAAAGCACCTACGGACAGTCCTCTGCTTTTCCAGACAAGAGTAAGCTTAGGAATGCTTTGCTTCATCCTAGGGCAGGCTGCCTGCAGACAGAGACCATTTCCTGTGCTGCCTTATCGCCAGTTACATTAAATAGAGTAAACAAGAGTTTACTAGTACTGCACTGTAGTCAGCATCCCTGTGAGCGTGTACAGTGGCCCTCATGCAGAAGAAGATTCCACTGGGCCAAGAGGTAGCAGTGATTCTGTTAGTGATAGCGAAAGTCGTCCTACACGATAACCCTCCTCTCTCATCTCCCTCACACTAGCCACAAAGGCTTTCAAAGTGAAGTGTAGGTTAATTTGTTGATTTTCCTTTATATTTTGTATATTCTTTATTATTTTGTATTAGATTACAGTATCGTACTCATTTTTATATGAATATTTTTTGGGGATCGTGGAACAAATCATCTGAATTTCCAGTATTTCTTATGGGGAAATACACCTTGATATACAAGTGCCTTGGATTACAAGCACATTTTCGGAACGAATTATGCTCACAAACCAAGGTTTTACTGTATCTGTCTTTCTCTGCCTTACTTCACTTACCCCATGCTTTACTATTCTTAGCCTCTTCCTCTCCAGACACATATCTAATGTTGAAGAATCTCCTCTCTCTAGTCCTAACGCCTAACTTATCTACCATCCCAGGATCAATCACTGCACAGGAAACTGGACAATGCGAATTTTAAACCATAGTCCGAGGAAACAGTCACACACATAACAATATGAGCTCAGTATTTAAAAAGATGTATTTACCCACATCACTCCCATTAGGTTGGCTACTGTAAAATGAAACAAAATAACAAGTACTGAGGAGGAGATGGAGAATCTGTAACCCTTGGGCACTGCTGGTACCCATGTAACATGGCTTGGCCACTTGGAGAAGAAAGTTATGGTAATGCCTCAAATATTTAAAAATAGAATTAGCCTATTAGCCAGCAATTCTGCTTCTGAATATATAGCCCAAAGAACTGAACACCAGGACTCCAAGATATTTTGGTACTCTTGTTCACGGTAGGTGGAAACAACCAAGTTTCCATTGACAGATGGATGGAAACTGGAATGTGGTGTGTAGAGACCTTGAAGACACTATGGAGATAGAATAGCTATGACAGTAAAGTTTATGTTGTGTGCATTTTCCCACAATATACACACACACATACACAAAGAGAGACACACAAATACAGAGAGACTTCTGGGCTTAGAACTGGGCTAAGCATTCTGATGGAGTTGCTTCATCTAATCCTCACAAAGAACCAAGAGATATTACCATTATCACCATTTCACAGATGTAGAAACTGAAGCTGTGATTACCTGATTTACTCAAGGTTATGCAAGTAGGAAGCGCAGGCCCCAAGACGCAAACCCAGGTTCCCTAGCACTAAACCTCACAATATCCACTATTCTAACACTTTGTGACCCACACTATTTGGTGCTAATGTCATCTTGTTAACCGAGCAAATCAAGACCCTTACCCATTCAAATTGGCAAGGTCACTCTGTAACCTTGGACTAAGAGCAGGGCATTTAGAATCATCTATCATTTCTGCCTCTCAAAGAGTGTAGTTTTTGTGAATCATGGTGATGCAAGCCCAGAATATATTTTTGGTTATGATGAACGTTCATAATTTTTGTGGAGGACATACTGCATTTTAAGTTTGCCTCAGATATTCTACATATTTATTACAACATTCCTGTATGGTGATATACTTATTTTCATTCATAAGATAATGGAACTGAGGCCTGGTACAGTTAAGCAACTAGGTCACACAGCTATCAAAAATGTAAGTTGAATTTTACTTTTTTAATTCAAATTGTTTCCCACTAAGTCATAGTTGTCTGACATTCAATGCACACATAAGCACCTTACTTTCCCATTCTGAAATTCGGCTTTGGCCTCAAGTAACCTTTCATATATTATTAAAGTCTTGTTATTGTTCATGTGATATGTAGGTTTTGAAAAACACCTCTCAAAAAATATATTTTCATCAGTTATCTTACCAGTGGATTAGCAAGCTGGACTATTGAACTCTGGATTTTGACATTTTCTAAATCTTTTATTCTATTCTGCAAGTGCATTAAGATGAGAAGCGTCATCAGACAGATCGAGAAGGAGATTGGACGTAATTAATAGTCTGATTCAGAGAGGCAAGAAGTTTCCTTCTAACTTCAATGTCCCACTACGGCCTCCTCGGTCTTGCCTTAGAAATTCAGCCTCTTAAATCTTACTTTTCACATAACATACTCATGACAGCATTTATTATTAATGATCATCTGTGAGTTATGAAGGATAAAGTCATGTGAATGGAATCCAAACGTCAAACAACAGCCTCTCAGAAGCAACTGAGCCTCCTCCAACTGTAGCAGAGCGTGGGGAGCGAGCTAACAACGAGGGTTGAGGAAAACGTTCTGCTTCGGCGAGCGATTTCGTCTCCAAGAACCAGCACCAACAATGTTAATGGAGGGGAGAAGCAAAGAAATGGTCACAGTATTAGAAAGTCGCCACGGTCAGTCTCACAACAGGTCACCTATATGTATAACCCTGAACTTTTAATCAGAGGAATTCTGAAGGCTTGGAAGCAGACACATTCCTTCATCTAACAATTCCTGGCTTCTTGGTGTTGGCAAAGCCAGTCGGGTCTATAACGGTCAAATGTGCTGCACTCCTGTCAGACTTTCCAGGGTGGGTAAAAGTCAATAATTTTCACCTTAATCCTGAGGGCACAGTGTGTTCAAGCTGGAAATCTACTCCATATGTTCGTGATATAATTTCACAGGAGTCCTTAGAAGATTTCACCAGGGAGCTCTGTGAGATTTCCAAATCTCCCCGGTCGCAGGGGTTTGTTTGAACCATTAAAATTAAAAATGAGAATATCGTTGGTAAAAAAAATAAAATAAAATAAAAAAATAAACACAGTGACCCTTATTGGGAATGTAGTAGATACCAAGCAGTACTGCATTTAAATTGTCACCACCATCCAGTGAACTGGATGGCCCGGTCCCCATTTTTCAGACACCGAGGCACAGATGGATAAACGGCTTCCTCAAATGTGTCCAGCTGGTATATGACCGGAGTCGAACAGAGCTGACTCCAAAACTCCCATCCTTTGACTCTATCACAGTGTTCCCACACCAGGTGTCTTTTCAGACACATGAAATGATAGGTATTCTGCTCGAAATATGGAATATGCCCTTGTGTAGAAGGAAATGAAGGCCAGCAACATGCTTTCGGTCACCTAGCCAGTGTCTCAGCTGACCTCGCCAGCCACAGTGATATCATCACGTTCATACCCTCTACAGAAAGAGCTCTTTATGTGGGCCCTTTAAAACTGGAAACCAGCCGTTCTGAAAAAAGTCAAGCGGCTTCAGTTCATGCCCATCAGGGTCTGTCTTTCTCTCTCTCTCTCTCTCTCTTTCCTTCCTTCCTTTCTTTCTGACTGCCCATAACTTCTGTCCCTCTTTTTATTTTATTTTTTTTAATGTTTCTAATGTTTTATTTATGTGTGTGTGTGTGTGTGTGTGTGTGTGTGTGAGAGAGAGAGCAGGAGAGGGTCAGAGAGAGACAGAGGGAGATACAGAATCCAAAGCAGACTCCCGGCTCTGAGTTAGCTGCCAGCACAGAGGCAGATGTGGGGCTCGAACCCACAAACCGCGAGATCATGACCTGAGCTGAAGTTGGACACTCTACCAACTGAGCCACCCAGGCGCCCCTGTCCCTTTCTTTTTAAACTGAACTTGTCAAACTATTTTTATAAGTATTTGGTGTGTTGCCACCCATTGAGTCCTTTCTAGAATGTAAATTTGAAACTATTTGCTATGAAACTGGAACATGATCATTTTAATAACATTCAGTAAATTTAAAATTACAATAAAGAGATGATGCTAAATGATCAAAAAGGCAAGAGAGAAATCTCCAGAGTTGAGAGGACTTTCTCTGACCTGCAGGCTCCACAGGTGTTCACTTACTCAAGTTTCTCTGTTGGTCTGTTCTCTTAAGAAAATGCAAATTTGACTTTTTTTTTTTTTTTTTTAAGTTTCCTTATTTGTTGAAAGAGAATGAGTGAGTGCATGTGCACCAGGAGGGAAGGGCAGAGAAAGAGAGAATCCCAAGCAGGCTCTATGCTGTCAGTGCAGAGCCCGACTCAGGATTCAAACTCATGAATGCGAAAGATCAAGACCTGAGTTGAAGTCAAGTCAGATATGTCACTGACTGTGCCACCCAGCGCCCCCTTGACTCACTCCTGGAAGATACAAAGTCCACCGCAAACGTCTATGTAATCAAAGACAGTATTACCATTGAATTCTCGAAGAAGAATAAAAAACAGGAAAATGAAAACACTAAAAAGAAGCAAAACATTACGTTTCTGTTTGTACTCTGTGCCGAATATGTCAGGTGTCTTCCTGGAGCATTTCTTTCCTGACACAGCTTAATAAAGTGGATGTGAATCTCATTTTATAGTTGAACATCTGAGGCCTTCACAAGGTCATATACCTTGCCCAAGGTTACATAAGAAATCAATGGAAAACATAGACTCAGAAGTAAGCTCTAACTCCAAAACCCATTATTTTTCATGTTATTAAACTGCCACCTTTAATTTTAAAACACATATGGAAGTAGTCACTTAACTATATTTCCATCCTGGGATAATGATTGTGGAGAATTCTTATAGAGTCATTCACACAGCAGCAGAACTTGCCAAGTAAACACGTCCTTAATGATGATGACCGAAGCACGCTCGTGCGGCCATTTACACAGGTGAGGTGATCATTAAAGTCCTCCCCTGTTTAGACAAGGTTTCCATTCATTTCAGAAATAAACATGGCAGGATGCATGTTAGGAAGAGATAAGACACGCCTCGGAGCCAGCATCCGAAGGGGTGAGGCGGAGGGCCATGATGGGAGGGGGAAGACGGTGTGCAAAATGTATTTTATCTCAAAGAAGCATATGCCTTGAGGTTCTTTCATGAAAGTTCAAGAAAAAATAAAAAACACAACTACAGAGCCCTGCCCTTATTTTCCTCATCAACACAAAATGATTTCTTTTCCTAACCTTATACCCTAAATAGAAAAACATTAATAAAATAACTGCAAATAAACCTTCCAAACAAGTTACTAACATGCCATCCATTTAACCACCATGGTGTCATTAATATGGAATAACATGGCACAGATCATTTCCATTGGTTATTACAGGAGTAAAATACACTGGCACACTGCATTGCAGTTTTCCTTTTTTTTTAAATATTTTTTTATTTATTTCTAGGAAAGAGAGAGACAGCGTGAGCAGGGCAGGGTCAGAGAGAGAGGGAGACACAGACTCTGAAATAGGCTCCAGGCTCTGAGCTGGCAGTCAGCACAGAGCCCGACACGGGGCTCGAACCCACAAACCGGGAGATCATGACCTGAGCGAAAGCTGGACGCTTAACTTCTAAGCCACCCAGGCGCCCCGCAGTTTTCCTTTTATAAGAGAGAAGCATCCATAAAAAACAAACAAAACCCCAGAAGGACGTAAAGCTAACCACATTTAAAAACAAACAGGTGGTCGAGAGTCCGTGAAGCCTCTGAGACGCACACCCCTGGTGTCACTGCCTTTCCTGCCCATTTGGAAGCACCAGCCCTACAAGCCCATGGCTGTTCCTTTCCCCCAAAGATGCCCCAGCATGGCTTTCTGTGCAAACTGAACCCAAAGCCATTGCCACAGGGGGACAGTCAGCTGGGAAAGGTTTCGTGCCTCTGAAATCTTGATTTTCTCACTCCCTTGGAATGTGCTCTTTCCACGAAGCAGGACAAGTAAAATCCTGTCCGAGACCAACACCCTTGCTTTGCACGGGGTCTGCCTCCCCTCTCCGCCACGAACCTGGAGAGCAGATTAGCTCAAGTTGGTCTCCCCCAGCATGGAGTTTTTTTAATGTTTTACTTATTTCTGAGAGAGAGAGAACATGAGCAGGGGAGGGTCAGAGAGAGAGGGAGGTACAGAATCTGAAACAGGCTCCAGGCTCTGAGCTGGCAGTCAGCACAGAGCCCGACACGGGGCTCGAACCCACGAACTGTGAGATCATGACCTGAGCCGAAGTCAGACGCTCAACCGACTGAGCCACCCAGGCATCCCTCCTACGACAATTCTTAATTCCTCTTACTCCCAAGTCTCTACCACCAGGCAGCTCTGGCCGCCATCAAAGGTCATTCTGCTGTTCAGCTGGATTGGGGTCAGTCCATTCACCATGATGCGCGCCTGGGGATGTCCCAGGCCCTGAGAGTAATGTTACAAGAAGCATTAATTTATCATCTGGCAGGGACAACAGTCCCGACTGTGACATGGAAACTCCTATCATTTGATTTAATGAGGAGATTTTCTAAATGGTGCTGTTGCAACTGCTTGGAAAACTAAGGACTAATGTCTCTGGGATTGTTGTTACACAGACACCCTAACTTCACGCTGTCTCTGTGGGTTTCTCGTAGAACATCCTAAAGCCCTTTGCACAGATTTGTGTGGTTTAAAAAAAAAATATGTGTGTTAAATTTGTTTTTGAGACAGTACAAGCGGGAGAGGGATGTGAGTGGGGTGAGGGGTTGAGGCGGGGAACAGAAGATCTGAAACAGGCTCTGAGCCTACAGCACAGAGCCAGATGCGGGGCTTAAACTCACAAACCACGAGATCATGACCTGAGCTGATGTTGGACGCTTAACCAACTGAGCCACCTAGGTGCCCTGCATGGATTTAATTTGAAACCATGCCAAATGATCTTTATTTTTCCAAATATGTTTTCAATGTCATGTGTCAACTTAGAGCATGCAAATTCATGCACCTAAAAGATGATTACTGGGGGAAAATGTTGAAGGACTATGTATCAATCTGCCAAACTACACAAGCGTTTCTCGGCATTGGATATATATCAGAATCATCTATGAATCTTTTTAAAAATGACACTGTGCTGGTCTCAGGTTGCCTCTGCACCCCCCACCCCCATCAATCAGGCTACTATTCAAGACTTTTCCATGATTCTCCTGCAACAGTATTCTAAGGTTTCCTCTGAGGATTTTGTAGGAATATGGATAATGAAAAACGTCACCATCTCTACAGTTTGAGTAATTTAAAGGTGTATGATCTTAAACGAATTTTACAGTATCTGTGAAATTGGTCCACATTCTAACCAGGTATGCCTTATCTATTGGAGCCCAGTCTCAGATTTCCAGGAAGTAACTGGATGAGATAAACATCCACATAAATAAGAAGATTGCTATTAGGATATGTCCTGATCCTAACCTTTCTATGACATTGTGATTAAACAATTTGCCTTTTTAATAAGAGTGCTGTTCCCTTAGAGATTATTGCTTTAGTTATGGTGGAATATGCCAGGTTGTAAAAATCAGAGACAGGTTCAAATGACGGATACATATTGTAAGGCCCTATGAGACAGCAAAGAAATGCCAAAAAAGAGCCAGGGAATGCAGACCAAAGATTAAAAACAGAATGCTATTCATATTAGAGGGTGGAATAGGTGTTGCCTTGATGATTCTTGGCTTCATCTCCTTAGTAAAAGATGGAACTGTGGTCCAGTCAGGAAAATGGAAATTACTCTAGGTATTTCAAGTATGAGGAATTTAATAGAGGAATTGGTTTCACAAATGATGAAAGAGGTGAGAAGCCCAGGAGGGATAGAAGTGCTCATTAAAAACAGCTAAAATTTGCTATCATCGCGAGGGCCGGAGAAACAAAGGGAGAGGACAATGTTACTGGGACTCCACAAAAGACAGCCACCTGAAGGAAAACTGAACCGTGGAAGCAAAGTCTAAGTAATGGAAGCTGAGACTATCAACGAAGGTGCTCTCCGGCAGAGCTGGAATCCTGAAGGTAATATAGTCTGCCTGAGACACCAGCTAGGGCAGGCGGAGACGGAACAATACTGAGGCTGTCCCCTTCTTCCTGAAGTCAAGTTTCTTACCAGTGCCTTCCACTGGCTTAGCACAAGCAGTAGCTAGTGATACACGTCAATGCAGCAGAAGCACAGGAAACAAAGAAGCTAATTTCAGCAGAGGACATCTGTGGCTCCCATGCCTACCACCCCACCATACCTATGATTCACCATCTCTCTGCTTTACCTCCTGTTTCCATCTTCTCTTTGTATGCTAGGCATTCAAAGCCAACAAGACAAAGGGTATGTGTGGGTTGATTTTCTATGCTCGAATGCAAGCAGCATTATTTGAGTGAGTTCTCATAGGAGGCCCACCCTCTTCCCAATGACCTCTGATTCAGCCACAGTCAAATCAGCTGTAGGCTTCTTAGCAAAGTCACTTGGTACAAAGCAAATCAACTAAAACAAAAGGAAACCTCTGCATCCAATTTTCCCAGGAGGGGCACATATCACATGTACAAAGCACTTCGAAGTTATGTTTCAGAAATGACCAGTGTTATGGGTTGAATGGTGTCCTACCCCAAAATCCGTATGTTGGAGTCCTAACCACCATTACCTCAGAATGGGACTATATTTAGAGACAAAGTCTTTAAAGAGGTAATTAAATTCAAATGAGGTTATTAGAGTAGGATGTAATCCAATATGAGTGGTGACCCCTTAAGGAGGACAGATGAAGACACACAGAGAGATGACCATGTGAAGACACAGAGAGAAGACATCGTCTGTAACCCCAGGAGGGAGACCTCAGCAGAAACCAATCCTACCAAAAACCTTGATATTCAACTGCTAATCTCTGAGTTGTGAGAAAATTAATTTCCGCTGTTAAAGCCACCCCCAATCTTTGGGTGCTTTCGTAGGACAGGTCTAGCAAACTAATATAGTTGATACATTAGGTTGAGATACATGTATAGATTTTCTGTATTCTAAAGCCCAGTGGTGTATTCAGAGTACTTAGTGATGACTGTTTCAGTCACTAGTTCTCTTTAACACTGGGCTTCAAGTTGGTTAGCTAGGATTTTTTCTCTGTGTGCACATCTCTAATGTCTCTTCCTCTTCTACAGGCACCTGATGTATTGGATTAAGTCCAACTCTGTGACCTCATTAGACCTTAATTACCTCTCTAAAAGCCCTGTCTCCAAGAACAGTCACAAGGAGGGTTAGGACTTCAACATCTGACTTTTACAAGGACACAATTCAGTCGTGGACTCTTCAAACATTTAACCCATTCTACTTTTAGTTGTCACAGTTGAAAAGACTGTATTTCTCTTTGGGCAGTAAAGAGCTGATCAGAGACCTCTCCTCAGTGCCATGAAGCTGATCACAAACACCGTGATTATTAGTTTTCTTTAAAATCCAAACCCTTATCTCACCAGGTTATTGTGGAAATTTAGTTACACTGTTGGTAAGCATATTTTATGAATAGCGTTCCTGCCAATATCCTCACCATTATCAGTGTACTTCTCGATTGTTACCTGTGTCAGAACCCTATCTATCTAGATAGTCATCTTTCAGACAAACACCAGGGCTAGCCGATTTTTCCCATAGACATACTTTACTGCCTGAATTGCATTTTCCACGGTGTCTAGGTTGTGCTTTCCCTTGCTTCCTAGGTCATTTCCAAGGTGGTGATCATTCATAGTTTCCTTATCTATAAAATGCGGATAATACTACTATCAACCCTCACAGGAGTGTTATAAGGATTAACTGAGTTAATAGCTATGATGCATTCAAAATGACGTCTCACGTGTATTAAACACTGTATAATCATTTGCTATTATTAACTGCTCTATCGTTATTATTGGAATTACAGGTAATTATTTTTCCTATATGAGAAGCTGTTGCTTCTCTGACTCCCCTTTGCTCAACTATTGGAGGTGTTGGCTCTGGAAGTTTCATGCCTGCGACCTTCTCCGGAAGACTGTCGTTGGCTGACAGGAGCTGCCATCTCTACTGAAGGTGTTGTGCCTCCTTCCCCTAGAGGCACCCCAGAGCCAGTGACTAATGCATTAGGTAAAACAGCCTGGTCCCCTGTCCTGTGTGAAGGAGAAACTCTACTGTACGACTCACTCTCCAGGGTTCTGTGATGAGAACATTCCCAGGCTCGATGTTTTCTAAAACCACACTTCTGCCTGGCTTCTTCCCATTCTCTCAATCCGTTCAAGGGTTTTCTGAAAACAGTACCTCAACTACTCACTTGCAGGAGAATTCCTTGAAGAATTCCCCAGAAGCTGTGGAACCAACCTATGACACTCACCTCAGCAGAGGGAGTCTTCTTAGACATAGACTATGTCTCACATATTTGCTTTTCTCCACCATAATAGCTAACTTAATACAAGTCTCCTCTGAGGTGTTTAAACTCATGTTTTCTAGTTGATTGGTGGAAATACCTGCAACCAAAAATGTGCAGGGGCAAAGCCCACTAACTTCAGTTTGCAAGCCCAGGAGCTCGGGAATGCAGATGCGAAGTATAGAAAGTGTGCAACGGAGAACAGAGTTCATCTGTCTTAGCAACGGATGTAAATCACAGTGAGCGGAGAGCGGTGATTCATATTGAAAGTGAGCACTGCCAAAATGATTGGATCAAGTGTGTCATTTGGAAACTGTCTATCCACCCAGAGAGCCTGTGAGGAATATTGTCATTGAACACTGTCATATGCTTTGTGGATAGATTGTGTCATCCTCGTGACAGCGGATCCTGCAGAAAAGGCCTCTGAGGAAGTCGGAGGACAGGTCTTTATCTTTTCAGTCCTCCTGAGGTTACAGGAACAGGTTTCAATTAAAGGCAATAAAAGAATGAGAGCATCTTGCACTGCTCTGAACAACCAGAAGTTTCTACCTTATTTCACCTGATTATATTTCATATCATACTAAGAGAAAAACTCAGTAGGATCCACAGATGCAGAGAGCCGTGTGCACGCAGGACAGAATCCGTTCTACCCGCCTTGCAGTGAGGACCACAAGAAGACACATATGAAAGCGTGTGGCAAGCAGCGATGCAGGACACAATACTTTGGTGCTAAATGAGTGCCCTTCATGCTGTTATTAACAAGATATATTTCTCATAGATACACAAGTATTGCAGGTATATTAAATCGGGATTCCTTTGGTGATGAGTGGTAGAAGCCTAACTTAAAACCAGCTTTAGCAAAAAAGGACCCAACCACTGGGTAGGTAGGACCTAGACAGCTCTTCCCAAGGCAGAAATGCAATGTTAGAACCAGCAGTAGTGCTGAGCAGGAACAGCAGCATCCCAGTAGGAGGGAACGTACTAGATATGAAGTATTCAGGTATTTGACAGGTGCTAGGACTTGGCAACTAAGAGGCGATGTGACCCTGTGGCTACTAAGAGACGCTGACAACACGATGGTTCAGACCCTACCATGAGTCAAAAATGATGTGCAGCGTTCGGAAAAAAACAGATTTCTGGGCCCCGGTATAATCTTTCTAGTTTCGAGGTCTGGGGTGATGCCAAAGAATTTATTATGTGTTTAACAAGATACAAGGTGAGGCTGATGCTTCAGGTCCTGGGAACTTTGAAACTGTTCTTCTGGACAAAGTTAATGAAAAGGTACAGGTGATAAAAAAAAAAAAAAAACAAAGGGCAGAAAACCTCTATGGTCCCCCAGAGAGAGAATTCATTTCCCCACAACGTAAGGAAAGACCAGTCAATACAACAAGATTCGACTCTGGCTTAATGGTCAGATGAGCAGACTCCAGAGGGAAAATAATCAAGACAAGCTGCTCCATGAGGATCAAGATCTGGTTGGAACACCTCCATTTGGGACAAGATCACCTGGGCAAAGGCGCCTCAAAAATTTGAAGCCCAGAGTGCCCTGCATCATTGGAACCTGTGGACAGGGCCCTCACATCCCTGCTAAGAGCTGGCACTCTTCCCTTCACTGAAGACAATGCCAAGACTTCTCCCCTGCAAGACAACATGTACCCTCTTCCTAGTGTGCAATCCATGGGCACGGATCCCTAAAACTGCCCAGCGGCCAAGCCCCACCTCAGCGTCTGCTACTGAAGAACATGGCTGTGGCAGTGGCCTCAAGCCAGTGACAGCTAGAACCAGAAGCTCCAAAGCATTCGGACCTTTTCCAAAAGTTTTGTCTCTTTCTGCCAATCGGCTTAATTCTCTCCCACTAAGGATTCAGGTTTATTTTTGTCAACATAATTTACTGTCAGAACGGCCGACATACAACACCCAGCGCTCATCCCAACAAGGGCCCTCCTCAATGTCCATCACCAATTTTCCCCTCTCCCACACCCCCCTCAACCCATCCTCAGTTTGTTCTCTGTATTCAAGAGTCTCTTGTAGTTTGCCTCCATCTCTGTAACTATTTTTCCCCCTCCCTTCCCGCATGGTCTTAAGTTTCTCAAGATCGACGTATGAGCAAAAACATATGGTATCTGTCCTTCTCTGACAGACTTATTTCACTCGGCATAATACGTTCTGGTTCCATTCACGTTGCTGCAAATGGCAGGATTTCATTCTTTCTCGTTGCCAAGTAGTGTTCCATTGTATATGCAAACCACATCTTCTTGATCCATTCATCAGTTGATGGACACTTAGGTTCTTTCCATAATTTGGCTATTGGTGAAAGTGCTTCTACATAGGGTACATGTGGCCCTATGCATCAGCACTCCTGTACCCCTGGGGTAAATTCCTAGTAGTGCTGTTGCTGGGTGGTAGGAAGTTTTATTTTTAATTTTTTGAGGAGCCTCCACACTGTTTTCCAGAGTGGCTGCACCAGTTTGCATTCCCACAGTGCAAGAGGTTCCTGTTTCTCCAAGGATATAGTTTTTCAATCCTGTGTGTGGACAACATGGCCATGAACCTATCAGACCACTTTGATAGTACTTCTATGCTCCAAGAGTCTAAGAGGCATGTCTTCTGGTCTAATTTGAAAAAATCCAAAGAAAGGAACTCCTTGTTATGGCTTGGGCTATAGGCTCACATCTTGAACTAATCACTGTGCCATAAAAATTGTAATTATGGCATCTTGAGTCAAAGCCTCATTCCTGGGGCCAGGGACTATTACCAGAGAGAAAAGGCACAGAATGGAAAGAACAATAGTAAGCCATTTTTGAAGGATTGATACTAATTTACAGCAGAATCCTTCCATATGTCCTCAATTATTTTGACAGCTTAAAAAGGTGTGTGGGAGGTTAGAGAAAAGAAAGAACAAAGACTGTTTCTTCCACCACAAATTTCCACAACAGACTGGCTATGAAATTCAAAGTCAGTAATTAATCTTGGTTGTAAAAGATAGAAACCTAAACTCCAACTTAAGCAAAAAGTAGAATTTTTGGAAGGCTCACCTAACTGTAGGCAGCAGAGCAATTCAGCTGGCCATGTTGAAATAATACATAAGACCATCTCTCTCCTCCCTTCCCTTGGCTAATCGCTGTATCACCCTGTGCTCTAAGACCAATGCTCCCTACATAGCAGGGAACAATAGAATGTGAAGCCACCTGCTTCCTGTTGCCCAACTTCATCACATGTGAGGAAATGCCTTTGTGCCTTCATTCCCAACTTAACAATTATAGGAGAAATTTTGATGCCCCAGTTTGGTCACATGCCTGAATCTGCAACCAGTCACACACGAGCAGGAGAAAAGTCAGCTAGGGTTGGAGCAGTTCGATTTCATTGTCATTTTGAAAGAGGAAATGAATTATTCAAGATTACCAAAGAATCAAGAGAATTACGTGGTTAGGGAATGAGAATGAGCAATTTCCAAAAGAGAGGACAGTACTTTCCTGGAAAATGAGAAGGGTACCAGACAGAGAAAACATGGACTTCACTTCACGGAACGTAAAGATGTATTGTACTTTCACCAGAAGTAGGGGACGCACATGCACGAGCCTGAAAAATTTATAACACACACAAAATAGAAAGGCACAAATTCCCCTTCAATCTCTTCAACCTTCTTGAAGATACAGGAAAAAACAACAGGAAAAAAAAAAAAAAACCCTCATCATCAGATATAAGTCCCTGAATGGACTCCTAGAAACCACAGGTTCAACCTCATTACTTTTCAGGGAGGGCAGCTAACACCCACAGAGAAGTGATTCACTGAAAGCCACTATCGGCTGACAGGTACCATGACTTCTAGTCCAGTGCTCTTCCAATTTCACCCATTACAAGAGCACCATTCAAACTATCACCAAGATTCTGGAAAACTACTGACCATACTTCTGGATTTTCAGGGCGGTTGCAATTTTGAATGATTTTTCTCTGTTCACACAAGTTTTTCCATGAGAAGCCAATAAATAAAGTTGAAAATACCATTGGAGAGTAGGATCCAACATAAAATGATCAAAATTTCTATTTAAGAACCTAATGTCCTATACACGGACTTAATTACTTAAATAGCAACTTAATTATGTAACTGTAATCTGTCTCAACACTACTGACTCATGTATTTTGCACTCTTTGTATACATTCCTCTAGAGCTCTGAGGAACATATGCAAAAAAGACAGAGTGAGGTCCTTATCTACAGTGAGAAAAATGACGAGTTAGGATATAAAGTACCATCAGAAAAAGTTAACTTGATCTTACTCTCTTATGGAAGAAATAAAACAAATTCACCAAAGTTCAACCTTGATGCTTTTGGAATTAATTATGAGTATAATTGGCTTCTCTTCTTCTGTCAGAATATTTGAATGACTTAAAAACTTAAATAGAGTTAGTCAAATATTTTAAAGATTCACTTCAGAGCTTACATGATAAAAGTTGTCTTCCTGCACGTCAGGGTATGAAATCATAATCAAATATAAAATCCAACAGTACTTGATGTTCTTTATGTTGAGCTTTTCCATAATTGTGCACCTTGTCCGGAGTGTAAATATCAAGTCTGGAGGGGAGATAGGTATTAAAATACAGAATCAAAAGTGACGAAGGAGTAAGGGAAGGTAAAAGAAGGTAAGAGGCATGAAAACTGAGCCTCATGTCATGCCACGATGATGAGAAAAGAAGTAGAGGAGGAAATGACAGTGAGGTAGAAAGAACTGAGAGAATGAAGTCTTGGAACCCAAGAGATCATTTCAGTGTGGATGAGTTGATCAACTATGTGAAATGATAAAGACGCACATGAAGAATTGGATCCTGTACTTGGTAATGCGGAGGCTGGAGAAGAGCTTGAAGAGAACAAATCCACTGCAATGGTATGTATAAAATATTAATTGTTAGGAGTTCAGGATGCAATGGGAGGAAGGGACACGTAGGCTACCCATGAAGAGTTGAGCTATCAAGGGCAGCAGAGAAGTGGTAAAGGAGCTGCAGGAACATATATGGTTATTGAGGATATTCCGTCCTTCTATTATGCTAAGTAATAGGATGTTATTAGGCTGATGGGATAACCAAGTAAAGAAAGGGAAATTTTTTTTTTAACGTTTTATTTATTTTTTTAGGAGAGAGAGAGAGAGACAGCATGAGCAGGGGAGGGTCAGAGAGAGAGAGGGAGTTACAGGCTGAAACAGGCTCCAGGCTCTGAGCTGGCAGTCAGCACAGAGCCCGACGCGGGGCTCGAACCCACGAACCGCGAGATCATGACCTAAGCGAAAGTTGGACGCTTAACCGACTAAGCCACCCAGGCGCCCCAAGAAAGGGAAATTTTTAAGTAGGAGAAAACAGAATTACAAATGAATAATCTTGACAAAGCCTGAAGAAAGGGATCCAGTGAGCAATGAATGGGATTGGGTTTAGGAACAAGGACAGTTCACCTGAAGCAGCAGGTGGAAAGGCAGAAGAGACGGACAAAGCAAATATGTTGGTAGATTTGGTAGTTAAAGTATGTACAATTGCTTTCAAATGGCTCACATTTTCTCAGAAAGAGGCAAACCCACCAGCTGAGAATGAAAAGGGGAAAAAAGTGATGAGAAATTGAAGAGGGAAGAAGATGAAGTGTCCATCTTGGATAATATAAGAGTGAACCAACATGAATAATATAATGGGAATAATTAAATAGTAATTAGAATATGAACAAATTACGTGGGTTATTTCCTCCCCCAGCTTTAGCCACTTGCCAGTTCATAAAAAAGACGTGTGCTTCGGGGCGCCTGGGTGGCTTAGTCGGTTAAGCGTCGACTTTCGCTTAGGTCATGATCTCGCAGTTCCGTGGGTTCGAGCCCCGCGTCAGGCTCTGTGCTGATTGCCAGCTCAGAGCCTGGAGCCTGTTTCAGTCTGTGACTCCCTCTCTCTCTAGCCCTCCCCTGCTCACGCTGTCTCTCTCTCTCCTAGAAATAAATAAAACATTTTAAAAAATTAAAAAAAAAAAAAGACGTGTGTTTCAAGAAAGGCACAGTTAGACTTCCAAGGAAGATGACGTAGGAAGATTCTAAGTGAACCTTAGCCCATGGATACAACTCGATAGCATCCATACCAGCATTAATAACCCAGAAAAAAGGCCCAAAGACTGGCAAAACAGATTCTCGACAGCTGAATGTAGAGAAGAGGCCACATTGAAGAAGACAGAAAGGACAGAGATCCAGTCTAGAGTGAAATGCAACCATGGAACTGTGTATGGGAGGTAGGGATGCTATGGGCACAGAAAGGAGAAACAGACCCTCATACCAGTAAACCCAGGCACTGGGAACGTACATAGGGATGGTGAATCCCCATAAAAATTGGCTGTGAAAACCAGAGGGGCCTAATTCCTCGAGTTCTTACCATCAGCAGGACTTAACACCTGCAACTTCAAAAATCAGTGGTCTTTATTCTGAGAGAGCTGCACAGTGATAGGAAACTGAGTCACCACCCTTAAAGGGACAGCACAATAAACAGCCCTCCTGAGAACTGCAGAGAAAAAGCAGATTGAAAAACACCTAGGTTATATGGGAAGATTTACTTACTAGTCTCAGGGTGGGTGTCAGAGGGGCAGATATCTTTAGAAGACATCTCCAGGACCAAAAGAGTTGGTGGGCACCATCACCCCTTGCCACCCTACAGCCTAGACACATGGATGCCTGTCAGGACCAATGCACTGCCAACACCTTGCACCTAGCTTGCTAAGCACCTGCTCTACCTCCACATCCTCCTGTGGACATGCCCTCTCCAGCCAGGCCTCAGCGCCAGGATACATCCAGCAGTGGAACAGCACAAATCTTGCTGGCACAAAGGACCCTGTCCCCATGTTCTCCTATAGAACGTCCCCATACAAAGCACTGGCACAAGTACAGCATTGTGAAAACAGCCCCAAAAGGAGAAAACACCACTCCAAGGAGAATCCTGCCTCAGGGAAAGGGGGAGATGACCACCCGTACCAGGACCACTTCAGCCCCAGCAGTTGGCTGGGGGCAGACATCTGGTCTGACTGCAGCCTGCCCACCAATGAAAGCATCTCAGGGGAAAACACAAGGGAAGAACCCCACATTTTGATGGAACTGCATCTCTGGAAAACATTTATTCTGACCTGACTCAAGCCCAAGGCAGCACAAGCCTGAACCACTAACAACATAGGGACCAAAACCTGCCCACAACACACAAAGACAGCAAATGTACATTAATGGACTGAAAACAAACACAACTCAACCAGAACATTAGGGAACACACAATAGTCATATGGGATGTCCTGGTGAATAGGAAACACTGCACTGCAAGGTACTACAAGACCTTGTGAAGAACAGGAAAAGTAACTGAATTGTCTAATACATACAAACAGACACAAAGAGTTAGACAAAATGAGAAGATAGAAGAATATGTGCAAAATGAACTGGATTTCTGTTGTATGCCTGAAAGAGAATTTAAAGTTATGGCCATAAAGTACTCAGTGGACCTGAGAAGAGTGGAGAACTTCTATAAGACTCAACACAAAGATAGAAACTAAAGAACAGAGCCAGAAATGAAGAACACAATAACTAAAATTAAACATATACTAGATTTAATAACTAGTAGACTAGAGGAAGCAGAAGAATGGATCAGCAACCTGGAGGACAGAGTAATGGAATGCAATCAGTGAAGCTGATGAGAGAGAGAAAAAAAATAATTATAAAAACGAAAACAGATGTAGGGAACTCAGTGACGCTATCAAGCATAGTAACATTTGCATTACAGGGATTCTAGGAGGAGTGGAGAGAAAAGGGGGTCAGAAAATTTAACTGAAGAAATAATAGCTGAAAACTTCCTGAGTCTGGAGGAAAAAACAGAAATCCAGATCCAGGAGGCAGCGGGAATCCCCAACAAAATCAATCCAAGGAGGTCCAACAACAAAAAACCCAGCAATTAAAATGGCAAAAAGTAATGACAGAGAATTTGAAAAGCAGCAAGAAACATAAAAGGGAAACCCCATAACGCTATGAGCTGATTTTTTAGCAGAAATTTTTCAGACCAGAAGAGACTGGCATGATCTATTCAAAATACTAAAAGAAACACACACACACACACACACACACACACACACACACACACAGACAAGAATACTCTATCCAGCAAGGTTAGTGTTGAGAATAAAAAGAGAGATAAAAACTTTCCTAGATAAACAAAAGCTAAAGGAGTTCATCAGTACTAAACTGACCCTACAAGAAACATTAAAGAGGAATTTTTAGCTGGATAGGAAAGACCACATTTGGGAATAAGAAAAGCAGGAAATACGAAAGCAGTAAAATTACATATCCCTATTTAAAAAATCAGTCAAAGGATTCACAAAATACAAGAATACTGTAAAGCATGATACCATTTACCTCAAACATGGGATGTAGAAGACTCAAGAAGTTTAGGTTCAAACTTAAGTGATCATGAACTTAACATAGACTGCTATATGCATAAGATGCTATATTTAAACAGTAACTACAAAAATAAAAAACAGTAATATATATGCAAAAAGTATAGAGAAAGGAATCCAAGTATATCCCTGAAGGCAGCTCAAAAACCATGAGAAGAGGGAGCAAAGGAAAGGATCAGAGAAGAACTACAAAAACAACCATGAATTAAGTACTGAAATGACAATAAGTACATACCTATCAGTAATTACTTAAAATGTAAATGGGCTAAATGTTTCAAAGGTATAGGTTGATGGAGCGGATAAAAAAGGAAGACTCATGTAGATGGTGCCTACAAGAAATTCATTATAGACCTAAAGGCACATGTAGACTGAAAAATGAAGGAAGAGGAAAGCATTTATCAGGGAAGTGAAAAGCAAGCCAGGGTAGCAATACTTACACTGGACAAAATGAACTTTGAAAAAATACTCTAACAAGAGACAAAAAGGACGCTACACAATCAGAAAAGGAATAAGCCAACATGAAGATATGACAATGACAAATATTTATGCACCCAAAAAGGGAACACCCAAATATATAAAGTGACTAGTAATAGACATAAAGGAAGTAGTCAATAGTAATACAATAATAGTAGGCGACTTTAACAGCCCACTTACGTTAATAGCTATATCATTCAAACACACTATCAACAAGGAAACAGTGGCTTTGAATGACACATTGGGTCAGCGGGATCTAACAGATTTTTTCAGCACATTCTATCCTACAACAGCAAAATACACATTCTTTCTAAGTGTACACGGAACATTCTCCAGAATAGACTATGGGTTAGGTCGCAAAACAAGTCTTAAGAAATTAAAAAAGATCAAACTCATACCATGCATCTTTTCTGACCGCAAAACTATGAAACTGAAAATCAAATGCAGGAAAAAAATCTGGGAAAAAATGCAAATACATGGAAGTTAAATAACATACTTCTGAGCAATGATATGCTCAACCTAGATACCGAAGAGGAAATTTTAAAAAATACATGGAGACAAAACAAAGTATAAACACAGTGGTCTAAAATCTTTGGGATGCAACAAAAATGGTTCTAAAAGTTTACAAGAATACAGGCTTACCTAACTTTAAACCTCAAAAAGCTAGAAGAGGAACAAACAAAACCCAAAACCGGTAGAAGGAGGAAAATAATAAAGATTAGAAAAGAAACAAACAGTGGTGCCTGGGTGGCTCAGTCAGTTGAGTGTCCAACTTCAGCTCAGGTCATGATCTTGTGGTTTCTGAGTTTGAGTCCATATTGGACTCACTGTCAGTGCAGAGCCCACTTCAGATCCTCTGTCCCTCTCTCTCTGCCACTTCTCTGCTTATGCTCTTTCCCTTTCAAAAATAAAAATAAACATTTAAACAAAAATTTTAAAAAATAAATTAAAAAGAAGAGAAATAAACAAAACAGACACTGAAAAAAAAAAACCAGTGGAACAGATCAACAAAACCAACAGCTACTTTTTTGAAAGAAATCAACAGAATTGATTAACTTTTCACCAGACTCATTTAAAGAGGGGAGAAGGAGAAGGAAAGGGAAGAGAAAACTGAAAGAAAATAAAAAATTCAAGAAATAACCAACATCACAGAAATACAAAGGATTGTAAAAGAATATGAAAAATTATAAACCATCAAACTGCACCACCTAGAAGAAATGGATAAATTCCTAGAAACATATAACCTCCCAAAACTGAATTAGGAAGACATAGAACATTTGAACAGACTGATTATCAGCAAAGAAACAGAATCAGTAGTCAAAAATCTCAACAAACAAAAGCCCCAGGCCAGAAAACTTCATAAGTGAGTTCTAGTAAGAATTTAAAGAAGAGTTAATACCTATTCTTCTCAAACTATTCCAAAAATTAGAAGAGAAAGGGAAGCTTCCAAATTCATTCTGTGGGGCCAGGATTACCCTGATACCAAAACCCAATAAAGACACTATGAAAAAAGAACTACAGGCCAGTATCTCTGATGAACACAGACACAAAACGTCAACAAAATACTAGCAAACCGAATCCAAAAATACATTAAGAATGTAATTCACTACAATCAACTGAGATTTACTCCTGAGATGCAGGAATCATTCAATATTTGCAAATTAATATAATACCTCACATCAACAAGAGAAAAGGTAAAAACCATATGATCATATAAGTAGATGCAGAAAAAGCAGGAGACAAAGTATAACATCCATTCATGATACAAACACTCAAGAAGTAATTTTAGAGGGAACACACCTTAACTTAATAAAGGCCATATATGAAAACTCCACAGCTAACATCATGTTCAGTGGTGAAAAACCGAGATTTTTTTCCTCTAAGTCAGGAACAAAAGAAGGATATCCACTAAGTGGTGTTAAACTTCTATGTTAAACTAGACGTCCCACCCACAACAATCAGACAAGAAAAAGAAATAAAAGTCATCCAGATTGGTAAGGAAGAGGTAAAGCTTGCACTGTTTGCAGATTACACGATGCTTTATATTAAAAACTTAAAAGGCTCCAACTAGAAATTACTAGAACTGATAAAAGAATTCAGTAAATTCACAGAACACAAAATCAACATACAGAAATCCACTGCATTTCTATACACTAATAATGAAATATCAGGAAGAGGAATTAAGAATCCCAATTACAAGTGCACCAAAAGGAATAAAATACCTATGAAGAAATATAACCAAGGAGGCGAGACACCCGCACTCTGAGAAATACCAAACCCTGATGCAAGAAATTGAGGACAAACAAATGGAAAGAAATGCTGTGCTCATGGGCTGGAAAAACAAATTTTTTAAAGTTTGTTTATTTTGAGAAACAGAGAAAAAATACCAAAGGGGCAGAGAGGAAGAGAGACAGAATCCTAAGCAGGCTCCATACCATCAGTGCAGAAACCACCCATACGCCATCCAATCCAGGGCTTGAACTCACAGTGAGATCATGACCTCAGGTGAAATTAGGAGCTGGATGCTCAACTGACTGAGCCACCCAGGTGCCCCTGGAGGAATAAATATTTTTAAAATGTCCATACTACCCAAGGGGATCTAAAAGCTCAATGCAATCCCTATCCAAATACCAACACCATTTTTTAATAGAACAAGAACAAATAATCCTAAAATATGTATGGAACAAACAACCCAAATAGCCAAAGCCGTCTAAAAAGAATAATGCTACATGTATCATAATCCTAGACTTCAAGATATACTACAAAGCTGAAACAATCAGAACAGTATGGTACTGGCTCAAAAACAGAATAAAGATTAATGGAACAGAAGGGAGAGCCCAGGAATGAAACCAAGATTATATGGTCCACTGATCTTCAACAAAACAGGGAAGATTATCCGACAGAAGAAAGTCTCTTCAACAAATGGTGTTGGGAAAATTGGACAGCTACGTGTAAAAGAATGAAACTAGACCACTTTCTTACACTTGAGTTACCATACAGTAAACTCAAAATGGATTAAGCACCTAAATGTGAGACTTGAAACTGTAAAAATCTTAGAAGGGAACACGGGAACTAAATTCTCTGACATTGACTGTAACAACATTTTTCTAGATGTGTCTCCTGAGGCAAGGAAAGCAAAAAGCAAAAACAACAAACTATCTGAACTACATCAAAATAAAATCTGCATGGTGAAGGAAATAATCAACAAAACTAAAAGACAATCCACGGAACAGGAAAATGTATTTGCGAATGACCTGTCCAATAAAGAGTAGTATTCAAAATATATGAACAACTTATACAACTCAGCAGTAAAACAAATAATCCAATTAAAAATGAGTAGAAGACACGAACAGACATTTCTCCAAAGACAACATACAGATGGCCAACAGACTCTTGAAACAATGTTCAACATCACTGATCATCAGGAAAACGCAAGTCAAAACTATAGCAAGATATCACCTAACACCTGTCAGAATGGCTAAAATTAAAGCAAAAGCAGCAAGTGTTGGTGAGGGTGTGGAGAAACAGTAACCCGTGGGCACTGGTGGTGGGAACGCAAACTGGTGCAGCCACTGTGAGACAGTGTGGAAGTGCCACAGAAAATTAAAAATGGAATTACCATACGATCCAGTAATTCCATAGCTGAGTATTTACCCAATGAATATGAAAACACTGGTTCGAACATATACGCACACTTATGTTTACTGCAGCATTATTTACAATAACCAAAGTATGGAAGCAGCCTTAGTGTCCTCTGATAGATGAATGAATAAAGAATTGATTAAAAAAAAACACAATCGGATATCACTCAGCCATAAAAAAAAAAAGCAATCTTGACATGTGCAACAACATGGATGGATCTAGAGAGTATAACATTAAGTTAAATAAGTCAAATAAATACTGTATGATTTCACTCAGATGTGGAATTTAAGACACAAAGCAATTGAACAAAGAAAAAAGAGACACTAACCAAAAACAAGACTCTCTAACTATAGAGAATAAACTGATCGTTATTAGAGGGGAGGTCGGTGAGGGAATGGATGAATACAGGGACGGGGATTAAGTGTATTCTTACCACGATGAGCACTGAGTAATGTATAGAACTGTTCAATCATTATATTGTACACCTGAATCTAATATAAAACTATATGTTAACTACACTGGAGTTAATTTTTTGTAATTTTTAAAATTTATTTTGAAAGACTGGGTGTGTGAGCGGGGGGGTGGCAGAGAGAGGGGATCTGAAAGAGGCTTCGTGCTGACAGCATGTAGCCCGACATGGGGCTGGATCTCAGGAACATGAGATTATGACCTCATTCGAAATCAAGAGTCAGCCACCTCACTGAGTCACGCAGGCGTCCCTGGAAATGTTAAGTCACACTTATGTTATGCCATGAAGTGAGAGAGAGAACAAAATAGTTGCGGTTATGTGCACAGGAAGTGTCCTAGTGGTAGACTAAACAATGTAAGCTGGGTAAGGAAGGAAATGAGGATATAAAGTGGGTTAGGGTTTAACAGAAACTAAGGTTGGGAAGAGTCAGTAGATGTTGAAAGTACAGGGGATAGTGTTTGAAGAGCAGTACACTCAAGACTTAATCTCTGCCAAACATTTAGTTATTGGTGGCAACCAGGATATATGCAAGGAAACGGACGGCTGAGGGAAGACCAGTGTGAAGACTGCAGTATGAGAAGAGGTCAAACTTGAGTCCAGGGTGTTTTAAAGATCACCTACATGTACAGGTAATGCTAAGCCACAGCAGCAAACAATCCCGATGGTGCACTGGAATCAAACATATTCCCAAATTTCCAAACATGCAAAGTTGGATTCAAGAGTCTACAACTCCCCATTCTCTCCGTTGAGTGACTTATTAGAGTGTCAGACAGGTTTCCAGCTTCGGCTCTGCCTCTCAACACATGACCTCTTTATTCTTCGAAAGGATTCTCTATTTCCTGACAAAGGAGAAGCAAGAAAACGGAGATGGCACGTTGGCTCTTAAGTGCATCAGCTCGGAAATGACACTCATCCTTTCTAGTCACCTTGTCATCTGCTCTACAGCCCCACTAACTGCACGCGGTGTGTGGGAATACGGGAAATCTGCAGTGAGTACTTCCAGCTGTCACAAAAGGGACATTTCAATATTAAGAATTATCCAGGGGGTAACATTTGAGAGAGAGGTGGTGAACTAGGTGCTCAACTCTTCAAAGAACAAACGGAATTGACCCAGAAGCTATGAATGTCAACGATCGAAACAAAAGAGCCAGCAGGTAGCTGAGACTATTGGCATGAACGAGCTGAAGGCTCATGTGCAAGAGATTATCCTCCTGCTACACTAACCTCTGTCTGAAATCTGCATACGTGATGTCAAATATCCAGACATGGAAGGAAATATTCAATCGTCGAGATCTTTCTAAAGGCAGTAAATTTAAAGCTATTCAAAAATGGACAGTTGATGAAGCTGATTAATACAGAGCTAACCATATTTCCTATGTGGATTACCAGGTTTCAAAGACTAAAAAATATGGGAACAATAAAATTTTACTGAACATAATTTATTCTTTCCTTGATGATTTAGAAGGCACCTTTAGCTCCTGGAGTGACTTAGGGACAGGCCTACGAACATCAATTATAATTGGCCTGCGGATATGCACGGCTATAACTCACACGGGCTCTCTGCACATTGGGAGCACAAGCAAGGCAGCAGGAAGAGTAATGACAGCTGGGAATGGAAGGGGCTAGAGCTGGGGAAACGGACCAGGTGGCAGGACTTGCCCCCGAAGGATAAAACCAGCAGCTGAAATAATCAAGTTCAAGGAGGGGAGGGACCCTGCGTTTCAGTCAGGGCTGATACTTCTCTCCAGGAGGTACTGTCCAGGCGTGCCAATCAGACCAGAGATATAGGGACTAACCACTAACCACGCAGGCAGATCACGTGTCTCCACGTAGGTTGAGTTGTTAGAGGTGGATATGGAGTACCCAACTACTGGGCTTTCCAACATCTGGTCCATTCACCTGAGGCTGGGGCTTTACAGATAAAGTACTAGTTATTATTATTATTTTTTAATATTTTTATTTACTTCTAGGAGAGAGAGAGAGACAACATGAGCAGGGGAGGGTCAGAGAGAGAGAGGGAGTGACAGACTCTGAAACAGGCTCCAGGCTCTGAGCTGGCAGTCAGCACAGAGCCCGACTCGGGGCTCGAACCCATGAACCGCGAGATCATGACCTAAGCGAAAGTCGGACGCTCAACCGACTAAGCCACCCAGGCACCTCAAAGTACTAATTATTTCAAGGTCTGGGACAGGGCTGCAGTTCTTGCAGGAAACTAAAAGGCCAACCAGGAAACTAAAAAGGTAAGCAGAGGCTGAAGAGCCTGGGTGTAGGCCATATCAAGAACAAAACAGCATGTTGATTCCTGATCATTATCACCTAGTGATGAGAGGGGATCCTATTAAGCTTCTTTAAAATGCCATAGAAAGGCCCGGAGGAAACTTTCATGTATAATACTAAGTGAAGGAAGCCAATAGGAAAAGGCTACCTACATATTATATGGATCCAACTATATGACATTTTGGAAAAGGCAACATACGGAGACACTAAAAATAGAAGAGGTTGGCTGGGCTTGGATGAGGAAGGGATTAACAGGTAAGCACAGAGGATTTTTGGATGGGTGAAATTATTCTGTATGATGTGATCACGGTAGATACATGTAATTATACAGATGGCCAGACCCAAGAATGTACATCACCACCAGTGAACCATAATGTAAACTATGGACTCTGGATGATTATGATGTCAGAGTGGGCTCACCAGTTTTAACAGATGGACCATGGCAGGATAGAAGGAAAATTTCTATACCTACTCACACTTTCTGTGATCCCAAAATACTCTAAGAAAATTAAGTAAAAAACAAAACGCTTAGTCCATAGTCAACAATATATTATACACTTAAAATTTTGTTAAGAAGGTAGGGCTCATATGAAGTGTTCTTATCACAGTAAGATTCAAGCAAGCAAACAAAGCAGGCTTAGTCAAGAGATCATCACCTTGACAGGGAGAGAGAGATTGGATAAATAAAGAAAAGGACATGCATAAATAAAAGGTAAAGAAAAATTGCTACTTACTCTATTACAATGCCAGACAAGAATGTTCTATATAGACGCTCTGAGATCACATCCACACCCCCTTTATTTTCCAGGTTCTGTAATTCCACTCCCTTATCTGGAAGCTAGGGCAATATCAAGCTAGGAAGGGAATTCTATTTCTAATACAACTCAATTCACAGAAGAGAGTCGAAGAATATTTTGAGCTTAATAAAGGACTTAAATTCTTACTGTCCCACACAGGTTATGCCTTCCTTAATCTCATTCTCCACTCACCATGGATCTAAATCTCATGCGATCTCCAAAGCACAAAACCAGATATAACTGAACCTAGACCAAAGGCTGGAGGACTGAAGAAAGTAGGCTGGTGCCTGGGATGCGGTGGGAGTAAGCGGGACAGTAGAGTTTCAAAGACAGAGGGGTCTTTGGAAAAATCAGAAGACAGGGGTTGGGGAGGAAGGAGAACAGGTACTTAGTTCACCTGGGAAGGCTTCCAGACAGACCAGTAGGGGGCGACTGTGCAAAAAGCCTCAGAAATCCTTCACAAAGGACCACCTAGCACAGGGGTGCCCTGAATATTGGAGAAGGTGCTGTCAAGACGTCCACCCGAGGCTGAACAGTGATCCAAAGAGACGCCTTGGCAACGCAGAAGGAATCAGGCCTTCAAAGGCATCCGCCAGTTGGGAGAATTGCCAATGGTGTCAAAGTAATTTTACCCAAGGGTTCCTATTTACAGAGAAAGAGCTATTTAGAGTTATTTGTGTTTTTATTTTTGTCTATTAAAGTTAAAAAAAAAAACCCTTGTAATGTACTTTGCTCTAAATTCCACTTGAAAATCGTCTCATCTATTTATAAACATAATAAATGTTATATTAAAAAAAGACCAACTTTTGGAGGAAACTTTGATTCGCATTTGATAAGCTCAAGTGACGAAAACTAAATTCCCCCTAAAATAACCAGCCTCATTTAAAAACTTAATTAAATCCCCTTAAAATTTCCAAACTGCACTTACAAATGAACATACCGACTTTCCTATGCCTGACTGAGTACATTTATGATTTTAACAAGCAAAATCCTTCCAGCTTCTGAGAGAAGGCGTCCAGGGACTTGATCGGGGAAGTTCATCGCCTAGCACGAGGAGGTGCCAGTACACATTTTGCAGCAGCTGCTGCAGTTCAGGACAAGGATTACAAATGCAAAAACACAATTCCTATGTAGTTCTACCGGACACAGGCCAAGAAGCTAAACACCGACACACCAAAGCAGACCAAAATTCTCCCCGTTTTCTGTACTGTCCAAAGCGTGCTCCTGCAGACGTGTGCCACACCTGCCCGTGTGGAGTTTGAGCCCAAAGAGAATTCCTCACAAATCAAACCCATATTTCCCTGGCTGTCTTGCACTCCTGGAAGCAGAACTCGATGCGCATCCTCAGCTGGTCTATTTTTGTTGGAGACTACAATTCCCACAAATCTTTTGGCTCAAGCTCCATAGGCCGTTTGATTGCTAGAGCAAAATAATTCTGCACAGCAATTAACTCAGAAGGAACATTTTCTTTCAAGGTCCTGAGTCAAATTATGGAGGCGGTGTCCCTACAATATCCACTAGAGAAGCCAGATCCTTGTTAATGTCTATTTTTTTTTTCCTTTGCACTGGATTGGGCAGATTTCTCAGAGTCTGTTTGAAACCAAAGTCATGTATGTCTGTAATAGACAAAACTGTTTTAATTTCAATAATCGACATGTTTTTGAAAATCACTGCAAGGACAAACCAGGAATGTTGAGGATACAGAAGTGAATTAAATAGGGATGATTGTAGTCATTTAATCATTTTCCTACATTCTACTATGCCTATGAAGAGTTTAAGGCAAACATCTAGGTTGACTTAAATTTCAAGTGTCATTGCTGCTAAACGTAAAATAATTCCCAAGGGCACAAAGGAGGAACCCATGGGTTAAAAGGGGTAATTTCAAACGATTTGTGCCGATTGGATTATTTTATACTCTGTTGCCAATAAAGGTGTGATTTTATTTTCTCATGAGGGCTGATTGCTGGTAACCAGAGGGTGAGGCTGGGGGAAGGGAGGAGGCAGTTCAGACAGAACAAAGTCACTTCTTTCTTGAGTTTAGTACCGCTGGAAAAGTTTCCTCTACATATTTGCAGACTGCACGTTTTTAACATAATCAGTCTATCATTAGGATTACACTACAAGGGGCTATGGCATATATAACAGACTTTTCTTTGACTGAAATGTTTTCATCCCGCCAAGGCTGTTTTATTCCCAGGCCATGGTGCACTGCACCGGTGGGTTTCTTACTGAAGCAAATGTCTGACTCAAGAGAAGAATTATTGCTTCCTTTTAATTTATGGCTTGGAGAATGTTGTGGAGATCAAGCTCAAAAATTAATTTCAGATTGGTCCCAGAGGGATTGCTTTTAATGGTTCTGTTAATTCACTTTGAGAGAAACCCTATTAAAGTTGATGAAAATGGCAAAGAGCCACTAGCCCATTTCTAATCTAGATTTTGTTTGCAACAGACCTCATCCTTCTAATTAGAGTTGTTAGAACCCACTTTAATTTTATTAATAATAATTAACATTTATAATACTTCAGTTTACAAAGCACTTTCTCATTATCAATTAAGTTTTTAAATCATCCCAGTAATCTATTCAAGTAGCGTATTAGTTTCCTATTGCTGCTGTAACAAGTGACAAGAAATGATGGCTTAGAAGAACACAAGTTTATTATACCTTTTGGAGACCAGGGTGCAAAACTGGTGTTACTCGGATAAAATCAAGGTATTGGTAACATTAGGTGTCAAGTAGATTTCAACAAAAAACACAACTACTGACACAAGAGTTGTCAGTAGGACTTCACTGCTTGTGGAGGCTCAAGAGGAGACTCTACTTCTCTGATTTCCCAGACTTCTGGTGGCTGCCTGTGTCCTTTGGCTCATGGCTCCTTCCACCTTCAAACCCAGCAACAGATGCACTGACAAGTCTTTCTCATGCCGCATCATTCTGATTGCTTCTGTTAACACATCTCCTGACTCCCTCGTGAGCTCATAAGGCTCCTTGTGATCATACTGCCCCGCCCCCAGCTAAGTCAGGATAATCTTCCTCACTTCAAATTCTTAACTTACTCGCACGTGCAAAGGTCCTTTGCCATGTGAGTTCACATGTACACAGTTTCTGGGATGAGGAGGAGGAATCTTCAAGGAACTGTAATTCTGCCTAGCACAAGTTCTGCCCGGCAGTCTTTTGAATTTTTCAGCATTAGCAATGGCGAGAGTAAAAGAATTATTTCACAGATGAGGAAAGCAAGACCAAGGGATCAATAGTCACCCAATCTGAGATAAAACTATCATTTAAAATTGGTATTCAGATGTTAATCTACTAGTTGTTCAACTCTGTCATGACATATTAAAGTGCAAAACAAAAGTTCTTATCAGGCATTTTTATTATACGAGGAATGACATACTCAGCAATTTTTTAGACCATTTTCCAAAATTTTGCTTCAGGGCTTATTGTAAATAATAGCCATCGTCCTTTCCACCAATTAATTAATATTAATAAGGAGGATAAGATCTAATAGTGATGACTTTGATAAAGTACATATCCACAAATTATCTTAAAAAATGAAAAAAAATACTTTCAGGGCCCTTAACATAGTGGGAACTGCTTAAATTCCACTATTTTCCACATACTCTGAAATAACCACATAGGTCGGTAAGGAGAACAAATAAAACGATCCATAGACCCCACCTAAACACACCAGAGAATGGGGGGTTTGCCTCTGTAGGACTTTGAGAACAAAGGAAACCATCAGAGAAATAGTAAAATGTTATTCCTAGCTATACTATTGCTGTGACTCTTATTTTTTTATTTTCTTATGTCTTTATTTTGAGAGACAGAGACAGAGAGCGAGCAGGGGAAGGGCAGAGAGAGAGAGGGAGACACAGAACCCGAAGCAGGCTCCAGGCTCTGAGCTGTAGCACAGAGCCCAACCTGGGGCTGGAACCCACGAACTGTGAGATCATGACCTGAGCCACAGTTGGACGCTTAACAGGCTGAGCGTCCCATGCCGTGAGTCTTAAAGTTGTATGTCTTGATCCAGGCATACAGGTGAAACCCCAGGCTATCTTGTGTGCTGGTAGGAAGGATAGAATCTCGGACTTTTGTCAACGTTTGCCAGTTCAAAGAGTAAAGATAACAGTAAAAGTTGCAGTAAATCTACATAAGCATTAAGTATAAGCACGAGTATTATTACTGGGGCTGGCTCAGTCAGTGGAGCATGTAACTCTTGACCTTGGGGTCATGGTTCGAGCCCCACATTGGGTGTAGAGATTATTTAAAAATATAAAATCCTATTTAAAAAAAAGAATAATATTGCTAATAAAGATTAATTTATAAGAAGTATTTATTTGTTTTTTAAAGAGGTATTTAAATACAAAAAAAGAGTAGGTAATAGACTGAAATTACCAAAAAGAGATGGGGGTACTTTGGAGTTAAAGTGTCTTAAGATCACTGAGCAAAAAAAGCCAGTCAGAGAAAGACAAATGCTGTATGATATCACTCATATGTGAAATTTAAGAAACAAAACAGATGAACAGGAATACACAGGAAAGAAGAAAAATGAGGCAAACCACAAAAGGCTCTGAATGATAGGAAACAGAGTTGCCAGAGGGGAGATGAGGAGGGATGGGCTAGATGGGTGATGGATACTAAGCAGGGCACCTGTTAGGATGAGCACTGTGTGTTGTATGGAAGTGATGAACTCTTGAAAACTAATATGAGAATATATGTTAACTACAATTTAATAAGAATATGAAGTAAAAATGATCTTTATGTAGATCAAAATTTATATTAACTATTTTCATTGTTAAGTCTATATATTTAAGATGCTCACTCTAAGAAATTTAAAAGAATGACTAACTTCTAAACTGGTAAAATGGAAAACAAAAAGTAAAAAACCTCCACTTTTTCAGTAACAGGTAAAAAGAAAAGAGCAAGAACCAGAAAGGCCATCAAGTTGAAGGTAAATAGACACATCATAAAAAGGCAGAAGAAAGATCCAATCTAGCAGTAATCACAATAAAGTATAAAACTTGCTTATGGAAAGGGACAGATTTTCATGCCAGATTTTTGTAAACCTACTCTATTCCATTTCAAAAGTGACACAATCACACACACACACACACACACACACACACGAATAAAAAGATTAGTAGGAAGTCCTAACCAAATGAAGCTTATATAATAAGATCAGACACTTAAAATTTAAGAAATTTATCAATAAGTGTGCCTGGGTGGCCCAGTCAGTTGAGCATCCAACTTCAGCTCAGGTCATGATCTCACAGTCTGTGAGTTTGAGTCCCACATTGGGCTGTGGGCTGACAGCCTGGAGTCTGGAGCCTGCTTTAGATTCTCTCTCTTTCTCTCCCTCTCTGTCTCTGTCTCTGTCTCTCTCTCTCTCTCTCACAGTCCCCTGCTCTGTCTCTCAAAAATAAATGTTAAAAAAAATTTTTTAAAGAAATATATCAATAAATATCTGGCACTCAAGTGAACTAATGGCTTCCCAAATAAAGTGGTCACAACACTATGTAGTATTGTTTCTTAAGATTGTTGTTCACAATACAGTTGTCAAACTTAATGTAGCTAATGAGGTATTAACCTTAACTCAGATCCCTGCATTTGTTTCCTGGTTTTTAGGAAATGTCCTAAAATGCATCCTTTACTCAGAAAAATTTATTTTTGAAATGTGAAATCACTCCTCTAGGAGGATTCTGAATAAATCTATGCCCAAATGGCACACCCCATCCATCTTGGAAAAGACTGATAAACAGAACCACAGAAATTTCCATATACATTTTTAAGAGGCCAACGAAGGACTTCACCTACTTTGTTCCACATTTGCCAAATTGAATAACTTTAACCCTGGTACCACCCTCACGCTACAAACCTAATTGTTGTTGGGATTTTTCTTGGTTGCTTGATCCTGAATCAGTGTTCTGGTTTAGAGGGGGAAACACTACAAGAAGCACAAGAATCAGTAGGTTATAAATCCCACTGTCAAGGACCCAGAGGAAGGTCTTAATTCTTTAAGGAGATGGACCCATTCAAAACGTTCTCGGGGTGACTGGCTGGCTCAGTCAGTAGAGCATCCAACTGTGGATCTCGGTGCTGAGAGTCTAAGCCCCACACTGGGTACAGAGATTATTTAAAAACAAGCTTTGTAGCTCATCTCGATGCAATTTCCCTTCAGTCAAGGATTAGAGCACCCTAAATCCCGCAGTAGTTGTCCTCCAATGGCTTTGGACTTTTTCATAACTTATTTTCTCTAGCTTTCGTAGCTGTGCTTGGAAAAGTGTTGGTGTGATACAAGGTACTCATTTACGGCTGGAATGAGTCTTCCTGTGAACACTTAAAATTGCCTCTTTGTCTTTAATTTTTAGCCTTTCATTATGGTATACTTAGGTTTGGAATCCTTTTTTTCTACATTATTTTTGTGAGGCTTTTTAAATTTGGGGCTTGATGTGTTTCTACCATTTTTGCTTAATTCTCAAACCTTTTAAAGCTATTTATTTATTTTTGAGAGAGAAAGAGCACGTGCATGCCTGCAAGTGGGAGAGGAAGAGAGAGGGAGGGAGACAGAATCCGAAGAGGCTCCATGCTGTCAGTACGGAGCCTGATGTGGGGCTCAATCCCACAGACCTTGACATCACAACCTGAGCCCAAATAAAGAGTAGGATGCTCAACCAACGGAGCCACACAGGAGCCTCATGGTTTTTAAATTCAAAAAGAAAGCTATTTCCTTTCTCTTCAGAGTTTGATTACATAGATGTTAAGCGAATTCACTGTTTTCCACGTATCTCTTGTTTAACATATTTACATTCTTTTTCTCTCTTCATGCCTTAGTATTAATTATTTTTTCTGACTTGCTTTAAGAAAAAATGTTTTAAAAAACTGGAAACTGATCCACAGATCCAACTCTCTCTTGGGCTATGTCAAACCTGTTCTTTTAATGGTGCACAGTTTGATGGTGCTCACTTCGGCAGCACATATACTAAACAGAATTCAATGTTTGAGAGACAGAGAGTGGGGGAGGGGCAGAGAGATAGGGAGAAAGAGAATCCCAAGCAGACTCTGCACTTTCAGCACAGAACCCAATGCACGCTCGAACCCATGAAGCGTGAGATCACGCCCTGAGCCAGCATCAAGAGCTGGATGCTTACCTGGGGCGCCTGGGTGGCTTAGTTGGTTAAGCGTCCGACTTTCGCTCAGGTCATGATCTCGCGGTTCGTGGGTTCGAGCTCCGCGTCGGGCTCTGTGCTGACTGCCAGCTCAGAGCCTGGAGCCTGTTTCAGTCTGTGGCTCCCTCTCTCTCTGACCCTCCCCTGCTCACGCTGTCTCTCTCTCTCTCTCTCCTAGAAATAAATAAAAATATAAAAAAAAAAAAAAAAAAAAAAAGAGCTGGATGCTTACCACCCAGGCACCTCTCAAATCTGTTGTTAAACCCACATATCGACATCTTGACTTCAGTTATTTTTATATTTCTTTTTCATTTGCTGCAATTATCCTTAATCTTAGTACATAATTTCTTGAATATTTTCAGAGATACTTTCAAGTCCCTATTTGCAATAACTGGAGGACTTGAAGGTTTCCTTTCATTGATCTTTCTCCTCATTTCTTCCCCATTGATCTAGCCCTCTGGTGTGCCCAGTTATCTGTTATTATATGCGGGGCACGGTCTAGAAAAACCTGAAGAGAAAATTTGACTCTCTAGAGGATATTTCCTCAGTGTGGAACTAATTTTGCTTCTGGCAATCAGTTTAGCTAGAGGTAGATCCTTTACCATTTGATTGGGTTATTTTGCTAACTTGAATCCGAATTTATCTTCTACTCTATGGAGTTAAGACTTTCCGTGTTCTTTTCATGTCTCTTCCCAGCACTCAACTGTCTTAAGGTCCCAACCTACGATCTGTAGTCTTTCCTAGGGCTTCCATATTGGGGACCCTGAAGTTTACTTTCAGCCTTCTCAGCCCTGTCAGCCTTCTCGAGGTCTGCGCAGCTTGTCTAATGCTCTGCTGCTGCTGCTGCTGAATTACGATGAGTTTTGTACAGAAATAGCAGCATCGTATATGGAGTTTGCCCCTTTATGTTTCTTGGATCTCTATCATCTTGGACTAAATGCTGCCTCTCCCCCTGCAAATGAGAAAGATCCACTTCCTCCCATCTTTCCCCCTTCAAATCAGGATGAGGAGTGAGAATGTAACAAGATAGTCTGAGTACATTATATTAAAGGCAGGAATAGCATCACATGAAGACATAGGGCAAATTATGGGCTGTTGCTGACAGATTCCTAAAGGAAGGAGATTGTAGAGTTTTAACTAGAAATAAGATAGTCATTCATCCTATTTACGGGAGATAAATTCAGTTGATGCCTGGGGTTCTGAAGAATTAATAAGTGCCTACTTTTAATCTCAACCAGATGCCAGTTTAAAAATTCTGTAGTAAATTGGGGCGCCTGGGTGGCGTAGTCGGTTAAGCGTCCGACTTTCGCTTAGGTCATGATCTCGCGGTTCGTGGGTTCGAGGCCCACGTCGGGCTCTGTGCTGACTGCCAGCTCGGAGCCTGGAGCCTGTTTCAGTCTGTGACTCCCTCTCTCTCTGACCCTCCCCTGCTCACGCTGTCTGTCTCTCTCTCTCCTAGAAATAAATTAAAAAAAAAAAAATTCTGTAGTAAATTATAAATTATGTAAGTTTATCCTGACCAGAGGAAGCAACCAATAGCTTAACCTATCATTCAGGGTTTCCATTTCTGCTGTATCTCAGTGTAATGCTGGTCCCTCGAACTGAGAGGGTGGGCACCCCAAGGAGGCTCTGAAGACAAGGCCAGCCCAGTACCTCTATCTTTAAGGGCTGAAGATACACCCGTTTGTGAGTCCTCTGTTTCTACTTGCCCAAATAAGAAAATCATCGCGTGAGAAGAACGAATGGGACCCGGGTCTAGGAGCATGGCCTCTGTGGCACGCGTGACCTTCTGTGTCCCTCCCTCTGTGGAGTAAAGTACAGCCCTGTGTTCTAGTATCCCCACCATAAACCCACATGCACCTGCAACCAAGTTCCTGACCCCTCAGTTTATTTCAGAGACCACGGGTCCATGTCTGGTTAACTGTGCTGTTTCTCTGTGTGTTACCCTTCTGTAAGCCCTAGTCGGTTTTCCCTATTTTTATGCAAAATTAAGACTTATTAAACACTAAACAATACATTAGATATTAGGACAAAGGTGAGGCATGTCAAGAACATCCTCCACCATCCAGGGTCTAAGGGAAGACATTTAAATCAATAAGCCTCCCAATAAGGGGCACTTAGGAAGGATGTGAGGACGGCAGAGAGTAGAGCGGAGTCTCAAGAGGAGCGCGCATATTCTGGGGAAAAAAACCTCAACATGATAATTCCCATGATCTGTTTTAAATCACAATATTTAGCACACGTTGAAATTCAAAGAAATATTTAAGAATGAAATTTTTACATTAATCAAACACAGGAGTTTAAAAAATTCATCACTTGAGAAAATTCATGCTTTCCGAGTTACAAGCAGTAATGCTATGAACGCTCAGAGGGATGGCTTGGGGAGCTCAGGAGAGCTTCGTGGAGGAGGTGGTATCTGAGACGGGCAATGGAGGCTTGCGGCACACGCGATAGGCAGACACAGAGCACGGATGTGGAACGCCAGGCTGTGTACAGAACAGAAAGCGTCCATCAGCCCACTTCCGGAGGCAAAGCTGCTTTGCCCAAATGGCAGAGCCTGATCAAGGACCTGGGTGGAGTTGACGGCGATGCTACAAAACAGCACCAAGAATAAAAGGTGCTCAGGCTTGGTGATCGTGCAGACAGGAAACAACGTGGAAGGGCAAAGGGCAAAGGAGACAGAATGACCTCAAGGTCTCCAGACTCCACAGGCAAGGAAGGAAGAGAAGGCGTCAGGGGAAATTAGGATGTAGGCTAGTGAGTTGATTTGGACAATGATGTGACTGAATGCCCAGAGTTAGCGAACGAGGCACGCTGCCTGCAAACTAGGGGCCGCTCGGCTCCTCTAAGAGTTCCGAGATGCGGCTGCCCAGGTGCCGTGACAAGAGAGTCCCCCCAAATCACGTGCTTCCCTCAAGGAGCCCAGTGCCCCGTGTCGGATGGGAGCAGCCGCTGACCAACCTGCTTGCAGCGGTTTTCGGCCTCACCACGGCCACATCAGCAGCCCTCTCCGTGCCTCTTCCGACTTACGTGTTTCTCTAGGGGACTCTACCTCCCAGTCACAAAATTACGATGAAGACAAAACCAGCTCCGGTGGAAAGAGCACAGGATTTCGTCTGGGAGAGAACAGGGTTAGAACACCAGCTCTCCCCGTGAGTTTTTCACCTCTTTGACTCTGTTTCCCTCCTTGCAAAAGGCATCCTAAGTTGAATGTTATTGTGAGGATTAACCATTTAGATAGCACATGTAAAGCACCTGCCTTAGTTCACAGAGCCTAGTATTTTCTTTTTCAGAAGAGCACAAAGCAGGACACCAGAAGATAAGACCGCACGTTTAATTTTGGATAAAGAAACTGAGGTTGGTGAACGGTGCCGAACTGCAAAGGGCAACACGAGACAGATGGTTTCTAAATGTCGACGGCACCGACGCAAATTACTACTAGTGTGGACACCTAGCTGTCTGCTACTTCTTGTACACACGCAGGTGCCATCACACCCTGCAGAGTAACAAACTCCTCAAGGTCAGATAGGGCAGACTCTTGGAATCCACTGGATCACTAGCATGGCATGGGCAGGATCCGGGTACCCAAAGGTACTGCGGTCGTCTGCTGGAATGGTCATCGCCACGCTTCACAGCCTGGGTGGCTACAAGCAACAGAAATCTATTTTCTCACAATTCTGGCAGCTCCAAGCCCAATATCAAGGTCTCATAAGGGTTGGTTTCTTCAGAGCCACGCCCCCCTGATCCCCCAGCTTGTGCGTGGTCCTTTATTATGTCCCAAGTTTCTCTTTTAATGACGACGCTGGTCATATCGGATTAGAGCCCACTCTCAAGGTCACTTAAACTTAATTATCTCTTTAATAGAAAGAAACTTCCTGGTAAAGTTTCTATTCTAGAAACTTCCGGGGCATCTGGGTGGCTCAGTTGCTTAAGCGTCTGACTTAGGCTCAGGTCATGATCTCATGGTTTGTGGGTTCGAGCCCCATGTCAGGCTCTGTGCTGACAGCGAGCTCTGAGCCTGGAGCCTGTTTCGGATTCTGTGTCTCCCTCTCTCTCTGACCCTCCTCCCCTTCTCGGGCTGTCTTTATCTCTCTCTCAGAAATAAATAAAACATTAAAAAAATGTTTTAAATAAAAATAAAGGTAGAAACTTCTAACTGTAAGATAAATAAATAAATGGGTATGTAACACACAGCATGGTGACGATAATCAATAATACTGTATTGCATATTTCAAGTTCCTAAGGAATAGATCTTAAAAGTTGGATAAGCAACCAGCTCTTGATTTCGGCTCATGTCCTCATCTCATGGGTGGTAAGTTCGAGCTCTGCACTGGGCTTCACAATCACAGGGCAGCACGGAGCCTTCTTGGGATTCTCCCGCTCTCTCTGTCCTTCCCCCACTCCCACTCTCTCTCAAAAGAAACTTTATCAATAGTTAAATAGTTCTCATCACACACACAAAAGTTTTTGTATTTATGTGTGGTGACAGGTGTTAACTAGACTTATTGTGATCAGTTTTCAATACAAAAATCCAATTATGTCATACACTCGACACTAAGATAATGTTACATATCAATTATACCACAACTTTTAAAAATTATCTCAAAAGCAGTCACATTCTGAGGAAATGTGGCATGAATTTAGAGAGGACACCATGCAGCCCATAGCAGGAGTCTTACCACAAAATAGCTCTTTCTGGTTTGTGAGACACTGGTGTGTCATTTGCCATTCAAACAACCCAGAAGGGCAGGTGGTATGGTCACCAGCTCCACTTATCGGCTTCACAGGAGAGTCAGTTGAGCCAGCACTCAAAGAGCCAGGAATCGGAGCCTGAATATATAGTGCCCTTTTCATCATGTCACAGTGTCTCTCTGCGATGAGGGGCTGACAGTAAGCCCAAACAAGGCACTGGTGACCTGCTGACTTATGTGTCAGGCAAGAGACCGGTCGCTCTGCGTTTCTTTTCACCTCTGAGCTTCGATGGCTCTTATGTCTCCTTCACACCACTATGGCACCCAGCACAGTGCCAGAGACACTGTGGCGGTTCAGTATACTTGGATTTCATCGAAGCTAATTAAACTTCACCACGCAGACTACGCGCATTATTCTGTGCCCCTTAACAGATCATCACAACTACCCATCTCCAGGCTCGTAACTCCAGAGTCTCAGAGCACTCTGCTTGCAAACCCTTAACACAGCAATGTGGGGTAGGAAGATGCAATGTAACATACTGTCCTTTTAATGGGTGCTCTTTACCAAATAAGGACATTCCCTCTCTCTCCCTCTTTCTCTGCCAAAACTTTAAACATAAAGAGCAATTCAATTTTATGGAGAGGTCAAGTGTTCGCATTCGCCCCACTCCCATGTTTTAAGGCCATCATTTCAAATGCCTAAGTAATTTCCATTAAACTGACCTGTGAAAATAAAACGTACCGTATCATACATATACGAGTCCTCTGAGACCAGAGAGTCTGTATGGATTTTCGATAATCCACATGGGCACTTTAGAATACATACTCAAAATAGCAAAACTGTGGCATTTACTGCATCAAGTTTTAGATCAGAAAGATAAACTGAGTTAAAGAGCTGAACCCAGGTGAAGTACAAATTGTGGGCATGATCGGCTTTGAGAAATATGCTGAGCAAAGAAAGCTTATTTGCCAAGGAGCATTTCATGTCCTGACCGTTCCTTGCATTGGGTTCTTAGAACCCCACGATGTCCTCCAGTCACCCAAATTCCCTGGATTTTCAGAGTGTAGATGTTTCCTTCATCTCTTCCTATATCCCAACCCCACCCCAATGTGGTAAATAGATTGATTCCAAATAAAACCATAATATAAATCTTAAAACTCAATCCATTTTACTTTATATTTTTAAATGAGACATTAAAAACCCAATCACTAAACACAGAATTTCAGAACTCATTAGTGACAGTGTCAGAATTTGAACACGGGGCTTCTATCTGCTGCTCAACACCCACTACTCTGTCAGGGGCTCAGCAATGAGTTGGGAATCAACTAATACAATGAAGTCCACTTCTTTGTGATGGATTCTGGACCTTGAAAATGAGTTGGCCCTTTCGCCAAAGACTTAAGACTAATTTCAGACAGATACTGTAATCGCGCCAGGAAGACATCCCGCGGGATTTTTTGACTCTCTCCAATCAGGATTTTGGCTCATTCCACCCATATTGCCTTCTCTTCTGCCATTTCCAAAGACAAAAGGATTGACAGTGATGAAGGAGGTGGTGTTTCAATCCCTAGAACACCACTGTTATAATATAAACCATACTTTTATTTGGGGCAGAATAGCATTTTGTAGTGTTACTTTGACCCATTCCTCATTTATTCAGTTAAAGCATTTTGTAATTTGTTACTTGAGAGAAGGCATAACCCAGCAGAAGGATGAAACAGAAAAACTTAAAGGGAGTCAACTTATTCTAACAGCCTAGCCCTATGGAACAAACAGAAAAATCTCGAATAAGCAACACTCTTCAGAGTATAATCGATAGGCAAAGACAGGCCATCTCACTCCCAAGGTGGACATTTCCCCCACAGAGGAGAGGAGACTGGAAGAGGAGCCAAGGTGTTTGCCCTCTGTGGACCTCTGAAAAACACCGGCTAGATTTAGGTGTTTGGGAGATCGAAAAGGAAAGAGAATTCAAGCTCTTTTAATTCCGGGAAGGTGGCAGGACACAGGAAAGAAATGCTAGTAAGGCGTGTTTAGACAAAGAGGTTCTCAAAGAACCCGGCAGAGTATCTCATGGATCAACACAATGAAGAAGAAATAGAAGGCTCTCCATGTCATCAAAAGGGGCCTAAACTTTACTGAGGGTGAGTCACAACTGAAGAAGCCCTATGACAGAAAAGAATGGAAATATAATTAAATGTGAAAGAAGACATCTCTGTCCATGCCACTGTGGATGGATGCCAGCCCAGAACAAGGCCAGCCTGGCTGCTTCGTGCCACTGGAGAGCAACCTCCCCCCAGCCACACCCCCCTGATAGCGTAGCTCTGTGTTATCCCCTAAAACATAGGCGCAGCCCTTGGAAAGAGGGACGGATCCCTGAATTGAGTGAAATTAACATCTAGGGATCAGAGGCTCAAAAGTGAAATTAGGTTTAAACCTAGAAAAGTAAGTTTTATTTCTGGCACACCTGAGTTGGTGAACTGAGGTTCATACCCGTTAGATATTTCTCTCTATTTTGTTTTCATTTACTTCTGGCTTTTCACATTTGTCTCAATTAAAACTACTGCAATCATCCTGCTGAACTTGATGTAAAAACTCTCAGGCAAAATAATTATAAACATAAAACTATTAAATATGGAGACAAGTAAAACCACTTTATGAGTCCCCCCCCCCCACACTAAGAAGCATGAGTCTTGCAATAACATAAGATTGGTGCATTTTTTTTTGACAAGCTGCATTTTACAAGTATAACATTCCTTCAGTAAAAATATATCTGAGGCTCCACTTTTCTCTTGGTCTATGAAGACCATTTCTTGTCTTGTCACAGCTTGTCATGGTACACTCTCTTTCTGGTTAAAATACTGATATTTGGCTCTCAGTTTGTTGAGACAGCTGAATATTTTATGTTTTAAAATATTAGGATATACTTGAAATGATGTAAAATGCATAAACAGTGTTTCAACTATAAAGCAATTTTATCAGTTTTGTACAAAAATGAATAACACGTTCATCTTCGATGGGCTCTACATTAAAACGGGAATGATGCCATCATAATACACACACACACACACACACACACACACACAAATATATAGCCCTCTCCAAAAGGTTTATAGTTAGAATAATGTCCTAAAAATATAAACTCCCCAGCCGCTGCGCAAACACGAAAAGGTGGAGAACACAGACTACCATTTGCTGTCCAGATGCTACAGGGTTACACAACTCAAAGATGCCACCATCTCTCTCCCTAGCCATTCAACAAGGTCACAAGCCTATAGGCAAGGTCATTACTTTTGCTACAAATGGCAAACATCACCTATAAGCAAATAATAAAAAGAAAAGGACTGAGGAACTGGTCCAAGTAACTAGAAACAAGACCAACGCAAGAGTCAAGGAGGAAGAGGAGGAAGCTGGCTCGTGGATTCTGGTCTCCATTCAATGTATTTTAACATCCTTTTAAGAATTTCATTATTTGAGGCTTTGAAAACCCATAGCGTGAGACTTTTATACCCAAATATAGGAGCATCGCCAAAAGAGCTATTAAACCAGAGTTGTTTTTCTCACTTTGAAAATTTCACAGGACTGAACTGTAGAGGTCTTTTACAACCCTGACAGTTTAGGATTCTCTGCGATATTCCATTCCCAACATTTCATCCCTCACCTTCATCACTCTCCATGGTCAAGAGGAGTTTCTGACCACCGTGTGGATAATATATGTTGCAGAAGAATCTTCCCTCGCTCCCTGAGCAGCTGTGAGGGTGCTCAAGTACACACAGTGTCCCAAAGAGATGCTCTTTTGATGGTAGTGTGCGTGGACAAAGAGGCCATTTTTGAATCTAGCTCTTCTTCAGCGAGGACCAGGACTTTGAAGACCTCTAAGATGGGACAGGACTTTAACTTTGTGAGGAGACATGAGTTTAACAGGAGAAAGGAGGGAATTTGTGGGCATTACATTGTGTGTTCAGTAGCCTGAGGAACAAAGCCAAAGAGTCGTCAAAGAATAAACCTTAGCATTCAGAAAGGAGTCTCAAGAATCACTCGGTCCAAGACCATCATCATACAGATGAGAAGACAAAAAGCCGAAGTTTATTGCTGAGACCAGAAACACACAACCCTCCAGATCAGGGTTTGGCAAATTTCTTTTGGCAAAGGACCAGATAACCAATACCCTTGTCACAATTATTCAACTCTGCCATCATAGCCTGAAAGCAGTCATAGATAATATGTAACAGCCACATTTGAAACCTGCAAAACAGATCGGCCCACTGGGGCCATGCCATACCAACCCACGTTCCACAGGACCTTCTTCAGCATCTCAGCTCACCATTCCGCTCAGCACAAACCAGGAAAAACAAAAATAATTCTCCCAGTGTCATCAAAGTAGCTTTTACTTGCTTCTCTAGGATGGCTTGAAACGACCCTTAAAAAGGGAGACATTTACCTGCAGGTAGTAATTGCCATCATATGCAAAGAGACTGGCAGGGAATAAAGATGACACAGATGAAGTACCAGCCACTCCCAGAATGTTCCCACTTCTGAAGCCTGAACCCTACCACGGACTTCACAGGTATGGGCTTCCTCTGCTTTTAGCTGTGTTTCCATCACCTGCAACCAAACACCTTAAACAATGGTCTAATTGACAAGGCTTAACACAACAATATTGTGTCTCTGTTCATTGACTAGCTTTAACATAAATCCTTCACAGATTTGTTGGACACTTCTCTGTGGAGATTAATTTACCTATTCAAATGTAATTTAAAGTACAATCAGCACTATAGACATGTAAGAAAATGATACCTTGCATTTGTGTGGAACTTTGAGTATAAAACACTTTTATTATAAAATCGTTCCTTACTACCACCATGGGAGATACTCAGTGAGGTTAGTACTGTCTCCATTTTTTAAAAAAAATTTTTTTATATTTTTATTTCTAGAAGAGAGAGAGAGAGAGAGAGAGACAGCATTAGCAGGGGAGGGTCAGAGAGAGAGGGAGACGCAGATTCTGAAACAGGCTCCAGGCTCTTAGCTGGCAGTCAGCACAGAGCCCGACGCGGGGCTCGAACCCACGAACCGCAAGATCATGGCCTAAGCGAAAGTCGGTCGCTTAACCGACTAAGCCACCCAGGCGCCCCAGTACTGTCCCCATTTTATAGATGTAAAGAGAACATTTAATTGTGTAACTCCCCAAAGTCCCCCATGACTATTAATACTAGAACTCAAGTCTTAAGAATCTCCATCTAGTGTTTTTAATGCTTACATATTTTTGAGAGAGAAAGTGCACGCAAATGAGTGAACGTGAGCCAGAGGCGGGGGTAGGGGGGATGGAAAGAGAGACACACACATCTGAAACAGGCTCTAAGCTCTGAGGTGTCAGCACAGAGCCTGATGTGGAGCTCGAACTCACAAACTGTGAGACTGTGACCTGAGCCGAAGTTGGATGTCAGATGCTCAACCAACTGAGCCACCCAGGAGCTCCTCTTTTTTTTTTTTTTACCCAGTTTACCCATTTAATTTTGAGAGAGATACCATGATTAGGGGAGGGGCAGAGCAAGGGGGAGAGAAAGAATCCCAAGCAGGCTCCAAGCTGTCAGCACAGAGTTTGATGTGGGTCTCAAACTCAGGAAACCAAGAGATCATAACCTGAGCCAAAACCAAGAGTAGCAAGCTTAACCAACTGATCCCTCCAGGCACCCCATCTTCTTTCACATCTAGTGCTCTCTTACTTCCGCTTCCCTTTTCCTGAACTTTGGAATAAAGCACTTCTCTGTCAGCATTTTCACAGTTACCTTTCTGGCAGATGCCAGCTTTGACATCCTCTGTGTTTCTATCAACTTTCATCCACATGCTGATTTTTTTTATTATCAAAGTATACTATTCTTATGGTTTCTTGTATAAGAGACTTTGGAGAGCCAGATAATCAAGATTTTGCAGACTGTACCTATAAATGCAGAATCCACACCTGGTGACAGCTGAAGACAATACGGGGTAAGCATGCAAATACTTTCATATTCTTCTTGATTGATGGTGTGCTGCATTAGACTCGGGCTACTGAGCCAATGGCCTGTGGATATTTGGAATCACTAGGAATACTTCTATATGAGTGGGTGAGGATACTCGCATCCACATCCCTGAATACAAATGGCAATGTGCTGTGAACTCCAAACTTTGGAAAACATGAGTAAAAATCTTCACACCAGTACCAACGCTCAATGGGATTCGTCTTCCCCTTGAAAAATGGAATGAGAGATAAGTTCTTCCAAACCGGCTTTGTAAAAGGATCTTGACACATGCTTACCAATATGTCTTCCAAATCCATAGTTCAATGAATTACTCCCAATACTCCAATGTGAGGACAATTCATGCTCCCTTTCTCATATCTGTTCCTTTTCTTGGGTTATTGGAAGAAGGCTGACTTTTCACTTCCATGAAAACAATATGATTTTTACAATTCCCAAGTATTCAGTTATGTGGCAAAGTGCTTTTCATTTCCCTGTTGACTAAAAAGGATAGAACTTAAATTTACCTCTCAATTCAACTTGATGAGACCCAGGGGAGACAATTTTCTCCATATGATTCCAGAACATTAGTGTTCCAGATTCCCTAGATATTAAGTAGATGGATGCCAGACAGATTTTTCATGTGGTTCTTCCATCCGGTTCTTCATTATCATCAACACAGCTAAAATTAACGAGTGCTTCTTCTGCTACCGGTATTTTCTAGGCAGTTTCTATGTTGAGGTGTTATTACGTCATCTGATTTTTAGACACATTTGTGTTTTACCAAGTGTCAAAACAGTTGGTCCATTTCAGCTGGGGCTCTCCAGCTCCAGACACTTCCGTCACCTTTGACTTTCATACCACTGACATTTTTGAAAACTATAGTCCCTTTAGTAGAAGGGGTCTCAAAACAGGTTTACAATGCTTCCTCATAATTAGATTCAGGCTATGTGTCTATAGCAAGAATACCACAGATCTTTCTCCTTGAGGTCCATCAAGAGACACTTTTGACTGATGTCAACACTTTGGTCACTTGGTTAAGGTGGTATCCACCAAGTTCTCCCACTCTGAAGTTACTCCTTCTCCCTGCTGTCATGAGTAAATGTTCTGTGTAGTTTTTATTTGAAAATATCTAACTACCCCATTCATTAAACCTTCAACACACTTACTTACTGAGATTACAATGGACTTACTTTTTTATATTTAATAGGTTATAAAGATTATTTTGATGCTCAAATTATTCCCAGTGTGGCCTCTGGGAGCCTTTTTTTTTATATATATATATACATATTTTTTTATTTATTTCTAGGAGAGAGAGAGAGAGACAGCATGAGCAGGGAGGGTCAGAGAGAGAGGGAGTCACAGACTGAAACAGGCTCCAGGCTCTGAGCTGGCAGTCAGCACAGAGGCCGAAGCGGGGCTCGAACCCACGAACCGCGAGATCATGACCTAAGCAAAAGTCGGACGCTTAACCGACTAAGCCACCCAGGCGCTCCTCTGGGAGCCTCTTAAAGAGAACTTCCATGTCCCATTGGCACATTCCCATCATTCCTTGAGTTCTTCCATACTTTCTGGCACGAGAGGCCCCTGGATCATACTGTATTTCTTTTATCCAACTCTGCAATTAGCCATTTTCTTTCCAAGAAAAGTTGTACTTCTCTTAGACCATTCGAAGCTAAGATATGGCTGCTAAGTGTGTTGCTGCCAGTGAAGGGAGCTATTCCCAGTCCCCTTCAGTGGGCAGAACTAGGGAACAGACACAGTCACACACACCTACACACATTTACGTTTCCACATAGTACTATTTAATAAAAAACCATGAGCACTCACCAACACTAAGAATTCCAATATATTCTCCTTTTCCATATTCTTCACTTCTCTGACAATGAGAAACTTGGCTTCTGTGACCCTCAATATATGGGTCCAGTTGATTGCCCACCACATACAACTAATCTCTCAGGCTCCTTCTCCCCTGCTTCAGGCAGATGCCCTCTTCACCCACTCTGGATGTGATACCTGTGCACGATCAGCCGGTCCACGATGCCCTCCTACCCCACCTGAGTTTTGCCACCCCATTTCAGCTGCCCTTCCACAGGAAGGCCCTTCTCACTCCCCCTGAGCTCTGACTCACCAAGATAAGCCATTTCCTGCCATATTATAGCTGGTTGAATAGAAGGCCAACCAAAGGTCCACCCACAACCTCAGGACGTGACCTTATTTGGAAGAAGGCCCTTTGCATATGTAACTGAGGTAAGGTTCTTGGAATCATTCTGGGTTAGGGAAGGCCCTAAATCCAATGACACATGTTCCTTATAAGAAGCAGGAAAGGAGATGATAGAAGACACACAGGCGGGAGTATAGCATATAGAATCGAACCAGAAACCAGAGTGAAGCCCCCGCCAGCTGAAGAATGCTGAGGAATGCCTACTGACCCCCAAGCGGGGAGAGACGCCAGGGGTGGGTTTCCCTCAGAGCCCCCGGAAGGAAACCACCGCACCTGTACTTTGATTTCAGCCTTCAGGCATCCAGAACCGTTCGAGAATACATCTCCATCTTATTCAGTCACCAAGTTGGTAGTCATTTGTTGCGGCAGCCATGGAAAACTAACACAGAGTTTGGTGGTGGGAGTTAAGACGTGGGGAGATCTACTTGGGGTCATTTCAGCCCACCACACATGTGGAGACCCGGTTCATCCTGTGTGGGCTCCAAAACCCTCCTCCAGGCTGTCCTCACACCTGAACATCCCCTCGACCCTGACAAAGCTCTGACACGGTCTCCAGGCAGTCCCCCTGTCCGAGCCTACTCGACCCCTTGGGCCAGATGCCCTGCTCTGGGCCATGACCACTCCCTGCCACCCCACCCCTGTCTCCTGCCACAGACGCCCATCTCGGTCTGCCCCACACTGAGGCTCTTGACTTAATTTCTGAGTTCGAGAAAGAGTACAATTCCAGTAACATCTCGCCTCACTGTACATTAATTTGGAGGATGATCAGTATTGCTTACATTTTTATTTTTATTTTTTTTTTACTTTCCTTCTACAACAAAAGCCCAAAAGCTCTTCCCAAAATAAAGTGAAAGGTGTCAAAATTAAGCCCATTTCCTGGTGCGAGGAAGATACATACATTGTCCTTGACAGAGACAGATTCTTTTTGAAAACAGTCTTATTTTCAACACAATCCTCCTTCATTTGCTCTAAGTAAATATGACATTTTAAAACAATAAATGTATTCCTAAGCCCCATGTACTGAATTGAATACAGAGATAGATCACTTTATCCAGGGGAAAAAAGTTGAAGTAGCTGAGGATGTCTCTCCCTTCAGCTTCTGAGATTTGAGGGCTGCTTCAAACGATATAGTGATGATACAGCAACAGGATAAAACACCAGGTTGTGGTAAAACCACAAATAAAGCATGAATGTCGCAAGAGATCTTAGGTTTATGTTGTTATCCTCTGACAACGAAGTCCTTAATGAAACCCTACAAGTTGATGGTTATTAAAAGACCACTCTGAAAGCCCAGAAACGAGGAAGAAAATGGAAAATAGAGCCGTTTCCATGCTCAGTGTTTCCAACGGAAGGTTGTAGGGAAGCTTTGAGCATTAGTTGAAACAAAGACTTTAACACGATTTCCTGAAGTTTTTGTTTCAAAAAGTTCTCTTTTTCTCGACAGCTGCTATGCATGGCATTCCTGCAGACAAGTCAGCCTCCAATGCAAGACTAGAGCAATGCTTATTATTACTGTTCTGTTATGTTCTGTAGCACTGGACTACACTGGAAATTTTATTGCACATTTGCTGTCTTCAATTTCCCTAGATTGTTTAACGATTCTGTGCTTCTGTGACATAAAAGACGGGCCAGAAACCTGAGGCCACACTTCTCAGCTCCAGATCGAACATGACATTACACACTGACAGCATTTGACAATTGGGTTTGTTCTTTTGAAAGCAATCAGACTGCACAATGGCCAGGATGCAGGGAAAAATATATAATAAAGCCTTTGTGAGACAACATTTGTAAAAATGCAATTCCCATTATTCACTGGCAAGTTTTAATTACAATTAGTAATGATTAATATTAATGAAAACTGTAAAGCATGTAAGAGGGATGCAACTCGTTGGGGAATAACTCGGTGTCATACACTCTGCTGTGTTATGTTGCAGAGAAAATAGCTGACGTGAAGTCACACCTCGCCGCTCTGTTTGCACGGACTGGTTGGCCCTTCTTACCAGTTTTAGAGTACTAGAGAAAATGTAAACCTACAATAGTCAATATAATCATTCCTCAAGTGGACCTATTCATCTCTCATCAAAAAGAAGGGACAAAATGAGAGAGCATTTTTCTGTGTTTGAATTACATTTAATACCATGGGAGACAGAATGATGCTGAAGCCTTAAAATCTATAATGTCACCTGCCGAGTTTGACAATACTCACTTCAGTCTGTAGAACAAATTACGGTAAAAAGCCTGCATATTTGGTAGTCCATCGTCCAGAAGTTCCTCTTTACTAGCAATTCCAAGCTTTGCAAATATGGTAAAAATTGATATTCATGATTATGGTTGGGTGCAAGATCCTACTCATTCTCAAACAAAGGTTACATTTTGTCAGACAATTTTACTGTGTATTTCCTATGCTCTGGAGCCTTGAAAATTGGTATTATCAGACAGTGTGTGTATTATAAACATCACTCATCATACAGTAACATACGTTATTTTAAGCTTTCAGGTAGAATACACATTACACAGCTGTAAATATCTAAGTTTGTTTTAATCATTGATTTTATAATATATACGGATTACTAACCATACAGTTCAGTTTATATACTCGTATTTCGCTCCTGGTTCTTTCAACTTTTCTATTGCTTCATTGTCTTTGATGATGAATAAATCTCTGATCCTAGCATCTCAACTTGATTATAGTCTCACATTTCAACAGCCTGAGGAGTACCTCTTCTTACATACTCTAATATTTGTTCAGGTGAAATTGTACTATATTTTGCATATACAATGCATACATACGCGAACATACACCTAACACAAACGTACTGCCTGCTATTTCTAGAGCAGCTAATTAGAGTTCAGGAGCTCCTGGGTTCTACCAGGGCCCTGCGTAGGTATATTGCCTCATTGATTCTAAAAACTAAAAGGCACTTCAAGTAGCATTAGTTTAAAGATGAAGTAGAAGGCTTTGTGATATGCCAAAGTCACATGGCCAATCCACCGCCACCCAGTGCCAGTCCTTCCATTAGATCACAGACCTAACCATGCGTTCTTCTTTTCTTTTTTTTTTTTGAGGGGGTGGTGCAAGTGAGCAAGGGGCAGGGAGAGAGGGAGGGAGGGAAAGAGAGAGTAACAGTGAGAGAATTCCAGGTGGCGCAGAGGGAGGGGGAGAGGGAAGAGGGGTTCGTGGTCACCTGATGTGGGATTTGAACTCACAAATCATGAGATCGTGGCCTAAGCTGAAGTCAGACGTTTAACAACTGAGCTACCCCGGCAACCCTACTCTTTTCATTCTAAACCAGAGACCTTCAGGGTTAATAGCCAACTTTTACCTTTTCATTCATAGAACTCAATTTGTAACCAATTCATCAATTTTTTAAAAGATTTTATTTATTTAAGTAATCTCTACAGCAAACATGGGCCTTGAACTCAAAACCCAGAGACCAAGAGTCACTCGATCCACTGACTGAGCCAGCCAGGTGCCCCTCCAGCTAGTCTTCTACCTCTTAAACCCATTCTGCACATCAATGCTAGGGACACTGGTCACCATGGTATTCCTCCGTACTCTGATCATCTAGTGCAATAGTTCTCAAAAAAAAAAATTCTTGAGAAATACATTTCATGTGATGACCTAATAAATATTTCTGTGCATCTACAGATTCAGTCGATCCTCATTATTCATATTCCACATTTGCAAATCCAGCTACTTGCTAAAACTGACCTACAGCGCTCAAATCAATACTCCCAGAACCATTTCTTTCATTCACAGCCCCACTGGTATAGAGCACGGAACACTGCAGTCTCCTGATGCAAGTGCTCCCTGCTGAGCTTGGACAAGGTGATGTTCTACCTTCTGTAACCGAGTGTCCTTTTCACAGTCTGTTCAATGCCACCCTTTCTGTATTTTTGTGCTTTTCATTGGTGGCTTCGCTGTTTAAAATAGCCCCCAAACACATGCTGAAGTGTTCACCGCTGTTCCAAAATGCTGGATGGCTATGAAGTGTCTAATGGAGAAAACGTGTGTCTGATCTGCTTTAGACCTGAGTTGCAGTGCTGTTGGGCAGAAGTTCAATGTGAATGCATCAGCAGTGTATATTAAACAGAAACACGCATAAAATAAGGTTACATATGGACCAGCTGACGGAACTCATGCAACCAGAGGTTCAAAAGATCCTAACCCTGAATTTCCCTTAGGAGACATGGCTCGGTATTCACTCATTCATGGTTTTCACTGACTCTATAGAACAGAAGTATCACACGCACTGAGTATCAACTGTGTAGAACTAAAACATCTCACGAAGACCCTCATTCACAGCAAAACACTGACAATTTCCATCCTGTGCCGTTCTATCCATTTCATTAAGATAAATATGTGGATTGTGACCAATACGTGAACTTCACACCCTACTAAGGAGACAAGATAAAATGTCTACAGGTCACTGATCTAGGATCAGTAGTATAAGACCAAAGAATTTGAATTGGCCTTACGTCCCATCAAGATCCTGCTTCCTTCTCTCTCTCCTCTTATTTCTAATGTACTGTTCTAACATCCTTATCTCAATGGGAGGGGAGCCGGCCAAACAACGTTTACACTCCAACCAGGAAAGTTCTCCCTACTTGCAGTCTCTTGTTGAAATTAGGCCAAAAGGATGTAAAGGCAACCCCAGAGCAATCTTTTATTTAAAACATAAAACTTTCTCAGATTACCCAAGGTCACAATGGTCTTTCACTACTTTGAAATCTCTTGGAATTAATTGCTTCAAGTTGTAATCTCGCCTCCTGGATGACATGGGTATTTTTCATGGATGTTATCAATCTTCTAATTAAGTAGTCTACTTGAGAAATAGGACCAATGTACTGAATTCAAGTCTGTCTTCCACCACAAATAACAACGTGAGCAATTGTGGGCGGGTTGCTTCAATACTTCAAGTGTTGTATGCCCTCCTCTATAAAATGGAGAAAGTACTATAAAAATTCCATTAGCCTCTGGTGACGATGAGAATGCATGTGATGTGCTTCAAACAATAACGGGTAAACAATCACTCAATACCTTTTAGTTATGATAATCGTGCTTACTGTTTTTATTTAGGACTATCATGGAGCCATGTAAAAAGTATGCAGCAGAAAGTCTCCATTTATTTGTAACTTCCATGCAAAATCACTTCAACTTAAATCAACTTCTCTGCTGTTAAGACCTCCAGGTTTTGTTTGCATGGTCTTTCTTAGGAGAGCCCTGTATCAGCTCAAGGGAGAAAATCCTTTACATGACCGTACTGTGTGACGATTATTGAATGCACGAGATTTTGCAAGTATATGTCTCATCTAGTATTTCTTTTTTCTTTTTTTTACAAATAGTTTATTGTCAGGTTGGTTTCCATATAACACCCAGTGCTCATCCCCACAAGTGCCCTCCTCCATGCCCATCTCCCCCCTCACCCCCCGCATCCATCAGTCCTCAGTTTGTTTCTCAGCATTCAAGAGTCTCTCATGGTTTCCTCTCCCCCTCTCCCCCACCATTTCCCCCTTCTTCTCCCCCATGGTCCTCCGTTAAGTTCCTCCTAATCCTCCTATATGTGCAAACCTATGCTATCTGTCCTTCTCTGCCTGACTTATTTTGCTAAGCATAACACCCTCAAGGTCCATCTAGTATTTCTAAGATGTGGACAGCACAACAAACTTCATTTTACCTGTAGAGAAACTGTGAATCCACAAGTATACAGTAAATGGTTCAGATTTTGTTGTTACAACAGGCTATACCCCTCGAAGGGGATGAATGAAGAATGCCTAGGACAGCGATGTTTTATTTTTCTTTCCAGGTTTCAGCCTTACTTTGGTCTTCCTATCCCTTCCACCCTGCTTCTGCTTTCCAGGGGGGTTTAACCAGCACTAGATAGTGAGAAATAGTGGAGGGAAAAAAAAATCACTTCTAATCAAGATAAAGATATGAATCAAAAGAGCAATGAGTTTTTGTATGGCTTTAGGTCACTAAGAGATCATGTTCCTCACACCTTTCAAGATTTAATGTGAAATACTCTTTCTGAACTATGTATACTAGCTGTGCAATAAAGTTTATTCATTAAATATTCTTATCCAAAAAAATTTGATTTTTTTAACATTGATTTTAGCCAAAACTAATTTGCCTAGTACCATTCCAGTCATGACAACAGGGAAATAGGAAAATATGGACAAATCATTTACTTACATGAAATTTAGCATGTGAAGTATTTGTTTTTTAATTCTAACGATTTCAATGACAATATCTATATATGCTCTGGATATGGAAGAATCACCATGCCCCTTCCCTGGCACCTCATTTACATATCTGAAAGCTGTTCTAATATGAATATGTGAATATTGTGAATTAAAATTAAGTATATTAAAAAATCCATTTCAAAGATCCAAGCAGACATATTTCAAGCATTCAGTAGACACATGTCAGTTGGGATTGCTGTACTGGGTAGGGGAGACATAGATCCATCATTGAAGAACACTGTATTTACTGTAATAAATACTTATTACACCTCCCTTTAAAAAGCTCAGCTCCATTTATTATTTCTTTCAAATTATTACTCCATCTTCACTGAAAGAGGAACTCACCACCTCTATTTCCTGAAAGAGTTTGTATAAGATTAGTATTCTTTATTTCTTATATCTTTAATAGAATTTACCAATGAAGCCATTGAGGCCTCTAGTTTTCTTTCTTGGGAAGATTTTAATTAGGAGTCGAATTTCTTTTTATTGAGATTCAACATCAATCTACTCAAGTTTCCTATTTTTTCTTAGGTCAAGTCTCTTCAATTTTATCTTTCAATGAATTTGTCCATTTTCATCCTACTCATCCAACATCAATTCTTTTTTATCTATAGGACCTGTAATGATGCACCTTTCATTCCTGATACTACAATTTGTTTCCTTTCCTATATTTCAGTCCTGGGATAGGTATCAATTCTATTTTTCTCCAATTTTATTTTTGGGTTTAGCATATTTTCTTTACTATTTTCCCACTTTTTTCAGGCATTTCAATATTTTTCTTTATAATGTTTTTTTTTTACTTGTTGCTAAAGATTTAATTTTTTCTCAGTGTCTAACTTCTTATAGTGGGAATTAAATCATGGATGTTGAGAACTTCTTTTGCAATTAAAAAGAAAACTTTTTCCTCTTATTCACATAAAATGTAGGTTTTTCCCTTACGTTATGCAATTGCCCAATTTTTCAGCTACCAATTGGGTACAGTGAGGACACTAACTAGCCAGAGTTAGCACAGACACCACAGGTTAAAGAATCAGTCCCACAAGGCTGCCACCCTCTCGCTCCCCCCATTTATTTTTATTTATTTTCAAAATTTGAGAGAGAGCACACACACACACACACACACACACACACACACACACACACGTGCATGCCTGGGAAGTGCAGAGAGAGAGAGAGAATCCCAAGCAGGCTCCACATTGTAAGACCTTGACGTGAGCCAAAATCAAGAGTTAGACACTTAGCCAACTGAGCCTCCCAGGTGCCCCTGCCCCCCTCCCCACATTACACACCAACTATAAGCCCCAGATTGGGGTCCGTACTCCAGACCAACTGGCTGTAAGTCAGGGGTTCCCATGATTGTCCTCTAGGTTCCAGAATCTGCTGGACTGGCTCTAGAATGCAGGAGAGCAGGCTACTCGGTGTTGCCGGTTTGTTATGAAGGCTACAGCTCAGACATGGAAGAGACACACAGGGCAGGGATGGGGGTGTGCAGTGGGGAGAGGATCACACAAGTCCCCATGCTATCTGTGCCTCGGTGGCCTTTCTCTCTTCCTCGTTTCCATTTCCATCTATTTACTTTCAACCTAACTATTCTTATATTTGAAAGAAGTGCATCGTTTGTAGACATCCCTTATGTTTAATATATGACTGTATGAATAGCATGTAACTTACACATTTTGCCTCTCTTACTGCACTGGAAACGCCTCTCCATTAGCATATTGATCCCTATAATGTTTACTTTACGTACTTATGTGACTGGATTTGTATTTTGTTTCTTATTCGTCAATTCTATTTTTTTAAATCTTCTGTTTATTGCCTTTTGGGTGTTATCTGAATATTTCTTTAGAATTCCGCTTTACTTTTCATACATACAGACATATATAATAACTTAAAGCATCACTGATGAAATGATTTTCAACAGCCAAAGAACTGATAGACACTGTCACTAAAATTGTTATATTATACATACCAATGGTTTTCAATCATGATTTTAGTCACCTGGGGTGTGTGTGTGGACATTTTTGGTTATTGCAATGAGGGCGGGGGGGAGGGGAGGTACTACCGGTGGGGAGATACAAAGGAGGCTGGGAAATATCCTAAAACACACAGGACAGCTGCACACTGCACAGAACTGTCTGGCCCAAAATGTCATGAACACCAAAGTTGAGGAATTCTGCTCTGCGAATTACAACAGTAAATTTCTACAGTCATCTGACAGTATTGCATGAACTCATAAAGTAGACACTGTGCGACTGTATGGGTCCGTATCATCACCCATCCTTTTCATTTATTCTACAGCTAGGATACAGATTACACCTGTATAGATTATGATTGCCATAAACACCACCTTACAATTTCTCCTTTCAACAACCATATGGAGTATAAAGAAAAGGAAAAAAAATTCATTTGCCCAGATAGTGCGTATTTCTGATGCTCTCCATTCCTTTGTGACGATCAACATTTCTATCCATTCATTCCCTTTCGATCTGAAGAAACTCTTCTAAAATTTCTCGCACGGTAAGTCTGATAATAGCAAATACTGGTAGCTTTCTTTGATCTGAAAAATGTTTTTTATTTTGTCCTAATTCTTATAGGATATTGTTGCTGAATACAAAATGGAAAGTTGTTTTATTTTTCCTTCTACGATATAAAAATGCTGTTCTACATTCTTCTGTTTCCATGGTCTCTGAAGAAAAGGCACCTGCTAATCGCATCGCTCTTTTCTTGTAGGCAATGCATCATTTCCCCCCGCTGCTCTCTAGATCTTTTCTTTCTCACGGGCCATCTTTCTGTTCATTCTGCTTCGCGTGTGGTAGTGTCCTCCTTCCATCAAGTTTGGAGAGATGTTGGCAAAGATTTCTTCAAATATGTCTTTCTGTTCCATTGTTAGAGATTTCTGGAACTCCAAGTACATGTAAATTAACCCACTTAATATTATCTAACAGATCTCTGAAGTTCTCTTCATTTTTATTTCAAGCTGTTCTCTCTGTTCCTTACACTGAATCCTTTCTATTAATAGACCTTAAAGTTCACCAACCTTTTCCTTTGTCAATTCTCTTTTGCTGTTAGTCTATCCAGTGAATTTTTCAGTTCAGAATTTCCACTGGTCCTTTATCTTTTCTATTTTTGTGCAGAGATTTCTATATCTTCATTCACTCTGAGTATATTGTATTTACTTCATAGCAGATGGTCATGATAACCATTTTAAATGCTGTTAATTATAACACCTATGTCATCTTGGTATTTATATCAGTTAGTGTTCTTTTTATGAGAACACACTCCATTGTCCAAATTATCTGTAGCTCATGCTCCAGACATTATGAATGGCAAGACATTGAAACTCTGGGTTCTGTTGTTTTTCTCCTAGGAGTATCGTTCATGTTGTTTTAGCTTACTATTATGTCATGTCAATTCAAACTTCCAATTTCAGTTTTTGGATGACAGTTCTGGTCCCAAGTAAGATATTTTATCATTAGCTGGAGTGTTTTGAATCTGTTCCACATATGTGACTCAGACACGTACTGTGACAAAAATGTGAAAATCTCGCTTACAGTTCTTTCCTTTCTTGGATTTCCTCTCATCTCTGAGCTGAGATTTCCCCAAATTCCATTTTCTGGTTCCCTGTGTAGAAAGACAGCAGATTTCTGTACCACAACCCTCTTCCCCTACATGTCATGTTAAACATTAATTTAAGTCATGAAAACAGGCACTAACAACATTCAATTCCCCTGCTTCAAAAAGACTCCACTAGTAGTGTCTGCACACTTGGGTTTATTCTCTCGTGCCTGTACGTGGCTCTGTTTTGTGTTATAGTCAGAACGTGTAGTTGTTTTTCGGCAGAGATGTCCGTCTGTAGGACCCTACTTAGTTATTACATAAAGCAAAAGGTGCCTTTCCTCTGCTTTGATGGTTTTCAGTATCAAGAGGCCCTGACCTCAAGATTTACTATTAGCTGGTCAATCAACATATTCCTTTATTTTAGCCTGCAAACTAGATGTCCCTTTAGTGTTTCAAAGAGTATTCAGTTCTTTTCAGTCATTAACATACTTGTTTATCAACAACTAGCTTTCCTAGAGGGTTGAGGGTCCTTGAAAGATTTTGCTACATCTTGTTCTGTGATGTAAGAAACAAGCTGGAGACAACTAGAAGATCTTGTGCTTTAGTAATGGGATTAAAATGAACAAACCAGTAGGTTTAAGTGAGAACTTACTTGATTCTAAATCAACAGATGGAAGCATCAAGTCCCACCACCAAAATGTTCACATCGGCGCCTGTTTCCTCATCACTAAACAATGTCCATTTCAACTCCAGAGGCTGTGCTGAGCTTTCAACCATATAGGAAAAGACTCTAAGATAGAAGTCTAAGTGTTATTGTGCTCAGTAAGCAGTCATGCTTTCTTGGTTGAAAGCAGTGCTGAAATACACTCAGCGACATGAACATGGTCAGTGTTCTATTCATGCGGTCTCCAAACTTAAATTCAACACTATTTTCAAAGAGCCCCACGGCTTGCTCATGATGATGGCGGCTGTCCCACAAGTTTACAACGGTTCTTGCTCAAATGTTGTTATTACACATGAAGTTATAAAACCCCTTTATGATCCTTTAGGGTATCCATTCCATCTATTCTATTCCAAATTCCATAACTTCTCTATTATTGAGAGTCCTATGGGTAATTATGCTTTTTGGCATTGTAAGAATGTCAGACTGAATCCACTTGAAGCCAGCAAGCTGTATTTAAAACAGAAAAATCCTTTAAAAGCCAAGCCATCCAGCCCTGTAGAGATTGGAGGGGTCTTAGAAACTGATGTTCAGAAGTTGACTGACGGTGAATTGATAACTGACCACACCCATCTCTTGGTCACTTATGAGCATTCCAAGTAAGTTCACTGGCCTTAAAACATCAGTGTGGAAGCACAGCTAGGAACTTCTCAAAGGAAGCCTCAACCCCAAATGTGGGAAGTTCCCTCCTCTTCTGGGTTTCACAGGCATACAGACTTCTCAGGCTCCACATCTACTCTGGTGGTCACAGGCTTCTGAGATGAAAAGTGGGCAAGTTAAAGCAGAGAATGAGGGCTGTCTAGCAGAAATAAAATGTGAGCCACATATCCATTTAAAATGTTTTCTAAAACCTACCCTTTAAAAAGTAAAAGAGGAATTTCATTTTGATAACATATTAATCCAATATATCCAAACTATCGTTTAACATGTAGTCAATATTTAAATTAATTCAATGCACATTTCACATTCCTCTTACTGTGCTAAAGCTGCTTAAAAGTCAAGAGTCTATTTTATCCTTATGGCACATCTCAGTGCATAATAGCCACATTTCAAGTACGAAGTAGATATATGAATGAAGCTAGTGGCTATGATATTGGATGCACAGTGTCCAATAAACACTCTCTTCATTTGTGACTTTTGCTATCTATTTTTCTTCCAAGTAACCTTATCTTTTATGTTCCAGAGATTAAAAATGAGAAGAAATCTGGTAGGATTTCAAATCTGGGACTCTGACTATGTGAAATACCACCGGGGCAACAGCTTCTTGTGATACAACTCTAATGGTGTCATGTCTTTATTTGGAAACCAACTTCTCTCTTAATTCATGACAGAGTCCAAAGACCATGACTGACTGAAGAGATACTTTGGTCACAGATTCAAAAATATAGGATCATTTTTTTCTGGATGTGGATAATGTTTAAAACAAAACACAACAAAAAAACTGAAAAAGGGAAAAACCGGCTCAAAATGGACCTTGTCCCCAAACTGGCAAACTGAAACTTAATTTCAGGAATGTGACCTTTAACCAGCTAATCTGGAATTCCCTGATCGGCATGAGGTCATCTGCATGAGGGACCACCATCCTCCCCCCGAAAGAAGGTGACTTTGCCTGAAACAAACTTTGTAACTTCCTGGTTCCGCCCTGTCGCTGTCTATGGAAGTCTTCCATTTTGTACAACTCCTTGGAACACCCCTCCATTTGCTAGACGGGTGCTGCCCAATTCAAGGATCATTGAATAAAGCCAATTAGATCTTCAGATTTACTCAGGTGACTTTTGTTCTTCTAACCATTGATTTACTCAGGTGACTTTTGTTCTTCTAACCATTGCCTGTTGAGGGACAGAACTAGAGGAAGCCGGTTGTCACAGTGCTGTCTTCTCACTGCGCAACGCCTGTTCCTCGAGAGCGGAGTGACTTGCCTATGCTCATACAGCTTGCAGACAGCAGAGCTGGCTGAAAATCCATGTTCCTAGCTTTGTCCCCTTCTTTTACAGTATGCTGACTGCCCACACACTCAAGCCTACTCTATTTTATTTCTATCACACAGCATCACATCAGGATTTCCAACAGTTGTCCTGTATGAGCTCTTAGTAATACAGATCTTAGCAATTATGAACACAAATGACCTTGCAAAATGTCAGAACTGCATGCTACTTCTGAGGTAGAACAATGAGGCTAAGATACAGCAGAGTTACAGAAACGTACAGGATGCTGGAATCAACGTGGAGGGGGTAGGTGGGGAATGAGCTCTGGAAAAAACCAGCTGTGTGACCTTGAGCAAATCTCCTAACCTCTCCATGACCCAATCTCCTTATCTGGAAAATGACTGGCAGTGCGAGGATTGGATTATTTCTGAGGTCTCTTCCAGTTCTAAGATACTTATTCTAATTCCTGCTAGACAAATGATTATGTAATAATAACCCTTCCAAGTTAGTCTTCTGCTTAGAAGAAAAAAGAATTCTGCCACCTGTTCTGTCTATGGATACTTCTAAGGATTGGTCAAGTACTACTGAATATTTTATCAAATTAAATCCCAACCTGTCATGACCATAACAATTTTTCTCTAAGAACAAGCCTCCTGTAACAGAAAGCAGCATATGAAGCAAGGGAGTGGCTAACACGACACTTTCTTCTGAAAATATCATTTTCTGAAGTGAACGTTGGAAATGATGACATGTAAATAATGTTTGCATGTTATTTTTTTTTTTCTTTTAATTTTTACCTGAAAGCTAATCACTTACATTTTGGGTGTTTTGGTTGAAACTATGTTAACACCACTTCCACTGCTTTCAACTCCTTCAGCAGAGGACTGTGTAGCACCTTCTCTAAACCAGGCAATGGGGAGCTAAGTTGATGTAATGCTTGCCCCAGGGGATTAGATCCCAGGGTCTAGGTCTGAAGGGAATTAACCCAATCCTTCTGTAAGGATTGAGTGTGTAGTACAGCGACATCAACTTTTATATTAAAAACTGACCTTAAAATAAAGCAGCTTTCTAAAAACATAGACCTTAATTGTGTTGACCATTCTACCTGTACTTGTGATTAAAATGGCAGAGGGGAGTGCGCAGGTTCTAAGCAGGGTCCTGGACACATAAACTCCTGGGAATACAGCACAGTCCTGTTTGATAACGTGGTTCCTTAAAACGCCAAAGGCTTCTGAGACTATTTCCACTGCACAGCATCACATCAACATTTCCGCTCAAGGAATACATAGATGTCCATCCTTCCTATGTTTCCTGGGAATAAAGCCAAGTCCCCCCACCTCCTCATTCCCAGTAATTAGCAATACAGAGAATTGGTGGAAAGACAGAGGGAATTGTTCAACGTCCATTTGCGGCCCTTACTTGAATTGACTCAGTTGAATAAGTGATATTTTACTGTGAGACTCTTTCTATATGTATATGTACTCCATGAAAAAAAAAAAAAGAACTCTGGTGCTTCCTTCATGCTTTTAATTAAGAGTCCTCATCTTATAAAGATTAATGCTTGCCAAACGTCCCTCCTGCTACCTATGTTTTCTGTTGAAGCAATGTGAAATGCAAAATCCTACAGCTGTCCGGTAAAAAAAAAAAAAAAACACATGTAAAGAGATTTCCTTAAAGATACTACAAAACTTACAAATCCTGTTATGCTTTACATTCTGAAAATACCATCAGTTAAATATACCGGTGGTCATTCTTAGGAAACAATACTGCATCTCTCATTCTTTTTTTTTTTTTTTTTAATTTTTTTTTAAATGTTTTATTTATTTCTAGGAGAGAGAGACAGCGTGAGCAGGGAGGGTCAGAGAGAGAGGGAGTCACAGACTGAAACAGGCTCCAGGCTCTGAGCTGGCCGTCAGCACAGAGCCTGACGCGGGGCCCGAACCCACGAACTGCGAGATCATGACCTAAGTGAAAGTCGGACGCTTAACCGACTAAGCCACCCAGGCGCCCCACTGCATCTCTCATTCTTAAAACTAGACACCTAAACCAAAGTTGGTTCATGGTATGAACTTTGATTCCTATGGTTCTGGATGGTTCTGGAAATAAGATGAAGTAAAGTTGTCCTTGTAATAGAACAAGGGAAGACATAAACCCATAGTGGCTAGAGAAGAAAAAAATCGAGTAAACCCAACATCACCTACCCTGTATCTGTTGAACACCCTTTGTAAGGCTGATGTCTGCCTTTGATAACAAGAGGAGTACGCAGAATCCAATGTCAGATATCAAACACATTTGTAGAGAAAACAGGAGAGGAAAGATCACTTCTATGAGGCACCAGCCAAATGCCAATTCGTATGTACTGGCTTCTTTCAAAATATTCAATCACACCTAATAATTGGCAGGGAACACAAAGGGCTTTCACTTCCATGCTGTTGTATTCACCCCCCCTGGGGTACAGGGCCATTTGTGGCCACAAGCAGGAACAAGGGGGAAACATCAGGGACACTGGAATGTTCCGTGACACTCCCATCCTCCTGGCTCGACACCTCTCCGGCATTAATATACTTTAGTCCACGGGTTAGGAAAGGGTCCTTAAAAGCATCAAAGTAACATTTTTCTGGGCAGATAGAGAACTAAAGGATTTTTTTTTCATTAAAGAAAAATAAAAAGACAAGTCAAAATATCAAATTCAATTGATGTTTCCTGAACACTTTTCATTTAATAAGCTTCTCGATGGTTTGTTAGAACTAAGAACATGTCTTGCTCCTGGAATAAGTTACATGTTTTATGAAGCCGCCACAAAAGAACGATCATTCTTTGTACAAAGTGCTTGCTGTGTAAAAATTGCTGTTTCTGCTACTTTAAAAAATTGGCTTTTTTCATCACTTCGTCTAAATAAAAATGTATACTTAGTTGTTTCTGATCACACAAGTCACAATAACGTTTATATTTTCTCATTTAGTAATTTCCTAACTGTATGGACAGGATCCTTACTTTTTGGTGATTTTCTAGGACTCACACGTGATTAACTCCTGAAGGTCGCCATTAACGCGTACTTACTACTACCAGTGTAGCAAAATGCCAAGCCACTTGCTAATGGGCGTTCGTATAATAGACAGAATGGATAATCCTCTGACAGTCATTTGCTTCCCAAATATTTTGTGAGCATTTAACACGCACCTATCCGTCTACAATGAGGTGCTGGGAATATAATTAAAGAATGACGGTGATCAGAGAGATGAAAAGCAGGAATAACGGTTTAATAAGTGGTTTGCTTGGGGACCTCAGGGTTCTCATACAAGGGGAGAACCCAGGCCTCGTGTGCAGGCCAGCAAAGGCATCCAGGGGAACATAATTATGGAAGACGGGCCAAGGGGGGACAGGGAAGTGAGCCAGGCGGTGATGAATAACAAATGCTCTTAACAATGTGACCCCAAATCAGCTTAAGACTGAGGAACCTTTGTGGACATGTGTTACTTCTAAGCCCTTCGATTGGGATATATTTTCTGGAGGAGATAAGCCTTGAGAGTAGTTTTCGAGAAAGAACATTGAAGCTTTAGGGTAGAAAAGCAGTTTTACACTGCACCAGTCTCTGACCTGATACCGAACAGACTAAAAAATAAAAAATAAACCTAGTGTGTCTCTAGGACATTTCTAGAAGAAAATATGCTAAACCACACCCACAATCAATTAAAAAAAAAATAGATAAGAAGGATGGAACAGCAAGCCTAAGATTCCTTGATGGGTTTTTGGATACCTCCAGACTTGTTCTGGGCTTCTGTGTCTGCTTGGCTCTTGGCTTCAGGACTTCCGATGCCTGACTCCCCCGCTCTCCCCCTCAAGAAATGAACAGGTGATGCCTCAACATGAAGGAGAGTTCTCGCAATGATGCTCCCGAGATCTCAAAGCCACATGTCAGCAGCACACTTCTCAGTTTACAGAAGGACTCCCAATAATGAAGCAAGAGCCGAAGCCACAATGCGACAATGCGACTGAAATTTTAGGGAACATTCACAAAGTGCCAGGAGGGTTTTATGTTCGTGATCCCACTTGGCCGTCACAGGACTCCCATGAGACAGGTACTATCGTCATCCCTACTTTATCAGCGACAAAGCTCAAAGTTAAGCAAGTGAAAGTATCACAGCTCAGAGCTGGCAGGTGCCTGAGTGAGATGTCGACACTGACTTGCGTAACTGTCAAGCTGGAGTTTGTAGACCCTCCACGCCCCTGCCCACTGCCCCGACCCCACAGACCAAGCTCAGCAAACCCCGCCAGGTAACAAGGAAGACAAGACACAGACTCCGAGGCAGCAAGAGAAAAGACCAAAGCAGATAATGCAGAACTTCTAATACTGCAGATTAATAACCAGATCCTGGAAAAGGGACTGAGGAGGTGGGAAAAAGCAGAGGTCTTAGATCACTGAGCTAACTCAGTGTTTAATTTGGCTAAAAGAGTCTGTAAACAATAACAAGAGGCTGTGGCAATACTTCCAGATCTTACCATTTTGCATATTTTGATGATTGTGTCAGCTCTTTCTAACAAGAGGTTGGGCCTCCTCCCGTCCCTGGGTAAGAAGCAGAAGAAGGGTAATTTTGGAAAGTATGAATTTTCCATTTTTAAGCACTGGGTGATTATAATAGCATTATATTTTAAAGAAGAGTAACAATCCTGGCTTTCATTTTGAATTTAAAACAAAAAACCGTTCTGCTTTAACAGCAAGGGAATAAAACATGGTGAACTAGCCAGGAGTTCTCAGTCTCAAAAGAATATTTGTCCCCTTATCTTTTTTTGAGTTGTTTGGAATTCTTTACTATTTTGATCTTCAGTGTATATGCCCTGTGTGATCGCATCCTCAAAACATCATAGGTAATAATTTAACGAGGGGTCAGCAAACGATAGTCCATAGACCAGATCCGGCCCATCTCTTGTAGTTGTAAATAAAGTTTTATTGAAAACCAACCACACTCACTCAGCTATATATGATCTATGGCTGCTTTCTCTCTTTACCATCTATGTTGAGCAGTTGCTGCCTGGCCCTTTAAAAAGGAGTTTGGGGTGCCCTGTATCTGAGAAGTCTGCAGATAGGAGACTTCATTATTCTTCTCTACAATTTGTCTTCTGGATTCCCATTAATTCATTTGTTAATCAACTAATGTTTGTGAAACAACTTCCATGGTCTGGAACATAGATGAAGAACAGGTTAGAGACTCCTGAAGAATAACACAAAGGATCAGGTAATGACTGGCCTAATAAAGGAGGAACACGAGGAAAAGTAAGCCTGGAAGGTGTCATCCTCAGGAAGTCAGGCAGGTCTAACTTGTGTTTGCGACTGACGTGACCACAGAAGGGAGAAGCACGAATACGGTTTGCTCAGTCATTGGCTTGGGAAACTCAGGGGTGACTACACGAGAGGGTAGCAGAGCCACACTTAAAGGGGTGAGAAAAGGTTGAAGGTAAGGGCAAGAAAACCAAACCAAATCATTTACAGTGACTCACGTAGTGCTGCGTGAGTGTATAGCTTGGGCATTTAAAGGTATCTGACATGCTGTTGTTTAAATAATGATGTTTTAGATCTCCAGGTTACATTCTGCTTTCAAGACTTTACAAAAGATACATTCTGGCTCACTGTTAGATCTTCTATATATCTTTTTTCTTTTCTTGAGAGAGAGCGTGTGTGAGCACGTGCATGAGCAGGGGAGGGGCAGAGGGAGAGGGAGAAAGAATCTTAAGCACGCTCCAGTGTCAGCGCAGAGCACAACGCTGGGCTCAAACCAACAACCCTGGGATCAGTGATCTGAGCCAAAACCAAGAGTTGGATGCTCAGCCAGCTGAGCCACCCACGTGCCCCAGATCTTCAGAATCATAAAGTGTTAAGATGGTTAAGAAGAACTAGAGCTGGTTTGTGAGGCCGGCACCCAGTATCGTTACCACCAGCAATTCTCCCAGGTTGTAAGGATTACTCCCAGGTAGGTGTTAGAGGAACTCGGTAAAGAACATGGTTTAACCCAAGTTCTGACTGTATTTAGTGCCCCGTCCCGCCCCCCCCAACCAAATGTTGTGTTCCTTTTTCTTTGCACCTAACATCCCCCAAAACTCAATGGTCCAAATGGAACCCTCTAAGTGGAGAAGCCAGCCTCGTAGGTAAGCAGAAAATGAATACTTACCTAAGAAATAAGTGACTGACGAAATGATTCAGTGTGACTGCTCCTTTGGCTTTCTGATCAGTGTCAGGGGATGAAATTCTTACTACGGACTTAACATTCTCAGAGTTCTGCTTGACTGCAGAAATTAAGCTTGACAGGAGCGAAGGCAGGAAAATGGTTGTGTTCTTGCTTTAGACCTACCTGATACTACCTCTCTGGCCACAGAGGAAAGCCATGGCAATGAAAAATTCCTGACAGCATAACCAAGCAAGATTCACACACTGAACACGTTAGTGTGATCAATTTATTATTAATCAAATAACAAATATTCGATTTGACTTGATACCTGGACACAAGCTGTACTTAACATATAAGTTAGGCATCTGTCCTAAACAGATGTTAATGACCTTATGCCAACATTTTCCCTTAAATGATTCTAGAATGGCATTTTATTTCTGGAACTTTGAACTCCAATGATTGTCCACTGACCCAAGCAAAGAAAGTACCATACAAGACTTAAAATGCTTACTAAAATAAATGAAATGACATCATTTTGGAAAGAGCAGCACACCAATATAATCTTTTATTCAACAAATAAAAATAGACACTTGATTCAGTTAAGAAAGATTGCTACTGTGGCTGAAAACCTTTACAAATAAGCCTTATTTGGAGGATTCTCAAAGCTAGGAAGGCTAGGAAGTATCAGTTACACATCAGAAATATACTCTTTTAGCTTGTATTTGTGCTGAAATATAAAAACTGCTGGGTTTAAAAAAGAAAAAGATTTATGGATTTACACATCAGAAATATACTCTTTTAGCTTGTATTTGTGCTGAAATATAAAAACTGCTGGGTTTAAAAAAGAAAAAGATTGATGGATTTCTTGACTGTGATATCATGAGAGCATTTTTGTTTGTTTTGACTGTGATCTCTGGTATAAGTCTCCATTTAAAAACATATATAACTAAGTAGTTCTGAATATTTTTAAAGACTGAAATGGGGCGCCTGGGTGGCTTAGTTGGTTAAGCGTCCGACTTTCGCTAGGTCATGATCTTGCGGTTCGGGTTCGAGCCCCGCGTCGGGCTCTGTGCTGACTGCCGGCTCAGGGCCTGGAGCCTGTTTCAGTCTGTGACTCCCTCTCTCTCTGACCCTCCCCTGCTCATGCTGTCTCTCTCTCTCTCTCTCCTAGAAATAAATAAAAATATTAAAAAAAAAAAAAAAAAAAGACTGAAATGAAAAGCAAAATCCCCATTTACCTTTTCTCATCTTTTTTCATGTGGTCAAGAAATCCAATGTTAGAAATTCATAAGCATCTACATTATTCCTCGCCCTTTGGTGGCCAAGCCTCTTGCTTACTTGTGACATTACAGCATGTTCTTACAAAAATTAATTTCAAATCAAAAAAAAAGCAGGATAATAATTACTTTCAGCAGTGAAATGTAACAGAAGGACATTGCAATTTAAGCCCAGATAGTATATAATTAAGAACAAGAAAAATCAAAGTATTCTTGATTAGACATTCCTTGCTTTGATTTTTCTCCTGATGGACTTCCAGTTTACCTTAAAAGATCTATTAAAAATCACAAGCACACAGACACTTGGTGAATGCAGGAGTAGGTGGGGAAGAAAAATAGGTCATCTTATAAAATTGATTATGTGAGCTCTCTCTCTACCAGCAATGCTGATGTCAGCAACAAGGAAAAACACTCTCTGGATAAATTCTGCAGATACCCTTTCTTCTGGAGAAAAACCTCTGTCTTTCTGTACGTTGTGAGGCAAAGGGGGTGGGCTGGGAGGAGTTAAGTTTTATCCACGAGCATAAACATGAGGCTGGCTTTTGAAAAATGAGCCAAACCCAAAATAGCCCAAGAAAAAAATTTTTTTGTAATAAAAAAAGGGTATATATATATATATATATATATCCCCCCCCCCGTCTAAATCTGGAATCCTTACTATCTTCTTTTAAACAAGCTAGAGATTGGAAGCTTCAATCTGTTTGGATCGAAAAGAATTTATATAAATGTTTTGTTCGAGCCCAAAAGGGAAAGAGTTTAAATATACAGTGCAGGAAAGATGCATGCCCAACTTCAAAACAGCTTAGTGCACAGAAGAGGAAAAATAATCTAGCCTTCTGTTCCTCATTCCCAGCAGTCTTTAAGCTTAAATAGCTCACAATTTGTAATGTCGTCTCGATGACCCCAACAGTAAGAGATTAACCAAAATTTCATAACTGTCCTGCCCGCCACCCACCCCACCGCCCTGCCTCTTGGAGGAGAGAACAAGAAGGTCAAAGAACAAATGGAAACAAAAATCGGTATCTTGCGCTCTTTCTCTGCACTTGAGAAAGAAAAACGAGGCCGATAAATCTGTATAATACTAAACCAAATCTCTTTAATTCCAGTCAGCTTTTATCATTCAGTCACTGAGTCTGTGTGCGGAAAAAAAATTCATGCTAATTCCCCCTAGCAACAGCGTCAGCCTATCAGGAGACTTTATGTAGCAGGCAGCTGCCAGCCAGAGAGAATAACTCTAAGTAGGTCAGGCCTGTATTTCTAAAAATGCTACGGTCTAGTAACCCCACTGTCCCGTCTGTCTGCCCTGCCCCGTAATAACCTCAATTGCTTGGTGACACAATGACATATTACACTGTTAGAGTGCAATCACATCACGCTACATTATTCTGCTGTGAGCGTGGCTGCCGGGTGAAGGGCCCTCGGAGGGGCGGCATTAATCAGGCAAGCCATTCATGTTCACCAGCACTTTCCTCTAGCAATGGGGACCGCATTAATGACCAGCTGTTTGGAACTAACACAAACAAAATGATGTCTTCCACCTTGTTGGGTGCACAGAATACGCTATTCGGATCTGGCAGGTCCGGCTCCTTGACTGAACGGAAGATGTAAATTAAACGTGCTCAGACAATGTCAGCTTTGGCAACCTCAAAGTCAGTATATTTAAATTATATTACATGGGATTCAAAAAGCGATTGATTTAATATACACAGCTTTCCCTGCGTACAATTTTCCCTAATTCACATTAAAAAGGGAAATGCATACACGGGGAACACAGTACATGTGCGCCCATCGCCCAGGAAGCCAAACGCACAGAGCTGCACTGAAACGGACTTCTCTTCGGGCAGAGAAACAAAGCAGGTCAGGAGTAATTGGGTGGCGTGAACACAAATACTAAATGAATACTGTGGAGGAGCACCGAAAACAAATAAGAGTAAACATCCTCAGCCTACCGACCAATCAGCTCTCCCCACCGCCGTCTCTGCGGGGCTCTACTCCCACCAAAATCTCGCAAGCACCGGAGACAGGGGAGGGAAGTGAACACGGCCTTCAAACCCCAGGCACTGCGGTGCCCTGCCTTCCGCGGGTTTACCAACGCGCTGCCTTGTGCCTTCAAAACAGCCAAGGCTCCCTCAAGGCTAAAACCGGGGCAAAGAACAGAAACCAGGAGCCCACAGCAGTTTTTTGAAGGCTAAAACGGGATTTTTAGACTGAACCTGATCGTACTTACTGGGATGTAACCTTTGATGCCTTTCCACGTGAATGCACAAAAACAAGCAAACAAAAATCACGTGTGGACATGGCGGTAGGGCTCACAGCCCGGGGGGAAATGCCTTGAATGAAGAGGGCTGCACTCCTTTTCTTCTTGCTGAATTTCTAAGGATTCAGTTTCAGTTAATGAATATAGACATCCCCTCCCCCAGACAAACTGATAATTCAGGCTTCGATTACACAGAATTCACCCAGTCTTAAAAGTATAATCCATCCGTATTTGATTTACAAACATAGAAAATTCCTTAATCCATTTGCCCTTGTTTGAACCGGGTTTGATAACTTAGTTATGACTATCTTCCTCACTCCGTGGCACACATCGCATAGTTATTCTTGGAGAGATACAGTCACTGACGCAACCATGAACCGCTAATTACAAGCTGCTGACATTCTGCTTGTCTAGGCAGCTTTGAAGTTCTAAGACTGTTCTTCTCTCTTATGTGCTTGCTCAGTTTCATCTCTCCCCCCCTCCTTCCTGCCCCCTTTAGGCCCCACCCCCACCCCCTTCCCTTCTTGCCACTCTGAGCCCTTCTGGATTCACTGGTGGACTATCTGGAGAAGGCGGCAAGGTCAGAGTCTGCAGCTTGCTGGTTTTCCACTCCCTCGCGGCACGCCATGCACCCAGATCTACAGCGTGGAAGTACAGTAATGAGATCCCCACCCAGCCCCGCCCGCAGGAATGCATCAACAGCTGGCCAAACATCATCCAACACACAGAGCTGCCTTTGTAGAAATAGTAACAAACACTGGAAGAGCCAGACAGGCGTCCCCGAAGGGCTCCCCATGACAACTGGGAAAGCTCCTCCTCCCCAGGTTTGAGCTGACTCCGTGGAGCTGGGGTCAGAGCAGCACAGCTCCCTCATCTGAGTCCAAAACCAGCCTCAAGCGCCTCCCCCCAACTCAGCAGAGGCGACTCCGAGCGCGCTCGCCACTCTGCACAGCCAGTTAGACACACGCTTTCTTCACACGGACTGTGGCCGCCCTCCGCCACATGTCACACGCCTTTCGGAACGCAGCGCCACCAACTCCCAAATCTCACCAACAGCGTCCCACACCTGTGCCTTAACCGTGTAGCTGGGAGCTGCGAGGACCGCTGGTCTTTTTTCTTAGAAAAGGATTTTTTTAAGTTATAGGCTGATCCTGGAATTCTGAAACATGTAAATAGAACACTGCATTCATGCCTATCGAACATTTTAGCATCTGAAGCCTGTGGTAGCCAGCTGGTCCCAAAGTCATCTGGGATACATTTATTTTGATTAAATTGATCAGATTTCTATTTACAGGATAGAATTTTTTCCCCATACTGAATACAGCTGTGTTTACAGGGATTTGGAGGAGAAGAAGAAAACAAAACCCTACAATCAGCCCCAGCAAAGCGCAGAGCACTCAGAGCTCCAAGGAGTTAACGCCGAGGGGTCTTGCTTTCACATTAACAAGAAAATTCTGCATGCAGCTGCTGTGGCCATACTCTCTAGTTAGTCAGGAAATGGGTGTTGAGCTGAAGCTGAAAATACAAGCTGCAATCAAGCCCGATCCAGCCAAGTGACAGACTTCCTGTGTAAAATGGAGAGAAATCTTTCTTTTCATGTCTCTACATGCATGCACATGCATTGAAATCCACGCTGCTAGGCTGGGCTTCTCTCTGGGGACATGGTACAGTCACCTAGCCCATCAGTTTCCGCCTTGACAGCACCGGGGACATCCAGACTGCAATTTACAGTTCCTCCATCCATGGGCTAGGTTATAAATTATGCCACCCTCTCTAGAATGGCAACGCAGACCAAGCGGCAGACAATCGAGCGGCATCCGGCACCTCCTCTGGCTTTCCACGCACCCCCCTTACTCTGTCTCTCTCCGGCTCTGCCTCGCGGGGCAGACACCGCAGATACCCGGGTCATCCATCTTCAGCTCCACTCAGGTAAAATGCCACCGCATCTTGGCATGGCTCTCCACCCCCCTCCCACCCACACTAATCCCTGCGAGCCGCCCCGGGGCTGGGTGCCCGCGGCACGCGGAGGACCCGGCGGGCACGGGACGTGTTGCTGACTCCCTGTCCCTGTTCCTCGGCATCCCCTCTATCCGTCCCACCGCGGGACGTGTGCAGCTTCACCCTCTTCCAGCCGCGAGGGGCCCCAGCCAGAGCTCCGGAGCAGATCCTTCTTGGGCGCTGGGCAGACCGCCGCTCCGGGTTCAGGTGCACCTGCACCCTGGCGAAGCCGAGGCGGGGACACCGCAGGAGCAGCTCAGGTGGCCAGGCACGCTGTGCCCACGGAGATGCAGCCCCGGGGCTGGGAGAGCAAGGACGGTCTGGCTTCGGAAGAGGAGGAAGAAAAAAAAAAAAAAGAAAAAAATGAAAGAAAGAAGGAAACACAAATAGCACAGCTTGGTGCCTGCTGGGGTAGGAAGAAAAACAGACACAAACCATAAAAAAAAAAAAAAAAAAAAAAGAGTTAAGACCAAATTTCCAAAAAATAAAAAATAAAAAGGAATACATAGATCAGGGTACTTCGTGCGACTTTTATTTCTGACGTTTCTCGGTTTACTGGCCGCCCCGCCCCCTCTTCAAAATCTCTTCTGTCCCCTGGACAAACGCTACTGTCCATGAGTGCCGAGTCACAAAGGCTCTTGCTCCAAAGTGCTGCAGCCCCGGCATCACATGAGAAGCCACATGACAAGTGGAGTCGGCTGCTGATGTGGTCAACTATTTCACCGAGGCAGGGGGGAGTAGGAGGGAGACGTGCCCCTCTCATGCTGCCACGGGGAAATCTCCTTACAAGGACAATGAGAAGAAGACGTCTGGGAAGAAACGCTCATGAGTGTGTGTGTACTTCCATGCATGCACGCTTACACAGACCACGGAGACGACGGGTGCTTGACGACGTTCACAGGATGCTGTACCACAGACACTAGCTGGATGGCAGCAATATTATTTCTAGTTTGTATTAGTCCAAGCCGATTCCACATAAGTGGATTCCTGAAAAGCACACACCATGTCTTCGTAGCATGATCAGGCTTGGGAAACCAATTCTATTATCTCTCCCTGCAATCTGTATCTGGACCTGCGTTCTGAATAATTTATTTTTAGACTAATAAGATGCTTGCCAAGACCGCTGCCTTTCTTGGGGAGTGGTGCAGGCAATATTCACCCATGTGGGAAAAGCCTGTCCCTTTGTCGGGAAAAGAGACGAGATGGTTTTCATCATTCCCAGGCCCCCGCCCCCACCAAATTCAATTTCTTCTTTAAAGCCACACAAACACATAACCATCAAGTTCTCACACAAGTAATCATTAAAAACAAGTGAAGTGTTTTTGCTTCATTGAACTGGCGTCCTCTTACTTGCAGTCTGGCATCTCATGCTGGCAAATGGTGGTGAGATTTTTCTAACACTGTTCGTGGCTACAGCTAGAGCCCTTAAGCCACGCGGATATTGCTACTTCTCAGCAGGGCGAGAGCAAACAATTGCTTTCTGGAGAGGTGCCCCACCGCCAGGTATGTTTTACTAGCTACGATATGGCACGGAGGAAGGAGATGGCCTCGGGGCCTTGTAGATTCCCTTACTTAATGAAATAAGTTGCCTATTTGGGACATCCGCCCGTGATGTGAAAAGTAGGTCTTTATAGAAAAATGGATCACGCCAGCTCACTAGAACCACAGAACCGTTCAATGAGAGGCAAGAGTGTCTGCAACAGGGCTTAGTCGATGGTGTAGACAGCAAGGAAAAAGGTGATTCGAGCTGTACTTGTCAGGCTCCAATTGTGTGGGGGTGCCGGGGACCGTTCTAAACACCGGGAAGCTGGGGGTGGGGGGGAGAGCCAGATGCTCATGGTCCCTGCCATCTTGGTCTCACAGTCTAGGTCACATGAGCTCCCAAGTTCTGCGGATTCTTTCCTTACAAAGTCCCCCTGAATTTAAGATTTCCTCTCCGTTCCCCACTTCCAGAGTCAAAGCTCAGGCACTCACGCCCTCACACTGAACAAACTTCCCTCGTGTCTTCTCTTTGTGTTCCAGAACATTTGGCAGCCTGCCACCCAACGAATCCTACAAAGCCACCATATTGGTAACATCGAGAAACCGTGAGCAGACGGTCTGCACAACTCTCTGCCCCAAACCGAGCACGGTTCCTTTGTATCACCTCCTTTCTCTGTTAGCAGTGAGCACACCCTGTGACCTGACTGTACGTTATCTATTGGTACAGACTACTCCATTCCCCAGTGTCCCCACATGCCCATACTGCATCAGGGAAGACATAATGATCTGGGATGCCTGCTGTTAATCGTGAAGCAGAAAGCACTGGAAAGGAAGCAAAGCCCCCAGAGGCACCCCCCGTGCCCTCAGAGAACGTATCATTTATGGCATCTGTGGTACATGTTCTATTGGTACTAACCATGTGCATCCTGAACTAACTACCTTTTCAAATTTTAGTTCTTGATAAAAAAAAAAATAATAAATAGATGTAAATCTGCCTGCTAAATGAGCATCGGGTAGGTAGGGCCAGAGAAGAGAAAGAGGGCTTCTACTCAGATGCTGGGAAGGGTGTGCAGAGAACGCAGAGATGCGCCGTGAGCCATGAGCTGTCTGGAGGGGAGGGGGTGAGGCTGGGGTCCTAACAGAAATTGCGACTGCAAGACTGAAAACACAAGCACATCTACTCCACAGTCTACATGCCTGAACCCACTTAATCTTAACGATCCTAGGAGGGAAGTGTTGCTCTTTTCAATGATCTAGAACAGAAACACCAAAGAGAAGGGAAGTAAGCCGTCCAGGACTGCACAGCGCACAGTGAGGGAATGACTAGTCAGGCCCCTGAGCACACCTTCTTCACCACCTTGTAGGACCGCCCTAGCGCTGGACAAACAGTATGTATGGGGCGGGGGGTGGGGGGGTGGGGAGCCAGCAGAGCGAGAAGACATAGCCAGGCCGAAGGGGGTGTGAAAGGATCGATTTGGTTCAAGGAGGCAGTGGCACTGTCCCAATAACAACACAGTCATAGGGCACGGGGTCGGGTATAGTCACAGCTGAGATGGACAGGGGACGGGGGAGCTTGGGTAGAAGGAGAATGATAAAGGGGCTCCAGCAACAGAATCACTCTATGGGGACAGTGCCCGAACTCTGGCAGTGGCCAAAGAAAAATTGGGATGGATTCTGGAAGCTTTACGGAGAAAGAAATGACGTTGCTGAAGTGTTCACAGAGAATGAGAAGAATGATGGTGGCCAAGTTGACGGCACATTTTTTTAAACCTGGATAAAGAAAGAAGTTCCTTGTGCTCAGGAGCCATGTCATTAATCTCTGTTTCCCCAGTAGCGAGAACAATGCTGGGTGCATTTTTACAAAATGATGAACGAGCAAATGAAATTCAGGGAGGTAGAAATGGGAACATTAGAAGCAATGCTACATACAGGGAAAAACTCTACAGGGAATTTTGTGTTTCATAGGACGTCCAAGGGAAAAGCGTCCATCGTGAGATTATATACAGAGAAGTGGACCTGATTTTCTCCTATTGCCATTGGTCTAGATTTTCAAGGACACATTCCCTCACCACATGTCTCAGATCTACTTTTTGGGGCTCCATAGATGAGCCACCCCTCTGGCCACCCCAATCTTTGCCCACCAGTCGCACACCCATCTCATCCACGTGTAGCCCGTAATCTAGGCGCTGCACTTACCAAGGCAAGAAAACACATGTGCTAACATATTTTACCATTCTCTTATTTTTTTTTTATATGTAGCAAAGGGAAAAAACAAAGGGAAGTTGATCAGCGTTCTCACACAATCTTAGCTAACCAGCATACTAAATTAACAAACGCACCTCATTTCGTAGGCAGTTAATGGAGGTTAATATGACATACTGCCTCTGGCTCTGAAAGTAAAAAAGGGTGTTATTGCCTTACATTATAGCTGGGGGGAAAAAAAGTGCTAATAATCTTTCTCATCAGCAGTAAAGAATTGGGCTTTTAATACCCAGATATATTTTAGTAAAAGGCTAGTATATCATCTCTAAGTGGAGTTCAAGAGCAACGTTAGATAGAACTAGGGCATTTCAAGAGCCTGCTTACACTAGAGACAAAAAAAAAAATTACATCCAAATCCAAATTTATTCCTGCATTCTTGAAGGAGACACATTTAAAAATGCTGTGAATTTATGGTAGAGTGTTTTCATGTGTATTGCTTTAGATCAATTCTAATAATCTTTAAATGTTAAAAAAAAAATCTTGGATCTTAAAAATAGTTGTTTTTGAGTAAATGAGAATATGTGACAAGGTCACTGTGTTATTCAGTGACAGACACACACGTGTTACGTGGATCTGCTAATGTAAGATGGCATGTAAAACACAGATGTGGTGCAAAATGAATGAATGAACAAACGAGTGAATGAATGAATGAGACACCGTCTAGGTGTTTAAAGAGTTTACCAGCAACTTTACCCTGGAAGATGCTTCCCCTCCTCTGACAAAGGGGACAAATAAATAAACAATAATAATAATGGATATGCCTTCTTCAGAGGTAATCAACCCAACCAGGCCACTTTGAGGTCTTACCATAATTAAAAAGAAATAGGTTGAATGATAGGAATATTCAATTAGTGTTACTTGCAAGTCCCAGATGTGAATAAGAACATTACGCTTTAGCTTTGCAGTCCTGGGAAATATACATGATGCTGGTCATGATCATGGAGAGAAAGGAATGTTCTTGCTTACTTAGTAGTTTGCCAGAGGGCAGAAAATTGCACGCCATGTTTTCGAACTTCGCACAAATGGATACTGAATTAAGATGAGCTCTTCACAAAGCAGAATGACAAAGTGACTAATTGCTGGCTGCCTGCGGACCACGGATTTCCCCTCCTCCTGTTACCCGGTGTCATTACCCCATTCCGTTTTACAGGGGCCAAGTGGCAATTTTAAGGTGGAAGGGACTGTTTGTTCACCTGTGAGTGGTTTGACCTTAGACTCTGCAGAGCACTGTCAGGAAGTCGGTCTTTCCATGCTCTTTACAGTAAACAAAGACAGTGTGGCCGGGCTCCAAATGTTACAGAAGGTCAGGGACCAAACTGCCTCAAAGACAAAGACCGCTTCCAGAAATTCAAACACAAAATAGATGTAAAGCACCAGCAACATTCCAAACCGCGCTCCTGTCCATTCTCAGTGTTCGCTTCGAACAATGTGACACATACCCAGCATCGGCGCATAATAGAAATAGAATCATAAAACCCCAGGTGCTGGAAAGCACCTTAAAGGTCATCGGGTCCAACTGCAGATCTGAATTGTGAATGTTGCCCTTTAAAGATATCTCCTCCACGCTACCACCCTGGCTCCCAGGGAGCTCCTCCAGGGACTGAAAATGCGGTGCCCCGGGAGGGAGACAGACTAGCCCATCTTCTGAATGCAACAGCCTGATTATTTCAAAGGCCTGAGCCAAAAGGTCTGATTCCACGTTGGGGGAACCCGGGCTGTGGACTCTGTTTCCTGGCCCTCAAATTTGAAGTTGGAGAGCTCAAGTCTCAAAAGTTTTCCACATGAGGGTCCTGTAAATATGAGAGGCAATCTATCATCGCCCACTCAGACTTTCCTTCTCTACAGAAAATATATGCATAGCCACTGCTGTGTGACTACTCCTGTATTCAAAATCCCCTTCCCAACCTATGAATTCAGTTTCTTGGTGTCCCTATCAATGACGTACACATGGAACAGAACACGAAGTGCAAGTGTGTGGACGTACGATGTAAGTGGTACCGTCATCTCCCTCATTCTAGAAGACCGGATCGAGAACAGCATAACCGGCCTTTGCTTGCTTGGTGGACAGACACATCACACTGGTGACTCCCTGGGCTCCCCTGTGATGTTGTGCACAAGGGTCCCACCTAAATCACAATTTTGCCATCACTGGATGGGGACTCTGTGCATTGTTTGACCTTCTGTGTTGTTCTGGTCTACCACATACAAGGCTCTATAGTATTAAAGAAAAAACAAACCCTACAAAGCTAAGGTGAAGCAGCACACTATCCCTGAAGGACACAAGAATGTACTTATAAATTATCTCTTCCAGGGGAAGATGGAAGCTCCAGGGAAGGTAGAAATTCCTAGAAGGCGGTGGGCACACTTTCTGTCTTTCTTCTATCACAACAGCACTGCACTGAAGGAAATACCTCTGGTTGTGAGCAGCTCTGCCCAGCAGGAAGTACCCTGTGCTGGAAGTCAAAACCTCCAGATTGTGGGGTCCATGTCGTATTCAGGGATCTATGGCTGCATGACTGTAGATGAGCAGATAACGGTCTTCCAACTCCAGTTTCTCCCAATGCAAAGTATGAACCTCAACAACATGCACCCTGAGCTGCCCAGCATCAGAATGGCTGATGGTCATGTGGAATTTTAATTAAATGTCTAAAATCTGTTCTTTAATACAATGGCCTAAAAAAATGTTTGACCCCTGGATAAAGTTTCCTATACACTGTTACGTTAAATGGTTTCAAAACATGAGAACGGCACACAAAGGCATCTACCAAGGTCCTGTGTTCACCGTTGTTTTTAAAAGATATGCCAATTAGGTCAGTGAGGCAAGCCAGACGGGGGCCATGCAATCACTGCCCTCTGATAAAAATAATGGTTTTCAATAGGTAAGCCAATTACTGAGATTCTTGGGGTAGAGAACAAAATAAATGTCATAATGTGATATCATCACTTCTCCATAATCCAAATGTCTTCGTAAAATGCCTTTAATTAACGATACAGAGAGAACCTTTAGGTTGAAAAGATCCACTTTCTTTCTCATTTTTTAACTAGAGCCATGACAACAGAGTTGTTTGATGTCAATCAGCAGTTTTCCCAGTGGGAACACGGTCCACATTCTTAGTTAGGAGAGACAGACGGATGGCAAATGGTCCCAAGACAATAGCCACTCACCTAGAAAGCTCACGTAGGGTGAAAGTAACTCGCGATGAGGTTCTAAGATGCATCCAACCTTCCTAACGCTACCATCAGAATAGTTGATCTTGTCGCCATGCAGGTGATTAGACGATGCAATCTTTCTCTTAGATCGAAGAACTAAAACTAAAAAATGAGAAAGGTGGCCTTCATTTTCTCAAAACTGGAGCCTAGCCTTGCTCTGTGCCTGCTTCTTCACTGCCCTCGGCCCCAGATCATGGTCAGGGATTCAGCAGAGAGTTCTCTAGACCCTGGGCTTATGAGACAAGGACCACGGGGCACACCAGGGAGCAGGGATGAGAAGCCACGGCATTGCGACGCCCCTGTAAGTCCAGACACACGCAGCGCTGGGACCGGGGACTATGCCCTTTCATGTTTGTTTGCAAAATATCCTTAGGTAGCAAACTGTTACGTAATGAAGCACCTACTAGGACTGGATCTGAAGAGAAGTCATGACTATCAGCTTACTGTCACCAACAGAGACGACTACGAAATTAGCATAGATGAGCACATATCCATTCAAGTAGTGAAGCAGACCTTCGGAGGACGCTTTAAAATAATGAAATAGCTGTGTTTAGGATGCCACATACACACAGGTATCTCACCGGCTGCAAAAGCAACGACAGTTTCTCAAGCAGCAGAGGAAGCAGGGACATGCCCCAGATGGTCCCCTCCATCTGATGGCCTTTTCTACAGGTCATGCCTGTAGCATTATGAGGCCTGTAGGAAAGTAAAAAGACCAAAGGGACGAAAAGAGCCCCAGAACCAGAAAGGCGAGATGTTGGTTTGCTCCTCCATCTGCCTGAATGCATGGTTTATGTAGATTTCACCCTCAAAGGAAAAAATTCAATTATGCTTTTTAAAAATACTCTTGAAATGTGAGGGACATTCTGTGTGATTTTTTTAAAAATGAACTGCGGCTCGGGGCGCCTGGGTGGCTTAGTCGGTTGAGCATCCGACTTTGGCGTAGGTCATGATCTCGCGGTTCGTGGGTTCGAGCCCCACGTCGGGCTCTGTGCTGACTGCCAGCTCAGAGCCTGGAGCCTGTTTCAGTCTGTGACTCCCTCTCTCTCTGACCCTCCCCGGCTCACGCTGTCTCTCTCTCTCCTAGAAATAAATAAAAATATTAAAAAAAATAAAATAAAATAAAATAAAATAAAAAATACAATGAACTGCGGCTCAATGTTTCACTTTTTCGTGAAAATGATGCCATTTACATTAAACATTGGTTTCCAATACTCTCCCTCTCTGGTACACCCACCGTTTATATGAAGATCGATATTATGGGTATGTATGTTATAAAGATGATATGGTTACACATTTTATGTAATTATGCAAGTACATGAAAATATTTAAGTATATAGAAAAATTGTCTTTTTAATCGAGTTGGGTATCATTTTTGATACTCTAAAAAAGCAAAGATCTGCGATTAATGAGGATACTCAAAAGCAAAATTTTCACAGAATATGAATAATAAAAGTTTTTAAATGTTTATAAATTGATACACATGTAGCAATTCTCAGTAGGACTACTATAAGAGGACAAATTTATTTATACAGGTAACATTAAAAAGGTAATTACTGGGCACCTGCATGGCTCCCGTCAGCTGAGCGTCTGACTTTGGCTCAGGTCACGATCTTGTGGTCCCTGAGTTTGAGCCCTGCGTCAGGGTCTGTGCTGACAGCTCGGAGCCTGGAGCCCGCTTCAGATTCTGTGTCTCCCTCTCTCTCTGTCCCTCCTCCACTCACGCTCTGTCTCGGTCTCTCAAAAAATGAATAAACGTTAAAAGAATTTTTTTTTAAAAAGTAACTTCCTCAAAATGAAATGGCTAACAACTGATGGAAGATTTGCACCTTGCTCTGTGTGACTCTAAAGCTTGTAGTCGAGATTACTCCTACTACTGATAGGTCAAGTTCAAAGCGTCATCTAAAGGAAAATCAATCAGTAAGGATGTCCGAGCCAACAGCTCACACCCCAGGTATGCGCGTCCTGGGGAACTGGCACCTGGGAGAGCCCTGGATTCAGAGGACCCCAGATCTCCGCTCCTGGATCAGTGGTGATGAGCTTCGGGCCGGTGTCTGCTAAGCAGAGTTGGAATCAGAATTGCCTGGGTCATTTCGGGGCCAAACAAAATCAACTGCTGCAAAGACCTCTGGGAATTCATCAGTGTAAATAAACACATGACCGTATAGCATGAACCCTGATAAACTCTGTGAACAGGGACCATGGACCATCAGAAAGAAAAGGCCAAGACGTATATGGGAAGCCAAATAAACAGGAGCAAGCCGGAGGACAGAGCCACATCTATGAGGGAGTAGGTCTGAGGGGCCACAGACAACGAGATGGCAAATTCTAGATAATAAGAAATGCTGATGAGATGGAAGAACCACCTGTTTTATGTAAAGCTCCCGATAAATAGATCACAGTGGACAGCCACTCAAATAATGCCTCCGTAATACTGAGTATTATTGAGAATAACTCGATTCACAGGGAGCTTAAGGCGGCCAGTACTAGATAGCCTGTCAGGAAAAACAGACGATAATTACAGAAAAGAATCATATCCTCAGAAAAACAAAAACGAATCAAACAAAGTTTGTAAAGCCTGTCTTACAGACACATTGTCTGGACTCATGCTCTCAAAACTACTGATGTTTCTTCTTTTCCTTTTTATGCCAATTCATTCAGTTAGTGCAATGGCTTTATCCTGTTACTTCTAAAATGGATATACTCATAGCATCTCCCAACCTTTACAATTTCTTAAAGAATCATTAGAAATTCAGAATCACCAAGGGCAGAATTATTTCCCCCAAATGAAATAATGACGAAATGGTTTCTGAATCTGTTGCAGAAAAATCGTCTGTTGTTTCGGATTCTAGATCTCCCTCTCTCTGCCCCCGACCCCCACTCATGCTCATGCTCTGTGTCCCTCAAAAATAACCCTTAAAAATATTTTTTTAAATAAGAAAATCTAAATTCCAACCAACTTGAATTCTTGATCAAACATGAAAACTGATTAAGCAAATTTCACTAAAATAACATTGAGATTAAATCAAAAGACCATCACAAAATAAACTTTTTAAACTTTGTAAGTTTTAGAATTGTTTTGGATAGTTAAAAAGTGCAAAAGGCAGTACAGAATCCACGATGATCAGTATCTCGTGTTTGTGATAATGAATAACAGACGCAGCTGAAGTCTGTATGTTATTTGAATTCCCTCAGTTTTCACATAATATCCTTTCTCTGTTTCCGTATCCCATCCAGGACATCTCGTTACATTTGTCACGTGTCCTGAGATACCTCTGGCTTACAAGCATCTCAGACTGGTCTCGTTTTTTATGATCTTGAGTACTGCTAAGATATTACATAGATGCCCTTCAATTTTGGTTGATAGGTCCTTTCTCCCTTACGGTCTTGTAAGGCCACAAGTCTAAACGTCTAAACCAAGCTGACTCCATGACAGGCTTTAAGTTTCCCCTCTAAACTAGAAGGCCTGGGTTTTGGCTTCCCAGAAACTACCAGGCAGTTACACATTGCCGAAGGCAGGAGAAACCACCCTTGCAACACCCAAACCAGAAAAGGCCAGCGACCACCCTCCACATTGTTAAGGGAGAGGCCTGGAGATAGAAACTATCGATAGGACCCTGTTACCTAATGTTAAAGTTAGCCCGTTAGTCTCCGAACAAGACCCTAGGCTCGCTCTGTGATTGGTTGAATTTAAAGGTACTCTAAACGTTGTAATTGGATCTCGCCAAAAGTAACGAATACTCTAGACAATGCGTATGGTCAAACCCGCTGTCAATGATGCTGTATGATTATGATTGGATCACTGTTCCCATGTCACAACTTCTGTAACTCCCCTGTCACAAACCCCATAAAAACCCTACTCTGCCCTTGTTCGGGGCTCTCAGCACGGATCCATGCGCTGGTGAGGTCTGGGAGCCTGAGCTCGAGCCCGTAGTAAAGCCCTTTGCCTTTGCATGCGTGACTCGGTCTCCCCGGTGGTCTCTGGTCAGTGAGGACACTGCGATCTGGGTCTAACAGTCTGATTGGGTTGAAGGTTTGGGGGAGGTTTGAAGGTTTTCTCTTACAGAGAAACAAGGGATATGCCCCTTTGTTCCAGAACACTTTCTTTCTCACTTTATTTCTGATACAGTCAGGATAAAATGCATTATATAGTCGCGGTCTTCAAAGTTAACCTCACTTGGTTATTGAAATTCTTCGGACAGACAGAGTTAATACCCTCTCCCTTAGAAATAACTTTGGTGATACAGTAGGTATCACACAATCCAACATACTGACTCTATTTGTTTCACCACATATTTCAAATTGTGATAAACACCTGCCTTTTACAAACTGTTTAGGGCGCCTGGGTGGCTCAGTGGGTTGAGCATGCCCAGCTCTTGATTTTGGGTCAGATCATGATCCCAAGGTCGTCGAATCAAGCCCCACACCAGGCTTTGTCTGAGTGTGGAACCTGCTTAGGCTTCTCTCTCTCCCTCTGCCCCTCTCCCACATTCACACCGACTCTCTAAAAAATAAAAATAAATAAATAAATCTTTTAAATAACAAAATTAAAACTTTAAAATATGGGTAGTGTAATAACTGGAGGTATAGATTATAATTGGGAGGTAGAAGAATATAGTATATATTTTTCTTGAGAGAGAGAGAGAGAGAGAGAGCTCATGAGCAGAGATGAGCAGAGGAGGGGGAAGAGAGAGAGAATCTCAAGCAAGTGCCATGCCCAGTGCAGAGACCGATGTGGGGGCTCTATCTGGCAACTGTGAGATCATGACCTGAAGTGGAATCAAGAGTCAGACAATGAACAAATGAGCCACCCAGGCGCCCCTTAGATTAACTAACTACGTACCGTTCGTTAGCACTGAGTAACTTTGGGCATAAAGTACAGGACAAAACTTCATAATGAAGAAAAAGTACATGAAAGCTGTACTTTCATTCATTCAATTAACAGCTACAGAGCACCTGTGATCAGTCAGGAACCATTATAAAGAGGGTGCCCAACGCTGAGTAAAAACAGTTACCAGCTGGGGCCTCATGTAGTCTGTTGGGAAGTGAAGGGCACCGTGCGAACATGCGCGGGAAAGGGGAACGCAGCCGGCCTGGCTCTCAAACCCGCACATTTCCCCAGTCTTCAGGGGTGGTCCTTGGCCTGGCACCTGAGAAACGACCTCTGAGGCCTCTGGGCATCATACCAGGTGAGCGTCTCGGCACAGCTGACGCCGCGGGCCACACCAAACAATTTCTGTTAACAACGGGATTTGTGGCGAGGGATCGCCTGGTTTGGTAAGCCTGGAGCTTTGGGCCACACTGTAGAAATCTGACCTCTGGGGATAGCAAATGAAGTAGAATCGGTTCTGCTCGTCTCTGCAGCTGACCCCCCAGACGCCCCTTCACACCAAGGCTCAAGTAGGCTTCCGTTGTGGGCAACGCAGGGCTTTTGTTGTGGAGAGAAGAACATATCGGTGGCAGAATGAAGTGTCATGCGTGTCTCCATGGGGAGAGGTCAACCGGAAGCTTCTGCCTGGTCTCTCCTCGTTCTATGTGGGCCCCTTTTCCCCTCTGCGGATTTTCATGTGTGACCTTTCACAATAATAAACCAGAACCACTAATAGAACAGCTTTCTTAAGTCTTCTCTTCATGACAAATCCTTGGACCTAAAAGGTGGTCTTGGGAACACCCAACTTTCAACTACGATGACAAACTGAGGCACACACTCTGAAGGTGAAGCGCTGAATTTACGGGAGCTTATTACATAGTCTGAATTAAACGAGAAGGTCAGAGAAGGCTGTCCCGAATAAGTGACGGTTGAGTGGAGATTCAAGGGATGCATAAAAATGTATTAGGAAATGGGGCAGGTGTGGGAAGAGCTTTCTTGTCGGAGAAAGCAGAGTGGGTGGAAGCAGCTGAAAGTGGGTGGGTGTGACAGGAGCACAGGGAACAGAAGGGACGAGCAAAGGACCAGCGAGGCCTCAGAGGCACGGACTGGTAGACCGTGCAAAGGAATTTGGTCATTATCCTAAGAGTAATGGGAAGCTATAGAAAGGCTTGAAACAAAGGTGAGACAATCAGGGTGGCCTTCTGAAGTCGTAATTCTTCCATCAAAGAGGAGAATTTACTGGAGGTGACGCGTAGACAAACTGAAAACACGGAAACCTCTTATTATAGTCAAGATGAGAAAAGGTAGGATCTCCACTGGGGCAGCAGCAGTGGGAGTATAAAAAAATGGAAGCTCCTTATGGGAATTTGGTAGCTCAAACTGACAATGCTTCATGATAAATTGGCAAGAGATGAGAGAGATCGTGGGGGATGAAATCTCCCGCTCTGGCTTGGGTAAATGAGGGAAGGTTGCTACTCATCGAGGCAGGGAACACTTGGAGTGCTCATACCCCAGAACGATGATGCGTGGGATCATGGCTACGTGGAGTCTGATGCATCTTTAGAGCCGAAAATGGACACGTTTATAAACACCTAAATACATAAGTGTATAAAGGATATAAAATTAGGTCTTGTTCACAAATTATAACTTCAGCTGTGCACTCAGGAGGCATCTACTATTTGCCAGACACAGCTTTAAGCACTTTATATGCATGGACTCACTCTACCCTCATAACTACTACATGAAGCAGATATTAGAAGGATCCTTATTTAACACAGGAAGAAACTGTTAGACAGTTACAGCTGCTTACCAAAGTCACACAACTGGGACTTAACCCCAGGCACCCCTGTCGTGCTAAGCTGCCTCTCATAGTAAGCCAAGGAAGGGGATGAGGCGAATTCTGAAGGGAGTAGGGAGTACAACAGAAGAGACATTTTGAGGGCACCGTTATTTAAAAACTGATTAACTGCAGAGGAAACTGAAAATGTAAATGCGAAGAGCAAGAGGACACTTAAGTCCCCTAGAAGCTAAGAGGAGTTCATGTTCAAAAAGAGCTCTTAAAGAGTTTGCTAGGATGATGACCATGAGATTGACGAGAGAAGGTCACTGTAAACGTAGGAAAAGCTGTTTTCACGGAAGGATGAAGGTAGAGCTACACTAAGGAGGTGCTGGAAGGCAAGGAATGAAGACAGAGCTATGATTTCAACAAATCTGGCCATAACGAGGAAGAAAGAAAGCGATACCTATAGGCTATGGAGTCAAGGAAGGGTGGGCTGTTTGTGTGTGAAATGAGAGCACGTTAAGATTTAAAGTCAACGGAAAGGATCCAGTTGAGAGGGAGTTGTTGACTACATGTGCAAGAAAAGGGTACAGCGACAGCGTAAGCTTCTTGTGTACTTGGAAAGAGACAGATGCCAAACAGACAGAATCATGTACATGGAGGTAGAGCCAGACAGCGAAAGGAGACTCTTCATAGAACGTAACGGAAGCTCGTCACAGATCCAGGCCCTGCCACTCCTCCAATTTTCTCTCATTCAATTCATGTTAGTCTCCTCATCTTCTTTCTGCTGTCTCCACCTTCTTCCATTGCTCCGTACGCCATGTTCTTCTCACTTCAGATACTCCACGCATGCTGCTCTTTTAACTGAGAATGTTCCACCCTCTGCCCAAGGCCCCATCTCTTCCTCCAGTTTCTAGCCTGGTAAAGACGATCAACAAATAGTTGTTGAAGGGATGCAGCGTGTTCAAAACACTTACTGAAACAAACAGCCCTCTGCAACACATGATTTGGGCTATTTGTTTCGATGGGATTCTGCCTTGGATGACCAAGACAGTGTTTTTATCAACATACATTTGAATCGTATTTATGATTCCACTCGTAAATGGAATCTAGAAAAAAAAATGAATAAAACAAACAAAACCAGAATCAGAACTATAAATACGAGAACAAGCTGATGGTTGCCAGAGAGGAGTGGGCTGGAGGATTGGGCAAATGGGTGAAGTGGGTGATAGAGACCTCCGGGTGTGGAATGAGTGAGTCATGGAAATATAAAGCAGAGCTTAAAGAATACAGTCAATGGCACATAATAGTGATATAATGGGACAGACGGTAGCTATACTTGTGGCAAATCACTAAATTGTCAACTTGAAGCTAGACTAAATTATGAGTCAACTATACTCAAAAAAAAAAAGATTACAAAAATTTAATCATATTTTAAGAAGATATTGACGTGTACCAGGCATCCTGACTTTATACCTTTAGCCATATATATACGTAATATGGATTTTTAAATATGTATTTTATACACACACACCTATTTTTAAGTAATCTCTACACTCAACATGGGGCTCATAACCCCAAGATCAAGAGTCACATGCTCTACTGGCTGAACCAGCCAAGCCCCCCTTTCGCTATATTTTTAGATCCAGCCTCGTGCTAGGGCTACATATTGGGGAACCTCACATAAAAATGTGAGTCAGACCGGAAAATAAACTGATGGCTTCTAGAGGCTTGGAGAGGACATAGGGATTATTTTCAAAGTGGTAGGGGAGAATTTTGAGGGATGAAAAACACTTCCATATCTTGTCTTGATGGCTACGTGACTATATATGTTATGCAATTACTTAGAAAATCTTAAGAAATTTCTTTTATTTGTGGGGAGCAGTTTTGGTACAAGAAAGTCACACTGCACAGTTGCTGAGTCAATGGGCTTTGGAGCCCTTGAATCTGGGTTCAAATCCCAGCTCTCTAACGGAATCACTAGGTAATAAGCCAGTCACTAGAACGAATCCCTGCCTCTAAGTTTTATTTTCCTGATCAGTAAAATGTAGGTACTTCAAAACACAAGCGTAGCTTTCAAAAATCACTTTGAACATGACGATAGTGTCAAGTTTTTAGCACACTGGTAGCACAAAACAGATGCTCAATTTATCAGTTTTTCTGGTAACATTTAAGTCCTTTATTCAGGAATTCCTCTCCTCCAGACTATGCTTAAATGGGCACCAACAAATTTGCCTTTGAGACTTGACTTTACTTTCTTTGCCATATAAATATAACCTGGTTATATTTATACAGCCTCTCTCCAAACAGGATACAATACACTGATTGTTTCTGATTAGCAAATTAGAACTGTTTTCCAGGCCTGCCTCTAAGGTTTTTCCCAGGGACCACCTTGATTAGAATCTACAAGCTTTGTAATCTCTCGAGCCCTATATTTATAGAAAAGTTTTGGTTAGCATTTACTCATAATAAATCGCATCCATTTGGGGGAAATTTATTCATTTTAACTCTTAATATGTAACTTGGTATCTGAGTTATTAGGGTGTACTTCCTCATTATACCATATATTAAAAACATTATTTAAATATCTTCAAAGAACTAATGTGAAACCAGGCAGTAGTATCTTTGACTTGTTCTATAGGCATCAAGCCCCAAAAGAAACTACTCCTGCACAGACATTATTTAGAGCGACAAGCTTCAATCTGCTAGGATTGTCATTACTCTGTTAGGATGTGACAGGGGCAGAAAAATGGATAACTGAATATAGATAGACAGACAGACAGACAGACACAGATAAAATATATTGCCTGTTCTGGAATGCAGCAAGCAGATCGCTGACTCTCCCTATAATCTAATCAGCAGCATCCAGAAGGCAGAAAAGGTAAGGCACTGGAAGTTCACACGATAGCTGTGAGCAGAAACCAAGATGGACTAAGTGTGATAAACAGGAGTCTGAGTAAAATAGGGGAGTGAGAGTCTGCAACCAAAGGGTATGCCTGACGTTTCAGAACAGTAGCAACAGTACTTTGGTTAGTGTGACATGTAACGAAGCAATGTTAAAGCATGTGTGGCCATCAGTCGATGCTCACAATTTGCCAAATGTGCCAGTCAGCCCTTGCCACATAGAGAATTAATGATCATACAACATCCTTCACATAAGGACACATGATATCCAGTAATCCGGGATATGCAGGTTTTATGGACATGGTCACACTTCTTAAGAAGTCCCTATGTTCTAACATTCTTCACGAAATAAAGGTTCAAGCCTTCAAAATCCCTCCCAGGAAGAAAAAGAAAAATCCAGTTTCTAGCCTCATATATACCATTCATAAAGCTGGATCTCATTTAAAAAAAAAAAAAAAAGAATGCATGAGAGGTGGCCAAATGAACATGAATCAGTTTCAGAGAGTAAAAAATAGACTCATGAGTAGTTGGCAACAAGGTACAAAGACAGAAATTTGATTTGGATGTTTTATAACAGGACCCTTTGGAGGTTGAAAAGAAGTGTGAAGAAAGATGCCAGTAAGAGGGAGTGGCTTAGATTGCAATTCTATTTAAGCCCAAGTATTAAACTATCTGAAAGAAAAAGGAAGTCTGTAAGTACTTAGGAAAGGTAATAAAAACCCCCGAATGCATATCACTCAATTAATCCACCTATCATAACCAAAGAAGTAGTTGCCTTCATTTTTTTTTTGGTAATTTTTCATTATTTATTTGAGAAACAGAAAGAGAGAGAATGGAAAAATGGGAGAGGGACAGAAAGAGAAAAACCCCACAGGTTCCATACTGTTAACACAGAAACCGTACGGGGCTTGAACTCACGAACCATGAGATCATGACCTGGACTGAAGTCAGACACTTAACCCACTGGGCCACACAGGCGCCCAACCATTTGTATTTTAAGAGCCTTTAGAAAGAAATACTATAAGCAGAAGAGATCCGAAAGAGAATTAACTCTTTCTATTCCTATTTTCATCTTCTTTCCTTTTAAGAATTTTCATAAAAATCTGGTTAAGAAATCCTATTCTTTCTTTTTTCTACATAGATATGAAGAGCAAAATGACACAGCTTGATCGGTCAGAGGGTAACAAAATACTATGACTTTGTGCCGGCTTCATGGTATCTAGAAACTATTTACCAGACTGACTGAGAATTAAAGGACTGATCTAGATTATGAAGACACTCCACCTTTTTTAGAAGAAATATTTGTGACTTTTAATGATAGAGCACTTGTGGCTCTCTGGGAAAAACAAAACAAAACAAAAAACTCCATGGGTAGAAATTTAACCCGTGACCCAGTTTTCTCACTGGCAAAAAAAGTTACTGAGATAGTAATAGGATTAAAAAAATATTTCCCTGGGACATATCGTGTTAATAAATTTCCTAACACATATCAGAAAAGAGGGAAAAAAATCCATCCTTTTTATTAAAGTATGGCACTGTGAAATTCAAGTAGAGAGAGATATCAATTACTTTTGTCTGATGGTTGTCTTAACCATTAGCAAGAAGGGGCAGAAGACCTCGGGGAACGGGGATGGAAGAAGTCTCTGCTTGTATGATTTGCCAAGTTGGTGGTAAATTTCAAAATGCCAAATTACCATTGCAAACTTGAAGAAGTCACAGATTAACACAAAGCTGCTGTCAGCATACTCAGAATTTGCCTAACAATTTTTGTTGTTAGTGTTTATTTATGAGACAGAGAGAGACAGAGCACAAATGGGGGAGGGTCAGACAGAGAGGGACACACGGAATCCGAAGCAGGCTCCAGGTTCTGATCTGTCAGCACAGAGCCCGACGTGGGGCTTGAACTCAAGGATGGTGAGATTATGACCTGAGCCAAGGTTGGACGTTCATCCGACTGAGCCAGCCAGGTGCCCTGAGAATTTACCGTAAGGAGCTTATCAGAGACAAGAAATTTGTGCTCATATGTGCTCTTTGTCTTGTTTCAGAAAATAGACCGAAGCATCTCACCTGCTGTATGGCATTTTATAATATCGATCGCAATATAGATTACATGTGATGAGCATTTGTGCACAAAGCATTAGGCCAGGAAATTCAGAGACAGTTGCTATTTTAAATCACAGGGTCTGGAGTATCTCCCAAAAAGGAGTTCCGACAAGAATGATTTGTTTGCTTAATCCAGCAATTGAACCATACATAGTATCTTTTAGACCTCCATGTCCAGCTCAAGTTCAGAGCTACTGGTCCCTCAGAAAGTATGTTCTGAGGCACTGCGCTGGGCACTGAGCATGCTCAGATGAGATGGCTAGCCTCCAAACTCCCTGGCCTATCACGTTACTGGGGAGAGGAATTTAAAACAAAAGGGTGCGGCACCTCGGTGGCTTAGTCGGTTAAGCATCCGACTTCAGTTTAGGTCATGATCTCCTGGTTCATGGGTTTGAGCCCCGCGATGGGCTCTGGGCTGACAGCACAGACCACACCTCAGAGCCTCTGTCCCCCCCTCTCTGCCCCTCCCCTGCACACACTCTCTTTCTCGCTCAAAAATAAACATTAAAAGAAAAAGGTTAAGACACAGAATAGCCAATGCAACGAAGAATCAAGTACAAAGAGGAAGCCATGCCTAACTTTACTTAGGGCCGGGAAAGACTTCATGGACAAAATCAAAGCCAAGATGAATCTTAAAAGATAAATAGACATCTTTTATCACCCAGGTAGACTTGAGTAGCTCCTTGTTTCACGGAGAGCAAACAGCACCATAACGTATCTGGGTAATTGCAAAATGTCCAAAGAGCCCATATAAGGAAGGGAAATTTCAGTGGAGGGTTTCATAGCCCAGCTGTGGAGGAATTTCACCTGAACGGGAGGAGGAAAGGAATCTGTTCTGGAACATCAAGTGAAGGAGAGTGGTAGGAACAAGCTTTTTATTTCAGGACATATCAAGATATTTCTGGAAATCCTATGCAGGTTGGACCAGGGTGAGGAGAAACAGGTGACAGAAAATCTGATCGGAATAAAATTGTGATGGGCCCATTATAGGCTTGAGTCGTATGTGAGAGAACCTGGGATATAACTGAATGTGATCAAAGTTGCCGCATGAGGACCAGGAAGAACCTTGGTCAAGAGCAACGCCCCCTGCCTGAGAGAAAGGACAGCAGGGAACCAGGGACGGTTTGGAATGAGACGCCACAGGAGATGATGGCGTCATTCACGAAGTGAGGTTCTAGCCATCTTGTAAGTCTCTGGCGCCCTTGAGAATCACACAAAAGCTATAAATCCTTCTCTAAGACGCACATACTCAAACCTATACTCTATACGTAATGCGTGATCTCGGGGCGTTCAGGGTTCCCTTTCGAAGACTCTTCTTGTTAAGGACCTCCTAACAGACTAGGAAGAAAACCAAGGCGGAAACCTTGCAAGTGACTGTCACTAAAAAGACTGGCAAAGAAGGACAGTTCAGCCAAAGGAAGGAGGAATAATCAATCAGACCGCTGGAGGGGCGGCCAGGAGAGAATGACGTCATGGCTTCTAGAAGGTTGCCAATTCCCCCAAGTAGAAACAAGCAGCAAGACCAAATGCTATGAAGAGGTTGTATGGAAGGAGAATTAATCATAGGCCACTGGTGCTTGCTGGTCTTAGATGCGTTGTTCCAGAAGCCAGATGCAGCAAGATGACAAAAAAGAACCAGAATCTATGTGGACACACTTCCCAGAAAACTGCAGGAAGCCTGAATGAGTAACAGAGAGGTAAGACAACATATGATTTACTGTTTATACTTAGGGTAGTGGCAAAGCTTGAGCCTATTTTTGTTTTGTTTTAGTTGAAGGGAAAGAGCGGATGAGTGACAAAGACGGAGATAAGCAAAGAAGGGAGAAAATTAATGCGAAACTTCTTAAAATTAATGAGGTCATTTTATGGAGGGGACCAGACATTTTCTATCGGTTGGGACAGAAAGGACAAAACCTTTCTCTGGCAGAGAGTAGTAGACACAGAGGAGAGAGGGAACACGGAAGCAATTGTACTAGATGGCATTTCTCTGTAAATTAGAAGGAAAGGTCACTTGGGTGACAGGGGCTGTTGTGAGGCTCACAGCGGAGAGGAGAAAGGCAGGCTCGTCTCGGAGAGCCCAGCACGCTATCTTTCACCCACCACCGTGTGCCAAATATCAAGAGCGACCCAACGCACACAACGCAAACTCCATCAATACACACACGTTGAATGAATGGCTGCGATCTGAGGAATTTAGGCACAGGACACAATATACAACCACTGACAGGCCAAAGGAGAATAAAAGCTGAGCAGGGAAAATAAATGTGCTCCAGATATTTTTGAGGTGTCCAAGAAAAGCAAGCCCAGAAGAGCTGTAATTTATTTACATGGCCTCACGTGGAGCCCTGGAGGACCCACAATATTCATCGGAGGAAAAGATACACAGCCTTCTCAGGAGCTACTCAACTCCGCCATCCGCGCACACCCTTAGAAATCAGGTATCCATTTAATGAATAAGTGATCACTGACAGCTGGCAGATAAGCCATGTAGTGTCTCATCCAGCACCCACTATCCTTCAGCAGAGAGGGTCAACCCGGAGAAAGTGGCTAATTACACTGTCAGTTGGTCACCTGGCTCCGCAGACCACACAAAAGAAGAAAAGGGAAGAAGACGAAGCAGCGCTGTGCAGCCCGCGTCCGCCTAGATAAATGGGACTAGGTGATCTGCACTTCGTATTCCACCCCTGCCCCGCTCATGTCTAAAACCATTCACATTTGAAAACAAAAACCTCTCTTCAAGTCCAAAATAATGGCCACTGAACAATGGGGGATTGGAAGGCATATTATCAAATCCCTTCCCATAAAAGGCTGTGGAACTGGATTCCCGGTGACTTGGGCGCATCATGGGTTTGAGATGCTGTGTTCAGGTGTCATTTGAATTCACATTATATCTAATAAATCACAGTATGTTCACTTGTCCTATTAAAACTGTATTCTACCTTACCAGGTCTGAATAATTTGTATAAAATTGATTGCTACAGTGCTCACTAGATGCTCTAATTGCATTCCTGGTATAACTTAAAATGATAACCTTATCTTAATTAGTAGCATGATGCAGAAATGCTTTTGAAAGCCACTGAGAATTAACCTGCATTTTTAAGCAGGAGCCCTGGGGCTTAAACACACACACACACACACACACACACACACACACACACACGCACACGACTTTAAAAAAATATTCCTGTTGAGTACGTGAGGCAATGTTAATTTATCAAAACTACAAAAGGAAATAATCACATAGTGAGAGACTAAGCAAAGCAGCTAACACCTCCCCTGATCAAACAGTCTGCATTTCTCTTTGCCAAATCACACGCAATGGAATTCTAGAGCCCAGACCTCCTCGGCCCCCATTGATTCCTGTTGGCCACAGGAGTCTCTCTCTATTCTGATGCGACTCACCACCCATAATAAGTGGGGCACCACCACCATGGACATGAGAGGGGTGGGTCGGGACATGTAATGACCTCACTGGGGATTCCTCAGTGGGAAGGTCAGCCCTAGCCTTCCTTTACGTTCCCATCCTAGGCTTCTCCCTGGTCAGTCCTCATTCTATCTCTTCGGGCCTTCCTTGTCCATCCCACACCGTCTAACACCCCTTTCTGGCCCACCCACATCTGTGGTGCCTAAACAAAGATCCAGAAGAAGCAAAGGTTCCCTGTGCAAGAGGTTAGACTGTGTATATGTTTTCCATATTATCACTCTGGTAAAGAAATGTATGTTGACTCACTGATGATAATCATTATCTAACAGAGAGCCCCAGAACATAGGAAAATTACCATTTCAACCACCTTAAGCTATATAATGGTAAGATAAAAAGACTTCCTGGTAAAGTCATAACTGTAAAAACCCAGACTAGATGTTAGGTGTCCTCCAATACCCTGCTTGCAAATTGAGGGTCCTTCTTAAAAAACAGAAAACAAAAACAAGGGGCGCCTGGGTGGCTTAGTCGGTTAAGCGTCCGTCTTTCGCTTAGGTCATGATCTCGTGGTTCGTGGGTTCAAGCCCCGCGTGGGGCTCTGTGCTGACTGCCAGCTCAGAGCCTGGAGCCTGTTTCAGACTGTGACTCCCTCTCTCTCTGACCCTCCCTGCTCACGCTGTCTCTCTCTCTCTCTCTCCTAGAAATAAATAAAACATTAAAAAAAAATTTTTTTTTAAATTAAAAAAAAAAAAAAAAAGAAAACAAAAACAAGAAAAACAGTTTGCAGCTTGGCGTATATTCTCAAAAGTCCAGCCAAGGAAATATATTGAGTAGATCTTACTATCATCCCAAACTATAGCCACCTCCAGAAATGTTAAATATATGTTATAAGATGACTAACCTCTCAAGATTGTTGTCTGGGGTCTGTGGTTTCTTTCCCTAAACAGCTAACACTTGGAGGAATCGTTATCTTCCTATAATATAATTCAGCATTTCCTTATTTGAAAATGAGTTGGTTCAAAAAACTTTTTTAAAGACTATATTCTTCTTACTAGATGTTAAGGCACAATCTCGGGCATAAAGGTTAGAGCTCACAGAAATTACTACACTTGGATATTATCACTGGAGTGGAAAAGGAAATAAGCAGAAAGTGGAAAGGTATGAACACTTCTCACATTTTGCACTAGGGTAGTATCAAGTTCCACCTACATTAATTTATAAGCATAGAAAACAGTAAAATTAAACAGGAGAAAACAGGCAAATACTATTATTAGTTAAAAAACAACTTTTCTTCAAGTTGCTGGTAGCTTCTTCAAAAGCGTTAAAACACTATTTTAAAATGTCTACTATACCCAAGGAGCTACGTGTTGTAATTGAGGCGAACACAAACTGCTCTTATAAAATAATAAAGCATTCTTTACATTTACATGCAGCTTCTCTTCAGTAAGATATGGCATTTCAGAGGAGTGTAATCATGTGACATATATGCATACAAATTCTCAAAAGCAAATTATCACACCTGAAAAGTCTTGTAAGTATTTATCGGACTGGGCTCATTTTCTGTTATTTAAAACTATCTCTGGGCTTGAGAGAAAGGAGATTAAACTAAACATTTATTAGCACTGTGAAAATTCAGCCTGAAAAACCCCAGTGGAAAAGACATTTTAATCAAGAGATATTTCAAATTGAGCGACCCCAAATCTGTTTAACAAGACTGTTTGCTCTAAAGAAGGAAAGCCCTCAGATAATTTCACTTGCTTTTAGTTTCACTGATGTGACAACCACATACGGAGAGCATCTTCGGGTTGCAACCCCCACGTCTTTTTACCAGCGGAGCTAGAGTCTCATTCACAACATTAATGTGCTGAACAGGGAGTGTAGGAAAAATCCTCCATTACTTTCTAACAGTCTCTGTACCACTGCCACTAAATGCGAATGGCCAGCAAGCATAATCATCACAACCTCTGCTGGGATCCCAACAAGGAATCTTCAAGCTCCTTATAAATGCATTAATCACCCCTATGAAAGTCGCTGCTTGCTTTTAACGAACAAAGATAATGTATGTTACTGGGATTATACCACTGCATATGCAGAATCATTAGAGAAAGATAGACCAGAATTTATGATTAAGCCTTTGGACAGCGGGGTACTATTTTAACCATAAAAATCGCAACCTGCAACGATAGTGGCCAAAGCAGAGGAACCATTAAAGACTTATAATTAGCATCAATCAAGGTGACACTACTGTTGACATCTTTATTACTTTAAATACACTAATCAAATACTTAGCATTGAGATAGAAAGATTGATAGGCAGCTAGACACAGAAAACATCCCGATGGAGAACAATTTAAAATGATCTGTTCGAAAAGTAACAGAAAAAGCACCGGTATCCGTCAAGTGGGATCCAGACACGCAGCTCTGAAAGGGAAAACCTCAAGATGGACCTACTGGGTTTGCGGCGTTCTCGTGTGGAAAACCAAGCATCGCTCCAAATAAACACATAGTTGTATGTCACTTCCGTGCGACCACTGGCATTGCTTAATTTAGATGAAAAAGTAACTCAGGGGAATACGGGCTTCAGGCTACCCCGTCAGGTAAATAAATAACTGAGCATTCCTGCCCAATATTCATTCACTTCCTACCTTTCTTCTTAAAGTGTGCACATGGAAATGAAAGATATAGGCAAAGCAGGACTTGGTGTCATTTACATAATTACAGCAGGGCTGTCGATACTATCTAATTGCATCAGTGCCCAATTTCATACCACACAGATTCTAAAATACACTCTTAATATTTCTGCTCATATAAATATTTCAATCTTAATGAACAAGCCACTCAGTATCTTTGACACCCCTTGAGCCCCATATGGGATTATTCCTTAATGACTCTAATTTGGACCAAGGTATCCCTCTCCGTTGCTGGCTGAAACACTCTCTGGCTGTTTCGGTGTTCACAAACTGAATTCTGGAGGGTAAGGGAATAGATGGGGAAACAACGCGACATTGTTTTCAGGTAACCGCCTGGCTTGGAATCGATTCAGGATTATGGATGACGATCTGTCAAGGCATCTCCCAGGGGAAGAGTTTCATCTTTGCCAAATGAGATTATAATGGAGAATTTTCATTAGAAAGCCTCTGAAGCCCAGCCACCACTGTGGCTCCAAAGTTGAACTTTGTTTGTAGGTTCCTTAATTGGTGTATCCACCACTAGGTTTAAAAGATAGATGACATTTGCTCAGGATTAAATACGGGCTCCTTAAAAAAAAAAAAAAAAAAATCTGTGCGTGTCCATCAAAACCCAGGCAAGAACAGTCCAAGGAAATTCCCCCACTGTTTCCTTCCAAGCAACGAAGAAAACGACTGAGGAGAGGGGACTGGGACAGAGGTGGCAAAGAAGGAACATATTACTCAAACTACGCTGCTCACATGACAGTGAAGGAAGATCACTGAACACAAGCCCATTTCCATTTTTAATTTCATGGTTAAGGGAAGAAGATTTTCTAATATAGCATGATAGCCTCACAGAGGCAAGGTAATAATAAAAGGTAGCAATTGAGCTACTGAAAATCCCACTAGTTTAAGCCAATATTTATCAAATCGCCCCTTCGACAACATTATGCTACAGTTTCTAAAAGGTTCCATGACTCTGACCCTCTCTCAAAGGATAATAGCAAATTCTTTTGGGTCTTAAAAGCAGAGTAGCCTATTTTATTGGAATAGGTTTTGCAATCTGCAAAGTTACTTTATACACATTAAATTATGCATTAACTGTGAGGCACATAGGATTATTGCCATTGTACAGATGAGGTCAGAGACTAAGAGAAGTTAAGGAACCTTTTAATGGGCACCTTGAGGGAAGGTCTGCTGACTCAGGACCCTCCTTCACTATACTGTGCTGACCCTGAGTTACTTTCAGATGTTCCATAACCTAGTTCATTAAGGAGAGAAATCACTAATTATAGATGCTGATTACCTATAGGAAAGACAAACTGTCAAGAGTACTTTAGCAAGAGAAAGCTGTTTCACAGAAAACCAGGAAGATGCACAGTAAAGGAGGGGGGATCTGAACATTGGTTTGCTTTGTTCAGAGACTGGTCATTTATTTATTTATTTTTTTTTTTGCCCTACTCCAAGATTTTGTTTTTCACTGTAAAGAGTCATTTGATTCTCACTGACGCACGAGGAATGGGGAGGTTGTGTAATATTGTAGGAGGCTGACCTTACCACTCATGGAAAAATTGCCAGCCAGACACAAAGTGTCGGCTAATAATGAGTCAGGGATGGGCTCGAGAGTATCAAAGACCTTTATGTCGAATCCTTAACAAAGAAGCTTGCTATAAACAAGACTTCAGGGCTGGGAAATGACACAAGAAGGGGATAGTCACTTCCTCATCAGAGGACACGGCTTTTGCCAAAATGTGCTGAAATGTGTACACAACACTTCCAAATAGACATGAGTTAGAGAACTCATATCAATACATGCTATGTTCTAGATCCAGATGCGGAAATATTTGAGGCCTGGCAAACTGTCTCTTCTCCCCTACTTGAATAGCTCAAGGCTATTTATATACTTTCCGGTTAATACCCTTTTTATAAAAATTAAATTTTTTAAAAAAGCAGAAAAGATAACATTGGAGGCGCGACGTAGAAATGCAAGAACCAAGGAGAAAATATAATTGCGAGTAAGATGCCTAACAGATAGAAAAACCCAAAAAGCTCATGGAACAATAATACCAAGAGGTCACGGTAAGCACAGCAGCACAGCATGGCATTGTCGTCACAATGCTTTAGTGCCTCTTTCACGGCCATGCCCTAGCTATAACCCAAGTCATGTAACTTCAGTCCTGAACTGACTGCATAATTAATCTATATGAATTAAATGGAGTTTCTTCCCCAATGTTTTTAACACAGGTAGGGATCGTTTCCACGTACATGTTGCACAACAGAGCCATTACAAATAGGAAAAAGTAGCTGTGGATATTAAGGACACTGAGTCAATAGTATGGAAAACTTTGATGACTAAACGGGCTTATTATCAGAAATGTCCTCCCAACATAGCCGAAAATATCCCAACAAGTCATTTTAAATTATATACATGTTGTCATTTCCCTACAGCGATGGGTAAGACTTATTTACCTTGAGCATTTTTTAATGTACTGTCCACTATATTGGATAATAATGCACATAAATTGCGTAACAAAGAGGCTCACCATTGCAGGCACTGAAACATGAGTTTTTCATCAGTGGTAATCAGTAAGGATGGGCGGGAAAAGTCTGCATAAAGACTCTAAAAATAAGAATATGAAAGGAATCCCCAAAGAATTTAAGATGTGAATTTTACAATATTCTCATGGCAAATCTGATCGGACTTTGAAAAATTATATACAAAGGACCAACATGCTCTTTCAATATGTTAAAAGAATTGTGTGATTGAAGAAGGAAGAAAAAAAAATTTCTATGCAAGGAGGAAAAACATTGTTTGATATGTGTATCTCAGAGAAACACACAAACTGGGGTTTCTATAAACCTGGCTAGTTACAAAATACATTAGCAATGAAAAATATCATTGAAGAAAACCTTACAAGTCTACCTCTATGGTCATGGAAAATAACTCAACAAATTCAAATAGACTGAACACTGAGAAGAAAAAGTTTACAGTGAAAGATGACGTAGAAGACTCAAACATACAGAAGTAGGAAATCCCTGAACATCGAACTCAAGTTTCCCTCCCAATTTCTAATAGCCCTCTCTACTATCTGCGTTATAGATATGTAACGCAACTCACTCTCCTGAATTAGACCTGCTGAAGCAGGACAAACGCACGCAGCACTTCAGGGCCCTAGGTCAAGGCCAAGAATAAAGCCATAAATTCACTGATGCTAAAGATGAATGAATATCTAGGAAGACAAGATAGTCTCCATTGCTTTGTACTGAAGCTCATAAGATGTTTCCAATTATCTTACAAAATATGTTTGCTTTCTATCCTTTGTAGTCTTGTTTGTTTCTGTCCATTATGTGGCTAAATCTACTATACATCAAATAAGAGCGAATCATTTCTAATTTAATAGTGACACAAATCCTTTGGAACTCATACACAATTGACATTGACATAGAATATTGACCTTGAATTTATAAAATATTGACTCACTTTCATTGCTCTCTTTCTCCTAGGATAAGAAATGATCAGAATGAGTTTTCCCTAGGCCTAGATGTACTCATAAACTATTATATATAGAGAGTACTTTAAGTAAAATTTTGAATAATACCACCAAATCAAAAGGCCGCACTGTATGAGGCTAACAGGAGAATATTTTCATTTTAAATACATCCTGATAAGGCTTTGCAGGAATATTTCTTTAAATAATAAATAAAAGTGTCTAAGAGATGCTAACAAATAACCATACTGTTGCAAACACAGACTACCTTTCCACAGAGAAACAAAATGAGTCCAAGGTAAGAGCATCTGTGGTGACTTCTCAGCATAGAAAGAAGGCCTGAACTGGAAGCTGCCTTTGTTCTTTGCCCTCTGGTCAGCTATCTGCGCTTGGACAAATCCTCAATGTCTTCACATGAACGTGAGCACAGTGATACTGACATCGGCTCTTGTGTGATGGGAAGACAAAGAGGAGAGGCTGTATGGAAAGCATTCCCTATGCCATCAAATGTTACAGAGACGTAAATTATAAGTGAGACCCAATGCATATGCAAGTCATAAACAAAGAGGAAGCCGGACTTGTGTGGTTGATTTGAAATTTACTCATAACACAGATATACAACAACTAATTTCGTGAACAACAACAAAAATGCTTTCCCTTCATGTAACTTCCCTCATCTTGCTCACACGCTTTCCTTCTCACCTGAAGGTAAAACAAGCAGAGGAACAACTTGAAGCTTATTCACTTGGTATAACTTAGGTTCTTCAGAAGAGAGTTGATTCGGAGTAAATTTTTAGTCTTCCTTCTTTTCCCCTGTCTCCTGAAATACTAGCCTCCCCAAGTGAAGTGGCTTAAGTAATGTTGCGATGGCGGGATGGAGCGTCCACTGTGAGTACTGCCCTTCCCTCATGTGCTGCTCCATCCTGAGGTGGGGGGAACTGCTCGGGCCTGGCCATTGGGCTTGGGTCTCTACCTTCTCAGGACCTCTTTCCCACATGTGTGGGGGAGGACGGGGGGGGGGGGTGCTCTCCACACAGGTAGAGGACAAGGGTGGTTTCTGGCCATCTCCCCAAGTGGACTAGACCCTTCATCTTGACTGTCACTCATCGCCTCAGAGACTTGGCTGTGTCCGCTGTCAGGACCCCAGGTGCAGAGGGGCACACCACACTCTCTGCCACCGATTCCTCTTGCTGTGCGACACCTGCAGGCTGTGCTGATGCCGACTGACAAGCCCCTTTCACCATGTCTGGGTCAGTATGTGGGCCAGTTCTACGACAGGAGTCACCAGGAGGAGAGGGTATCGAGAGGACTCTGGTACTTTTCCACTCTCCTGCACATGGCAAGGGGGGCTCAGGGTTAAGTCTCTTGCAGGGCTTTCCCAGCGTTCCACAGGGGAAGGCACATACCCACGTCTCCCTTGTTCTCACCTTCCTGAACCTTGCCTTTAAGTCACTTTGCCCCAGGCTCAAGCTCCCAAATCTCATCAAGCATCACATTGTCCCACTGTAGGGGCCTTCCCTCCCTATGTGTTTGGAGCTCGCTTTTTAAGACTTATTCTTAGACCTGTAGAGTGTCTTCTCAATATGTAAATGGAAGCTTTAGCACTTTCAACAAGTCCTGGTTCTAGAAGAACTCCTTTGACAAGTGAACAATGATACAGTTGTTCTAGAATCTACGCTGTATCTGCCCTATCCCTAAAGCAAGAAAGGCCATCGATTCGACAGTGTGTCCGCTGGAGGGCAACAAGACTTACAGGGAATTTTCTTTAGAGAATCATTAAAGATTTCAAATGTTTATCCTTGTTATATAAACTGAGCCATTTAAGACTAGGAGAGATTTCAAGGGCTTCGGAATAAATCAAGGTCACTAGGAAATGACCATATGGAGTAGAGGTTATTAACCCATCTTATAGATGAAGACATGAAGGCTCAAGGAGAGAATTTTCCCAGTGAGGCCCAGCATCTAAGCAATGATGTCAAAATTTAAACTCAGGTTATTTGTACTAGAACTACAGTGATCTCCCTTCTACGACTATACAAGTTCCTTGACAATGTCCACCAACTCTACATGGGAAAACATGGATATGAATTCCTGCCACTTACCTAAGCAAAAAACTACATGACTTTGGTGAGGATTACCTCAGAGAGAAATCCTGCTAAGGTATTAAGTTCTTTATTCAACTGGCATTTGTTGGATACTTCCTGATATAACAAATACTATCCTAGGGACTGGAAATCTAAAATAATGGTGATAAAGAACTTATACAACTTAACATCAAAACTAAGTAACTAAATCAAACCAAGCAATCCAATTTTAAAAAGGACAGAGGACCTGAGCAGACTTTTTTTTTTTTTTTCAAAGAAAACACACAAATGGCCCACACAAGAAAGCATGCTCAACATCACTCATTATTGTGGAAATACCAATCAAAGCCGTGGTGAGATATCACCTCACCCCATCAGAATGAATAAAATCCACAAGGCAAGAAATAACAAGTGCTGGTGAGGATGTGGAGAAAAAGGAAGCCTTCTGCAATGCAGCCACTGTGGAAAATATTATGGATATTATTCCCAATATTAACTGAATTATCGTATGATCCAGTAATTAAACTACTTGGTATTTACCCAAACAAAACAAAAACTCTAAAAAGATATATGCACCCCTATATTTATTGCAGCATTATTTGCAATAGCCAAGACACAGAAGCAACTTAAGCATCCATCAATACACAGAACGATAAGGAAGTAATGCTATATGTATGTGTACATACACACATGCTACATTATATGGCCGTAAAAAAAAAAGAATGAGATCTTGCCATTTGCAACAACATGGATGGACCTAGATGGTATTATACTTAGTGAATAAGTAGAAGAAAGACAAATACCATATGACTTCACTTGTATTTGAAATCAAGGGAGGAAGGGAGGAAGAGAGGAAGAGAGGAAGGGAGGAAGGGAGGAAGGGAGGAAGGGAGGAAAGGAGGAAAGGAGGAAAGGAAGGAAGGAAGGAAGGAAGGAAGGAAGGAAGGAAGGAAGGAAGGAAGGAAGGAAGGAAGGAGCGAGCATAAACAGACCTATAAAAATAGAACTGATGGTTGCCAGAGGGGAGTAAGTTTGGGAGAAATGGACGAAGGGGGAATGGGAGATACAGGTTGCCAGTTATAGAAGTCACAGGAAGAAAAGGCAAAGATAGGGAATAGGATCAGGGATACTTTAATAGCTTCGTATGGTAACAGAGAGCAAGTACACTTGTGAGCACAGCATAATATAAACATTTGTTGAATCACTACACTGTACACCAGAAACTAATGGAACACGTGTGTCAATCTGACTGGACTTTTACACCAACCACCAAAACAAACAAATAAAGATCAGTTAGCATTTTTAAAAAAATTGTCCCTGCTCTTAATTAAACCAAAATATATAGTAGGGGAGACACACAAATGTAATTACAGTACACCCAAGCATGTTTAGTGCTGTAGGATTCTAAGTATCATGGTGCGCTCAGGGTTTCCAAATCAATTGTTTTTTCATTCCTCAAATGGATACTGGACTTTTACAGTAATTCCACATATAGAAGTTTCATTTCATGTTGGGATGTGAGGAATTACTTAAATGGTAGGAAATTCCTGTCTCAATAAATCTTAATCACAAAGGGAAAGACAGAAACGTAGAGTAGATGGCACCTTGGAAGTCATGAGAGCCACCCATGGTCACTTTCTGCCCATTTATCACTGGTCGTTTCATATCCCAACAGCCCTAATTACACTACAAACACTTCCTTTGGAGGAACAGCAGCTGTCTACACACACACACACACACACACACACACACACACACCCAGCATTGAAAAATAAATTTGGTAAATTTCATTGTAACATTTTCCTTAAATACACATTTTCCGGTGGTCTGAGAAGAGTCACAGAGAGCCTCATTCCGGAGGTAGGTCGTGGGTTTCTGGTAGCGTTTAGGTGTCTGGTGATGTGAAGATTAATAAAAGATTCCCTTTGCGAGCTGAAGAGGGACTATAGCATTCATGTGTAAAACAGAGTGAAGAGGAGAAGTACATAAATGGGTCAGAATTCTGTTTTTCCCAATTCTGAAACCCAAATGCATGCCCTAAAACCTTAGGGTCCTTGCTAAAATAGAATATGAAACTTACGAGGCCGCTGCATCACTTAAAAATGTTAATTTTAATTAAAAAAAAGGACAGTTATCCCCCCCAAATCCCAATTAGGTTAGAGATACTTCAATAAGGGAAATCAAAACCCAGACCCGTTTTTCGTCTTCTGTGCAAGAGTAGCATTTACAAAGCCCCACGTAATCATGTGTTGCTATATAATGATGCAATTACAGAATTACATTTATGCTAACTACAATGCTAATGTAAATACGACAACATAGTCTCTGAAAACCGCAAGTTGAAGAATTACCAAAAACACGTAAAGGCAAAAAAAAAAAAAAAAAAATCTCCTGGAAAATAATTTCTGCCATCTTGCTCATTCATGTATAAACATCCAATATGCTCAGTGCTTTGACGTCTCTATTCATTTTGGGGTTTGAATCAGCTACAAACGTACGACCTTTGGTTGTGGGATTGATTTGTCAAAAATTCTGAAATAGGTTACATAGGGGACTGATTTCATAGGCATACATATATTTCCGTGGAGTCCTGAGTGACAACTTCCGCAAGGAATTGAGAGTCTTTAGTAAAAGAATGTGTTCATTCAGCTCAACTGTTCACACATTCCTTCCTACAACTGTATGGTGAAAAACCATAAAGCTCCTATTTGGGGGGTTTCGTTCAGTGTTGCTTTCTGCAGTCGTGGTACCAAAAATACCTGACAAGAGCCTTCTGTAACATTCCTCTGCAGCGTTTAAAAGGCAAAGAGAAACCTCGTTCTATTTATACTCTCCTGCTACAACCTGACCTCGCAGTGCGAACTCAAAGCAAAAAGACAGACGCCCAGTGGATTAGATGGTACAATTTCCTCCAGATCTCTGTGCCCTCGGGCAAAAAACTGGCTTCTGCACCTGGCAAACATATGCAGAAAACTAGGCCAAATAAGGCTCATAAACTTGGCCAAGCGCTTCCACGTGACCCACTGTGACAGCCAACCTGAAGTTCCCATTGTGAATTCAATTTCCAAATGAAACCTTCACCTTTTTATTAATCTGTGTCTGTATTGAAGACACAGATATAAATAAACCCATCTCACATGTTTGGATTAAAAAGGAATGCATTAAAAAAAAAAAAAAAACCCGAACAAGTGGACTGTATTCGTATTACTGGAAGGGATGACTATTTCAAATAAGATGCATATAATAGAAGTGGAGCTGACCAAACAATCTTATCCACACAGACAAGAACTGTAGAAGCCTAAGCGAAGAATGTTTCCAATGTTTGTGGCAGGTGGAACGCCTTCTACATTGACCAGAGTAACTGGCTACCAGGATTCAATCCCTAAAGCCTGCTGCAACTTCAAACCTTCAACTACAGTTTAAAGTCCAGGATTTCTAGAGTTTCTAACTCGTTGTCAAATACAGGATTAAAAATGTTGAGATAACCATATGCTTTAAAATGTTGGTAAACAGACTCAGAGCAATGTTTTTTCCGATACATTTGGCATTTTGAGGCATCTTCTAGTAGGGGCGGTGATACACACATGCGTGTATGCACAGCCCTCGCCCTCCGAGACACCACTGCACTGGTGGGAACCCCAAAACTCATTCTACTTGGAGTTTCGGGCTCTCTTTTTCCAAGTCATTTTGTATTATGCCAAGGAGGACGGAATGATGTAAGAGTTACCGCATCTGTTACATATCACTGCATCAGAGCGGCAGTCGTTTACTGCACCATTACCAAAAAGCTGTATTCTGACAAAGTGCCTTTCAACACACATCATAAAGAGGAAACAACTTTTTCCTTGCTATCTCATTCCAAACAAATTGCCAGGAAGATGTAGGTGACATTAATCTATAGGTCTCTAAGCACAGATAAGTTTTTATCTGACATGGGAACAGATTCAAAGCCTGCAAATTATTTGTTTTTTAATATTGCACAGAAGGGTATGCCTACTCCTGTGAACCCCTCAGTACCTATCCCAGACACATCGACTAACCTTACACCACTTCATCTGTCCCTTTCTTCTCTTCGAATGACAAATTTTTGGAACACTTGGGTGGCTCAGTTAAGCATTCGATGTTTGATCTTGGCTCAGGTCATGATTTCATGGTTCATGAGATGAAGCTCCCCACTGGGCTCTGTGTAGCCAGCACAGAACCTGCTTGGGATCCTCTCTCTCTCTCTCTCTCTCCCCCCCTCCTCTCTCTCTCAAAGTAAATAAATAAATGTTTATAAAGCAGAACAGCAAATGTTCCTATTCTACTTCAGTCTTGCCCTTGACTTATAAACAAGCTCAAATCACTTTTACCCTTAACCACTCCTGTTCCCAAGTCACAAACTACTCAACAGTCCTACCCTTCCTACCCAGAATTCTGGGGGACATAAAGTGTCCGTAGGGACCCATCTTCATCATCCCATACTCACTGCTGAATCCAGGGGATTTTAGTTCCCATCTTTACCATTCCAGTGAAAGCACCTACTGCTAATGTGACAGATAATTTTCTAAATCGCTCAGCACACTGGATCCTTCTCACGCCTTAACTGATTGAGCAGCTCTGCTCAGTTTGTGCTTGTTGACTGCACCCGTTCTTAAAACCATTCTCCACCCCCCGTCGCCCCAGTGCTCATCTCTGCTCGGGCAGGGGTGGGGTGGGGGGGTGGCCAATCTTCTGATCGCCTCGTTCCCCCCCACATTCGTGCTGACACACGTCTGCAGTGATGCACAGCCGTTCCAGGCACTCGGAGCCCGATGCTCCCAGATCCAATCTGCTCTTCCGTTTACTGCCTGTGACACCTCCTACCTCTGCCCTTAGTTTTCCCTCTGTAAACTGGGGATCACACCAGCAGCAGCCCCTGGACATGTGCTGGACCCGTGCTGGGTGTGTCCCCTGGAGTTTCGATTTGGCAGACGTGCAGTCCCTGAGCCTCGGGAAGAAAGGACCTCCTCGTGGCTCCTGCTGCACTCCTGCCTGTGGGCCTGAGCCCAAGATCTATTGCTTCCCCTTCTGCAGGAGGAGAGGCTTTTTCCAGACCTTCTTTCAGTGGCAATGAGCTTCCACCGGCGCCCTAAGGATGGAGTCTGTTGTTTGTCCCCATGGGGTGTGAAGGCTTTCATTCGACAGGAGACGGAGGGGAGAATGACAGAGATGGGACTTCCTGACTCTGCTTCCACTGAGCTCACCCACTCCCCGGCCTGCACACAAGGGTGACTGCCTAGAACTCTTCACCTACGAGTTTTCCATGTATTTTATGCATCAGTACAAGGACCGGCGAAGATTACCAGCTCTGTCTGTGTCTCCAGTCCCCAGAAGCCTTACCTTCGCCTGCTCCGCCACAATCGGCTCTGACAACACGTTACCATCCCCTTGGCAGTGCGGGTGCGCCGCTGGAGCTGCTCGGCCAGAGCTTTGCGCCTGGCTCTCTTGGGAGGTGCCTGCCCCCAGTCAGCTCTCAGGTCGGCTGCTTTTGTTGGGACCTCAGCCCTCTCATGGGTTCGAGAGGGTGGTGTATCTGCAGACTTTCTACCACGTTATTGTTGTTTTAAGAACGGGGATGTGGCACTTTTCATCCTTCTACATTCTAATCGGAAGTCCAGACTACTGACTTTTCAGCCAGGGCCCTAAAGCATTTCTAAAGATAAAGACAGATCTCCTCAACCAGTGAGTCTAGAATATCTGGCTCCTTACTGGGGAGCGGGGTGGGGGAGATGAACTTTAATCCATACCTCACATCACACATGAGAATGGATCTAGATTATTGTAGCTCTAAACACCAAGAGTAAACAACAGAACTTTAAAAAAAATTTTTTTTTAATGTGTTATTAATTTCTGAGAGAGAGAGAGACAGCATGAACGGGGGGGAGGGGGGGGTCAGAGAGAGAAGGAGACACAGAATCCGAAGCAGCCTCCAGGCTCTGAGCTAGCTGTCAGCACAGAGCCCGATGCGGGGCTCGAACCCACGAACTGTGAGATCATGACCTGAGCCGAAGTCAGGCGCTTAGCCGACTGAGCCACCCAGGCGCCCCAACAACAGAACTTTTAAAGGGAAACATAAAAGACTACCTTTGTGATATTGGGGAAGGCAAAAATTTTCCAGAAATGCAAGAAAATGTTGATAATGAAGAAATTATAATGTGAACCTCATTGAAATTAAAATCTTTGCCCTTTGAAAGACGTCATTAGGAAATAAGTGGATAAAGCTACAGCCTGGGACAAAATAGTCACAGTACCCAGATCTGACAAAGGGGTTCTAATTCCTTCAAGTGAATGACACAAAGACACCTCGATTTAAAATATATACTAGAATAGGCATTTCACAACGGAATATATGTGAATAACCAATAAGCGGATGAAATAGCGCTTAGCGACATTAGTCAGGATGGAAAGGCAAATCAAAACCACAGGACACACCACACTACACCTACAAAAATGGCTGAAATCTAAAGAAGGGACAACACCAAATGATGACAAGGTCTTAAGGGGGGAAGAAAAACAAAAAACAAAAAAATTGAACTCTCCTGAACTGCTCTTGGGGAGGGAAAGTAGTACGACCTCTTTGGAAACTGGTATGGAAATTACTTTGGAAGATCAACGCCCACCCTTTGGTATTCACCAGAGGGAAATATAAACAAACATACAGAACAATCTGGTACATTGTTCCTAACAGCTTTATTTCTAATGGCCAAAACTGGAAACAATCCAAGTGTCCAAAGGCAGGAAAGTGGGTTAAAAAAAACCCTATAGGTACACCCAAAGGAACACAATAAAAAGGAACGATCACAATGGAGCAAGAGCATGAATGAATAAGTATCCACAATCTTCAGAGGAGCAGAGAATACAGCCACAGAAGAGTACATACTATATGATTCTACTTCGACAAAGTTCCAGAAGAGCAAAACTGAACTACGGTAAAAGAATCACACCGGTGGTTTCACGCGAGAGTGCAGGTGATAGGCCTGACTGGAAAGGCGAAGACGGTGGGCTTTGTCGGGTGATGGAAACGCACTTACTGCATGTTGACACGGCACAGGACGCATGTACCAAATCCCATCCCATTGTATGCTGAAAATCTGCCAAACTCTCAATCTGTACAGCTGTAAATTTTATCTCAATAAATAGCCACGGGTGAAATAATGTACATGCACACACAATTACAGAGGCCTTCTCTGGCCACCCTACACGAAGCTCAACTCTTCTCGGTCTCTGACACATGAGTTTACTTCAGTATTTGTGAGAACACTTTTTATGAAGATGTGACATTCCACGGGCGCCTGAGAGGTTCAGTCACTTAAGTGTCCAGCTCTTGATTTTGGCTCATGTCACAATCTAGTGGTTCGAGTTCTACATTCAGCTCTGTGCTGACACTGCAGAGCCTGCTTGAGATTCTCCCTCTCCCTCTCTTTCTTCCTCCTCCCCTGCTCACTGTCTTTCTCAAAATACACTAAAAAAAAAAAAAAAAAAAAAGATGTGACATTTTAGTATATGCTTATCTAGTCATCATCCCGACTGCCTATTAGCATGTAAGTTTCTTTTTCTCTTTTTTTAAACATTTATTCATTTTTGAGAGACAGTATGAGTGGATGAGGGTCATAAAGAGAGGGAAACACAGAATCCCAAGCAGGCTCCAGGCTGTGAGTGGTCACAGCACAGAGCCCCACGCAGGACTCTAGTCCACCAACTGTGAGATCACGACCTCAGCCAACATCAGACGCTTAACCGACTAAGCTACCCAGGCTCCCCTAGCATGTAAGTTTCTATAAGGCAAAAACCTTTTGCAAGTTTCCCATTATATATCCAATGTTGAGGGCTGTGCCAAAAAGGCAATAACCAATCAACGGGGTGCTTAACTTTAGTTGGTCTTCTGGGCTAATTCAGATTTCTTCCCTGATTACCTAATGAGGATATTTTGAAACCAGAACAGATAAAGCATAGGAAAAACAGTTTGAAATCCATAAACATGCTATAATGTAAAGGATGATTAAATACAAGACATTAGTTGTATGCCTGGGTGGCTTAGTCGATTAAGCGTCCAACTTTCGCTTAGGTCATGATCTCGCGGTTCGTGGGTTCAGGCCCCGTGCTGACTGCCAGCTCAGAGCCCGGAGCCTGTATCAGTCTGTGACTCCCACTCTCCCTGACCCTCCCCTGCTCACACTGTCTCTCTCTCTCTCTCTCTCTTAGAAATAAATAAAACATTTAAAAAAAAAAAACTTTCTCTAGACTAGTCCATGATGGTTGTAAGCTTTCCTCTAAGAGCTGCCTCAGAAAAGAACAAGTCTGGGAGAGGTGGACAGCATGCTGGCAGAGTAGAGCATCTTCCAACTCGTTAAGTCACAGGGATTGCTTCTGTTCCTCAAGTTCATGACTTTGCCCTAACCCCACAGCTAATGGGAATTCACTAGAAGACCACGTTTTTTTTTTAATGTTTTTAATTTATTTCCGAGAGAGAGAGAGAAAGTGTGAGCAAGGGAGGGTCAGAGAGAGAGGGAGACACAGAATGCGAAACAGGTTCCAGGCTCTGAGCTAGCTGTCAGCACAGAGCCTGACATGGGGCTCGAACCCACAAACCGTGAGATCATGACCTGAGCTGAAGGTCAATGCCCAAATGACTGAGCCACCCAGGTGCCCCTGGAAGACCACTTTTGAGAATTTTAGAGTGTGACAGCAGTATCAGTCAGAGGGGGAATTTCAAGCTAACCTTCTCTTCCAGCATGGACAGATTTATAACTAATTAGAGCCTCTCCCCACCTCACTCGAAATCATGTTAGCAAGATCCACGTGAAAGCACGTGTATCGCTAGCAGGGGTGGACCACAGTGCTTTCGGCCATCCTGGGCAGCAGTGGAATAAGATTTTTTTCCATTTCAAGAGTCTTTTAAAAGAATCAAAGAGGTGGTTTCAAGGAGACCCCAGAGTGCCAAGGTTCCAAGATGCCGGTACCTTGGTGACCTGTCAAATATATATAACCTGATGAATAATCGCACACACATGCACGCACACACAATTTCGCCCGAGGACACAAGCAAAGCCTTTTTTAAAAATTTAAATATGTTCATTACATTGAGAGAGAAGTAAACTGAAAAGATAAACTGATGGAGCATGGGATAAAACGCATATTCATTTTATAAGGCACAGGCTACTCAAGATTTAGGCGAACGATTGCCCAGCAATCTGTTACAACTTAGAGTTGGCAGGGCCCTACGGTGGTTAACACTGCAGGTATCTTAGATTGAAGGAATGTCTTGAACTAAGGCAAGCCATTTGAGTGTAACAACTGGACGTTACTGACCTAAGTTGGACCTGCAGTTTATTACATATGTAGAAGCAACCCCTAACTTCCCCAAGAAAACATTCAAATGTAAACAATTCATATTAAGAAATGGTGTCAGAATGCCATTATCTACCTACTGTGTCAACAGAAATATTATGAACCAGCAGAGTACAACATTTCAATTTAGTTCAGAGTACGAGGAAGGAATGGCGCGTTCCGTGGGTCATTTCTCTATACCCGGGATAGACAATTACTCCAAGATCAGTGGACACACATTCCTCACAGAAACTCTCTTATGCTCTTAATCAAAATTGAGATTCAGCTTGGGGCGCCTGGGTGGCTTAGTCGGTTAAGCATCCGACTTTCGCTTAGGTCCGATCTCGCGGTTCGTGGGTTCGAGCCCCGCGTCGGGCTCTGTGCTGACTGCCAGCTCAGAGCCTGGAGCCTATTTCAGAGTCTGTGTCTCCCTCTCTCTCTGACCCTCCCCTGCTCACGCTGTCTCTCTCTCTCCCCTAGAAATAAAAAAAAAAAATTAAAAAAAAAATTGAGATTCAGCTCAGCTAAAGAAAAGGCACAATATGATCTCTGTGAAGCTCCAAGTCTAAAGAAACTGAGAGGGAAAAACAAATACAGAAACCACTCTTAGCACACAGCTTAACTCATGACTGCCTTTTATTCATGGTCACTGTCAAGGCTTACCCACCATTCTGATTTATTCTGCCTTATCTGTTTACTCCAATCTGGTTTATACCTGCAATGAAGAGAGTCGCTTGTAATGCAACAAATTTATGCACAGATTTAAAAAAAAAAAAAAAAAGGGTGCGTGCTGGTAGTTCAGAATAAAAAGACATCTCTCCCGTGGTAATGACTGGCAATCTCATGAACCCTCTTTTAATGGATGGCACAAGCACTTACAGTTATTGCATTCAAAATGTTAGTCCAGGTTTTAAGCATCCGTTACCTTTAGGAATTCCGGAAGATGACAAGCTGTCCAACAATTTCAAAAGAAACACTTAAGGATCAAGCCCCTGTCTGTCTGTGTATCTAATTCTCACTTCCTCATGTGATTTTGTACAGAAACAAAGACTTTGGGGAAATGGAGTTCCATTTTATTTTATTTTATTTTTTTTATGTTTTTATTTATTTCTAGGAGAGAGAGAGAGAGACAGCGCGAGCAGGGGAGGGTCAGAGAGAGAGGGAGTCACAGACTGAAACGGGCTCAGGTTCTGAGCTGGCAGTCAGCACAGAGCCCGACGCGGGGCTCGAACCCACGAACAGTGAGGTCATGACCTAAGCGAAAGTCGGATGCCTAACCGACTAACCCACCCAGGCGCCCCTGGAGTTCCATTTTTAAAATAGGTAAAGAACTATATTCCAGTAACATTTTCTTAATTGTGCCACTTTGATCTTGACAACGAATGGAGTCTGGGGTAACGAGCGTCTTGCACACAGTGAAACAGAAAGGACGCTTCCTCTCAAGTGGATTTACAGACTCATTGGATGCCCCCCACTCTTAGGGTTAGTTTTTAACCATTAACTAGTCACAATGACCAAGAGCGGGCTCAGCTCTGTATCAATTCAGAGCCACGGCTGGGATGCCGGGGAACCCAGAGCCTGTGAGGACAAACTGAGAGTCACTGACAGTTTCTGCCTGGGCCAGGATGTGAATCAAGAAGCAGGGCAAAACTCCCATCTGCTGTCCATCTGCCACCCTGCCCCTATCCGAAAAGGTTATACCATGAACCACAGACAGATGGGCACTGCAAAGATCTATTAGGGGAAAAGAGGGGTCTGAGATGATTAGAATAATGACCTTAGATTTGACAAAGAAATCCCAGTAGTCATGAAAATCATGCATAATTTCAAGGTCTTTTAATTGTGCTCAGCACATAATGTGTCTTTTGCCAACAATAAAAAAGGAAAATTGAGGTTTTGATGTTTGCCCTCTACACACTGAGTGCAGGGTGCATCAAGGACCATATAGCCTAGAAGAAAAGCCAGGAATACATGTGTGTATGTGTACAGGTACATACGTATACTGTCTTGGCTTGAAGTTGTTTTTCCTCAATGACACATCAGTGGAGTTTAACATAATGTAATTAAGCTAATTAAAAAAATATATCTCCTAGGTTTTGGGTAGGAATGCACTTCCATCAAAAGCCTACGCTATATAAACAGGAAACTGGGATAAGTTAGCTCATGTATTAAACAAAAGACTTAAGACAAAGGGAATCATAAATGCCTGAGTTAAAGCTAAGCATGTGTTACGTTTCCATAGCAAAACCAACTTCTACAAGGCAAATAAACACCATAGACCAAGGCAGCTATTCAGTTCACACAACACATACCATATACCTACCATGTGCCAGGCACAGGGCTAGATGCTAGGGACCAAAAGAGGAGTAAGACACATATGGCCCTGGTCTCCAGGGAGCCTGTATTCCCATGAGGACATGGACATGTACTTCCTTATTATATAGTAAAGTCAAATAGGATAGTCAGGAAAAGACAGGCTACCATGTGGTTGGTCTTTGAGGGATAAAATAATAATGGAAGTTCTTTGGATAAAGAAATCTTATAGAGGTCATATGTTTTAATTTTCTTACGTCTTCAAGATTTGCAACGCTCAATTTTTTCTTTACAGTTCGTACAACACAATTGAACATGGAATATCTATGTTTTGAAAAAGGGCAACTAATCTTTCAGAAATGTTAATATATTTTAGCAGAACGTTTACATCTGGGGACCATTTTTTTCCTCTTTTTACAGAAAAGTATCTTCTAAGAGGGGACAGGAAAAAGAAAGAGAAATCGCTGTACGAAACACAATTTATAATGAACTTACATAATATGAAAAATGTGGGCTGGATCCCCAGGAAGATGTGTACAAGAAAATTCTAAGTGTTTTTACTCATAATAGCCCCCAGGTGGAACCAGCCTGCAAGGGAAAACTGGATAACCCAACTGGGCACACCAACAAAAATGAATACGCCTTGGGGCGCCTGGGTGGCTCAGTCGGTTAAGCGTCCGACATTCGCTTAGGTCATGATCTCGCGGTTCGTGGGTTCGAGCCCCACGTCGGGCTCTGTGCTGACTGCCAGCTCAGAGCCTGGAGCCTGTTTCAGTCTGTGACTCCCTCTATCTCTGACCCTCCTGCTCACGCTGTCTCTCTCTCTCTATCCTAGAAATAAAAATTAAAAAAAAAAAAAAAAAAAAGACTAGGCAGCCAGTATGTGCGGACAAAAGTCAAAACGATGAACTCTGACGGGATGGAGGATATTGAGAGGAAAGGGGAAATGGAAGCAGTTTCATGGATCCAGGCTGAGAGACAAGTTCCAGACACTGGTATGTGTTACATATGGTGAATGTCTATTTGTGAAAAGCCACGGTGCTTCACATGAACATTTGTCCATTTTCCTGAATGCAAATTATATTTTGATTTTTTTTTTTAATGTAAAACATTGGGCCACATGTTGGTCGTTTGAGCATCTGACTTCGGTTCAGGTCATGGTCTCCCGGTTCCTGAGTTGAAGCCCGATGCGGAGCTCTCTGCCATCAGCGCAGAGCCTGCTTCAGATCCTCAGTACCCCTTCTCTCTGCCCTTCCCTCACTCATGCTCTCTCTTAAAAATAAAACAAACATTTGGTGGGGCACATGGGTGGCTCAGTGGGTTAAGCGTCCAACTGGCTCACGTCATGATCTCACAGTTCATGAGTTCGAGCCCAACATTAGGCTCTGTGCTGATAGCTTGGAGCCTGGAGCCTGCTTCAGATTCTCTCTCTTTCTCTCTCTCTCTCTCTCTCTCTCTCTCTCTCTGCCTCTCCTACATTCTCACTCTCTTTTTCTCTCAAAAACTATTAATAAACATCCTGAATGTTCAACATTTTTAAAAAGGTTTTTTAATAAACATTTTTTTAAAAGGAAAAAAAGAATTATTAAAAACTTACAATGTAAAACACTGAGGTAATGTGTTACAAGAGAAGAGAGATTAAACACAAGCATTTTTAAAATTCTTGTTGCCATAAAGTAAGAGGCCTAAATGGTGCATCGTTTTACAGATAATAATGAAAATTCAGAGAATTGCTATGTTTGTACTGATGATATCAAGGGGCCAGCACGAATAATAGAGGCTTGGGAAAGGGCACATTACATAACTCTTCCACCTGAACGGCAATGTGCTCCTTATCTGAGCCTGAGTTAAATAACTTAATCTAATTCAGGGTCAGAAGGGTATCTTACGCATATGGAAAATCGTATGCTTTATCGCATGTCCATACATCCTATTATTTTTTAAAAAACAATATAATTTCATTGTTACATAAAACGGCCTTGCAGCCCTCATTCTTCATTTCCTCAAGAGTCTCACTTAATCACTACCCAGAAAAGCAGAAAAACGTAATACACAAGACACACCAGCCTCTGTTTATTCTGAGAAACAAAAAAAGAATACTGTACTATTTCCAAAACATACATCATTCAGACATAATAATTTATCCTTTGATTTTTAGTTTATCATTATATAAACTCACTCTCATAAGGAAGTTGGCACTGGCCTACTACATACATTTCACAACAGGAAATATCACCAGTGTTAATTCTTAAAACTCTTTATTCTTAACTGAAGCATGTTTAAGTCACTACAAAGTAGCAAGCTTAAGGGGCTGGAACAATACCTAAAGATTAGTTGTGCATTAGAGTTATATACAGTTGGATTCTGACGGCTCCGAGCGCAGATAATCAATTTTATCTTTAACAACATAGCTGAGGGGTCAAAAACCAAACAAAAACCAAACTTAGTGTTGCTTTTCGTATCCTTGAAATGATAAATGCAGAGATCAGCTGGAAGGCAGAATATAAAGTATCACAGCAGGTATTTTCTTAAATTGTGTGTTTGCAATGAACACAATTTGACTGTCACCTCTGCTCTCACAAGTGAGGAGAACCTGGTCAGAATGGTTTGCTGATCTGAAGATCTAGACCCTAACATACAGTTTGTTTTCTTCCTGTGAAAAGAAACTCACTATGGGTTCTGGTTCAACTGTGGTGGGGTGAACCCACTGTCTCCCATTCTTCATATAGATTACAATAGAAAAACTTTGAACTTCATATATATATACATAGATACACACACATATATACGGATACATATCTATCTCAGCCACCTGAGGACTCTCAAAAGGAGGCAGTTTATGCAATAGAGTCACCCTGGAAAAGTAACTTACGTAGTAGTTAGCTTCTCATTTTGTTTTTTCTTGTGCAGTATGACCCCAGCTGCAAAGTGATGAGCAAGGGTGGCTGCCCGAGTGGATAAAATCTCAGGTCAACTATTTCTGGCAAGAAGAATCAGAAGGACTCCAGCTGGCCAGACAGTTTGGAGAGAAGCCCAGAGATGAGACAGTGAGACAAAGATTTCCCTTAATTCTTTAAAAAACTGTCACCTTAATTCCTGAGCTAAGAATTCACAAGACTGTCCCAAAGAAGGTATCAAGCGCATTGGGAGCTGAAGAGACATCGGAGACTTCTGCACACACACTTGGAGACACAACAAACCAATACGGCCAAACCTGAGAAATATGAACTGAGGTCTGAATCACCTCTCAAAGGAAGTGAGGCACACCTTACAGTCTGAATCTGGGTGGCTTATTTGCCTGCAAAAATAAACATCAATACCTCTAGACGGTTATAATAGAAATATTATGACTCTGCATAACATGATCATCACAATATGCAGGGTACAATCCAAAACTACTCAACATACAAAGAAATAAGAAAAATGCACTCAATTCTCAAAGGAAAAGGCCAAAAAACAAAAACAAACAAACACACGGTCTGGAAGTTGGAGCTACTTTTAAGCAACTCTGATAATTATGCTCCAGGAGTAAAGAAAACACTCTTGAAATAAATGAAAACACAAAAGTTCTCAATAGAGAAAACTAAATCAAAAAAATGAACTTTTGGGTGGGCGCCTAGATGGCTCAGTCGGTTAAGTGCCAACTTCGGCTCAGGTCATGATCTCACGGTTCATGGGTTCAAGCCCCGCATCAGGTTCTGGGCTGAGAGTTCAGAGCCTGGAGCCTTTTTTAGATTCTATGTCTCCCTCTCTCTCTGCCCGTCCCTCACTCATGCTCTGTCTCTCTGCTTCAAAACTAAATAAACTATTTAAAAAAATTTTTAATGAAATTTTTGGAAGCAAAATATATGGAAAATGAAAAACTCAGTGAACTCAACAGCAATGTGGAAATAATACAAGAAAGAAGTAGGAACTTTAATATACATCAACTGAAATAATTCAGATCTAAAAAACAGTAGGAAAAAATGAAATCGATAAAAAGAGCCCCAGAGACTTATGGAACATTTCCAAACATCTAACAGATGTAAATGGAGTACCACAACAAGAGGAAAGAGACTGAAAAGAACTTTTTTGATAAAAATTGTATATACTTAAGGTGAGCAACATGAATTGATATACATACACTCAGCCAAATGAACACAGTCAGTACCTTATTAGCAAATCACCAATATTCGGTATATATTATTGACTGTAATTATCACACTGTGTGTGAGGTCCCTACTCTTATTTATCTTACATATCTGCAACTTTGTACACTGCCAAAATCTCCCATTTCCCCCATCTCTCTTCCTTTAATAAGCAATATTCTACTCTCTGCCTCTATGTGTTCAACTTTTTTTGGATTCAACAGGTCAGGTCAAGCCATTTTCGAGAAAAAAATTTAAGCAATTGCCCGAAAGTTTCCTAACTGTAGTCAAATGCATTAGTTTACAGATCCAAGAAGTTCATTGAACCACAAAAACAAATAAAACCCCATCCAGGCACATCATAGCCAAACTAGTGAAAGACAAATATAAGAGAAAAAAATGATTTAAAAAATCTATCTATCTATAGCTACGTGGCCCATTACACACAGGAAAATTGTTTGAAATACTGAAGACTTCTCATCAGAAACCATGCAAGCCTGACAGAACATCATCTATGTGACCTAAATGGACAAAAAAACCTGTCAAACCAGAATTCTCCAGCTAGTGAAAATACTTTACAAAAATGACAGTGAAATAAATGCATTTTCAAATAAAGGCAAAATAAGCTGCTAGTCTCCAGGTGATGTGGCATAGAAGGTGAGCTAATGGCAGAGCTCCACACTGATGGAAAGTTACCAGAACCACCACAGAGCTTCAGGAATGGAGAAAAAGCACCAAAAATGATAAATTCTTAGATAATATAAAAGACTTCCTTTTTAAGCTCTTTAAAATACATATAGTTTTTTAAAACAAAACTATTTTATAAGGTGGTAGGATTTTCAATTTATGAAGATATAGTGCATATGAAAGCTGTCACATAATGGTCAGTGGGGATATCCCACATCATTATAATTTTTTCTACATTTTATGTGAAATGGGACAATATTAACTTAAATTAGACTGAAGTACGTGGTATACAAAATGTGACTCCTAGAGAAAATACTTTTAGAAAAGAAAATAGAAGGTTTCACCAAAATGCATACACTAAACTAAACTGGAATATGAAAAAGATATTCAAATAATATAAAAGATCACAGGAAGGATGTGAGGATCAAAATATAGAGGAGGAGAAACAATGTATTTTAATGGAGAATGTAAATTTAACCATGGTCTGAAGACTCTAAATAGGAGAGACTGAGAGTGAACACAAAAGCACAAACCACTGTATACTGTGTATAAGAGAGACACTTGAAGCATAAAGAAAATAGGTTTATAATAATGAATAGAAAAAATATACACTAAGGAATTAGTAAGCATGAAATGGAACTTGTAGATCTGAAAACACAATTTTCAAGACAAAGAGTATTCCCAGAGATTAAAAGGAATATTTCAAATGACAACAGGGGCAAATCACCAGGTAGGCAATTCATCTCACTAAAAGAGACTAAAAATATATAAAATAAATACTGATAACATTGAGGGAAGAAATGGACATTTCTATACTCTTGATAAGAAATTTTAATACCTCTCTGAGTAATTCATATTAAAACTAGATTCTACCCCCATCCCTGGCAAAACAACATCAACAAAAACAAAAATACAGATCTCAAAATGATCACTATGTTGATATAATTAACATTCATAGAGCCCTCAGCTAATGACTTCAGAACACATATTACTTTCACATACACATGGTACATTCACCAAGACAGATCCACTTTCTGGTTTATTAATGAAGTTTCAATGTTAAAAATAATCAGAATCATACAGATTATATTCTCTGAGCATAATGCAGTTAAAGTAGCATACAATACCGAGAAAAATACCAATAGCTGTAAATTAAATAATACACTTCAAAGTAATAGAAGACAAATCCATAAGATAACTACTAAAGGATTTACAAAGGATTTCAAATAGAATAGACTAAAAGCTGTGGGGTTGGGGCACCTGGGTAGTTCAGTTGGTTGATAATCCAATTTTGGCTCAGGTCATGATCTCAGGGTTTGTGGGTTCAAGCCCCGCATCAGGCTCTGTGCTGGCTGCTCAGAGCCTGGAGCCTGCTTCAGATTCTGTGTCTCCCACTCTCTCAGCCTGCCCCCCCAACTCTGTCTTTCCAACTAAAAACTGAAAATAAACATTAAAGAAATTTTTAGGGGCGCCTGGGTGGCTCAGTCGGTTAAGTGTCCGACATCAGCTCAGGTTATGATCTCACGGTTCGTGGGTTCGAGCCCCATGTTGGGCTCTGTGCTGACAGCTCAGAGCCTGGAGCCTGCTTCTAATTCTGTGTCTCCCCCTCCGACCCTCCCTTGCTCAAGCTGTCTCTATCTCTCTCTCAAAAATAAATAAAACATTAAAAAAAATTTTTTTTAAATAAAAGTTGTGGAGGGGCGCCTGGGTGGCTTAGTCGGTTGGTTGCCCAACTTTCGCTCAGGTCATGATCTCGTGGTTCATGGGTTCGAGCCCCGCGTCGGGCTCTGTGCTGACTGCCAGCTCAGAGCCTGGAGCCTGTTTCAGTCTGTGACTCCCTCTCTCTCTGACCCTCCCCTGCTCACACTGTCTCTCTATCTCTCTCTCTCTCCTGGAAATAAATAAAAATATAAAAAAAAAAAAGTTGTGGAGTGAAGCTAAAGAAAGGCTTGGAAACTCTTAACTTTAAACACTGATCTTGGGGGGCGGGGGGGGCGGGGGGGATGAAAGAAAATGACCTCAGAGTCCCATCATAAAATGGTGATAAGAAATCAATTAGGTCCAAAGTAACAAGAATGAAGAAAATAAAAAGCAAGAATCTGTGAAAGAGAAAATTGACAAAATCTAATAGCATGTTATTTAAAAAAATAAAAGTCAACAAAATTGACAAACTTTAGCTGGAATGTGCAAAAAAAATGAGAGAGAGGGGACTCAAACCAATAATATCAGGAAAGAGTTCTTCACATGGATGCAACAGACTCAGAGGGTAATAATAGAACATGACAGTAAAATATGTGAAAACTATAAAAAATTGACAAATTTCTTGAAAAACACAATGTACCAAAAATGGCACATGGGAAACAAAGTTAGAATATATACGAAATTATCAAATATCGTTCCTAAAAGAAAAGTCCAAGCCACAATGTTTTTCATAGTGAATTCTGGCAAACTCTCAGTAAAAAATTTAGGGTCGAGGTCACTGCCCAACTTTAATTTATAAGGCCAGCAGAACATTAATATCAAAATCTGAAAAAGATCTTTTTAAAAAAGTCACCTTTCAATATCCTTCCAAAAGATGTAAATATCCTTAACAAAATGTTACCAAATGTAACCAAATTGTGTGTGTGTGTGTGTGTGTGTGTGTGTGTGTGTGTATGCACGCGCATGCGTGCACATAAGCACTGATATCATAACCAAGGACACTTATCCTAAAAATGCAAAGTTGTTTCACATGTGGAAATCAATGTCATTCACCACATTACTAAAGGAGAAAAAAAAGATTATTCCAATAAATGAAAAAAAATGTTTAACAAATTTCAATAACCCTTCATGATATTAAAAAACAAAACAAATTAAAAAAAAACCTCTCAACAAAATTTCTTTAAACTGATAAAGAGCATCCAGGAAAAACCAACAGCTGGTATCACAGGTTAAGAGTGAAAGACCTAATTTTTTCTTCATGAGGTAAGAAACAAGTCAAGAATGTCTGCTTTCAGTATTCTCCGTGTTTTACTACAAGATATACTCACTGCATTAAGAGAAGAAATCAGTAACAGTCAAAACAGCAGTCGGAAAACTGCCAATATTAGCATGCTATAGAAAATATATTGCTTACCTAGAAAATACCACAGAATCCAATAAAGTCTATATACACTGATGAAAGATTTAGCAGCGTGCACATGAAGACTATTATTTGAAAAAGTGATTCTACAGTAAGGTATTAGCAAGATATAGAAATAAGTTTTTTATAATTCCTTTTACAATACTGAGGGGGAAAGGTAGACCTACAGAAAAATATAAATAAAAGTCACCCAATACCTCTATACTGAAAACTACAAATATTTTTTTCCTATATTAAAGAATAAATAAATGGAGGGGGCACCTAACCTGGGTGGCTCGGTCAGTTAAGCATCTGACTTTGGCTCAGGTCATGAGTTCACAGATCATGGGTTTGAACCCCACGTTGGGCTCTGTGCTGACAGCTCAGAGACTGGAGCCTGCTTCCAATTCTGTGTCTCCCTCTCTCTGCCTCTCCTCTGCTCTCACTTGCTCACTCTCAAAATACATAAACATTAAAATATTATGTTTAAAAATGTAAATGGAAAGATGTACCATATCTATGGATGGCAATTCTCCCAAAACTGATCCAGAGTTTCACTGTAACCCCAAACTAAATCAACTAGGCTTTTTTTGGTAGAAATTAACAACATGATTCTAAGATTTATTTTAAAATTCAAAGAATCTAGATAGTCAAAAGTTGGACAATTTGCCTTACTTTCAAGATTTAATATAAAGCTACAATATTCAAGAATGTGTGATACTGGCAAACAGATAAAGATTCATTTACATCTATGAAACAAGAAATAGTGTGTCCAGAAATAAGCCCACAAAACTATGATCAAGTTTTGACAAATGTGTCGAGGCAATACAATGTGTGTGTGTGTGGGGGAACAGTCAACATGTGATGCTGCATCTAGTGGAAATCAAAACCGAAAGAGAAAAAGAAAAGTACAACGATCCCTACCTCACACTGAACACAACAGGTATTCGAAAGGGATTAAAGATCCAACCGTACAATTCTAAAACGATAGCACTTCTCAAAGAAAGCATCTGAAAAGACCTGTGTAATCAATCTTATCGTAGGCAGTTTTTCCAGAAAGAATGTGTACACACAGACACACGTACACGTACACACACACACACAAATACAAATAACTGAACCTGAATTTGGTCTATCCATCTTTATCAAAATGTAATACCATTTTCTTGGAAAGACATCCTTTAAAAAAAAAAAGGTAAGTCATATTCAGCAAGAAAATTCTGCAACACGATGTCAGATTAAAGACTTCAAAATATGGAAAGAACTTTTACAGTAAGTTGCAACCCATTTAAAACAAAAAGAAGAGACAAAAGATTTAGACAATTCACACAAAAAAAATACCCAAGTGCCAAATGCACATGAAGTGACGCAAGCATCATTTGTCTTCAGAGAAAAGCAAATTAAATACACAAGGGTGTGACAATACTCATCCTTTAGATTGGCTAACATTAAAGAGATGGAGCATGACCGGTATTGACCAGAATCATGAGCAAAGAGAACTCCTATTCACTGACGGTGGAAACGTAAAATGGTGTAACCACTTTGGAAAACCCTTGGGTAGCTTCACAAAACGTTAAGCATCTACCTATCGTACAACTGAGCCATTCCAGTTTCTAGGGATTTGCCCATAAGTAAACATATCCACACAAAGATGTGGCAGCTTAGTTTGTAGATGGAAATTAACCTAAATGTCCACCCAACAGATGAATGGATAAGCAAATAGGGCGTATCTGTCCACATCATGGAATAAAGGGCAAAGAAAAAAGAAAGGAAATACTTATAAACACAATAGCAGAGAGGAGTATCAAAATTCCATTTAAAAATGCTGAGACAATAGGCATAAGTGTATGTTTATGATTCTATTTATGTAAAAACAGAGAAGATGGCAACGAATTTACAGTGGAAAGAAGGAAACCAATGTGAACGGGGTTGGAGGAGAGGCAGATTCCCGAAGGAGCTAACAAAGGTTCAGGGGAGGATAAAAACATTTATCTTGATTATGGTGATGTTTCCACCAATGTCTCAACATGTCAAAATGGATCACGTATTTAAATATGTGCAATTTTATCCCTCCATCAAGGTGTGAAATACGTAATGATCTTGCATAAAGTCTACAAAACACAGACACCACCAAAATTTAAAAGCTGCTCATATGCATTTGGCTTAAAACAATTTCATTTAGCCTCTTTTTAAACCTCAAAATGGGTTTTCTTTTTTTATGGATAGAAAGAAAACAATGTATCTGAAGCGATACTATTAAATTCAGGTATAGTGCTACAAAAGTCCTATTATTTCAAAGGCAATGCTGTATTATGTTGCTTTATACATTTTTATTTAACCAGGTGCTGGTAGGACATCTACCATTCAAATACTGAATCTCATAATTTATTATATATATTGAATATTATACTTAGGAATAGTCTATAAAAAGGCCCAACATAGTGATCAGAATATTAACAAAATTATAAATTTTACCCTAAGAGACCACTTCCCTACAGTCAGATCATTATCCACACATGGTTATATGGTTATAGATGTAATAGAAAATCTTAGTGTGTGTGTGTGTATATATAATCTTAGTGTATATATATGTATATATATAACACAAACACGTATCTTAGTGTATATATATACATACGTATATATAATCTTAGTGTATATATGTATATATACATAAAACACAAAATACGTATTTTCCACGTAAAAACATGCATAACATATTTACATGTGTCTTAAGAGAAATCTCAGCATTTCATGTTCCTATGGTGCTTCGTGCGCTTTCACAGCTACTGAATGGTGATAACTGATGAGACCATTAGACTGACTTCGAAGTCAGAAGATGGTTTGATAATCATGGCTTTGCTTCTACCTAGGTCTGTTACCTTGAGCCAGTCAGTCACGGGGTTTCCCCTTTCTCACCAATAAAATGAGAAGGTTGGGCTTGATTGGTTCATTTTCTTTCCATTTGGGGTTTTATTTTCACCCCCACATTAATAAGGAAAGCAGGATCCAAGGGTGCTGTGGAGAAGCACTAAGGGGGCTGTCCGGTCAAGGGAGTAGGTGCAGCCTGACCTGAGAGTGGGGTCCAGACCCTGCACAGACAACACTGCCTTCCTGCCGTTGCTCTGTGCGCACCCGTGGGGACTCAGGAATAAGAGACGTGCCCATCACCTGCAAGACTCCACTGAATTCCTGCTTGAAAAAACAAAATGTTCTTGGCATTTGCTAATGACTCTAAGTACTTGGAATTTTACTTCAGTATCGAAAATTCCTAGTATGTGGGGTGCCCAGGGGGCTTAGCCGGTTGAGCGTCGACTTCAGCTCAGGTCATGATCTAACAGCTCATGAGTTTGAGTCTCGCGTCCAGCTCTGCGCTGACAGCTCAGAGTCTGGAGCCTACACTGGATTCTGTCTAGGTCTCTCTGCGCCCCTCCTCCACTCACACACTATCTCGCAAATATAAATAAATATCTTTTTGAATTAAAAAATAAAATTCCTAGTATGTGAGGTCAAAAAAATAATTTGGTGAGAAAATAAATTTTGTAACTGATGTTATCTCAATATTTACCTTTTATAGATCTTAAGGAAAGTATGCTCAATTACCTGACTCCCAGAATCTCTTCTCCCAAAAATTTTTGTTTAAGAAAAAAAAGGTCAGTTTATTAGGAAAGTGGAGAGCAGCTACAGGCATTCAGATTAAAACTGAGGCTATGCCCAGTTCCTATTTTAGCCCATGGGCTCTGAGTGTTCAGATTTGAAAACTGACAGAATAACACAGAAAGAATACGGACTGTAGGATTAGAGCCGCCCAATACTGGTCACTTGTATTTAAGTTTATTAATAAATGCATTAGTTTTATTAATTTTAATATGTTTAACTAATTTGGATTTTGAGGAGTTAGATTTAAATGCCTTCACCTATAAATCAAGATCATATCTAACAGAAAAATAGGCTACTTCCCTGGTATTTCGTTATGAAATTTTTCTTACGCACAGAAAAGTTGAAAGAAGTATACAATGAAAACCCACATTCCCTCCGCCTCAATTCTACAATTAACATTTGGTTGTATTTGCTTTTCATCAGATACTTATTTATCATTCCATCCTTCTCTCCCTTACTCAATTTTTTTTTTTTACCCATTCCAAAGTTAGTTACAAATCTCAATACACTTTATGCCTAAACACTTCAGCATGCACGAGACAGACTTCAAGACTTCTCAAGTGTTTCCTAAGCAAAATTTATATACAGGGAGATATAAATTGTAAACGTACCATTCAATAAACTTTGACAAGTGTATATGGCCATGTAAAACAAACCCCTATCAAGATAAAGAATGGTACCGCCACCCCGCCCCCAAAGTTTCCTCATGGCCCTCCTGTTCAAATCCCTGTCCCCAACCGTCCTGTCTGAAGCATTTTCATCACAACTCTATTTTGTTTGTTCAAAGACTTGACATAAATGAAACCATACAGTAGATGCTCACTGGTGGAACGTTTCTCATGCAGCATAAAGGTTTTTGGTATTCATCTATGTGGTGGCACGAATCAGTAGTTCTTTTTAACGGCCGAAAAGTATCCCAGTTATGAACGTCCCAATTTATCGATTCTTGTCTTCATGGGCATGAAGGCGATTTCCAGTGGTGGTTATTCCACAGACAGCCGCTATGAAGATTTTTCTCAAGGCTTTCTATGGATACGTGTTTTTATTTCACCTGAAAACACCTACAATCAAAATTGTAGGTCCCAGGGTACGTACATGTTTAGTTCTGTAAGAAATTACCAAACCTTTGTCCAAAGTGGCCGCCTGAGTACCATGTCCACCAAAGATTTCAGAGCTCTAGCTGGCTTTATGTCCTCACTCACATTTGTCGTCAGTCTCCGTAAATGTGGCCTTCCCAAAGATGCCTCCTGTTAAGGTTGAATTTGCATTTCCCTGATAAGTGATGATGCTTAGTGTTTTTCGCACATTTTGCGCATTTGTACGTCTTCCTTGCTGAAGCAACTGACCAAGGTTTTTGCCTGTAGTTTTATTGTCTTTTCATAACTGAGTTGTACAAGTATGTTGCATATTATGGGCAACAACCCTTTGTCAGTTATGTATTTTGCCTTCTTTTTAACGTTTTCTCTTTAGCTCAAATTTAAATCTGATTTATCAGTTTTTATGGTCTATGCTCTCTTTAAACTCAGAAACCTTTACTTACCCCACAAACTAGAGAGATACTCATTTGTTTTCTAAAATCCTTTTGTTAGCTTTTATTTCCAGGTTTATAATCTATCTCTAATTTTTGTAGATGGTGTAAGGTAGAGGTTGATATTCCAGTTTTGCACAGGACCATTTTCTAAAAATAATTTCTTCTCTCCATTGGGCTCTGTGGGCCCCTGTGTTGGTCAACGGTTGACTGTATAAGTGAGGGACTATGATTGGGCTCAATTCTGTTCTGTTCAGTCTCTTTCTTTTCACGAAGGCATCCCTAAGACCCTATTACTATAGTTCTATAGTGAGTAATAAAGTCAGAATTTCTTTCCCAAGCTTACTTTGGATGGTCTAGGCCTATTTCATTTTTATATATATTTTAGAATCACCTTGTCATTCTACAAAGCATACACACCCAGTGGGACTTTGGTTGGGATTACATTAAATCTATGTGTCAATCTTAAAATAGAGATCTCAACACTACAGGCTACATTAAGTGGAACTTTAAAACTTATTTTTCCAGGGTACCTGGCTGGCTCAGTCAGTGAAGCATGAGACCCTCGATCTCCAAGTTGTGGGTTCGAGCTCCATGAAAATAAAACCTTTAAAAAAAAAAAAAAACCCTCCTTTTCCAATTCTTTCTACTAGCATGTAAAATGACGTCTGTGTTGGTGTATCGACACCGTATCCTTCAACCTTGCTAAATTCATTAATCCTTGTTTCGCCGATCTGCTAAGGTCTTCTATACCATCAACTATGTCACCTGTGAATAGTTTTACTGCTTCCTTTTCAACTTGTATTTCTTTTTCTTCTGTTGCTGTAGTAGTTAGGACATCCAGAACAACGATAATGGAAAAAGGACTGGGACACCCCTGCCTAGTTATCAGTCTTAAGGTGAAAACGTTCCGCATTTCACCATTAAGTACAATATTAGCTGTAAAGGTTTCATAGGTTGACCTAATCTGGTAAAGTGCTTTGTTTCAAGTTTTTGTGATCAATAGATGTTTCATCATATTAAACAATTTTCCTGCATTTACTTAAATTATCATGTAGCTCTTTCTCCTCTCTCCTGTAGTTGTGGTGAATTACATGAATTTTCATATGCTTAACTTTGCATTCCAGGGATAAACTCAATTTGCGAGATCATATTTATGCCTTACTGCTATGTTTTGTTAAGGATTCTACTTCTTTAAATTCATTTTTGTTTTTGTTTTTTTAGTTTCCCATCAGCATTAGGATAGCTGCATAAAGTGGGTTCTCACCCACCTCTATCTTCTGCAAGACTGAATAACACTGGTATTATTATTTCCTTAATCGTTCTGTACAATTCACCAGTGAAACCATCTGAGCCATGGCCACCTCTTAATAATTGTGGTCTCAGGCAAGATGTCAGATATTTCATCTTAGTAGAATTCTTCAAATGACTTAATACATTATCTTACACACATCAAAATTAAGAATTGTCAAAGATTAAGTCATTTGTCCAAGCACACGTTGCCATAAACACAGTACAGTTAACTCTAAAGCTCTCCCTGTAGCACAAAGAATTATGGTGGATGGGAAGTTGTGCAGAGAAAAATCACTTAGGACGCGCTGTAATATGAGGCCCTCATAAAAGGGTCGAGTAACTCCACTGGCCATAGTCTTTTTAACACAAGAAGTCATTTCTCTAAAATATATAAAATTCAAAGTTCAGTTTCAGACATGCCACTTACCTGATTTTTTAATGTATCTTTTTTAATGTTTATTTATTTCTTTTTGAGAAAGAAAAAGCATCAGTGGGAGAGGGGCAGAGAGAGAGAGGGAGACCCAGAATCCGAAGCAGGCTCCAGGCTCCGAGATGTCAGCACGGAGCCCGACACTCACGAACCATGACATTGTGACCTGAGCCGAAGTCAGACACTTATCTGAGTGAGCCACCTAAGCGCCACACCACTACTCTGATTCTTAAAAGAAGGCATATTAGATGGTGAAGTTAGTTACGTTTAATATTAACCACAGATCCAAGCATATTCACTCCATCCCTTTTTGTTCCAAACATGTGATTATGTAAATCGTGCTTACCTAGAGCCTCCAGGGATGTTAAATAACTCCCTGGCTGTGCTTATTTTATCATTAGTGGTTCTCCATCATACAAATGGCAGAAGAGCTTTTTTTATAATGTAGTCGATAGTGGAGTGCTAATTAGTAAATAAAAGAAACTTATGAGGAAATCACATTTATGCAGCATGAAATACCAAAAAACCAAAAACAAAAAAATACCCCAAAGCCTAACATTTTAATTTATCTAACCCTGAAAACAAAGACTCAGACAGTTAGATCCTCTATAAGATCCCTAGTAGCCCCGAAAGAGGTAGATCATATTTGTTTCTCAAGATATTTCATTGCCTACTGGGCTTAGATCATGAGCCAAATATGAAGAGACAACAATGCATACCAGTGGAGCGAGGCATCCTGGTAAGCTGATCGTGCATTGATTTTGTGTGTGAAAATGTAAGAACGGAGGATACAGCCACCCAATCCCATCACATACTTTCTAATATCATTTCCTTCATTCAAAATTACTAAATAAGCAAAAAGGGGTGAGCTACTGCCCATTCTCTCTTTCACCAGCTACACTTCACTCCATGCATTTTTCTCCTTCATCTTATAAATGCAAATTCAGAATGTTACAAGTTTCTCAGCTCACAGGCCTAGGGAAAAAGTTAGGTTGACAGGGCTCTGCTTTGACCGTGTATCCAGCTGTTTGTAGCTTTTCATTTTTTCCATAAACCTAGCCGGTATCAGTACATGTAAAGTTTCTAACACTTCCAGCTAGGAAATACTTCACACAAGAAAAATGCTTTCCTTGGAGTTTACAAATGCCGTTTGGTCTAATTTTTCAGCAAGGGTTTGTCTAGTTAGATTATGAGCTTTTTCCTGGAGAGCAACAACGAGGCAATGTCTCCCATGCTGTCAGAAAAGGAGAGTTAGATTTCTGTTCCTTGGAAGAAACATATAATGTGTAATGGGCAAAATGTCAAGTGGGTGGGGAGCCATTAGCCTACATAAACCTCCAGAGAGAGCTCTAAGCAAAAGGAATTCGGAATAAGACACAACACTAGCATATTTGGTTTCAAAAAATCATCCAAGAAAGAGAAGGGAACTGGGTTTTATAGGGCCAGGACCTTCTGCTAAAGGTTGCTAGGGTCTAAAGAGCTGACGGAAGTCCACAGTTACTTAGGAAAAAAGGCATTTGAAACACTGGAGAGACTAACAGCAAAAATAAGCCCAGAGGGTCAAGGCGGGATCAACACTGGGACTTACAAAGACATAAGTTGTGATTTGGTGCAGAAAGAGAACAGGAACTTCTTGTCTCATTTGTAGAAGACTTGTGCCTGAATTTCCCATCTACCAGATGGGTGTGTCTATGGGAAGTGTCAGAGTGACTTTAAAAACTAAAAGCAAGACTTAGGTTAAGATTCAGTTCTGAGCTATGAACTCTAATTAGACCAACTATCGTGGCACAGCATATTCTATTCCTTGATTAATTGAGGTAGCACTTATTTCTTGAACAACTCAAATGCTTTTCTATAGAGGACTTCTACTTTAAGAAAGCCTGATATTTTCAAAATCTAGACTTAAAACCTCCTAAAATTTAACCTAATGCCCCAATGTGAGTGAGCTTCATAAGGCTTCACCAGAGGAAAGAGTTCTATTTCAGACTCAAAGCGTTTAAAATGAGTTGATTTGTAAAATACGTCCAGGTGCCCACTGATTCTGCACATCAATATTTACTTAGTACAGTGATTCTAAGAGCAAGAAATGGGGGTTCAGGGGTACAAATTCCAGCCTCACCAATTATTGGCTGTGTGACCTTAGGCAAGCTAGGAAACCTCTTACAATGGAAAAGAGAGGCAGACCTACCTCATATGGTTGTTCTAAGAGTGAGCTCTACTTAAAGAATCCTAAGACAATATCTGTCCAGAGAAGGTGATATCTAGACGTCAGCTGTTGCTGCTGTTACCCAATTTGTTTTGCCTTAACTCGACTCAAAAATGTTCTATTTCAAGAAATTCTCAAAAGCAGGTGGCCTCATCCATCATAACATCTGCCAACTCCTTCCTTAAAGAAACCAAAATCACTTGGCTTAAGGTCCAGTTTAATGAGTAAGACTGTATCTACAAATACACAAAGACTCAGAAAAGGAATGACCCCAGTGTAACCCAGTTACTATTTCCCTTGCCCAGCTGTACCTGACAGAGAACTATGTAAGATCTAACCGCTTATATGGCTAGCTCGAAGACACCCAGGCTTTATCCTCCTTGGAGAATCAGAGGTTGTTAGAGAAGCTAATAGCTCACGGGCGCCTAGGTGGCTCAGTCAGTTATATGTCCAACTTCAGCTCAGGTCATGGTCTCATGGCTCCTGAGTTTGAACCCCACATTGGGCTCTGTACTGACATCACAGGTCCGGAACTCTCTCAAAAAAAAATTAAAAAGACGTAAAAAATAAAAAGAAACTAGTAACTCAAAGTTTTCCTAGCTTCTATCTTTATATAGCCCATTCTCTCTGTGCGGATCCTTGTGCACACAGTTAGGCACTCTCGCAGCGGCCTGGGGTCCCCCAAGTGGATTAAAGGCAAACAGGCTCAGGCAGAGTGAGGAGGGGCGCTGCTTTTCTGGGTGTCAGAATCCACAGGAGGAGTCGGTTACGGTACTTCAAGATTCTCCATGTCATAATTTTCAGCCAACCTGCTCTGAGGGTTTTTATTTATAGCCTTTCTGCTATTTCTCCAAACTCGAAAATTTAGGTGTTTTTGCAGCTTATCAAAAACTCTTTTATGCAAATTCCAGAGAGCTTTGGCACAGGCAGGTTACAGGTGTCCTGACAGTCATAGGGGAGTCAACGTGCACATATTTAAATTGTGCAGGATGCATATTATTGAGCTGTGTTGACACGTTTGGCCTTCACCACCCTCCACCTGTAAGTTTGGTTTCACATTGAAATTAATGACAGAGCACATAGAAGACTGCCCTCCATGGGGCGCCTGGGGGGCTCAGTCGGTTAGGCATCTGACTCCAGCTCAGGTCATGATCTCATAGTTCATGGGTTCGAGCTCAGAGCTCGGAGTCTACTTTGGATTCTGTGTCTCCCTCCTTCTCTGCCCCTCCCCTGCTCATACTCTCTCATTCTCCTTCAAAAATAAATACATATTAAAATCTTAATTTAAAAAATGAAGAAGAAGATGCCCCTCCAAGAGGGAGAAGGTGCAATCCATGCAGTTCTAAAGTCTCACCAAATGACCTTGAAGTCCATTGTTGAGCTGGGAATTGGGAATGGGAGGTAGCCAAAAAAAGTAGACTTTTGTTTTTATATTTACAACCAACAAACTGAGAATAGGAGAAACTTAAATGGAGAAAATAGGCCTTAGGAGAAGAGAAGTACACTGAATACTAAAAGTCCTCCTGGATCATACTTGGCTGTTAATCACTACAAATTAACCTAAGGGGACCTGAACCGGCATTCCTGAGGTGGTCCATACCTATCATCTTGCAAGAAAAAAGTAAACAACTTTCACAAATCAGCTCCAAGACTGCTAGGTGAGCAATGTTGTTAGTTCTTTTATAGAGGATATTTGTCAGCTGGGAAGGCTGAGTTCTAAAGCTCCAGTAGCTATATACCCACACTGTCCAAGATGGCGGCCATTAACCACACGTGGCTATGGGGTGGTTGGCAATTCACTAGTCTAAACTGTAAAACATATTTAAGAATTTCAATACTTTGTCTGAAATGAAGAATGAAAACCTATCTCAAGAGCTTTTATGGTGAGTGAACATTAAAATGATAATGCTTTGAATGTACTACATTAAATACAACATTTAACATTAATTTTGTCTCTTTACATTTTTTATGTACCTACTATAAATTTTAAATGTGGTTTGCATTTGAGGTCCATGTTACGTCTGGATAACATGGGGCTGAACCAATCAGAAGTGAGCAGGGGAAAAAGGTTTCGGAGCAAGCAGACTCAGAACAATCACCACAAGGAATTACTACAAAAGAGTCTTTGTCCCAGAGATGCCATTCCTCAACGTGATTGAGAAACCCTTGAAGCAGAGAACGTATGCACTGCTACCTTTACTTTTAGTAGCAAAGTCTTTTAAATCCCTAACAGACATTTATTAAATTAGATCTATGACTTTGAGGTGACAGCAAGGGAATTGTGCAGTGCGGGGATTACATGTAAGAGCTGTCCACTGATGATGACCTGTATGGGGTGTGGTGCAGGTGAAAAGTGACGCACACATAATCCACGCCCTCTCATAGCCTCAATTCAAAACCACTTGGCAAATGGTCTGGTTCAACAATTGGCAAACTACGGAGGGTAAGCCAAATCTGGCCACTAACTGTTTTATTAAAGTTTTATTAGAGCCCAGTCGTGGCCTTTTGTGTACACATTATCCATGGCCATGCACACACACACACGTCTGTGGTCAACACTAAAATAGAGTGATCTTTTCAAATCAGCTGTCTTTCCTCTGCTTTAAATTCTCCAACGGCTTCCCATCGTTCATAGAGTAAAAAAATAAAAGCCAGAGGAATAAGATGTAATAAACACAAGAGAGATTGGTTCCTTATTCTTCTTGCTATTCCAAAATCACTCTTGCATCCAGCCTTTGTCCTAACTGCTCACCCTCCCTAAAAGGCTCTTACTCAATGGGTCGACCCTGTCCCCTCCCTCACCTTCTTCAAGTCTTATGCATAGGTCTCTGCCCACTGGGCAGAAAATAGTTAACCCCTTCCCTTCTCTGCTTTAGATTTCTGCATAGCACTTATTACCTGACACACTATACAATATACCTGCATGTTTACTAGGGTGTTTCTAAGTAGAAAGAAGCTCTATGCAGTCAGTTATTCTTCTATGTTCTTGCTGCTGTATCCTGAGCAGCTAGAATGGTGCCTGGCCCATACAACACAGGAGAGTGACTACAAAGTTCATTGTTTTTCTAAGTACACATAAGAGTGAAGTGTGGGAAAGATGTGACTGCTGCCATAAGTGGTAAGAAAAAACTGCAATCAAATAACTCTAAAATTATATGCATGGACATAAAGGAATAGACAAAATGGAAGTTAACTGTATGCTTTTCTTCTGGTCTTCCTATTTACCCTTATACATTCATCCCTCAAGCTAACCTATCCAACTACCCAAAAGCAGAAGCACTTTTAATATTAGAGAAAGCATGATGGTCTAAAGAACACAGTCTGCTCCAGCTACGTTACTGTCAGTAATCCTTTTTGGAAACATGCTGTACAGCACAGGACGAACACACAAGCCCATGCTGGGAGATGGGATGCAGGACTGTGGTTTAGAACTGAGGATGGCCTGGACCAATGGTTTTCAAACATTGTTCGGCTGGTATCTAGCAGACATTTATAGAATACTGATATATAATTTTAAAACCCTGGCCGAAGTCATCTTTTTCTCCAAAGTTTGTAGAGCTGGGACCTGCCCCCTCCGTCATCTCGCTCTTCCATGGCACCACAGGCTTCTTTGTACTGAAGACAATTTAGAACACAGTTTGAAAGTGAACAACTTCTAGAAATGGAACACCTGCAGGGTTTTCATCAATGTAGTAATTTTTAAAAAAATTTTTAAAAGTTAGAAAAAGTTAGGAAAGCAAGAACTGGGAAGATGGCTTGGAAAAATAACTGCTCCAATCACAAGTGATGTGACAGTTTCATAAACTAATAAAAAGACATCTATTCGCAGCTGCACCCCTACTCTTGGCGTTAGACCTTTGTCTTTTTTATTATTAAATGGCAACCAGGGTAATGAAAATGTAGACATCAGAAGCAATAACCTGATAAAGATCCAGATACTAGTGCTACTGACCACAGAAAGAGAGGCATGAAAATGAGCTCTTCATTCTGTTTTGACCATAAGGGATAGGTCTACAATGATCCTTATACAATTTCCCTTCCCTTTCTTCCTTTCCCTTTGCTAAAATCTAGATATATGCTGCTGGGAGAACAGAGAGGTCTACTTTTCTGAGGAGTAATTTACTCATTATTTGAGCCCACGTGAAAAGCACTGATACATCATTGTCATTTATTATGATCAATTAGGAAGAAAGCAATCGTGCAATTTATCAACATCATCGTACAAACATGCACAATAGGAAGCTGTTTACACAAAGTTTGGGGGGCCCGTCTTTTATTGACTGCTTTACTCCAAGAAAGTCAGGGATATATAATCTCTCCTCCACTTACATTGTGCCTGAATGAGGCTATTTTCCTCATTTCGAAAAAAAAAAAACAAACCTGAAATCTGTGTAATTCTTACTGTCTATGACTTACTGCCTTACTCTATGTATAATTCTCTATACCACATACCTTCTGCCAGATGGTGCTTTAAGAACCAATAAAATTATACCCAAGACTATACCTTTCACCTTGGGCTTTGACCATCCACAAAGGGTTTACATGTTAATTACCACCAAGCTTAAAGTGATTCCCTTGTCTGTTGGCTTAAATACAGAAGGCTATTTTTATCTCTTAAATGTGAAACTCAGGAATAATAAAGGAACACAATATGCAACTACCAATTCGCAACAATAAACAGCTGCAATTGCTCAACAAATTGCCCAACAAGAGTCCGACAGCCTAGCTTCTCATCCTAAAACCCTTCTTCAAATAGCTGGTCTCTAAATATCAAGTCATATGCATTTATATTTTTAGAATTAGTTCACTCAAGAAATTAAACTTTTCACTGATGGGAAGCTGACAGACATTATGCCTATTTCTCACTGGCACAGGAGCCAGAACATGCTGATGGCCAATTTCAAAACCTGAAATAAAAAAAAAAAAAAATGTAGTGATGGAAACATACATTAAGTAGGGACAATGATTATCCTCTTTGAATGAAATCGTCAGCCTTTGTATATTCTTGTAGAGAGCTTTCCAAACACAAGTAGCATCATGACAAGCTGATGCAATTCAGCCCCGTTTTGATGCCAGGTTAAGAATCCAAGTCCTCATACATGGTTCTCCCATTCCACATCCAGACAGCCTTTAAGCAAGTCATGGCAATTAGTGCTCAGGAACAAGTTTAAGACAACAAACAAATGCTTCCTGCTCTCCTGTTCAAGTCCTAACTCAACAAAAGCCACATTTACATTTCCTACATCTAAGAATTAAATGACCTTCATGTTATCAATCAAAAGACCACCACCATGTCTCCCATCAGTAGTGCATGCAACATACATTCCAATGTCGTCTTCAGGAAATAATCCCATGTCCTTATGGCCATCACTGGATTGGGTACATCCTTGTATCACTACTAGAAGGAGAGTTAAGACCAAAGAAGCAGACAAGGTTGAGAAAGAAAATGAGGAAGAGGAGGAGGAGGAGGAAGAGGAAGGAGAGAAGGAAAAATAGGAAAACGTATTTTGCATATTGTGCTATGACTAATACATAAATGTCAATCAATGATAAAAGGCAGAATAGGGGGCATCTGGATGGCTCAGTCAGTAAAGCACATGACTCATGATCCGAGTTGTATGTTCAAGCTCCATGTGTGGTATGGTGTTTATTTAAAAAACTTTTTTTTAAAGGTAGAATAATAAATAATTAAAGCAAAAACAAATGTCACTTTTCACAGTTTTTTTTTTTTAATCACAACAGCCATTGCTAGTTAGATCTCAGTAAATTTGACCTTGTACATGACGGATAACCTTATCAAAGGAACATGGACATACACATCAGAGGCAATAGTCTTCATCCAACAGCTTAACTTTCCACATCTTTCAATAAATAAAAAAAATTCAACACATATATAAAAGTTATGTGTACACAAGATTTCATCTTAATTAAAGCAGAAACCAAACAAAAACACAACCTCCCACCCCAACAAAACAAAACAAAAAAATAATTTCTCAGGCTTAAAACTCCATACTGCATAACTTGGCCATTCTTAAGAGGTTTCTGCATTGGTCTACTCTTTCAGTCGGACCATCGGCTCCCTGAGGAAGGCGACTGTATTTTTCACATCTAGGTATACTGCTGCTGTTCAGTCTTCTTTATTAGCAAGGTAAAAGTCAAATCAGAAGGCCAATGAGCAGCTGGCATTCTTTTTCTACGTAGTTGGATTATGAAACCGGAGGGTAATTCTAGCTGTTTCTTCCAATACCCATGGGAATTCTGACTTCAGAATGCGGATCTTTATAATAGATGGATTCCTGGCAAAATTCTAGTGCTTGATACTATTTGTTTTTTATGTATTTTGAAATACTTGCCCCAAAAAATAAAACAATGAGCCCTTAGAAATTAATAATTTGACTACCAAGGAAAAGGCTCGTAAAATGGGAATCTCCCACAACGTAAGGATAAAGATAACTGAAAAACGTGAAGACCAGACATGTAGAAGGTCACGTCCAGGGCTCCAACAGCTGAGGGCCAGGAGCTCCATTAAGAAAGAAGACAGAAAACCTAAGAATAACGTAAGAGAAATGCCTCAGGGCCAACAGGATATGTAGTTTCCAGGTTATCCCCAGTATCACCCAGAAAATAGTAAGACTCAAACATCCGTAGGAAATCTGAGAGTACCAAGATTAAAAGACATCCCAAAACCTTAATGAGAGAAAACACTGAACCTAGAAAAAAATCAAACGTCCTTTAAAGGCTTGTATTTCTTCTTCCAGCAAGAACAAAAACCAAATAATTCAGGGTTAATAAACTGTATAACTTTATAGGCCAAGTTTGAAGCAAACTCAGTGTTGTAGGATTTAAATGAATTGATAAAAGAGTCCTCCTCTGACCCTCTGTACTTGACCCCTTTCATAAAGAAGCACAGGGGTCATGAAATCAGAAAATGTCATCAGAGCATCTTAATTGGCCCTACAGTGAAGATGACCTACATAGCTATAGCACAAACACTGGTCATCAGTTTTTGATGTATATTAACCAGACTACATGAGAAGGGAGACTTGATAATCATTATAGAACAAAAGTATTAGCAACTTTAAGCAACGTGCAAATAAACGCACACTCTGGACATGACTAAGAGAAAAGTACAGAAAGACAGTGAAAAGGATGAAGTGCCTGGGTCTTTAGCTCATTAAGTACATTTTTAACAATATGATTCTAAAGTTACCTAAGGAAACCACAAGTACTGTTTTTAATCTATACATGCATTTAAAAAATTGTATTGAGGAAATTTATAGGACATGGAGACATTTACATCCACCATGGTTGGTATTGGGTCATCTTTGATTTTCTTTGTTTTCATGTTTAATTCAAAATCATTATGTTAGTAATTAACAGTTAAAAAATTAAGCAAAAAAAAGTCACATGCCGCTTGTTAGTCTAGTTTATCAGAGGCACTTCTTAGGAACACACCAAATACCACCTGAGGACATACTGTACAGGAGACAAACTGTGACATTTAATTTATAGGCCAGCCAAGAGCATTTTCATGACAGAAGTATATCCCACAAATGATTTCTGAGCATCATGGAGGCCCAGTTTGGCATGAGGTCATCTGGAGAATGCCTCTGTACTCAACCTGTACTTTTCTTTCAAAAGGTCATTCATTTATCTTGAGAGGGAGAGGGAGAGGAAAAGGGAGAGCGAGAGAGAGCGAGAGAGAGAGAGAGAGAGCGCGAGCGAGAGACAGAGAGAGAGAGAGGGAGAATCCCAAGCACGTTCCACACTGCCAGCAAAGAGCCCAATGTAGGTCTTAGACTCATGAACTCTGAGATCATGACCTTAGCCAAAGTCCAATGCTCAACCCACTGAGCCACCCAGCTGTCCCAACATGTACTTTATTTCAGAATAAGGGGAAACTGAGGCAAGAACTCTACCCAAGGGTACTTGTGTCAAAATGCTGGCTTTGGTGGAACAATTCTTAATCAGTAGTACTGCTTTGTAATTAAAGGAGTTGGTAAGCCCATTTCGTTCCAGACTCCTTTGTTCTTTACTGTAAATAGTCTTCTACTTTTTTTTTTTTTAATATTTTTATTTATTTCTAGGAGAGAGAGACAGTGTGAGCAGGGGAGGATCAGAGAGAGAGGGAGATATAGACTCTGAAACAGGCTCCAGGGTCTGAGCTGGCAGTCAGCACAGAGCCCGATGCGGGGCTCGAACCCACGAACCGGGAGATCATGACCTAAGTGAAAGTCGGACACTTAACCGACTAAGCCACCCAGGCGCCCCATTATAGTCTTCTACTTTTGAAGAACTTTCCTTCTAACTATTCAGGCCACTTTAAACATCTTATTTGATTGGCCTTGTGAGAAGAAGTCATTTTGCAACTCCAGGGAGAGCGGGTAACCCCCTAGAATCTCATTTTTTTTTTAAATGGACAAACAGGAATGGAAATTAAATAGTGACATGATCACAATGAAGTAGGATCAACATTCCTCTGACTTCTGTGGCTTTCAGAGCCACAACAAATTTATCTCATGGCATTTCAATGGCATCAGTGCCGGCATGCACAAATTCAGGTCAGAACAGTTATAAACAACCCGGAGTTGATGGGTCTCTATGCTGAGCTTAGCACATAGATCTTGTAGATCTTCCAGTGCTTTGCTAACATAATTATAAGATGAACTTCAGATCCTAATGTTTTTTAATGTTTATTTTTGAGAGAGACAAAACATGAGCAAAGGACAGGCAGAGAGACAGAGACAGAGAGAGAGAGAGAGATCGATCCCAAGGAGGCTCCAAGCTGCCAGAACAGAACTCAACGTGAGGCTCGAACTCACCAACCTGACCTGAGCTGAAATCAGATGCTTAGCCAGCTGAGCCACCCAGGCGCCCCCAGATCCAAATTGAAATATACTTTCCTCTACGTTTCTCCCAAAAGAGAAAGACTTTTGTTTTCAGTAACATTTTTTTTATTTTTGTTTTTAGAGATAAATTTTTTTTAGTAAAGAAGGTAATTTTATTTCAATCTTATGTAAAACAACAGTGACTAAAAACTTCTAAAAGTAAATTATTTGCATATGAACAACTAACTGAGCCAAGTTTACATGCAGAAATGGAAAGGCAGGGATTTCCTGAAGGACGAAATGAAAGGTGTAACAGTTTTCAGGTGAAAATTAGCTATGTAAACTAGAGTTGCTTTGCTAAGAGACTGTAAGCCAGCTGTGGGCCAACTTGTAGATGTCCAGAGTAAAGCCTCTTCTTTGTACCTATTTTTTATTACAATTATACATTTGGCTCTTTATATTTTCAGAGGTTATTGTGTTAAATTGTCTAGTGAGAGTACTTTTAGGACAGTAAATACTCGGGCTTTCCCCATGTGAATTCTCACATCAGACTTGAATTCGCACGACTGTGAACTGAATGCTGATCATTATTTTTCAGTAACATTGAAACTGAAGCAGCTTTTGCACAGACACCGCAAAGACATTCGGAGTCAGGAGGGGCGGGAAGGGGATGGCCCTTCCCCCATCTTCCAGCAGGATTACAGTGCGCATCGGACTCTCCAAGTCCTTCACAATGCTTCTGCACAAACACCCAGGGTCTATCACGAACTCACACGGGGGGGAAAGTCAACTTGCACAGGATAAGGAAACAAGGCAACTTTCAGTAATGAAAGTACAAGTAATTGAAAGTACCTCTGGAGTTACTGAGTATGTGCCCTTCTAATGGCTCTGAGGCCACCAAACCTTTTGGGAAAAACAATCAAACCCAAATGAATGATGGGCTTTTCCTTTGGGGAAAAAGTTTACTGTCACAAACACCCAGGGTCTATCAGGGTCGAACTCACACGGGGGGGAAAATGATCAACTTGCACAGGATAAGGAAACAAGCAGCAGGTCAGTAATGTGTAAGGAAAGGACCTCATGGGAGTTACTGAGTATGTGCCCTTCTAATGGCTCTGAGGCCACCAAACCTTTTGGGAAAAACAATCAAACCCAAATGAATGATGGGCTTTTCCTTTGGGGAAAAAGTTTACTGTCAGCGGAACTGTAGGAAGGGAAGAGCAAAGGCAAGTTGAGCCAAGTGCCTGCTTCAGAGCGGTCCCCGTGGCTGTTCCCATCTGTCCCAGGGTCCAGAACGGCCGCCAGGAGAGCTCCTCCCCACGGAAGAAGGAGCCGGCCTGCCCCGTAGACGATGCAACCCGGGAATGATCCCCACGACATGTGGGCTTTGCTTACGTTTCTGACCAGCTAGCGGCCAGGAGGCATTCTCAGCCTGACAAAGAGACAGGCAGAAGCTCGAAGCAGATTACGTTTGTGAGGTTCCAACACTGAAGGAACGGAAGCCATGTGGGAATTACTTTATTATTCAACAGAAGCTTTCAGGTGGCTTTCAATTAAAAGGAATATTGTCAACTGCATCCCTGGGCCCCCTGGGCCCCCTTCCCCCCCTTCTCCACTCCCTCCTCCTCTTTTTCAAATTTTACAAGCTCTGTGATTTAACAGTGGAAATTCCCTAAATATAAATTAAGCATTATGTCCACCCAAGACATTCTTCCTGGCACTCAACCAGCCGTCTGGCATTAAAATCTTTCGTGTGACTCTTGGGAGATTAAGTTAAGGGGTGTGTATGTCTATTTGTGTGTGAATTTTCCCTCATAAAAATTATCCTCCATTATGGAAAGTATGTATTAAGAAGTATACATACCAGTGTCAGAAGGGATGTAACCTCCCTGAAGAAATCTAACAACTCTACTGAAATGCAGGTCACACCTCTACCGAATGGCACCCCACTGCTGCGAGGCAGTCGCCACCCTGCATAGAGCCTTCCTGCAGCTAACACGGCCGCGAGCGTGACTATATCCTCCACAGCCAAATATCGAGCCCTCACGTCTTACTTCTCAAGAGACAACGATGCCGAGGGCGTTAGTCAGGACAGGGCACTAAGCTTGCAGCAAGTTCCTATTCCCAAATCCCTGTAACCTGGTAAAACCAAAGCCTAATTCTGGCTCCTATTCCGTGTCCAACCTAGACTGGGCCGTCTCTCCGTCAGGGCCCCTCAGAGACCTCAGGGCTCTACGTCAACAATGCGTGTTTCCACTACGACAGGTGCAAGGGGACCAAGTAAATCCCAGGCGGACTCTTAAAGCTTCATCTGGGATGCAGCACGTATGACCTCTGCTCACATTCCATGAGCCACAGCCAGTCACACAGCGACACCTCACCCAAAAGGGGACAAGAAAGCACATCTCTACTAAGTGTCCCAAGAAGGGCAATCCATACATGACTCAATGAACACAAGAGTCTGACAAAGCCTGAAGAAAACATCTCTGAGAGCCTATAAAGGCGATCACTGGATTCTTGAGGACATCGAGCCATCGTATTCTTGCTTATACTCTGTGGCCCAGGACACGGAGCTCTGTGTGAGAAAAGATGAAGACTGGACAACGTACTATGATGGTCCTTACTCCTTTGAACCCCAATGGTAATATGGCAGCTTAAGGAAATCAATTCCTTTTGCTGTTGATAACACAAGACAGCAGGGAATGAATGAAGGATGCCCTATTTGCTCCTCAAGGACATGCTAGGTTCCTTATGAGGCAGGAAAGGGGTGCCCAGTTTCCAGTCAGCTTGTTAAGACAAATTCACAAGGATATACGGAAAGAATTTCCTTGCTAGTCATTTAAAGACAAGAGAATATGTCATCACTCACCTACCTTTAAGGCAGAAGCAAACCTTCTCCCTGTAAAGCACTCGGGGACAGAGCATGCCATTTTAATATGAGTAAGTCTCTCTTCTCTTACGACATACGGAACAGCAAAAGAATGTCTGCATAAATCTGACTTTCCCAAGAAACAGTCCAAAAACTATGTTATCTAAGAGAGAAGCTGAAGGTCAAATGGGAAAGAATACATAAGAAGAGGAACCTTATTTTCCCTAGCTCTGAAATACTTTCCTAGCATTCCTTCTCTGGTACATTAACCCTGCCCTACACCCTGAACTTTGAAATGGGGAGGAGTGAAGGAAATTTATTGGAAGGAGACTTGAAGTCTTTTAGTAACGTTAGAACACTGCTGTTTACTAGATAGATGGAGAGACTTAAATAAAAAATTCATGCCAAACAGTATCAGTACAAGAGACCAGCTGTTCCCATTTATTCCAACAGACACGGTCACACAGGACTCCAAGCTCTATTATCCAGGCTCAGCAAACTACTCTAGCAACACGCACACGGGCTTGAATGCATGGCAGGACTCAGAACGAGGTCTTCGTTTTACAGAGAAGTGCTGAGGACAGTTTATTCGGAGAAGAACTCTAAATTCTAATGAAAGCCATCAGACCTACCAACAAAAATCTCCCTCTAATATAGGCCCAGCTCCTAAATTACTTTCTCCATCCAGCCACCCCCCCCACACCCCCCGCCAGAAAAGGCTCCCAAGACTAGCCAGCCTCCCTCAGCCCCACACCCTCACGATCATCCCTGATGATTGACACCATCCCTTGAAAGAGGACCAGGTCCCGAGGACTCCAAGATCAACAGTGTTTCAGGGGGAAATCTGGAATGAATGCACGTGCCTCCATTCTGAAGGGCCTTTGTCCTCTCACTTGACAAGTTTGTGAGTACTCTTATTTTTTTATTTTCTTTTTTTTTTCCCTTAATCCACATCAGTCGGTGCCTGAGAACCGTGTAGCTGTAAGCAAGAAGCTCTGAAGACGACCAGCTTTTAAGTATGGAAGGGGACAAGCGCAAAACAAACGTCTACAGTAGCAGCGGACTTTCCAGAGTGTTTTCTAAGCACCAGGTGCTGGGCTCAGAGTTGTATCATTCCATTTACACCTTAAAACCACCCCAGGAGCTGCGCCTTGTGACCTCCTTAGAAAGTCACAGTTTGGAAAGGGTGAAAAAAGAGTTACTGTACACTGGAGAAACCTGGCACCCCAGGACCTCATCCAGGTGACCACGCTCAAGGTCAACTGTGAAAAGCCATGTGCAAGGTCTACACCCTTGACAGCAAGTGTTGAAGATGGTGATCTAACTTAGGAACCTGCCTTTCAAAAACTTAGAACCCAGTCTAATCACGAGACGAAGCACAAAGGAGGAGCAGTCTACAAAATGCTATCTTGTGTGCCTCAGAACGGTCAAGGTCATCAAAACCAAGTCTGAGAAGCCTTCACAGATCACAGGAGTCTGAGGAGACGCGACTAAATGGAAGGTGTCCAGGAGGGGACCCTGAACAGAAGAAGTGCATTAGGAAACGTAATGCAATTCCAAATCAACTCTACAGTCTGGTTGATTATGAAGTATCCATGGTGGTTCCTTCATCTTGACAAACTTACCATGAAAAAAGGTAAAATGGGAACAATAAGGGAAACTGGAAGAAGAGTATATGAATACATTCTTCCTGTCTTTGCAACTTCTCAGCTAATCTAAAAGTAATCTCCAATCAGCTTTATTTGGGGTCACCTGAGTGGCTCAGTTGAGCGTCTGACTCCTGATCTTGACTCACGTCATGATCTCACAGATAATTAGATTGCACTGCATGTTCGCCTCTGTGCAGACAGCATGGAGCCTCCTTGGGATTCTCTTTCTCCCTCTCTCCCTGGACCTTCTGCGCCCACACACACCCTCTCTCTCAAAAAAAAATTTTTTTTAATTAAAAAATAAAAAGAAAAAATAAATTTTATTTAACAAAAACCGGAGATTAATGTTCTTCATCTACCTTTTAGAGATGAAAATTTAGGGGCATCTGTGTGGCTCAGTTAAGTATCCAACTCTTGATTTTGGCTCAGGTCATGGTTCATGAGTTCAAGTCCCACATTGGGATCTTGAGCTGACAGTGTGGAACCTGCTTGGGACTCCCTCTCCCCCTCTGCTGCTCCATCTCTCTCTCACACACAAAACAGATTTAAAAAAAAAAAAACTTAGAGGCAAAAATTTAGAGGGAAAATCACTTCCCCAAGTTAAAAGCTCAACAGCAAAAGGACTTTGTAGGACAGGTCTAGTTCACACCGAAGCAACCAGTGGAAGAGGGCTGTAAGCCACGGCCTTGCCTAAGATCTATTAAAATGATTTTATGCCAGACACATGCTAAGAAACTTACAGTAAAGGAAATCTAGTAGGTCCCTCATAACAATGTACGTGTGTCTTAGTGCACATTTTTACATAAAGAAGCCATAACATTACATTCCCAGGATCTCATCTCTGTGTTCACCACAAATTTCAATTACTCAGCGAATGCCATGTGATGATCACATTTAAAAAGAATCAGCTTAAGGCTTTGCCAAAATGTTAAGGCTTCAAGCTTCCCTAAGAGATAAAAAGCAGCAGCCACTGGACATGTCACCCCCTAACGCCCCAGCTCCCTCTCTCACTTGGTAACAGCCACATCCTCCCCTCTGGATCCTGGATATTTCGGTGCTAGTGACCTCAGCATGCTGCTGTTAACAGGATGAGGGGGTCACAAGCCTGGGGACCCTTCAGGAGGAAATCAAAGTCTCAGCAGAAGGGAAGAGGAGTACACGCTTTGGTTTCCATCAGATCCTGAGAGATACGCGATCAGCTGCGGCTGCTCCCAAAACCTAAAGAAAACGAAATGCCCTCCGAAATACAAACGCTGACAGTGTTATCTACTAAACCAATGTTTCCCACAGTGTGAAGCCAGCCTCTCTGGGAAAACTCCAGTATCTTCCCAGGAAGGCGCATGCAGTCCAAGACATATTCCTTTTTTTTTTTTTTCTTTTTCCTTGGGATTTGCCAAAATCAGACAGTAGGATTCAACAAATATTTCTAAATACTGGACTTAATATATTGTTCCCTGTGAGAATATAAAGTGGAAGTTTTCCAACAAGTAAGAAAACAGGCTGCCTTCTGTGTGTGATTAGATTAGGCTGCCTAAAGCCATGTTTTTCTCAACTTGTTCTACTTACAAGTTTTGCTTTGTTGTTGCTGATTTTTGTAAGGCAAGTAATTCCTCAAATTATTGATTTTATCACTCTGCGCTTATTTCAGGAATAGCTAAAACTCTCCCCACCCGGGACGCTCCTTTATACTTTAAAGTATCCCGAGGCAATTAATTAATGGCACCATCTCTGTTTTAACAGGAGAGAAGGATAGAGAGAATGGGAAAACAATGAATTTTCCCACAATACCACAAAAAACAGCCGGGGGTAAAGGATGGAGTGAACGCTCCTGATTTACTGAACAACAGAAATAGAACCAAATCCAAAGTTTCACTTGTTCCCTTCGCCAGTGGGAAAGACTTGAACAAAATGCAAGAAGCCATCATCATTCCCCCAGACACACACACACACACACACACACACAGCAACTTGGCGAATTGGTCCTCATCCAAAACAGATCCTTCATCTCAAGGGCCTTTGCTATTTTTATAGCTGCACTCTTGAAGAACCTTCTCATTTGGGAGCCCTGGGTGGTTCCGGCTGGAAATTTTAGCTTTCCAGTCTCATACCGGTAGGAGCGGCCAATGCGTTGAGAGGCCGCAGGGATGGCTACGCTTCTAGAATCGCAGTGCTGAGACAGAGCGGTGGTCAGAGGACTGCCCTTTGGGTAGACTCTTGGAGACTAAGAAGCATTTAAGCCTCTAGAGGAGGATCTGCACATCTGCTGGAGCCTGATCCTCCCTCAGACATCCACTTCACAGCCTCCACAGTCTCCACATTCCAGATGGTCGGACACCGAATTCGCCACACTAATCTCTCCGGCTTCAAATCCTGCCCTACCGCCTGCTGACCGTTCAGCTGGGTTTCAAAGGCCAAACCCTACCTAATAAGGAGAGGTCAGGTTTTTCAAAGCACTAGCCGATATGCTTTTTAGAGGTCTTTCAAGTTTTCATGAATGGTGTCGGGTTTTCCTGCTCACTTGACCAGCTCCCCACGTGGCCGGAGTGTAGCCATGTGAGACCGCAGAGAGCAGACACAACAGACGCCTAAGAACACGAAGCAAAAGGTGGCTTTTTAACCTGAGTGTCTGCACATCCCTATTAGATTTTTGAGATCAGTATTATTAACTCTGGTGGTACATGGATCAGGATACGAAGTAGAACTGATTCAGCCATTTGCCATGCGGAAGAAGCACAGCACTATGACTGAGCCTCGTACGGTGCCTGGGACACATATCTCACTGAATAAAATCAACCAACAGTCCTGGACATCGTCTGCTCAACAGCATCTAGGAGGAAAAAGAAAACCTCTCTTTCTTCCCGGTCTTCACAAGTACCTTTGGATAAATTTGAGTCTTAAAATGAGATTTCCATGACAACCCTTTGTTGCATTCAATATGCAGGTAATACATATAAACATTGGTAAGAACAGATAGGCAAAAAGTATTTTAGTGTCTGCGAGCCACCTCGAGACAGTAACTTTAAGGTTTATATATAATCTCCCAAACTATTTATAAACCTACAGGTTCAGGTATGCATGTGACACAGTATTTCTTAACAGGACCATACAAAAAGCTACAACATTGTTTTGTTTAGTATTTTATTGTGCATTTCTACTGTAATTTATATGACCACCTTAATACTATTTAGACAATTATAAAATTTACATCAGAAATATAATGGCGACCAGGGCACCTGGGTGGCTCAGTTGGTTAAGTGTCCAGTTCTTCAGTTCAGGTCACAGTCTCACGGTTCATGAGTTGAAGACCCATGTGAGGAGCCTGCTTGGGTTTCTCTCTCCCTCCCTCCTTCTCTGGCCCTCCTCTGCTCACTCTCTCAAAATCAATACATAAATACATGAAAAAATAAGATTATGTTAAAAAATGCTTATAGTAAACCCTCATACATACGTTCAGGAACAGTCTTAGGATAAATGCCTAAGGAGCTGTACTACCAGAACCATGATGAAGCACATTTTGTGGCTTTTGATGTCATACATTGTACAATAGTCTCTAAATAGTATATAAAATTCCCTCCTCCATAGAATGTTTCTTCTCCCCATACCTATAGTGACACTGAATTTCTTTTTTTTTTTTTTTTTTTTTTTTTTTTTTTTGCAAATAGTTTATTGTCAAATTAGTTTCCACATAACAGTGCTCATCCCCACAAGTGTCCTCCTCCATGCCCACCCCTCCCCCCCACATCCATCAGTCCTCAGTTTTTGTCAGCATTCAAGAGTCTCTCATGGTTTGCCTCTCTCCCTTTCCCCCACCATTTCCGCCCTTCTTCTCCCCCTTGTTCCTCTGTTAAGTTCCTCCTAATCCTCCTATACGTGCACACATATGATATTTGTCCTTCTGCCTGACTTATTTCGCTCAGCATAACACCCTCAAGGTCCATCCATGTTGCTACACATGGCCAGATTTCCTTCTTTCTCATTGCCATGTAGTATTCCATGGTATAGATAAACCACATCTTCTTGATCCATTCATCTGTTGATGGACACTTAGGCTCTTTCCAGTTTTAGCTATTGTGGAGAGTGCTGCTATGAACATTGGGGTACATGTGCTCCTGTGCCTCAGCATTTCTGTATCCCTTGGGTAAATTCCTAGCAGTGCTATTGCTGGGTCATAGGGAGTTCTATTGTTAGTTTCCTTAGGAACCTCCACACTGTTTTCCAGAGGGGCTGTACCAGTTTACATTCCCACCAACAGTGTAGGAGGGTGCCCGTTTCTCCACATCCTCGCCAGCATCTAGAGTTCTCTGATTTGCTCATTTTAGCCACTCTGACTGGCGTGAGGTGGTATCTCAGTGTGGTTTTGATTTGTATTTCCCTGATGAGGAGGGATGCTGAGCATCGTTTCATGTGTCTGTTGGCCATCTGGATGTCCTCTTTGGAGAAGTGTCTGTTCATGTCTTCTGCCCATTTCTTCACTGGGTTGTTTGTTTTTCGGGCATGTAGTTTGGTGAGTTCCTTGTAGATTCTGGATATCAACCCTTTATCTGATATGTCATTTGCAACTACCTTTTCCCATTCCGTTGGTTGCCTATTAATTTTCTGGGTTGTTTCCTTGGCTGTGCAGAAGCTTTTAATCTTGAGGAGGTCCCAACAGTTTATTTTTGCTCTTAATTCCCTTGCTTTTGGGGATGAGTGACACTGAATTTCTAATTATTTCTGAACCTAGCCAGATTTGATAAAAGAGTGTGTCTTATTTTACTTTACATTGCTTAAAGCGTGATTGCTCTCATACTTAAATATAAACAATATGCATACTATTTTGCAACCTCAGCTCAACATGGATAGTCACAACCAGCAACTTGTACAAGCAGCTTTAGAGGAACTAGTTAACTGCCTCAAAGGAACAATATGTATTGAAATCCTACTGTGAAACATTTCCATTTCATTTTTTGAGATCATTCAAAACTTTTGGAGAAATTTCCCAAAGCTCAATATATATCAGAAGGGTTCAGTGAGAACAAGGTATGTGTTTTAGGTTTGTTTTTCACTAGCAACTTCACCTCACCCTCAGAGACTTAAGTCTACCATACTCTCTTTCATCCACAGCCCACTGGAGTTTCGCTTTAAACTGGTGTGCATGTATGTGTGTCTGCGGATATATGCGTCTGTGTGTCCATCCACATTTGATGTATATTGATGTGTATGTACACACACACACACACACACACACAGCCACCAGCTCTTGCATTCTTCCCCTTGGTTTCAGTAAATCAGTTGCTGAGATGCTCTGAGCCACTTGCTCTGTCCCACAAATAGCACAGGCAGGTCTTAGTTCTGTGAGGAGGGGGCGTGGCCCCACCCAGTCATCGTAACGGACATCTGCGGGCAAGATACCAAGGTGCGCCTCAATCACACATGCCTGTTGGTGAATACTCACTCAGGCACCTGCTTCAACGGTGTGACTTCAGCCTGTGGGTTTTCCTTGATTGATGTTGGTGTAACTGCTTCATGTTCTCTGGGGGTGAAGGGAAGTGGGCTCTGCTCAAAGCAGCCTGTGGTGCCTCACACTTCCACTTGCTGTCACACGAGGAACAGCAAGTTCAAGAGGTGGGCGCACGGGCCCCTAGGCTCTCCGTGCCCTCACGGACAGACCAGAAAGGCATCCAAGCTTAAAATAAAACTACAGGAAAGGCGCTTTGAAAACCAGGAAACAAGCAAGCAAAGGCAGCATCGGTCTCCCTCTGCACAGACCTCCCCCCATGCATCACCCTTGCACACGCACACACTCACACTTACCACCGACACCCCTACCACTACCACTACCTTCAGGGGACCCCCGGTTGTACTGCATCCATGACATCTTAGAGACTTCTCATTTTTCTTGACTGAGGGAGCTGGTTTGCTGCCCAAACTGGAAGAGGGTTCCTTGAATCTCAAATCAGGGGGTGGGTTGAGGGCAGAGGGTTGGGGCGGACTCGTACCTGAGCAAACCTCACAACTCCCAAAGGGGCTCAATCTACCTGAAAACACTCTGTGCTGCTATGTGGCCTTTCATCTTTTCACATCCGTTTCTGATGTTAACATAGGGAGTCTGCTAAGTTAAAAACCCAATTTTGGGTCTTGGTACCCACCCCCCAGCCAATGGAGGTCCCCGGGTATGTGATCCACTAACACGGGACTGCCTTCAATCCCCGCCTGCTGGGCCCTCGTTTTAGGCTTTGACTTTGAGATTTAAGGCAGTGACTGTAATTTGAGGGGGAAAAGTGCCAAGGGGAAAGGATCCAAGCGAGAAATACCTGTATATTCTAGCAAAGTATATGCAAAAAAAAAAAAAAAATCACCAATTGTTTGACAAATAATATCGGGCTTTTTAAAGCCTCCGTACCCCCAAGTCAGAGTACCTGGAGAAACGCTAGCAAAGACCTTATTTGGGTGAGCTACGTAAAACTGTCATCTTTGTGTGCGACTGTAACTCTGACGAGTTCCTAAGAACCAGCATGTATATGTCCTTCAATTTGCACCGTGCCAGGATCCTTTTTGTTGGGGACAAAAAGGACGGAAATTGTCCTTTGCTTCGCCGTCCTGATTTCAGCCAGGCTCATCTCACTCTTGGTCTCCTCCCTCAACAACGTCACACAGGGGCGGCAACAAGAACCAACACTACGTGGTTACCTGGAACCCGATCTGAGTCCGGGGTCAAGTTCAAGGACCCGAGCTAGACTGACACTTCCACTCATACTTCTTCTTTTTTTTTCTCCTTTTTATTACAGCAGGGCTCTAAAAATAGTTTTGCCTTCTCATTTCTTCTGTTAGGGAATCTTCCACTTCCATGAGGATGTTTACCTCACCCAGGGTGGGTTTAAGATGACACTTGAAAACATAATCTGTTTGGGGGCTCACGGGTGGCTCAGTCAGTTGAGCAGCAGACTTCGACTCAGGTCATGATCTCATGGCTTGTGAGTTTGAGCCCCACGTCAGGCTGTGTGCTGACAGCTCAGAGCCTGGAGCCTCCTTCTGTTCTGTGTCTCCTTCTCTCTCTGCCCCCCACCCCTCCAAGCTCACACTCTATCCCCCCCCTTCAAAAATAAACGTTAAAAATTAAAAAAACAAAAAAACAAAGAAACAAAAAAACTAGAATCTATTTCATGTGCCATGTGGTTTGATTTCAGGACTCCAGTAACTGAGCTGATCACAAATCATTTTTCACCTTTAACATCTGTTTTCTTCCCCGGACTGCCAGGACTTCTTCTAACCACCTTGCCGTCTTCTAAGAAGCTTGCCACTCAAACACAGGAGAGTTTTCCAGACACCTTCACAAAGCAGAACAATTCCTGCATTGTTTACCCTTGACAATTTTCAAACAAGTGTGTGCATGGAAGGGAAATATCCACATCTCAAGGAAACCCATCTTTGCAGGAAGTAGAAAAATGAGCGGAAAACCCTGTGTTTCTGAACCACACGTATAACAACCAGGAAGCCCCGCCCCACTTGGGCCAAATGTGCGCTGGGACCCTCTGACAGAGGTCAAAGGTCAGACATTAGAAGATACCAACTGACTGTAATAACGTACAAAAAACTCCTTTGTGGTTGTAAAGAACCTGAATACACACACTGCTGATAAAAAGCTGCTTTCGATACACTTCAAACTGCACCTAAACTGAATTTAACTCTCCCTTTTAAGAAAATACATTAATTGATGCAGTGCCCTCATTTCTGTACCTTTCCCTCCACGAGAATGCTGTGCACCTTCAGGCCACAACGTCGTCACCAACCTGAGTCAGGATGTGACTGGGATAGAGACGTGGTAGAGATGAGGAGACAAGAAGTCCAGGAGTTTAGACCCAAAATTACAAAGTCATGACCCAGGCAAAAACAAACAAACAAATCCCCAAACAAACAGAATAATTTCACAGCCAGGTGAACTAAACTATGAACTAAATTATAAGAGGTGCCGTTCTTCCTACAATGCCCCCCATAAGAGCAGCTCCTGCTGTATGATCTGACAGAGACGCTGTCAATGCTATATTGCAAGACAAAAAGAGAAAGACGGTAAAGCCCAGACACAAGGCGCCACACTGTCCCTAGTAGAAATATGTAGCTCATTTTGTAATATGATCAACGGGACTCGGAAGAAGGGTAGCGCTCCTGTAATACACGGCCACAGCCAGTTACCAGAACAACCGACGAGGACAGCAATCCCACTAGATAGGCACACGGCTGACTGCAGGGCTGTCAGGCAAGCTACCTCGCTTCACACTTTTTTTTTAAATTTTTTTTAATGTTTTATTTATTTCTAGGAGAGAGAGAGACACCGTGAGCAGGGGAGGGTCAGAGAGAGAGAGAGAGTGACAGACTCTGAAACAGGCTCCAGGCTCTGAGCTGGCAGTCAGCACAGAGCCCGACGCGGGGCTCGAACCCACGAACTGCGAGATCATGACCTAAGCGAAAGTCGGACGCTTAACCGACTAAGCCACCCAGGCGCCCCTCGCTTCACACTCTTAATACCCTTCCCAGCAAGCATGGGAGGTCAAGAACCATGTTCGCATTTGACACACGAGCCAACGAAGAGGCAGAAAGGTACGTCACTTGCCAAATAAAGCTGGTGGTGAAGCTAAGAGTCAAACCCAGTTCCTCCTCACCCACAGCTTCCATCAGCTCTCTCAGAAACTTCTCCTGCAGAGGCCCAGCAAGAGGGGACTGTGGGGCGTGAGGGGAGGACTCCTGGGAACTGCAAACTTTGCATCCTGTCCTCTCAGGACAGGTGTCCGAGAGCCGGTTACTTGGCGTGCGTGTCTTTACCACAGGAGACGAGGGTTCCAGGGAAGCCAGTGTCTTCCAGCATCTTTGGAAAAATTCATCAAATTTATACATATGTATATAAATGTTGGCAGCTAGTCTGTAAACATGCAGACACAGAGACACACGCACACTGGGGCACCTGGGTGACTTAGCTGGTAAGGATATGATCGGCTCAGGTCATGACCTCACAGTTCACGAGTGGCCTCAGGTCATGATCTCACAGTTCGTGAGCTCGAGCCCCACATTGGGCTCTGTGCTGACAGCTCAGAGCCTGGAGCTGCTTCGGATTCTGTGTCTTCCTCTTTGCCCCTCATCCCCTTCCGTGCTCACTGGCACGCACTCTCTCTAACAAACATTAAAACACACACACACACACACACACACACACACACACGCCCCTGTATGGACAAACACAACCTATCTGAAGGCTGGATGGGGTTGTGTGAGCCACGAGCTCATGGCGTCTGTCCTATCTCACACTGATTCCCATTTATTACATCCACCAGGAGGCCAAACGATGCAGCCCAAGTCCAAAAGTCCTAACGGAGCCTTTATTACCTTTATTAGTTTATATTAGGGCTCCGTCCATTCTGCAAATCAAAGCTCTCCTTAAAACTACCAACAGTTTCCCTGGACAGCAAACAGGCACAGTTCTAACAAGAGAAGCATCTGTTTTATCGCACGCGCACTACCTGAAAACGGAGCCGCAAGATGCCATCACAGCCACTGAACGCAGACCAATCCGACAGAAACAGCAGCGGCCCCTGGGTTCAGTCAGACCACGCTTTGCCACACCCACACGCCGGGGAGCACTTCCGACAGGCTGGTCACAGAGGCAAAATGCACCTGCAGGAACCACTGTCCCCATAACCTTTCTTGTCCCTCCTTTCCCTTCAAGTCTGATGATCTGGCAGTTCTGGAACTCTTCCGAGAGGAGTCAAGCCTCACTCTGCCAGCCGCAGCTGTTCAGAGCTCAGCCCAATCTGTTCTGTACAGTTGGCTGTATTATAACAATAATGTGGCTACAGTTCACCTTCATTTGCTGCAAAGATCATTAACTATCCCTCAGAGAGACCCAGCATTAAAGAAAGAGAGTGCCCAAGGCATAATAAATGGAAGCCTCTGGATACCAGGGCTCAAAAACGGTAAGCTGATGCCAGCAAGGCCACCTGACAGTGTCTATGGTCAGAGAAAAGGGAAGAAAACAAGGGGAGGCAGAAGAGGTGGAAACTCAGCAACAGAAAAAGGAAAAGCAAGAACATGCCTGGCCAACATGGACCTTCATGTGACGAGAGAGAAGAAAATTTAAAATAAAGACAACAGGACATTTCATGTTAAATCACAGTAGAGACATGATTTGACTTGTCTGACAACTCAATGTACTACAGAGCTAGGAGGCAATGCAGAATGAGTCAGAATGGAGAAAATGAATTACACTCCCCTACTGGAAGAATGCAATATTCTAGACCATTTTTAGTATTGTGAATTCACTGCACCCCCCGTCCTGAAGCCACGTATCTGACCTCCCAATCATAAAACTGCTGAACTGCAGTGTAGACTCGGGGGGCTTCTTCATTCCATTCACTTATGCAGTTATTCAAGTCTTGCGTGAGCCTCATTTGAATCTTGTTCTCCTACTGTCTTTCCACTCAACTTTCTCTCCATTAAGATATCAGGGAACTTCAAAGAAAGTTCTGCGTGGTATATAAACATCTGAGAGTTCTTCAGTTGTTAGCATAAGCGTGAAAATCAATACCTATTCTAAGTGAGGTGCAGCTGTACTAACCTAAACTCCATTCCACAGTCAGTAATGGGTAGACGATTGGTGGGGACGTGGGAATTCTACTGGTGGACCCCACTCCCTAAGAATTTCCTTTCTTGGGAGCTACATACATAATACTTTTGAGAAGCAGAAATACTAGCTCCATGTTCTCCAACTTCACCATTTTCTTTACCTTGTTTTTCCTTAGTTACGTCTACACCGAGAGGAATGGTTCCCACCTGGGGCAATTTTGTCCACTGGACGTTTACGGCTGCGCACCGCGAGGAACCGGGGGTTACTGAGAGTTCGTGGGTAGAAGCCAGGAGTACTATTAAATCCCACAATACCTAGGAGAGCCCTGTACGGTACGGAATTATCCAACTCAACATGCCAATAGCATAGGGGTCGAGTAACTCCGTCTGAGAATTGTGTCAAGGATTCAACTCCCTCCTGGGCTCATATTCCATTTGGTTTCCAGAAACAGCTGTTCAGAAGGAGTTTCTAAGTGATATCTTGCTATCTCCACCTGATAGTAACAATTAACATAAATGAAAAGGAAAGCAGCAGGTAGAAACTAAAAATTAGTCCAGAAGCACAACGGAACCCTAGAAAATTGTATTCTAGCCCCACGCTTTGCAGAAGACTCTCATCAGTGACTTCATTACTAAAAAATAAATTTTTTTAAAAAATGTAAGGAATAGTCCAATTGAATTTACCTAGACAGCAGCTTCAAAACATAGGCCCCAAATGACAGCAGGAAAAAAATGAAGAAGAAGCGGGACCAATGTTTATAGAAAGGAAATACAGCGTGGCCACCTCTCGTGGACACAGACACACAGAACTACCGAGGCCCAAAGACTGTGTTAAAGCTCCTACAACTGGCTTTGAACAAAAGCGGCTCACCTGAGGGCTCAAAAACAAAGTTCGGATTTAACCCTTTCCTGAAAGAAGAGAGGCGGTCCTGCGCAGCCACACGTGGAAACTAATTAGCAGCCTTTGATGCGCCCATCTGTCCTCAGCCCGAGAGTCATCCTAACATTTACAGTGCGAGCTCAAAGGCGCTTGGCTGTGACGTAATGCAGTGTGAGCTCAGGTCACGTCCCGATCCTGCCAAGTAAACACAACTGCCAAGGATCCTTTCCTGTTGCTTCAGCCTTCCGACTCCGGTGGTTGCTCACCTGGCTGGCGCTCTCGCCCCCGGTCCTCACTCCTTTCTGCGGGGCGCGGAGCGTGTGCGGCAAGGCGACAGGAAGGTGTGACATGCTCGGGCCCCTCGGCTTTTGGGGATTCGCCTTGGCAGTCATCCTTGGACTCAACAGCTCCTGGGAAGGAGAAAGCAAAAGGGAGGTGCGGTCTTTAACTGGGATGGAGCGGGGACTTCCCGGCCCGAGGAGAACATGCCCTGCCCTGTCGGGATGGGGTAATCACGTTTGAAGTGGGGCCCGGGCCTCCCCAGCATGGCCCATCCACCAGCTACGACTCCAGGCACAGACTCCCGTTCACCATGATAGAGACCCAATGACAAAGAAATCCATTCACTGACTATAGAAGGCTCACCATACACAAGGTACGGCGAGCAGGGGAAACGGACTGGGGCAAGGCCCGAGTCCTCACACAAGGACACTGTATTTGAACAACTGGGGGCAGGGAGGTGCCACGTGCTCTCACTTAAGCAAACAGAATGTAGAAGGTCAATCTGATAACCTCACTTATGAAGTCGTCCATGTGGTAAGAAAAAACAAATGAATCTAGATGAATCTTGTCTTGTTATCGTCCTAGGCAGCCCCGAGATCTAACCCCCAAGTTGCTTTCGTAGCCCATGGGGGATGGAATCCCCCACCACGTAATGGCGTTATCAGCAAGTTCTTAATCTCCAGTTTTCACAAGAAGAAAAATTAAGGAGCAGGGAGACTGGATTGGTCCTGCTGTAACCAGGTCAGTTAAGGAAAGCTTTAGGAGCCAATATACTTATACCCACTGGAATGTATTAAAACACCAAATCCTGTCCAGTTCAATCCCAGAAGGAAAACACGCAGAGAACGGCAGTATTCAGCAAGGGGCACACTGAAAGTATTTTCAAGTCTGGGCAGAAGTCTAGAAATTGCCAAATGAGAAGCTTTCTTTCCTTTGATCGAAGGGAGGTCAGGCTAAGGGGAAAGGACACAGCTCGAAGACAACCAGGAGAAAAAGTAAAGGAGATTCACAAAAACCACGTCCACAATTCAGCAGCTCGCTCTGTAAAATGGCAGACCATTCACGCACGTCTTTTCACTCCCAGAACTAAACTCGACATCCAAAACGACCTTGTTTATTACAGTTATTGAATTATAAAAAAGTAAATCACAAAATGATCATATACCAAAAAGGGGCTTTTTAACTTCATGCCAAGAATGTGTTTTCTCCTCCAGGGATTTTTTTTCTGGACTAAATACCAAGGTGATCATAATACCTCCTAGTCTTCTTCCAGTTTCCCTGAATCAGAACATCGTGAACAGTATATTCAATTGCACCTGTGTGTATACACATCTATTTTTGACATCGTATTCTTATAAAGTGCTGGCACTGTGCTCTTTTAACGTATACAGTCCTGTTTGGGACACCCAGGTACCTTACCAAGCAAAGTAATCAGTCGGAATTCAGTTGCTCAACTATAGCAACTAGTGTCAGAGGAATTTCATGTAAGAATCTATTTTTCTGAGTAACTATGGTGGACACTCTATCTTTGTGAGTCCCCTTGGAGAATGTACACCAACTATCAATGGAGACTTGCCAATAATCCTGTCGTCTGTGGTATTGGTGATTTACAATAGGAAAATCATCCATTTCCCTGATGATCAAGGAGAAGTCTGAATTTTATATAATGTAATTAAAGACACAGTAAGTCAAAACCATGTCAAACGTTCTTCATACTTGGCCATCTGCAAAGTTTCTTACAGGCACAAACTATTTAACATCATGCTGGATAGTTTTATGAACTTCCTTGTGTGTTATTTAAACAAGAGGGTTTTGCTGTCTCAATACAAATCTCCGTATCAGCAAATTTAAGAAACTCAACAGAGGAAGCCTCCCCCTGCACGCCACGCTTCTCCAGGATGGCTCTCAGAAAGCCAGAGGAAGCAGTGAATGGCGCTTCAGTCATCGGACATATTTGAATGCAATCCCCACCCAAAACACAGTTCCCTGAGAAAAAGAAGACAATGACATAGAAACAGCTAGCAGATAACGTTACGTTCCACTGTGTCCCACACCATGCGTCTTAGTGTCCTCCTGACTCCCTCATTTTAATTAAAACCTGATGTGGACAACATTTACATCTACTTCACATCTATCAAACCAATGAGAAAAAGTTAAAAAAAGAAAAAAAAAAAAAAAGGAAGAGAGGGAGAAGCAGCGGCCCAATTTCACCAGGTAGTAAATGAAGAAGTGAAGACTGGCCGGGGAGATCTTTGAGCCCCAAGTGCTCCTTCATCGGTCAGCTAAGATGGTCACATTGTGGAGGTCTGAAGGGGAGGTCACAATAATTATTCCAGTCCTTTCAGTGCTTTTGAGCAGCCCTAGGCCCCTGCACACACACACAACTCCATTTTCCCGGTCACCTCTATTATTCTAGAGTTAGCTCAAAGACCCGCAGATAAACACAGGAGAAATTCCTTCCTCGGTCCTTTGTGCCCTTCCAGCACTTCCTGAACCGCATCAGGAGTAAGTGAATATATGACAGTTGCTTCTACCAGCACCCACATGCCCTGCGGGCAGATGATTCAATGGCTCACCTACCTTTTATCTCCACAGTCTGGCAGAGGGTCTGGCTCCTAGTACGTGTTCAATAAACATCCGTTCAATACATGTGCCAGGGAACCAAGAACCATTGAAATTATACAAAAGACTAAAGCAAAAAAGCCTTTCTGCCTTTAGTGAAGGTGAATTGGTGCAAAGAGCCTCCGCCCTTCAATCTCTACACTTGAAAGGATCCTAAAGACGGGGTATTTTTAAATATAAAAGAAAAACATATTCTCAAACAAAAAAGACAAACAATCCCATATAAATTATCACAAGGGCAGCAGACATTATAAATTATAGCTACAAAACTCTAGTCCTTTGAAAACTACGCGGTATTTCCTTTACTTGTACTCTTTGATCTTTCCCCAGATTGGTTTTTCCATCACAGGGTGGTTCAGGCTGCCGACCGAGAGGACTCAGGGACACCTATGTGCAAAGACACAAAATCTCCTGCTCTCTCCAGACGTTCAGGGTCCCTATGCCCAGCTAGAACTGTGATTCTCAGGAAGTGTGCCCAGAGAGCTTTTTGTAACCTTTCCAAATGACTTCATTCTCTCCCACCCACTAACTATGTGTTCAGTTACAATTTACAACCACTGTCCTAAGGGTGCACTCTTTATAACTAATAAAAAAAAATTACGATGGTTTGGGAATACACAGAACGATTTCCTAAGTCAACTGAGACCAAGTCAAGGTTCTCAGAGGGACAGTGGCTGCAGTGGCGTCGTAGAGTGGCCATGGAGCCGCTGAGGTTGCGACTGGACCCACACTAGGGTTTGGGGCCTAGGCAAGTAATGAACCCTGTTTTGCCTCGGCCGTTTCACCCACAAATGCAAAATCAAGGGTGCCCACCCCAGGAGCATTGTGCAGAGCCGAAGGGCAACACAAAGACAGACCTATGTGGCTCACATGAAGCCCTGAGTAATAGTCACTGCTGTATGGTCATCTTTGAACCTTCTCATCTATTACATGATTACTTTGGTAGAACATTTTAGAAGAGAAAATGCTCTTCCTCCTGAGGTTTCTGCCAGAAAGTCATGTGGCATGGAAGGCACTATAAAAACCTGACCCTGAGATCTCTTCCCACAGGGCATGAAGTCATTGAAGGTTTTGGAAGGAAACATAATTGCAGTATTGACTTTACTACACCCATGTGATTGCACAAAAGACATCTTTTTGAGCCACATAAAATAGGCTGAAGGAAATATATACATATATTTTTGCTGTTTACTAGCAATGTTTTGGGCCAGGTGACTTTCCTTCTATGACCAATGAGATTAGTCCTGTGTAAATAAACATACCTAATGCTTCTGATAAAATATAATGTATATGAAAGCTTCTAATTACAAACAATCTATGCAATCTTTATTCTTCCCAATTTGCATCTCAATCTGTGAACTTGCTATGATTCACATCATTTTCCAAGGTTCTCTTATTGCTTTCTCTCCTTTCCACACTGGATGATATTTGAAAGAAAAAAAAAAAAAACCACTAAGGAAATCAAAACTACTTTTTGTTTCTGTAAAACTCAAACACTCCTGATAAAGGAGTTCTCTGTTTCCCTGAGCCAAGAATCTCTGTTGTAGTAAGTATGCTAGGGGGCCAAGAAAGGGCGAATGGTGACCACAAAACTATACCAAGAAAGTAGACTATGGAATATGAATATTAGTATTAAGCTAATTGCAAAGAATAGTAATCTCTTTCCCCGGAGTTTGTACTTAGCAGAGCATAATCAAGGTATCATATGACACTCCTTTTTTGCTTTGAAAACAGATGGTGAGCAGAGCATCTGAGAACACTGAATTGTGTCTCTTCCTAGAGATTTCTCCAAGATTAGAGAGCACAGAAACTAAAAGCATCTAAGTTATCTGATAAAAACCAGATTTCAAATTCTCTCCTTTTCATAACTGAAGAACACATCAAATTAAAGATTGAACATAAACTTCAACAAGATTTGTGTATACTCTTTTTTATTTAATAACTTTTAGAAGCTTATTTGTGCTCCAAATCTACTATTAAATTATCATTGTGTTGTGACCCAAGTGTTTCGATCTTAGATGGGAAAATAACTCCCACCTAAACAGATAAAGAAGGGAAACATTTCTTCAATTCCAAGGATCTCGTGTTCAATCCAGCGCAAAATCCAAATTGGCCACAATAAGTAACTGAAGAAACAAGAGAATTTCTTTCTTTTATTTTTTAATATTTTTATTTTACTTCTAGGAGAGAGAGAGAGAGAGACAGTGTGAGCAGGGGAGGGTCAGAGAGAGAGGGAGTCACAGACTCTGAAACAGGCTCCAGGCTCTGAGCTGGCAATCAGCACAGAGCCCAACGCAGGGCTCGAATCCACGAACCGCGAGATCATGACCTAAGCGAAAGTCGGACGTTTAACCGACTGAGCCACCCAGGCGCTCCGGAACAAGAGAATTTCTGACCCTACATGATATTTACCTACATGGTATCATACTTCAGATTCACACACACACACACACACACACACACACACACACACACACACACACTTTTAGTCTTTTGAAGACTACTATTCAGATGGGTGACATGATTTGACAAAGTGCATATAGCTAATAAATGCAGCATGGGATTGTGAGCCAAGTGTTCTAAGTACAGCAACATCCCTCCCTCCCCCAACTACGCCTCTCAGTGCATCCACATTCATAAAGCAGAGTTTTACTACTGGAAAGGCAAACTGGAGTCAACTAGCAGCAGTCATTATGTGTCTGTGTTTCCTGCAATGTGTAAGGGTCACTGAAACTCTATTACCTTTCAAAATTTCTAGGACACACCATATTTATGATTATCCCCTATATCCAGACTCTCCCTAAAACAAAAGCAAAAAAACCCAAACAACAACAACAAAAAAACCACACACTTTCTTATACTCTGAAATTCCAAAGTCAGCTCTTATGAAGTCCACTAAAGGCATAAAACGAAATAACCAAGAATACCAACAACACTAAAGGAGAATAACAAAGTTGGAGGACTGACACTATCCGACTCCAAGATGGACTATTAAGCTACAGAAATCAAGACATTGTGGAACTGACCAAAGAATAGAAAAACAGAATACTGAAAGAAAACAGAGAGCCCAGAAATGGACCCGTATAGATATAGTCAACTAATCTCTGACAAATAGGAAAAAAAAATACAGTGGAGGAATGACAGTCTTTTCAGTAAGTGTTATTGGGACAACTGAACGTCCACATGCAGCAAAAAAAAAAAAAAAAAAAAGAACTTAAACACCCACTTTGCACTCTTTGGAAAAATTATCTCCAAATGGTTCAAAGAGCTAAATGTAAAACATACTGGGGTGCTTGGGTGGCTCAGTTGGTTGAGTGTCCAACTTTGGCTAAGGTCATGATCTCACAGTTTGTGAGTTCAAGTCCCGTGTTGGGCTCTGTGCTTACAGCTCAGAGCCTGAAGCCTGCTTTGGATTCTGTGTCTTCCTCTCTCTCTCTGCCTCTCCCCCACTTGTGCTCTCTCTCATGCATGTGCTCTCTCTCTCTCTCAAAAAGGCTTAAAAAATTTAAATGTAAAACACTAATTTATACAACACCAAGAAAATGACATGGGAGGAAATCTACATTATCTTGGTTTGGCAATGACTTATTAGACACAACCTATGAAAGAAGTAATTGATAAACTGGACATCATTAAAATTAAAAATTTTTGGCTCTGTGAAAGATACTATCAGGAGAATGAGAAGTGACAGACTGGGAGAAAACGTTTGCCAAACAATCATCTGATAAAGGACTTCGTATATCCAATACAAACAACTCTTAAAACTCAGTAAGAAAAACAATTAAAATATGGGCCAGAGACCTGAGCAGGCACCTCATCAAAATTATATACAAATGGCAAATAAGCATGCAAAAAGATGCTCATTATAGGTCTTGACGAAAATGCCAGTTGAAATAACAAGATACCACTACATACCCACTAGAGGGGCCCAAGTCTGGAACATTGACAAAACCAAATGTTGGCATGGATGTGGACCTACAGAAACTGCCGGGGGGGATGCAAAACGGCACAGCCATGTTGGAAGAAAATTTGGCAGTTGCTTATAAAAACAATGCATTCCCTTACCATACAGCCATCCTGCTCCTTGGTATTCACCCAAAGGGACAGAAAACTTATGTGTGCACAAAAGTCTAAACACAGATGTATAGAGCAGCTTCATTCATAATTATCAAAACCTGGAAGTCAGCCTTCAAAGTGGATGAATGGATAAAGAAACTGAGGTCCCATGGATGGACCTTGAGGGTGTTATGCTGAGCGAAATAAGTCAGGCAGAGAAGGACAAATATCATATGTGTGCACGTATAGGAGGATTAGGTGGAACCTGACGGAGGACCATGGGGGAGAAGAAGGGGGGAAATGGTGGGGGAAAGGGAGAGAGCCAAACCATGAGAGGCTCTTGAATGCTGAGAAACAAACTGAGGACTGATGGATGTGGGGGAGAGGGGGGAGATGGGCATGGAGGAGGGCACTGTGGGGATGAGCACTGTGTGTTATATGGAAACCAATTTGACAATAAACTATTTGTAAAAAAAAAAAAGAAACTGAAGTCCATCCAGACAGGGGACTACTGTCGAGTGCAGAACACAAACGACATAAGAAGCCATGAAAAGACATGGAAGAAACAGAAATGCATATCGTTAAGTGAAAAACCAAATACTGTATGATTCCAACTCTATGGCATTGTGGAAAAGGCAAACCTATGGCGACACTAAAAAGGCAAGTGGCCACACCTATGTTTGGGAGGGTAGTGAGGAATGAACAGGTGGGATACAGGAGATTTCTGCAGCGGTGAACATTCCATAGGACGGCAAAGGAGGAATGCACACATACCGTCATTCACTTGCCCAAACCTATAATGCGAACTACACCAAGAGTGAGCCCTGGTATGAACCATGGACTTTGGGTGATAACATGTCAATGTAGGTTCAGCAATTGTGACAAGTGTACCCGTCGGTAGGGGATGATGCTAATGGGGAGGCTGAACATGTGTGGGACAGGGAGTGTTTCAGAAATTTCAGTCCCTCCCTCTCAATCTGAACCTAAAGCTGCCCTAAAAATTAAAGCCTATTTAAGAAGAGAAAGAGAATCAAAGAAAAATGAAGTATAGTCATACTACTATTTCTAACTTTAATCCTCTTAGGAAAAATGTACAGCATTCCTTACCCTCCTAGATCTAGTCAGCACAAAATACACTCGTGGACAACCAGGTACCATGGTATCTTCTGAAGAAACCTTATGAAATGGAGAAAGATAATGACAAGTAAGGGTCATACATAAATGACTAAAAAAATACTTGCTAATTCATCAATACAAATGTCAATTTACAGAGAATACTTGTGTACATAAACAGAAAATTGAAAAAGCTTTAAAAACTTACTTGGAGCCTTGGTTAGGATTCAATAAAAAAGGCTATCCCTTGACAAGTATAAAATAGATAACTTAGGCTCATGCCAACTTGGAATGTAAAGAGAACCTAGAAAACCACTGTCAGGGAATAGAAATGTCTATGCTAGCAATTCAGATCAGACACAAAGAAAGGGGGAAAGCTTCCACATGATGTTACATAAGGACTAACACAAAAATGATTTACTAAAGAGGTAGCATCTATGTTGGAGAGGGATACGAGGTCATAAACAGCTTTTATTCACTTGGTTCAATACCAGTGCAAAATTCATGCCTTAGGTGGCTCCATGAATGGTTCATTAGGTGCCACCTCCAAGTCTACAAATATGTTTAACTTGTGAACAAGGAAGGGCACCTGGGTGGCTCAGTAGGTTAAACATCCAACTTCAGCTCAGGTCTTGACCTCACAGTTCGTGGGTTTGAGCCCCGCATCGGGCTCTGTGCTGACAGCCCAGAGCCTGAAACCTGCTTCAGATTCTGTGACTCCCACTCTCTCTCTGACGCTCCCCAACTTGTGCGCTGTCTCTCAAAAATGAACATTAAAAAAAAATTTTTTTTAAAGACAAGAACAAGGAAACATTGGTTCACGGTTCGTACAGCTTTCTGAGGAAGAGGTTTTTGTATAAATCTTTCTGACTGAGCACATCTACCTTCCACTACACTTCTGTTGGCTACCACAGGCACCTAGGTATTTTTTCTACATTCCATCTGAAAATAATCCATCAACTGCCAACAGAGGATTATGTTAAAGAAGCATCTGAAAACTCGCTAAGACTGAAACTCAGTCTTTAGAAGGCCAATTAAAATTCTCCTGTCTTCAGAGAATACCTGAATAAACTAGTCTCTTTCCATTTTTAAAGCTTCCAAAAGGTGTGATTCTAAAAGCAGTATCTAGGGGTGCCTGGGTGGCTCCGTCGGTTGAGGATCCAGCTTCGGCTGAGGTCATAATCTCACGGTTCATGGGTTCGAGCCCTGAATCGGGCTCTGTGCTGACAGCTAGCTCAGAGCCTGGAGCCTGTTTCGGATTATGTGTCTCCCTCTCTCTCTGCTCCTCCCCTGTTCATGCTGTCTCTGTCTGTCTGTCTGTCTGTCTGTCTCTCTCTCTCTCTCTCTCGCCTGGAGTCTGTTTCAGATTATGTGTCTCCCTCTCTCTCTGCTCCTCCCCTGTTCATGCTGTCTCTCTCTCACTCTCTCAGAAATACATAAATTGTTTTTTAAAAAGCAGTATCTACACTTAAACTCAATTTTTTTTTTTTTACTCATGGAGACTCCTCTTCAAAGACCCACTAAAAGTCATAATACTGAGTCCTCTTTACTTCAGTTCCTTGGGTTGGTTTTATGAGAAAAGTCTCCCCCATCAGGTAAGGCAGGCTAGTGAGAGCCACAGAAAACAATGCCCAGTGTGCTCTGGGAGCTGGGCAAGCAATGGACATGACCAATCTTCAATACCATGTGGAATTCCTTAGGTAATATAAACACTGTAATCCATAATAAAACAACCAAGCTTACCATCAGAAGTATTGGGCTTAACACCTGAACCATAATGTTGAGTAAGTCCTTCATGGTTACTCACTCTAAAATCTGTTTTTATATATTATGAAATAACTTCATATTTGGATAGGAAGTTCCTAAAAATCAAGTTAGCTACCAACTTCACAATTCTGGTTAGTGTCATGCCTGCACCTCCAGTCCTGCCTTACCCATTTCTTATTACATCACTGGGATGAGTTTTTATCCTGTGCCTTAACCTATTAAACCATACCACCGATTCACTCCTTTTCCATGGCTGGATCTTCATAACTTGTCTTCAGAATGCACCACAGGCCCTAGGACCAGAGTATGCGCTCGGGACCAGACCAGGGACAGGTCCTAGAACTGCTGACGGCACGGGCTGGTGCCATGCAGTGCGACACCTGCAGGGAGATGCCATGGGCACTCCGCCAACACACACCCCGAAGAGCCACATCTCCCATGCTGGTCTGACCCAAAATCAGAGAGAAAAACGGTGGAGAGAAACAGTGGAGAGAAAAATGAAACGTCCATCCCCCCTTGTTCAATGAAAAGACGGCAAGGGAGGAAAAAATTTAAACAACACTACTGGAAAAGAGTCACTCCTGCCAGAGCAGAAAAAGGCAAGGATGATGAAGGTACAGGTAGCTTCCCTTTACCTAAGTTCCAGGTAGAAGTAGGTAGAAGAGAAACGTGGAGCAGAATTACTGCAAAAGCTCTGACCTTCAGGCCAAAAGAAATCACCCCTGTTTCACCATTCCAAATTTTTCTACCCAGGCTATCATTTGGAAAACAGGCTGGTACTGGGAAGAAAGAAACGCCCAGCTCCCACAGCTTGTGAACATGGATACTGGGGACACAGGATGTCCACAAAGAATAAAGGAAAAAGTCATTTAGCCAGAACTAGGTAAATGGCCTCAGGGCCATCATGGATGGGGAAGGCCAAGCAAGAAGAAGAAGGATATGGATCTTGCTTCCAACATTTTTGACTTAACAACAGATGCTCTCAGGACTGGAGCCATTATAGCTGATGGAGGTCAGACAATGGAGACTGTTCGGTTACAAGCCACTCCTGATAATTAAGGGTGAATGATAGAAAATATTTACTCAGGCTACTAGCTGAGTGTGCATCCTGTCCCCTCTATCAGGGAAGACAGACCTGGAGAATGTTCAATGCATGACAAGCTGTCACACACACCTCTCATCTAATAGAACCACCACCAAAACAAATTGAAACAAAACAAACCAACAAAAGAAAACAAGCTCGGTAAATATCACCATTTGGCAAATGAGGAAAAGAGAACACCAAGAAATTACAAAAATTGCCTAGTGCTAAGTAATTAGAAGAGGCTGGTTCATAAGCCAGAGTTCCAGACCCCAGGCATCCAAAACCACAGGCCCTCACAGAAGTTACCTCTGTCTTCGCTCTCACTCTTCTGTCCTAAGCTTATATTTAAAGAGCTGAGCACAAGACATTTTTCAAGGTTGAGTTTTAGGAGAATTCACAGATTTCACTTCTCCATGTAATTTCTACTCCCAAATTATTATAATGCAGAGTTGGGCTTTACATTATCCCATGGGTGTTTGGAAGAGAAAAATAATTTTTATTTTGTTTTATTTATTTTAGAGAGAGAGCGAGCACAATCTGGAGAGACAGAGGGGGAGAGAGAGAGAATCTTAAGCAGGCTCCTTCACACTCAGCATGGAGCATGATGTGGGCCTCAATCCCCCAGAATGATGACCTGAGCCAAAATCAAGAGTTGGACATTCAACCGACTGAGCCCCGAGAAAACAGTTTTAAGAAATAAAATACTTGACTTCACCTTTGGGGGGTTGGAAGGGAAGCTAAGAGTTTAATCTATCTGTGTTCTAGAACAGAGAGGGCCAAATCTCCAGAGGAAGGGTCAATTCTAACAATTAAAGAAATGAACTCTTCTATGTTAATCTTTATGCAAGGGATCCCAAAAGAAGGAATACGAAGATCGATTTACAGATGCTGGGAAAGGAAAGCAGTTGTTCACTCAGCACTGTTTTTTGTTCCACCTAGGCCCTGGAGAAATTAATGTATATCCTTTTCGAAAGAAGGGTTAGTAATTCAAAATAGGAACGTTCCCTCCCCTCCCAAGAAAAACAATCTTCTGGTAAATGGGATTTGAAAAGAATGTTGGAGCTTTTTAAATCTTGTGCCATCGTGAATACGGGATCAGAAGCATTCACTGCTCAAGTTATGAAGTGACCCCTTGGCTACGTGATTCAGAAGGCCTGGCTGCCGGCTGCCAGCTTAGAATGAACACCAAAAGCCTGAACTTCAAATATGTCTGCACATCTGTGGGCTGTTTTCCCCACAACCAACAAGTCCGCCTCGGCCCCCAGCTTTTCAACTGCTAAAACCATGGAAACATCAATAATGACCCTTCATCAAACCTCAATTTCCCTCCTACTTGTACTTCTGACCAATTTACTGCCTTCAAAGCCAGCAACAGCATTCTGTTCAGTTACTCAGTAGGACCTCTGTACCTTCACCCAACACCTTCAGCCGAGAGAGAGCCAGAAGCCACAAAGAGCTTCTCATCATCTCTACTGGCCTCAGCCAGTGACGGCAGTTAGGTAGCCCTCATGGGCTTTTTTGCTTTTATTTTTTATTTTTTCAGTTGCTATGGGAAAGCTTGTGTTTGGGCCATTCCATCTCCAAAAGATACTTACTGGCCTTCCCAACACACACACACACACACACACACACACACCTGCCACACTGCAAAGAAAAAGCATACATAACTCAAGACTTTCTCAAAGAGGCCAAGCGACCATTAGCCAAACAATGTAATGCCTTGCTACTGGCAAAAATAAACAATGGCGATTGTTTATTGTCAGTTAAACGCGGCATTTTCCAAAGTGTTAACAACAATTAGTATTTCCTCATAATTTAGCATTTGTCGGGCACCATGCGCCGCTTTTACACAGACCCCCGTGTATGGCTGAACTCCACAAACATAAGATCGTTATTGCAATTTCATAGAAAATCAAATCGGGTTAGGAGAGACTGAGCAGCTCACACAGGGCTTGTGAGTCGTGGAGGCAGGATTCAAACCCAGAGCCCGCAGTGTGCTGGCCACAGCCCACGTCACAACTACAGCAAGGTCCTCGTCTGGTCTCCTGGTCACTGCAACAGACCCCAACTCTCACTCGATCTGCCCAGTGAAACGAAGTAAGCTGCCAACTATTTTCAGTGGCAAAAGACCTAAGGTCATAGGGCAGAGGAGGAACACCCATCCTGCTCCACTGCAGCGGCCCCGCTTAGCCACAGGGGTGCATTCCAAGACCCCCAGTGGATACCTCCAACAGCAGATCGAGCCAAACACTCTATGTCACAGTTTCTGTCTACACATACATGCCTAGGATCATGGTTAACTTCCGTGTTTCGGCACAGAAAGATTAACAACAACAAATGATAAAGTAGAATGCTTCCAACAATAGAGAATAATCAGTCACAGGAATGTGGTCTCTGTCCAAATGTCTTACTGTACCGTATTCACCCTACTTGTCACGATGGGAGGCGACAGCCCTGGAGAAAACTAGGTTAGGAAAGTTTACAATACACTTAAGACAGATTAGGTGATGTGACAAACAGAGCCACAGACTAAGCTGGCAGGCCTAATGGTTCCGAAGGACCCGACGCACCCCCGTCTCCCCCAGAGCCCTCTGGCCCCATGTGGCCCCGCCTATCAGTGGAGGGATTCGACACCACGGAGCCCCCAGGGCAGCCCTTCTCCGGCCGGCACAGCCCAGGGCTGCCACACAAGTTTGGCAAGACTCTGGCTCCAATCCCTTGGCCTCATTTGACCCTGGCTCTCCGCCCTATCACTCATCCCCTGGAAAGAAACACGATTTCCCAGCCTGTTACACATCAACAGTAGGGAAGGAATGTCCAGTCCCCGGGTGTTAACTGACCTGGGTAGCAAGAGCCCAGCCTGGCGTCCTCTGTGGGGAGGGGGGGGAGACACGGAGGGGGAGGGAAGTACCAGGAGAGCCTGTTGGTTTGCCAAATTCCCATCCCTTTTCTGGCCTTTGGGAAGGCCAGAGGAGAAAGCCAAAAGGAAGGTGGGGGGGATTAGAAGCGCCCCCGCCCCCCGTGCTTCCTGGCACCAAGTCTGTAAACATGGCCTCCCCACTGGCCCTCCCCACGCAGGGAGCCCGGGGAGACGCACAGGCCTGTCTCCCTCCAGGAGCCCCGCCACCCACACTCCGCACCTGTGGCACCACCCGAGGGGCTGGTCACGGAGGTGGGGGGTGGGGGGGGAGGCGGTCAGGATGGAGCCACAGCGGCCCACCTGATGACATTAACAATTAGAGCTCATGAGGTCCCTTCCCAGGGGTGAGAGGGGTCTGGGCAAAGAGAAAAACCAATCACAATGTTGTCCTTCTTTCCTTCTGTCCACACGACACAGGCAGGCTTCCCAAGGAGGGAGGGAGGAGGAGGGGCACCTGGCTGACAGGGCCCCGGAGGACAGGAGCCGGCGGCCTGTGGGACTGCAAGGCGGGCAGGGGGCGGGAGCTGCGGGTCCGCGAAGCCCGGCCCACGGGGCCTCGGCCCGAGCAGAGCCTGTAATTAAACGTCAACCTGCCAGCGGCTCTCAACACCGGCGGCCCCAAGTTCACGTCTGATGGACCGGACACCCCATGCCACACAACCCCCGGGGGGTAGTTCACAGGACCGAGGCAAGGCGGTGGCAGATGAACCACGGCGGCGGCAGGGAGCCCCTCTTTTGGGTTGTGTGACTCTCTAGGCACAAGTCCCCGAGCACGCAACACCATTTTTAGTCTTCAGTGACGCATCTTGCCCGCTAGGCAGAGCGGAGGGTGGACCTTCGGGGCAAGTCCGGTCCTTGGCAGAGTCTGCGAGGTCTGCCCGTCTACTCAGGGGACCACTAGATGCATGTGGCTCGTGAGCGCTTGAAATGCGGCCAATCCAAACTGAAAAGCGTGGTCGACTTAAAGGCACAGCAGATTCCCATGACTCAGTATGAAAACGTTGACCATCTCATCCAGTTTTCCATTCATTACTGACCGAAGTCACATTTTGGATACATCACGTGCAATAATAGGTGTTGTTAAAGTTAATTTTACCTGTTTTGCCTCATTTCTTTTCACATGGCCACTAGAAGATTTAGAATCGCCCACATGGCTTGCATTGCATTTCTATCGGACATCATGGTTCTGTACATTCCTCTGATGCTGCTGAATGGGTGGGCGAGTGAATGAATGAATGAATGCCGACTTAATGTCAGCAGTAATATTTAACTACCTTACAAATAGCCCACAGGATTGGTTTAAAAGGAGTGACGCATAGCTGTTTGGGATTTTGTTGGGTTTTTTTTTCCCCTCAAATAACTTCTATCTGGAGCTACTTTTCATTCTGAGTCATTTGCTGCTGAGAAAATGCTTCCTAATCACCCAGGCCTCAGAAAGGATGAGAGGGCGACAGACTGTCGGCCAGGCCACACCACTGAGGCCAAGCTCGACCTTCGATCCTACGGTAGAGACTCCGCGGTGCAGAAGACCAAGCAGACAGACGGCAAGGACCGTCCCCGGGAGATACAAGAACTCGTCCGGGGGCCTCTGGGTATTCTAGGCTTCTCGGTATCCTAAATAGAACAATCCTGCCAGTCCCACTACTCGCTCTGAATACATTCTTGATGACTGCCTTAAGAAAATTCCCTGCAAATCAAAACCACAGTATCACCTCACACACATCAGGACAACCCCTATAAAAAAAATAAAACAAGGGTGGGGCACGTGGGTGGCTCAGTCGGCTAAGCATCTGACTTCAGCTCAGGTCATGATCTCCAGGTCTGTGAGTTCAAGTCCCGCGACAGGCTCTGTGCTGACAGCTCAGAGCCTGCAGCCTGTCTTTGGATTATGTGTCTCCCTCTCTCTCTGCCTCTCTCCTGCTCACACTCATTCACTCATTCATTCTCTCTCTCTCACTCACACACACACACACACACACACACAAATGAATAAACATGAACAAAAAAACGTTTTAATAAATAAAAAATAAAACAAGGGTTGGTGAGGATGTGGAGAAACCGGAACCCTCTCATGCTCAGTTGTTGCTGGGAAGGCAGTTTTCCCCTGCTGTGGACAAAGGTGTAGAGGCTCCCCCCCACCCAAATGACCAACAGAATGACTATATGATCCAACATCGCCACTGCTCAGTATTCATCCAAAGAAAAAGTCAAAAACCGGGTCTCTCAGATACAGACACACACCCGTGTTCACTGCAGCACTTTTTCCAAAAAACAGGAGGGGGAAGCAGACTAAACGTCCGTCCACAAACGGGATGTAAAAAGGGGTGTAAACACACAGTGGAAAATTATTCAGCCTTAAAAAAGGAAAACCTACCAGAGGCCCACGTGTTACAAAACAGATTAAGCTGGAGAACTGAGGCCAAGTAAAATACAACAACCACGAAACAAACGCTGTACGTTCCACATCTGCGGGTCTGTGTGGTATATGCAGGAGTCATACCCATAAACAGAGACGGTCGAACAGTGACTGCGAAGGGCTAAGGGGACGCTGGGGGATATGGGTCTGTTGTTCCACAGGTACAGAGTTTCAGTTCTACAAGACGAGAAAGTGGCAAGATCTGTTGCACAACAATGTAAATAACATGACCGAACTATCAGCTTAAAAAAGGTCAGAATGATAAATTTTATGTTGTGCTTTTACCACAATAAAAAACAGAAGAAAATGCATAACATGATCAATTCTACAGAGGCTGGAGAATCCACAATGGGGACCAGGACGTCATAGAACATCTTTCTTACATCGTAATATAAGAAACTGTGCTCACATAGTGGGTCACCAATGTACAAACAGCATTATTCACAAGAGTCAAAAGGTCGAAACAACCCCAATGGCTACTGACAGATGAATGGATTAACAAAACAATGGTATATTACTCAGCCTTAAAAAGGAATGAAATTCTAGCACATGCTACCACACGAGTGAACTCAGACATTATGCTGAGTGAAATAAGCCACTCACAGAAGATCAATGACTTCATTATTCCACTAATATGAAGCATCTGTCTAGAGCAGTCAAACTGATGGAAAGTAGAATGGAGAATGCCATGGGCTGGGGGTGGCGAGGGGGGCGGGATGGAGAACAGTGTATTAACCTTTAAAAGGAGGAAGTTGCAGATGAAGAAGATTAAAATGTTCTCAAGACAGTGGTGATGGTTGTACAATCTTTTCATTTTATCGTTCAAAATTGCAGGGAGATTCAAAAAATAGAGTAGGCACACACAAATGAGAAAGAGGGGGTGTGCATATACACAGTTTAATTGGAAAAAAATTATTTCTTTAAACCCACCATTCATAGTCGACACCTATCCCCCCGCCCAAGCCAAAGTCAGCAACAACAAACTCACTAGTACTGATACCAAGAAGATGCTTTTAGATGCTACCATGTTATTTCTAAAATTATCCAGCAAGGTAGTAATAGACATTAGGTAACAGGCACTATTCAAAGCACTTCTAAAATTACAGAATTTTTAACAGGAACCTTTATGTTATTACCACCATTTGATAGATGGAGGAACTGAGATTAATACGGCATGTCCAAGAAAAATAGGAGCCCTCATGCACTGTTGCTGGGAATGCGAACAGGTGCATCCACTCTCGAAAACCTTATGGAGGGTCTTCAAAGAGTTAAAAATAAAAGTATTCTGTGATGCAGCAATAGCACTATTAGGTTATGTACCCAAAGAATACAAAAATATGAATTCAAAGGGATACATGTCCCACAACGTTTAGAGCAGCGTTATCTACAAGAGGCCAATTATGGAATCAGCTCAAGCATGTGTACACACGCACGCGCGCACGCCCACACACAAATGGAATGTTAGCCATCAAAAAAAAAAAAAAAAGAAATCTTGCCATTCTCAACGACACGGATGGAGCTAGAAAGTATAATGCTAAGCAAAGTAAGTTAGGGAAAAACATACCATAGGATTTCACTCTTATGTGAAATTTAAGAAAACAGGAGAAAAAAGAGGCAAACCAAGAATCAGACTCTTAACTATACAGAAGTGCTGGTGACCAGTGGGGAGCTGGGTGCGGGCATGGGTTACATAGGTCATGCGGATTCAGGGGTGCACGTGGCATGGTGAGCACCAGGTGGCGGTGGCTTGGTGGGTTAAGCATCAAACTCTTGATTCTGGCTCAGGCCATGATTGCAGTTGTGAGACCCATGAAGCATGGGTCTGAGCATGAAGCCCACCTGTGATTCTTACTCCCCCTCTCTCTGCCCCTCCCCTGCTCACACACGCATGCATGCTCTCTCTCAAAATAAAATCGTTTTTTAAAAAATAAAAACTTGAGGGGCGCCTGGGTGGCTTAGTCGGTTAACCATCGACTTTCGCTTAGGTCATGATCTCGTGGTTCGTGGGTGCGGGCCCCTCATCGAGCTCTGTGCTGACTACCAGCTCAGAGCCTGGAGCCTGTTTCGGGGTCTGTGACTCTCTCTCTCTCTGACCCTCCCCTGCTCACACTGTCTCCCTCTCTCTCTCTCTACTAGAAATAAAACATTAAGAAAATTTTTAAAAATAAATAAATAAAAGCTTGAAAAAATACATGTTCAAGAATACAGTGGAGAGGACATTCTTTAGTCCAGTCTGGTGGATTCCAAACTAGAGCTCTTGACTGCTAACTGTGAGGGCACAGTTTGTAAACTGAGGCCATGTAAATAGGAGGTACATTAGCAAATGGGAGGAAACAGAGTGAACAGCGGTGAAGCCAAGCAGCCACTGACTAGCTAACTCCACTGCCAAAACAAGACACCTACCTACACCACATATAGTTTTGAAACCTTATGTAGCAGGAATCAAAAGAAACCTTCTCAATCTATGGAAGAGAAATTCTGGCTGGGAAGGTAGGTTAATCTCCCCTTCTACAAGTTCTTTTTCGCTAGGTGATGTATGAAAGGAGGTATCCAAGAGGAAGAAAGCAATCAGAGGGGAAACAAATATAATCCAGCAAGTGGACTGACCCTTAGAAATAACTACCTCAAAACTCTGTGCTTTCTGAAATACCGTAATTTTACGCAAAAGTCAACCAGTGGTATAAGCATCATCATCAGAGGACTGGATTCTTAACACAGGGCTGTAATTCATGGTTGGCTTAAACCCAGGTCACAGTCTCAACATGTACACCATGACCTTGGATTACTGGATTATTCGGTAAAAATGGGACAGAAACCCCTCTAAGGACAAACGGCTTCCTCAACCTGTTCTATACCTATGTCACCCAGAAATCCAGAATACAACCTGCAGACCTTTCACTGAATCCAAGCCTCTCCTTTCATGAGAAGCTGTAAACTATACCGACTTTTCCATTTGCTCAGTTCTTCCCTTAACAGGGATTATTCCTCCAACTCCAAAATTTCTACCCCGGAGAACAAAGCTTCCTCACACACCACACTGCCCAACCTCTCAGCCCTCTCTCCATTTTTAAGTGCCTGGATACACAAGAAGGGGAAACAAAGGGCAAATGCCAGTCTGTGACCTCTGTCTGGACTTAGCCAAGTGTGATGTGTCAATCAGGTGTGTGGAATGGAAGTTTCCATGGCAACGAGACTGCAAGGCAGACAGGGGAGTCACATACTCTTTCTATCCAGGTAAGAGAAACAATGAGGCCACCTAGGGGGACCAGGCAAGTTCAGAGCTCTCCAGGGACTACACGGACCCTAGCTTCTGGGCGATTCCTTCCCACCAGCTCTTTGGAATGATCCATCATCTCTCTTTTTGAAAGCAAAGGAAAGGATAAGTAAGTCTCTGAAGGGAGTTGCTTATGAGAAAAATGGAGAAAGGATCACAAGAGAAGAGCATTTTCCTTACGCAGACAGAAGCAGCCCCATTAGGCAAAGGTGTGGTCGGCCACCTGAGCAGCCTGACCCTGCTGCCTGTGTGACAGAAGTACACACGTTTTCACCAAGCTCCTTTGCTCGACCTTGCAGCATGTGCTCACCGGTGAAACCAACACATCAGGAAAAGCTCCCGAGCGACTTTTTATTTTACAACTTTTTTAAATTAACATTTGCTCTATACCAATGCTTTACCATTATTCTCAACTTTTAGGAAGGTACGTATGTTTTTAAATAGCTTGCATTTTTAGACCCATGGCTGGAAGACAAAAAAGGATACAACTTTAATGAAATCAAAGCTGGTCTTGGTTATTTGATTTGGAGAAAGGTAATTCTAACGCCAAGTCTGTGTTGATATTATAGCTTTTGAAACCAGTTTCCTAACTTAACACTCACAGATGTTACAAAGTGCTGAACCAAGAGCGTGCATTTGGCTCCAAATCATGGAAGACAGCAACCTCCCCTTCCCCACCCGCCATCTTGTGAAGCCTTGTGCCAGAAGAGGCCTTCTGACCCCTTCAGAGCACTACTCGAGAATCTGACGGAAAGAAAATTGCCTTCTTGCCTCTGCTAATGGCTCCTGTTCTGCACATTATCCCTTCCCATTGGATCAGAGGACTCTTCCCACACAACAAACGTCATCACATCACTCAGACTCCATGCCTTGCACATGGCCCTTCATAGTGCCAAGAAGGTCAAGTCTCTTACCATGGTTACTGAAGCCACACACGGTCTGCCCGCCTCTTTAGTTTCATCTTTGGACCTTTGCTCATTTGCACCCCAGACTCCAGGCAAATTCGACTATTGTTTATGTTCCCGGATAGACCACTGTCCACTGTCAACTTCTGCCCCTTTCTTAAAGTTACCGATTCCTGCAAAGAACACTTAACCGTTTCCTCAGGATCTCGGCGAAAATACCACCTCCGCTCCCGAGAACCTAAATCCCTGCCAAAATTTCAGCCTGAAAGTCCTTTTAGACGCATCCACGCCGCCACCATGCGAAACGGTAACGGCCGGCTTTGCATCTAGAACCCCATCCAACTCGAAGGGGGAACACGGAGGGAGCTTGGTTCACCTCGGTCTTAACTCGGGGCCTGGCCCAGAGGAGGTGCCAAGACTGAGGCAGAGAACGAACATGTGAACAGCAGAGTGGGCTTCAGTGGCGGGGACAGGACGGGTCACAAGGATCGCAGACCAGCGGTACTGTTCTTAACTTTTGTGGCTTCAGGGGCATTCAACTTCAGTTAGCCTCTGCGTCCTGCTTTTCAATGGCTGGAACATCGCCTGTCCCAGATTACTGTAAGCATCCAATTAGATTGTGTTTGGGGCATTCTTTGGGAAAATTGTACGGTTTATACCTGATGACACTTCCAGTAGGAGGCTAAGGAAGAGAGAAAGAGCCAGAGTTGTTCCTGCAGCGAGAGGGGTGGTCCCGAGTCGGAAGAGAACCAGGCAATGGGTCTAGCCAAGGTTTACAGAGACTCACGCTGGGCTTCCAAAGACAGGGAGCATCTACTGACTTCTGAGAGGTCGTTATGTTCCCCTTGCATCCATTTTGAGTTCAGACATCCTTATTACCGTCAACTTTGCTCATGTCTACCATGTTCATTTCCACAAACAACTTTCCGGTCATTAGGGAGCCTCTCTTTCCCTGCTCTCCATGTAAATCCAACCCCCAGATCATACCCCCAGTGAATGCACTCACATCTATGAAGCTTTTTTTTCCTTAAGGCTTGAACTCACAACCCCAAAATCATGGGTCAGAGGCTCTTCCAACTGAGCCAGCGAGGCACCCCTTGGTGAAGCCTCTTGAGTAAACTCGATCACACGCATCTCTCTCCTAGTGCATGAAAGGCCCACATTTTACCGTTCAGAGCTTCATCTCTCAGCTCTGCACATACACAGGCCACATCCCCTTTCTAAAGTGTGGGGAGGGCCTCCCACAAAAAAGAGAGCTGAATCTGGGTTATAAAGTGTCGGGACCTGCCAAGGAAAGAAAGAGGAAAAATCTGTAGTAAGAATTAGAAAATAGGGATGCCTGAAGGGCTCAGTAGGTGGAGCGTTCGGCTTTGCTTTAGGTCATAATCTCACACTTCATAAGTTCGAGCCCCGCGTCAGGCTCTGTGCTGACAGCTCAGAGTCTGGAGCCTGCTTCAGATTCTCTGTCTCCCTCTCTCTCTCAGTCCCTGCCCTGTCTGTGTGTGTGTGCGCGCTCTCTCTCTCAAAAATAAACATTAAGAAAATATTTTTTAAAAATTAGAAAATAGTTGGGGTGCCTGGGTGGCTTAGTCAGTTAAGCGTCCGACTTTCGCTCAGGTCATGATCTCGCGGTTCGTGGGTTCGAGCCCCGCGTCGGGCTCTGTGCTGGCTGCCAGCTGAGAGCCTCGAGCCTGTTTCAGTCTGTGACTCCCTCTCTGTCTGACCCTCCCCTGCTCACGCGGTCTCTCTCTCTCTCCTAGAAATAAATAAAAATATTTTTTAAAAAAATTAGAAAATAGCACTAAGTAGACTACCAAGGAAACAAAAATAGACAAATGAGAAATGACAAGGAAAAATTAGCTAGCTGTCCCAATTCTGAAGACTTCAAATGCACTATCAGGAGGGCATGGCATCATGCTTCAGAGAGAGGGAGGCAAATGGAGAACATCGTTTCTAAAACAAGGACACCAAATGATTCTCATACCTGTATAGGAAAATGAGTAAAAAGATAGAAGAAATGGAAAAACAAGAAGAGATACAGACAGAAAAGAACAATTCCCACCAGGGAGCTCAATCGGCGCCATTTTGCGGGGCACTCGGTTCCCAGTGCTGTTTGCAGTATGGCTTAACCTCACATCATCAACCACCACCACAGCCAGCAGAGCAGAAATCCCACAGGGAAGTTCTGGGAGAAACTTATCAAAAACTACAATGTGACCATTAAGTATCATATTTATTATTACAAGAAGAAAATGAGAAATCGAAAAACATTTATAGGGAGATCCTACTTAGGAAAAAAAATGCAGAGAGACATAAGCACATAGAAATAAACACTAAAAAAATATCTCCCAATTCTCTCTGGTTTATATAATTATAGGTTATTTTTATTTTCTTCTGGAAGTCTTCCTGTATTTCCCAAATTTTCTACACTAAGCATGGAGTACTCTATGATTAAAAATTATATTGGGATATCGAGACAAGAAATACATTTTAATTAGAATTCTATTTAGAGCGGTCCATGGAAAGTGAACATAAAGCCCACTCTCAGCTGCCTAGTGATGGAGCCTCAATTCCCCAGATATGAGCACATGTCCCTTCTAAACCTGTGACTACGCGTGATGCGGAAGATGATGTACAGGCTTATTCCTTTCCCATTTTACTGTCCACAAGACGTGACTTTGAGAAATCCCTGAACTACTGTTTCTTCCATAACATGGCATTTATAAGAAGAGTAAATGCCAATTTTATTTCGGGTCTTGATTTCTCCAAGAGGCCTCAACTCCATGAACTATTCAACTTCTGTTTGTTCTCCACTGTGCCATGCAGTCCCCATCTGCGTGTCTCCTATCTTACAGGCACTGGCCTTCCATACCACCCCAGACCAAGATGGCCACATGCTCCTTCATCTCTCGTGTACCTGACAGAAGGCTCCGAGTAGCACCCTCTATTCAAACGGGACTTCAAAGTTTCAAGACTACAACTCAATTTTTGTTGCACCTCTAGGATATTTACAAGCAACAGAGGAAACGATGGCCTGTGTCAGAAATCAACAGCTTCATTCGAGGGGACATGTGATGAACTGCTTTCTCAGGACAAGGGCTTGGGCCATTTGCTGGGGCAGGAAGGAGAAGCTGGCAGTGGCGCACTACCGGGAGGGGTGGGGGGTGGGGGGACAGAGGGGAAGTGGTGGTAGCTTGAAACGAAAGAGAGACATTTGAAATTTTTCTAGTACCAAACCAGGCAATTAAATAAAACATTAAATGTGAAATCTGAGGCACTGTAAATTTCCTAATATGGTCAAAGTGCTGAGTTTCCCAAATGATGTTTTCTCATCTTTCAACATATCAAAGAGCTTGCCAAAACCCCAAAGAGACATTTCCATTTTGAAAACAAAAATAAACCACACACATCCACATGCTATTAATAGTGTTGTCTCGCCTTAAAGACCCTGCATCCTTAGTCAAAAACCCCACTGCCGTTTACATAAACGTTTACGTCCCTGAAAACGCCCGGCCAAAACACACTGAGCACAGGTAGGTGAGTGAGGCGGGACTGAGGCAGAAGTCATCAAACCCCTTCTATATTTTCATTCCTGGAGACCGAATGTTACGTTCCTCACGGCCATACCTAAGGACTTTGCAAATATGTTCTACGTCTTCAGCAGCATTTCTTAAGAGCGGGTAAAAGATGAAGAGCTGGCAGGAGCTCCCCAGCGTCAAGCCAACACCGCAGCGTTTGGAGACCTGCGAGAGCAGCACACAAGCTTACGCGGCGAACCCCGGGCGAAGTGGCCAGGGGAAGAAAAGCGGGTCAGAGATGCCAAAACCTGGGCTATAAACTCTTGAACCTGCCACCATAAAAAGGGAAAAACGCTGCCCCATAGCATTTTATGTTTAGAGACAGGAAAAGGCCGTTAAATGTGGCGCTCTCCTTCCTCAGCTCCGACACCCCCGAGCTGCTATCTCTGTGCTCCGCAGAAAGCCACATGCTCGGAGTAAATACGACAGGCCTGTGACACAGAGCCTGCACACGGGACACCCCCGTTTGAGGGAGGAGAAGAAGCCACTCACACCCCCCAAACGATCGTTTATCCCAGCCTGAGAGGCTGACCATGCATCTAACATGGTCACTGCAACCCGAGAGTCTTATCACTTGCCTCCATGGACCACCTTTAACATTTAAGCTCTGCATTATGGGCCCTGGGATGTCTGACAAGGTCCAAAAACAGGGCAAACCCGTTGATCGAGCAACTACCCCACATACAAGGAGGTGAGGAGGGATGAACAGAACGGACTCAGGATACCAACTCAAAGAGAGCTGGGAAGAAAAGCAAGGAAGGATGGTGAACGGGAAGGTGGAAAGATCACCTCCTTCAAGCCAAGAGACCCAAGTTCTTTTTTTTTTTTTTTTTTTTAATTTTTTTATGTCTTTATTTTTTTTTTTTTGAGAGACAGAGACAGAGAGTGAGCAAGGGAGGGTGAGAGAGAGAGGGAGACACAGAATCTGAAGCAGGCTCCAGGCTCTGAGCTGTCAGCACAGAGCCCGACGCAGGGCTCGAACCCACAGACCGTGAGATCATGACCTGAGCCCAAGTCGGACACTTAACCGAGCCACCCAAGCACCCCAAGAGACCCAAGTTCTGACCTGAAGCAGCCACGTAAGCTCTATGAGCTAGGCATGTCAGCCTCCATTCCTATCCCATTTAACAAGTGTTATCTGTGGCTGCCTGGTGGGCATTCTTGTAAACACCTCACAATTCTGTATTTAATCTCAACAACAAACAATTGAGGTTGGGCCGGTTTCATACACCCCTTACAAATGGGGAAACGGAGGCTCTGGGCAGTCACATACTCTAAAAGTGGCCAAATGATGATGAAATCCTGGGGGACTGGCTCTAAAGTCTGAGCTCTGAGGCGCTACACTGCCTCGCTTATAAAATACCTACTCTTCAAGGCTGTGCTACAGATCCCGGGAAATCACACGGCACCCAACACAGTGCCTGACAGTTAGCAGAGGCTCATAGAGCTCCTTCCTCCCACTTCTCTCTATCTTTCCCCTCCCCGAGCCCACCGGGGGGGGTGGGGCTGGAGGCAAGATTCTGCACCCGGAGAAAAGCAGCTATGTCAATCTGCAAAGGCTCAGGCCCCCAGGACAAAGTAGAAAACCACCCTCTGTGCGGGTCCCCTGAGGCCTGGAACAAGAGCTCTCAGTCAGGCAGAGACGACCAGCACTTCCGGACAGAGACCGCCTCTGTTTATTATAATCTGCATTCAAGGCACAAGCACTTGGACATAAGCCTTAGGGAAAATGAAAGATTTCCCGGTTTTTGGACCACGAGCTATATATGTAGACGTCAAAGACAAACACACCACACACGCACAATACACACACCATCTCGAGTGTAGTCTGTGTCTACAAGAGGGGGAAAATGGCCCACTTTCCAGAACCTTCCATCACCTAGAAACTGGCAGACTGTATCAGGCTGCAGCTTGCTTTAAGAAGCTCTGGACACTGATGGAGAGCTCGCGGACAGAGTCGCTTTAGAAAATTACTAAGAACAAATGAGGCCGAGGGGCCCTGGGGAGCTGTGTTGTAAAACATGAGAAAATTTTGTTTTCCAGCCCTTTGGCAGTATTTTCGTGAGCTGATGACAATAAAATAGAGGCCAGAGAGTATTTTTGTATGCTATTATTATTAGTCTAAAATATCACTGAGAAAGGTGCACATGTTACCAGTTAAATGACTTATCTTACTTGGCCAAGAAGTGAGCCACAAAAAATAGAGGATCTAAGATCACCAGCATTTTCCAAGCACACAACTATGGGTAATTATAAGAAGTTTACACATGCTACCAAGTTAGGAATGCTGTCTACACACGCTTTCACTCTGTCCTTGATTAAGAAGTCTTACTTTATGCTAAAACAGCCCAAGACCATTATTTTACGGCAAGAAAAAGAAACCACCACTACAACGTAGTAGTGACGTTGCCGCTGAGAAAGTGCTAACGATGATTCCAGAGTCATTAAGGAGGAGAGCTGACGTTGTACATTTTCAGGCTCAAGGCACCGAGGCTCCCAGGTTCGTGGATGCCCGCCGAACCTCGCGAAATGACAGCACTCCCATCCGTGCTTTTTCTCAAACTCTAAGCTTGCACGGGGACGAAGCTGGATCCTCTGTGTCAGAAATCCATCAAGCCCAAGGCCGCTCGCCCGGCTCCTTGCTAGCAGAGACTCCGCAGAGCGCCCAGCTGCACGCGCCAGGAACCAGGTTCTTCATCTGTTGTCCATGCAGCTCAGCACCAGGGAGAGAGGTGGGTCACAGAGGCCTCCTCAGTGCGTGTTCGGTAGAAAGGGCCGTTGTCTGTCAGGGTACCGAAAACACCTTCCTTGTCATTTGGTCATGCGCAGAGGCCCCCCAGTGTGAGTCAGGCACCTGGCGTCACCCACCGGCCACATTTTGGCTTGTGGCTCGGCCCAGGATGCTTCCCAGAGGCGTGACGGGAACGGAAAAGGCGACAGTGGGGAAAGAAGAAGATGACGTTTTTCAGACTTGGTGGACCTGGGTGAACAATATGCTCTGCTTAGGGAACAAGTGATCACCCCACCCCGCCCCCCAGCAGGGAGCTCTGTTCTCTTCGCAGTGGTTTCCAGAGCCATGAGATGGGGGTGAGAGAGGGTGGGAGGGACGGAGTTGTCCTGTGTGGCTCTGTGAGTCAGCAAAAGCCAGAAGCCGTACAAGACAGCTTCAAACGACACGCTGGGGGGAGGACAATGAGCTCCCACCCCCGGACGCTGAGAAACTGCATGATCCTGAGGGATCCTGGGCCACCCATGCACAGCACAGATAAGCGAGAACCTTCTCTGCTCCGGCCAACGGGAGGCTGCGGCCACAGCTGCTGCACAGCAGCCCTGGGTGGCCCGCAGCCCAGCCTCCAAATGGCTTCGAGGCAGAAACACTGCAGCGGGTGGCACTCCCAGCAGCTGGGGGTGGGAGGTGAGGCCATGGGGGTGTGTGGCACATTGCATAGCCCCCCCTCCCCCCACCGGCTGCTCAAAATGCCCCATCGGAGCTCAGAGACATCACAGGTCTGCGGGTTAATCCCGAGGGCGGCTGGTCGGACCCTGTACTACCAAGCCCCGCAGCCAGAAAATGAAACTGGGCCCCCAGAGACTCCAGAAACGGTGGAGAGATCTCCCTGCTGGCACGTCTCCGTGCCCCACGAGCAACGCTGTCCTGAAGGCCACCTGGGGAAAGGCGGGGGTGTTCTGGGCTCAGCCATCGGGAAGAAAGCAGCCTTAGCCCACACCGCACACGCACAGCCGCTCAAGACATGCCCTCTACGGTCTTGGGCAAGGGCACCCGGGGCGGGGGGAGGGGGGGTGTCAGTCAATTAAGCATCCAACTTCGGCTCAGGTCATGATCTTGCAGTTTGTGGGTTCAAGCCCTGCATCGGGCTCTGGGCTAACAGCTCAGAGCCTGGAGCTGCTTCAGATACTGTGTCTCCCTCTCTCTCTGCCCCTCCCCCACTTACCTGCGCATGCACGTGCTCTCTCCCTGTCTCTCTCTCTCTCAAAAATAAACATTTAAAAAATTTTTATTAAAAACCTATTTATCCCTGCTGTGACTTTCTTACATTTCCTATTATCACAAACTGTATTTTTAAACGTTTTCCTGTCGGTGGCTAAGGTCAATGAGGAACACTCAGACGACAAGATGGTCAAAAAAGAATCAGACAGACTACATGCCACCATCTCATATTTGCATGCCGTTCCCACACCAAGTAACCCACTGCCAGAACCCAATTTTGTAGATCAAGTCTTTTGAAAGGAGCAAGATGTGTAAGTTCTTGATTACGCACACATACACCCGTGTAGGTGTGTGCGTCTCTGACAAACGGGGAAGGACACAAAATGTTGAAAAACTCACAGAAAAACTGGAGCAGCATCAGGGCCTCTAGGAAGCCTGCCAGTATTTCTAGAAAAACCCAAATGGGCATATGTGGTCAAAATTTAAATTAAGTCGTCTGGCATCCAGATGAGAGAAACAGAGACTAGAAGACAGGGAGACGCTTTGCACCCGCCAGTGGGGCGCCCTCCATCACCTGGCACACCTCTGTTGTAACGTCTGCAAAATGAGATAACACCTCACGCTGCCTACCTCAGAGACCTGTTAGAAGATTAGATACCATGTGGAAATTTGACAATAAACTATTTGTAAAAAATAAATAAATAAATAAATAAAAAAGATTAGATACCAAAAAAAAAAAATCCTCAAAGCCCTTTGAGTTGCTCATAAATATAAGACATGCAAGGTAATAAAATACCAGCACCGTGTACAAAATGCCGAAGACGCTCAGAGTTACAGATCTAGGGAACAGACCCAGGGAAGACGACGCGGTGCATACCTCACAGGGCAGAACATTTAAAATCAGGGAGGGATGGGCAATGCTGTCTCCGGCTTGCAGGGGAAAAGTGGGGAAAATAACTCCAGATCTACTCAGAAAAAACAGAACATCTGCAGAGGAGAAAGAAAGAAAGAAAAAAAAGTTTTGTTTTGACAGATCACCAATAAGTTCAAAGTAGCAGCCCTGACTGATGGGTTCCAAATTCTGGCCCAAAAGTCTGTATCAACAGGAAGACAGTCCCTTGACTGTAGAGTTAGGTTTCATGAAATCTCTTATGAAGATAAACTGGTTCCACAGAAGAGTAGGCAAAATGAACCCCTGATGTCGAATAAAAATTTAAGTGCAGGGGCCTGGGTGGCTCAGGCTGTGAAGTGTTTACTTCCTGCTCAGGTCATGATCTCACGGTTTGTGGGTTCAAGCCCCGCACCGGGCTCTGCTGTCCACACAGAGTCTGCTTCAGATCCCCTATCCCACCCCTCTCCCTGCCCCTCCCCACTGGAGATTTTTCTCTCTCAAAAAAAAAAAAAAAGCTGAAGTGCAGAATACATAAATTAGAGTATTTTTAATTAATTTGCGCAGCAAACATAAGCTAAAATGGACTGTACAAAGGCAAAATGATCACAGAGGCAGATACTGACGTGAAGCAACCACCAGAAGCTTGAGAACACCAAGAACGAATTCTCACCTGAGGAAAACGATTACCTTAGAATTCATAAGGAAAAGAGAAGAGAAATGAATAGCTATATACCCTAAGACAGTCTGAATTATGGAAAACTGGAATGATTAAACACTTCTTATATTCTGTATTATGACGTTAACCATTTGCACATCATGTGTCACGTGCAACTGTTAAAACCATGGATACTATCCTATTCCTGACTCTCCAAGTCGAGCAAGGAGGAGGTGCAGACACAATCGAGCACAATGCAATGTGGCGCAGGTTAGAAGGAAGGCTGACCAGGGCACTGAGGAAGAACGGGAATAAGAAGTCATTAATTCCACGTGGAAAAGGAGGGAAGGGAGGGGTTCAGGGGAGTTTCAGAGAACCTGACACTTGAACAGAACTGTATGAAATGAGTAATACCCCACCAAGTACTGAAGAAGAGAAAAGAGCATTCTGGAGAGGTAAGCAGCAGGTGTCCGAGTTAACTGAAGCACCATGGAGACCATCTGGGAGGCCCTTAACTGCAAGGCCTTTGAGGGAGGCAGAGAGGGTCTATCAGGGGATGACATTTTTGAAAAAGGACTTGCTATTTTCTCTAACTCAATATATAGGACTGAGGCCAACTGTCCAAGTGCAGGTGAGATGGACGAAAAGGCACAGGCACTCAAGGGCTTGGCAAGCTTAGCCATGACTCAGGAATGGTCAGGAGGAGGGTTTCCATGAGAATTAGCAGGCTCACATTTGGGGAGTGCAACACGGGGTAGTGGCTTAAATAATGGCCTACAAATAAAACAGATCCTAATTCCTGGAAACTATATGGGTTCCCTCCGGTGGCAAAGATTTTGCAGTTGTAGTGAAGTAACCAGAGATGACAAGATTCTGGATTATTCACCTGAACCCTAAATGCAGCTTCTAAGAGGGAGGTGGAGGGAGAAGACAGTGTGGCCATGGAGGCCGATACTGGGGTGAAGCAACTACGAGAAGCTGGAAAAGACAAGGAACAGATTCTCCTGAAAGAATCTCCCTGTTGAGAAAGTGGCCAGTGAACACCTAAACTTCTGTTTTATTAATGAAGTCACTACATTTGCAGAAATTTGTTATGGTAACCACACGAAATACATAGTGAGAAAGGGGTCCCTCCCCAAGTGCTTGTGTGTATCATGGCCACCAGTCCTGGTAAGGACAATTCAGAGGGAAAGCACTATCAAGAAGTTAATGTCTGAGCCAAAGCCACATACAGAGGCTAAGTTACTCTACTGAGTAACTGGTCAACAATGAGGTAATGAGACCTACATAAAAGCCCCAACTAGGTCAACACAAAATGGACCAAAGAACTGCAAATCATAACCACCAAATGATGACACACAAGGGAAGGAAACTGGGTCTGAATCGTAATGGGGCCGGAGATAGAGCAACTCAGAGGTAATCACTGAGCTCCCAACTTTCTGGCCTGGGATAGTCACTAAACTGAAGTGCCCACTGCATATGAAGAGAGGGATGGAAAACTTTACATGCAGCCTGGCTCAATCAAGACGGACTCCGGAACTAGACCAGAACTAGACCACCGAAGACTTCAGTGGATACAGATATGGGACAATCATGGAGAGGAGACAAAAAAATGCTAATAGCCTTGCCATGTGCTCTTTAGTCTAGAAATAAAATTCAATGAGGGGTGCCTGGGTGGCTTAGTCGGTTGAGCGTCCGACTTTCGCTTGGGTCATGATCTCGCGGTTCGTGGGTTCGAGCCCCGCGTCGGGCTCTGTGCCAACTGCCAGCTCGGAGCCTGGAGCCTGTTTCAGTCTGTGACTCCCTCTCTCTCCCTCCCCTGCTCACGCTGTCTCTCTCTCTCTCTCTCCTAGAAATAAATAAAAATTAAAAAAAAAATTTAGAAATAAAATTCAATGAGATCCATGTCAGGAGGGTGGGAACACAGTGGGATTACCACAGGAACCTATACAGCCCGGTAAGAAAGGAAATGAACAGAGATGACAGAAGCCAACCAACAGAATTCTGGGATCTGTTAAAAATGCATGGATGAGTGGGGGCGCCTGGGAGACTCAGTCAGTTAAGTGTCTGAATTTGGCTGCTCAGGTCAGGATCTCACAATCTGTGAATTCGAGCCCCGCATCAGGCTCTGTGCTGACAGCTCAGAGCCTGGACTCTACTTCGAATTCTGCGTCTCCCTCTCTCTCTGCCCCTCCCCCACTCACGCTCTCACTCTCTCTCTCTCAAAAATAAACATTAAAAATTTTTTTTAATACACGGATGGCTGAAAAAGTTATCTGTAAAGTGCTCTTCCATCTTCCTCCTCCTGATTCACTACCACAAAAAGAACCGAAAAATCTACATTTTTAACTATCCTCCCCGCTCGCTCACAAGAGAAATCTTGCACTGACAGCACTTAAAAGTGAGTAAGATCTTTTCAAAGCAGAGGGAGAAAACAATTCTTACCATTAGTCTTTTCTCTCTTCTGTTAGTTTTGGGAGCATCTGGCAGAACGAATAACCGAGAACGATCCCTGGATGGGGCAGGCGAGAAGGACGTTCACGCTGGGGATGACCTGAGGGTGGAAAAGAAGACACACGTGCTGAATTTGCAAGGACATCAAGTTAAACATCGCTGGAGCAGTACATGCAGATCTTACAAAGAGGAAGCAAAAGCAGTGGACGTATCTGCAAAAGAAATCGTACGCTCCCCAGACACACAGCAAACCCTCACTCCTTTGAGCCCTACAGATATTGATGCTATACTCGTTTCAACAAAATGCTCAATGTACAGTGCTCTGTGGAAGAAGGCAAGCAGCTGGTACCAGCCGGAATGCAGAAAGAGGGGCAGCACCGGAGAGACCGTGACGGACAGCAGTCAGTCACCAACTTGCAAAGGACCAGGACAGAATACTCAAGCCATCGTGCGGGTTAAGAAAAATTGGGTTTTCGGTCATATAATGGAGACCGCAGCAGTACTGAGGCGACAATAAAAAGCACCTCTATCTTAGTAAGTTTATAGACAAGACAAATAGCCATGGAGAACTTAGTGAGATATAAGACCTAGTAAAATGTACGTAAATAAATAAGAATGAGCACACCGGCTCTTATTTGTTAAGACCTATTGCGGAAACACACCTCATTATCTGCCACTGAACTCGGAAGGTCATGTGAAGTCCAAGAGAAGTGCTGCAATCCCAGAAAAAAAAGAACATCGGCAGCAAAAGCCCAGAACATGCCCAACCGTTACTCACACCACCTTACGTTTGCAATGAATCTATATGAATACTGCTCTGAACGCCCCACCTGAACACCAGCATAGCTAAGCATGTGTTGACTCCCCCAAGATTTGACCACAGATTCACTCCACTTTTTTTTTTTTAATTTTTTAAAAATGTTTTATCTATTTCTAGGAGAGAGAGAGAGACAGCGTGAGCAGGGGAGGGTCAGAGAGAGAGAGAGTCACAGAGTGAAACAGGCTCCAGGCTCTGAGCTGGCAGTCAGCACAGAGCCTGATGCGGGGATCGAACCCACGAACCGCGAGATCATGACCTAAGCGAAAGTCGGACGCTTAACCGACGAAGTCACCCAGGCGCCCCTCACGCTACTTTTTTTAATTTAGTGCCTACTTTATCCATCAAACAGAGGACAAATATAAATGGAAGTAATAATACATGCCCTTAGGAATTGAAAAACCAGTAAGATGGAAAACCTAAAAAAAATATGAAAGGAAAACAAATATATAAGTGGACAGGTAACCGTTAAGTATCCATATGAGGCAAGGAATGAGAGAGAAAAATGAAGGTTAGGAGTCTAAGTGAGGGCGTATGTGAAGGACAAGTGCAAGAGGGGGCTGAAGCTCAGGTGAAATGGATCAAAGACCAAGGAGGAGAAACGTGGGTGGAGGAAACACCGTGGGTCTGGACCACAAGAAGGTAGGCAGCAGCCTGGGAGAAGTTGTGACGCTGCGCACCGAAAACCAATCCCGGCTGCCAGACAGAAGACCTTAAGGGCAAGTGCTGGGTTTTACACGGAGCCACCACAAGTTTGAGATAGGAGTGAAACATAAAATAGGGGCTTTAATCAGAAAGATCACAGCCTAGAGAAGACTGAATCCCTGTCTCTTGGAGACCAGTTAGGAGACTCGTATACAATCTAGGCATTAAGCCAGGAGTTCCTGATCAGGGACGAAGCAAGCAAAGAGTTGAAGGAAACATAGCCGGGGGGAAGTAAGAGTTATAATGAGAACTGAAACATATGAACGATCACATGCATGAAGAGAATAAAGGGACATCGCCCGGGATCACACCTCAGCATGAAGAAGATTAAGGAGATCACTAAGAAGTCACCGGAAACAAAGAAGGTGGACACAGTCTGAAAAGTGATTGTTTTGAAAACACAGAATTTGAGATGCGGATGGCATAATCCAAATGGAACTATCTTCCAGAATGGTGAGAGCAAACGTGTGCACTGTAGGCATAGAGTTCAAAGTCATCACTCGGGAAGGAAGCTGAAATAATAAATATAGGCTTAGGAGAACCGTTTACAGAAAGAATTCAGAGGCTATGGGATGGAAAGGTTGTGGAATTTCTCAAACACATCACAGTTTCTGATGTTAGTGGCAAACTATCAGGAAAAATCCTAAACCAAAGAACTTGGAAATACTTCACAGAAGAGGTTGGGCTTCAAAGACAAACATCTAACAGGCAAAAGTGATCCTAACAGTCTCAAGCCCAATTTTATGGTCGGTAATGACATTCAGTAGCATTCAATAGAATTTAACCATTAAATAAATTATGGCTAATGCTTTGATTTTGGTCACTTAATACCATGACAAGAAATAAAAGCAATGTCACCAACAGGTGTGTGGAGTCTCATTTTAGTGCTGGCCCACTTCCCATCACAGACAACCACAACAACCTTGTACACCATGTTTTTGATTTCTTAGGACCTTAAACATTTCGAGCTTTGGTGTCAAAGAGCCAAAGAAGGTTTCTCAAACTAGGAAGGTAGATCAAATGTTCTCTTAGATGGTTTTCAGCTTCCAGTAAGGAACACAAAGCTGTAAGTCACTTCTACAATTGCAGACACAGAAGGTTCTGGAGCTTGTCAATAATTGGAGGGGGAATGATATGACCCTAACAAGCAAGTCCTAGCTTCCTGTTGAAGATGTCCCCGTCAGCATATTACAAACAAAACCACTGTCAATGGCCAATGTGCATTTAATACTTACTATGGACCTGGTACTATTTTAAATTCTTAAATAGCCTCACAAACCTGTATGCAATAGTTAGGATTATCACCAACCCCATTTTATGTAAGGAGGACTGAAGGCACAGAGAGATGGAGTGAGTCGCCCAAAATTACATCCTTAGCAGGTAGTTGGGCCAGGACTTGGATCTAAGCACTAGGATTCCAGGGCCTCACACCCCATCTGCAGGCTGTCTATCCTATTTCTCAAATACATGCTCCAACTCCACATCGCCTATTAAAAAAAAAAAAAAGTAAACTATTGTTTAAAGACCGTAAACATGGTCTATGACCTAAGTGTTTTTTGATTATTTCAAAAATCTCCCAGAGTACCAGATACAAACAAACCCAAATAGCCTCCCCTCAACACACACACTTTCTGAAGATAGTTTAAATAAAATCAGATTCCACTTGGATATAGAAACTTTTGACCATTTAGGGTGACAAAAGACAATGAAGTGAGCTATACTGAAAAACCAGTTGTAAGCTTCCACTCCCCCAAAAAAGCTATTCTCCTAAAAGACAGGCATATCTACTTTTCAAAGCAGAGTCTGGAGTAAATACAATGTTGCTTTTAAGAGAACTTCAAGATTTATTTTGCACTTTCTACTCAATGTCTTCATGGTCCCTGAAAGTAGTCTGAGTTTCAAAGAATTCTACCAGCACCTAGTACATGATCATGCTCCTAGAGGTTGAAACATTAATTTTTTTTAACTTTTTTATAATGTTTTTTTAAATTTATTTCTGAGAGACAGCGAGAGCAGGGAGGGTCAGAGAGAGAGGGAGATACAGAATCTGAAGCAGGCTCCAGACTCTGAGCTAGCTGTCAGCACAGAGCCCAACGGAGGGCCCGAACCTATGAACCATGAGATCATAACCTGAGCTGAAGTCGACCCATGCACCCCAAAACATTAATTTTTAATGAAAGTTGTCCGGTCTTTGTGAAGAATAGATTTTAACTGAAACCCCACACAAGTAACAATCCAATGAATTGTATTTTTGATTCTCGTAACATTTCTGTGGAACAAACATTCTCAATTGGCTAGTTTTATGTAAGCTACTTACATGCTGCCTTATTTCAAAAGGTAAAGGAGAAAATGCCTCTAAACATTAGTTAAGGAAATGCAGAGAAAAAAGCAACCAAGGATTTCACTGATAAAATGCAACTCGTGATGTGATTCTGTTTCAAATACGGGCAGAGGAGGAAATGATTTTTTGGACCCCATCTTGCATGATCCTGCAACAATCCAGAGATGACAACCAGGAACACAAGTATTAGAGATCACACAATTCTACCAGGACGAATCCGAATGGAATTTTAGGAGTGACGGCTAGAAATAGCATTAAAAGCTTCATCAATAGCTGCTGGAAGACTGGAAACCACCATAGACCCACCATGTCCGTATCCACTACATGAGGTCTTAGCGAGTCTTTCCTTTAACACCACGGTGGGTGTGGGGGTTGTTATAGGAAATGTGGGTGGTAGGTTTCTCTCGTCCACACCATCTACCCTCTCACAGCACCTAATACCCAAAGTAATGGCAATGTAGTTGAATAACTATAGTCAACAAGGGTCTTTTAAACTCAACATCAGTGAGAACAGCACAAGCCAGAAACACAGCCAGAAACACAGCACTTAAAAAAAAAAACAAGCCAAAAACTAAATTTAAAATACACCTTGGGTCGCCTGGGTGGCTCAGTCAGTTAAGTGTCCGACTTGAACTCAGGTCATGATCTCACAGTTCATAGGTTTGAGTCCCATGTCGGGCTCTGTGCTGACAGCTCAGAGCCTGGAGCCTGCTTTGGATTCTGGGTCTCCCCCTCTCTCTCTGACTCTCCCCTGCTCATGCTGTCTGTCTCTCTCTCTCTCAGAAATAAAAAACATTTTAAAAAAATAAAAAAATAAACAGAATAAAATATACCTTGAAATTAGCTCCTGTAAAGGACTTCGGGATTCCATGACATTTTGGGACTTCTCTGTACTTTAAAATTCCTAGAGGCTTATATCTAGGACTACAAAAATTACAAGTCACAGGCCCTATACTAACTTAGATGTAAATTTAAAAATAAGTAAGATTTTTAAAAATTAAAAAAAATGTAAGTAAAAAAACTGCGGGCTGGCTTATTAAGAATTTATACTTAGGGGAGCCTAGGTGGCTCAGCTGGTTTAGCATCCAACTATGGCTCAGGTCATGATCTCACAGTTCATGAGTTTGAGCCTCGCATCGGGCTTTGTGCTGACAGCTCAGAGCCTGGAGCCTGCTTCAAATTCTCTCTCTCTCTCTCTCTCTCTCTGCCCTTCCCCCACTCAGACTCACACTCACACATTCATTCACCCTCTCTTTCTCTAGAAATTGAATAAATGTTAAAAAAAAAAAAAGGTCACAATTAGTTTTGCCCACTTCATTCAGCAAGGTTTGTGACACCTCATCCCAACACAAAACAACTTGTGACCACCTTTCCCAAACAGCATAAACCATCAAACAAGCACCCAGGGTAGCTGCTCACAAGTTCTCTAGGAGACAAAGATTCTGTGCTCAACGTGGGAGACACTGGCATGCCAGGACCCTTCCTTCCTAGGAATGCGCCACATACAGGAGTATATTCAAGACTCAGAGAAGTCCATGGAAACTTTGCAAAGTGTCCCCAACACTTAACTGACCACGGAACACAGTTTCACCTAATACTCCATGGGGGATCGAGAATTCACCTTTGGAAAAGTTGCTCTAGATTCCTGAGCTTAGGTGTCAAACTAAAGAATCCATTCCCAAACCACCCTTAATCATAACAACATACATTTACAACTCTGATGAGCAATGCAGAGCTGAGATCTCAGTTTGCCTTAAAAGGCCTCTCCCTCCAGTCAAATTAACCATGTGCCCCCCCGCCCCCGTCCCCAACAGATATTTGCTCCACTGTTTTGTTCAGACCATTCCCCAGGGTCAAATTTCTGCCTTCAATCATTCTATTCAATGTAACTCTGCAGAATCCTACCTAGGTCTCTTCCACATGATGTCACCTGTTCATTCCCCTGAATAGATTACCCCAAATGAAACAGCACTTGTTTGGGACTATCTGTTACCTGTATTACAAGTACCTATCTGCTACTCAGATGTCTGGTCACCAGCTACCCAAGGTCTGGCCGAGAATATAGGCTCTTAGTCTTTCCTATAGCTCCTAATACACAGTATTCCGCTCTAACAGGGTAGACAGCTCTGTACATGAGTGTTGAGGGCTTAGAAAAGCCACAGCAGTAGACACTCACAGGGCATAGCAATGCTACCCATGGTTTCAAGCATTAATTGACTGACTGACAGTAAGTAGCAAGACTTGAAACATGTAATTGGGAATATTTTTCTTCTCCCGAAAAATCTTTTAGCCTGGCTTACAAATTATTAAAAGCATACAATCACCTTAGGTCTACATATCAACATCTCAAAGGAATTCCTTAAGAATCACTTTAAAGAACATGGAACATAGTCAGACTTGGAAAAAAGGGAGTTTTACTACTCAAAACTAGTAGCTTTTGACCACTCAAAAGTGGGATCTCCATACCCTCTGGTATCTCAAGTCCATTCTTTACTCTGTACATCAAAATTCATTTAACTTCAGGTGTATTTACACTGTATATACACAGGCCTTACTTCGTCCCTTCTCCACAATATCCATGGGGCTCTCTCCCTTGGAGGGAACCTCAGGTACCACTAGCCTAACACACAGCGATGATACGGTATCCCCATCTCCATGGAAGAAACAAGTTCATTTGGATCAGTACCCAATTTTAGCAAATCAAACCAAGGAGAACTGAAGTCTGAAGGTGTAGAAGATCTGCAAAGAGTTCTAGACTTCAAAGCACCTAGATAAGACATCTGTACAGAGTACAATATATACTTTTCAGTATGACATCTGAAAACCACTTGGGAAAATGGCTAGTCTACTAGTCAAATGTTACTTTTTTTTATCCAAGTTAAAGGAAAAAAGGCAATATACCATTAACTATAGAATGGCTGCAACACTGTAAAAGCAGTTCATTATGGAATTTCAAAGTTAGAATCCCAGTTCGGTGGTTACATTAAGGAGCATCCAAACTTCCTTGGGGAGCTGTAATGAGGAATGATTAAAAGCCCTGGAGCGAGCAGTCTAGGTGAAAATCTTGACTCCATTTTTCACTATGTATCTGGCTGGACACAAATCACTTCTGAGCTTCACAGTTTCCACAACTGACAAATGGGTATAACATAATGACCTACGCCATTATACTGCTGTGAAGTTTCAATGGGATGACAACCAGGACATCCTTACAACATTGCTGAGTAAATAGAATGCAATGTAGGTTAACACCATTACATCCCTATAATCTAAGGGAAAGATTTAACCTAAAGGCAGCTGGTACTGCAATTACTAGATTAGCACACAGATAAACCTCCATCATGCTGCCTTTAATGCTAGTCCATGGTATGGATTACTTATTGCAGAAGCAACAGAAAGGGCTTGCTTTGAATGTTTAGAAGTATCAATACTTGCAATCCCTAAGTCCCCCTTACCAACTGCAGGTAGGGTAAAACTAGAACTTTAGGCAAGCATCATCACCAAGAAATCCACTAGGCAATCTAAATTACAATTCTGCTACGGCCTGTCTGTACAAGTTGTATGGTTGTACTGCACTGTCATTTATTTACAACACATTTACTATATTTTTACCTTCACACAGTTTTAGCATGTAGAAAACTTTGAATGTGAAAGATATCACCATTTTTCTCTTTCCTCTTTGATCAAAGGAAAAAGTCACATTAAAAATGTTTAAATTGTTCTTTAACATATTAATGAATGCTTAATGAAAAACATGGGGGGCACATGTTTTCATCTTCTTACAGCTGAAGAAGTCTCAACAATACATTCTCAAGTTCTTTCATTATGAATAAAAGTAAATTACTTTAACAAAGTCTTCAAAGGAGGCATTTGATGAAAGATGTCAAATTCAAACCTCTTTGGTCACATTTCCAATTATTCATTATTCTATCTTTCCTTGTTTCTCTCCCTTGGATTTTTTAAATATTTTATTTTTAAATTATCTCTATACCCAATGTGGAGCTCAACCTTACAACCCAGAGATCAAGAGTCACATGTTTCACCAACTAAGCCAGCCAGGTGCCCCTACGCCTCTGTGCCTTAATCCTGTCCTGTAACTCACTATACTTCAAGACCATATTCTTTTTCATTTTGAAACCTCATACTTCCAGGGCACCTGGGTGGCTCAGTCGGTTAAGCATCCGACTTCGGCTCAGGTCATAATCTCACAGTTCATGGGTTTGAGCCCCATGTCGGGCTTTGTGCTGACAGCCAGCTCAGAGCCAGGAGGCAGTTTCTGATTCTGTGTCTCCCTCTCTCTCTGACCCTGCCCTGCTCACACTGTCTCTGTCTCTCTCTCTCAGAAATAAAGCATTAAAAAAATAAATAAGCCTCATACTTCCTTTATGTCTTAACATTGTTGTGATCAGTTTCACATAGAAGTTTTCAGTATCGTGACTTGTTTTCTGGAAGTCTTATTTCTCCCCTTTTCCTTCATACCCTTTTCTTTGCCTTTGAGAAGAATTGCTTCCTGGTGTTTGATGCTGGTATGAAGTGGAAATGACAACATAAGCCACAAACAAAATCCAGTTTCAAATCCACTTGCTCTCAAGCCAATGCTCTCTATGAGGACATGGTCTCCCCTCCGTGGAACATGGTAACATTTGATTTGCACTTACTGAAATCCCCCTACCACGGGGCTAAGAAACAAAATGGATTAAACAGTAAACATGGCAAATGAAAAATAGTTTTGGATTACAGCATCTATTAAAATTTTTCTCATACGTGTAACGTATAAACCATGAGTTCTCATTATATTCATAAGGACATGTGCAGTGAAATTTAAGTATATATTCACATATATAGAACCTAATGAAATCTAGTGGTAATTCTATTTTTTGAAAATGAAATTCTGAAAATATTTTTTTGGTCTGATTAGCACATTTTTAGTGTGATAAAACCTGAGTGTTCTGCAGGATGCCTCTGTACCTCATATATAAAATGTGCTAAAAGACCCAAAACTCATAAAATCCCATACTTGGTGCTGTCACGGTTATTTCTATGCAGTAATCTCTCTTAGAGATAAACAGCAACGTGTTAACTTTCCAACCAATGTCTGTGTTTAAAAGACTTTGGTATTCTGAGGTACACTTTGGGTTACAGATCTCTTAAATTAAAAGTGAGCATAAAGTCATTCAGCTGAAGTTCCTCCCTGAAAATACAGATCAACCACAGGAGCGCCTGGGGACGTGACTCCCTTTCTAGAATTTGTTATAAAGCTGGTTCATCTTTGAAGCCACCTAAAAGTGGGATTAGTTAATCAAGAACCAAAAAGGACACAAAAATAGTTTGAGCTCAGTAACAGTATAAACACAGGAATTCAGCATTAGCAAAGAGGTTCCAAGTATGCGGGGGACAGGGGTCAGCTCTCTGCGTCTCTGTGTCTTGCTCCTCTGCCTTCCCATCTAACCGCCGCTGGCTCCATTTGCTCCCTGAGCAAGCAGATCACCCCACAGATGGCCTGAGGACCTGCCAGGAGCTAAATGGAATGGGTCTGACACCACTTCACCTTCCTTTACAGAGGTCACCGACCTCAATTTTCATAATGAATCACTTTAGAAATGCATTTGTTTCTAAATAATCCAGAGGAGGTCATATTTTTCTGAGATGGCTCTTCCCTTACTGATCACTCACCCAGAGTGCCAGCTGAAGGTCAGACGGTGAGTTCCCCCGTGTTCCCCCAGGACACCTCCAAGATGACCTACCAGATTCTCTTCACCCCCGGAGTATCCAATCTAGCATAACCCTGTCCTCCCCACGGAGGATCCCTCAAAAACATTACCCACCCACCCATCCCAACCTCCTCTGCTCTACCCCGGACCAGCATTCCTTACAACGGAGTAATCCACAAAAGTGCTCTCATACTTCCCAGTTTTGACACCAACTATTTTATTCCATCTCCACAGGGCAGAAGCCCCTTAAGCTTGCAGACAACTCAAGAGTCAAACTAAATTTAGAAGACAAACTCAAGAAACGCTGGGAAACACAACGTAAGGCTATTAAGTGAATTAGATACCAGAGGCAGTGCTATGATCAGGTGTCACTGGCAGCGTGCCTACGGCGCTGAAGCCACGGCCCGGATTCTCGAACGGGGAGAGACACTGTGCTGGTCACCCTGGGCAGCACAGTGGCTCAATTCTCCCCCCACTTCTCCTATTAACCCGTATCAGAAAAGGAGGTCGTCCAGCCTAAACTTCACAGAAACTCCTCATTTATGAATCAACGGTGAGCCAGAAACAAAGACGACTCCTTATGGGAAAGACACAAATGTAAACACAGGTGAGGAGACTCCATGGGGTGATTTTGTCACGACACGACCGTTCAAGCGATTCAGCGTGTATTTATGCTAGTTTTATTATTGTTACCAAAATGAAAACACAAAGTCACGGCGCTCTGGAAGAGAAAGAAGTCCCTAAGAGCACGTACTCTGGACAGAAGACGGAACAGCCCAACTGATGGACACTTCTGCGGATTCCCTCCTCCACCCTGACCCTCTCAGTCCAGCGACCATATGGGAAACTAACAGGATGAGTCAATCCCTTGTGTGGAGCAGAGTTTTACTCTCCAAGAATATTCATCATATAAAAATAAATTCTTGGAAGAGACTACGATGTCTTTAATCCAAAGAGTACATTTTTAACTCTAGAATCCCAGCATGATGGCGGGGGGGTGGGGGGGGGAAGAAAGGGAAAGATTTATTTAGGGGTAGAATTTTCATGAAGAAATCCCTGAATCCCCACTGCTCCCCAAAAGTAGAGTCCTGGGGCTCCTGAGTGGCTCAGTCGGTTAAGCGTCCAAAATCAGCTCAGATCGTGATCTCACAGAGAGTTCGAGCCCTGCGCTGTCATTGCAGAGCCTGCTTGGGATTCTCTCTCTCCTTCCTGCCCTTCCCCATTGGCTTGCCCCCCTCAAAATAAAGTAGTTAAAGCTTTAAAAAAAAAAAAATTAGAGTCCCAAAAATGTCCTTAGCATGTTCTGGCACAGAAGGCTCGGTAGGACATTATCTATGTGTCCATTTATATCTGACATAGGAGATGGGCACAAAAAGAGGTAAGACATGTACGAGAAGAAAGAATGGTTTGAAACACGGGGACCCCAGGATGCCAGAGCTGCCACAATCAATACCACACACTGGGTGTCGCGAACAACAGCGACACATTTCCTCACAATCCTGGCGGCTGCAGGCCCAAGGACAAAGCCGGTGTCTTCTGAGGCTTCTCTCCTTGACGTGCACACTGCTCCTCTCTCACCTCCTCTTTCCCATGCGGGTCCCTGTGCTTTCCGTTCCCCAACGGCCCCCCTGTGTGTGCAAACTCCCACTTCTTAGAAGGAGGACGGCAGTCAGATAGGATTATGGGCCAACCCGAAAACCTGGCTTTCAGGTAACATCACCTTAAAGACCTCACCTCCCATCAAGCTTGCCTTACGGGCACCTGGGGGTCGACGCTTCAACACTGGAATTCTGGCAAAACACAGTTCAAGCCTTAACACTCACCGGTATTCCCCCACAGTTAAGGAAACTGAAGGGGCGCCTGGTGGCTTAGTCGGTTGAGCGTCCGACTTTCGCTCAGGTCATGATCTCGCGGTTCGTGGGTTCGAGTCCCGCGTCGGGCTCTGTGCTGACTGCCAGCTCAGAGCCTGGAGCCTGTTTTGGTCTGTGACTCCCTCTCTCTCTCACCCTCCCCTGCTCACACTGTCTGTCTCTCTCTCTCTCTCTCTTTCCTAGAAATAAATAAAACATTTAAAAAAATAAAAAAGGAAACTGAAGCCTGCGGTCCCTCGGGTCCCTCCCATCACAGCTCTTGTCCAGCAGGAAAGCTCCTCCTCGCTTTTTTGTTTTCCATTTCTTGAGAGCTTTACCAACTTTGAGGTTTTCAAACCTCTACTTTTTTCTCCAACAGAAGCATTTAAAGCAATAAATGAGCCTCTAAGTTGTGTTAATACTGCATCCCCTAGTCTTTGATATTTGGGGTACGCACTGTCAACACTTCAAAATACATTCTTTGACCTACAGGTTCATTAGAAGTGAGTGGTTCAGTATCAACATCGTAGAATTTTCTAGATGGCTTCCTGTTACAACCAATTTCATTTTGCCGTTGTCAGAGAACATACGTTCATAATGTAGGATTTCAACTCCTTGTGCATTAGAGATCTCTTTGAGGGTTCCGCACTAGAATATAAGTTTTTTTAAGTTTATTTATTTCGAGAGAGACAGAGACAGCATGAGTGGGGGTGGGGCAGAGAGAGGAGGAGACAGAATCCCAAGCAGGCTCTGCACTGTCAGCACAGAGCCCGATGCGGGGATTGAACTCAGGAAAAGTGAGAGATCATGACCTGAGCCGAAACCAAGAGTTGGACACTCAACCCACTGAGCCACCCTGGTACCCCTCGACATTAGAATATTTAGAATCACATGTATACTTAGAATACCTTTAAAATAATGTAATAATAGTATAATTTAACATAGCTGCAATCACTGTGTCTACATGAATTAAAAATACCCATCACTTATAGGATCACTTAATAGAAACAAAACAAGTCTTAACTAGGTGAAAGTTTGGTTGCTACTTGTGGAAAATGGACAAAGCATTTTAGTTACACAAATATTCTTTTTGACCCAAGACAGTGGCTAACAGATGGAAAGTAGTATAATCCTGTCTTAGAATGAGACCACTTTTCAAACAAAGTATATAATTTCTAGACCAAAGATTACTCACTCTACTTCTAAAAGACTAATACTAGCTTATGTCAATAGATCAAGTAACTACACTAAAACTTACACTGGGGCAAATTGAAGACGACTAAGATTTTAGTTGTTAAAAAAATCCAGAAAGTGATCATCCAATATCAAGGTTTATACATCAAAGTTTCATAAAATGGAAACTTGTAAAACTTTTCTTCAAAGATTTCCAAATATATCATTGGGGAAAACAAGCATACAAAACGATTTTGTATTTCTGAAAAGGATGTTAAAGTTAAAATAGTACAAAAGAATTTTTAATGAAGAATGTTTACGGTCTTTCGGTAGTGAAGACAATCTAGTAAAGGGCAGTTCCTTTACTGGAACTGCAAAGCTAATTCAACACGAAGATTTAGAAGTAAATCATATGTAGGTGAGTTCTGAGTCAAGGATGTGACCCGCATGATCTAAGTTCTAAATGAAAATAGCAAGGCAACATTCTGGAAGGAAAGGGCTGCAAATGCAGTTACCTTTTTTTTTTTTTCAGCCGGGGGTTAAACATGATCTAAAGGAAGCACCAGTGTCTCCTGAGTGCTCTTTATCACACAGCTAAGTAGACAGGAATTTTAACATCCAGTGTTGACACTTCTTTAAAAGATGCATTTTCGTAACTACTCCGCCAACACTAGGATGGGGGCCCAAAGCAGGCCGTGCTAACGAGACTCACGTGTTTGCAATCACTCTTTGCACTAGGATTGTACAGGTGCACGGTCTGGGACTGCTGCCTCCCGGCGCGCTCTCAGTAACACCCGGCACAGGGCTCCTGGCTTGACTGTGCTGGGCCCGGCTCAAACATTCCTCCGGTGAGCCTGTGTTAATGAAAATTCTCCTTTCCAAAGATTCTTTTGGACCCTTCTTATAGAAACCTTGCATCCGAGCCAGCCAGCGGCCACATGAAGATCTGCAACTGTACATTTTTGAGGCATTACACTAGATTTTCTTACACAGTTTCCTATTAAAATGGTTTAAATTCCAAACCCAGCCTTGGGAAACAGAGCAGACACTATCTTGAGCTCCTTGTATAGCATCTGGCAATGGAACGAGTGTGATGAAATGAACAAACCAAGATACTTTTCGACTCCTAGGTTGGAGAAGCAAATTAATCCTGACTATGGGAACGAGGGAAGAAAGCCTTTCGTTATCATCGATCGTCAAATGTTCTTATGACCATTTTGACTTAACAGTATTAGGTTTTAGCTTCAACCTACAGGTATTTATTTCCCTACCGCATCCCAGACTAATTCACCTTTATAGCTAACTCCTGTCAAAATGACAAAGGAGAATGAATTTCTTTTGGTGAGGTATCCTTATCAATGGAAACTTATATGCACTGATTCATGGGGTGTTAGAGGAAAGGACAATTAATTGATTTGCAATAAATAAAGCACAATCTCTGCTTATGACCAGCAATTGATAAAGGCAGCTTTTTCTTCATTGCCAGATTTCTTTCCACTGAAATTTATAAAGCAGTCCAACTCAACCACCACTCAACTTATTAACGTAACACAACTTCATTCACACAATTCCCACAGACCCGACCCAAATGAAAGGTCACTCAGCATGGCCATCATATTTCATATGATGCTTATTTCAGAAGCAAAAAATTTAAAAGTCAAATGGAAAATGTCATTTAAAGTTACAATGTGGTGTAATGGAAAAAGCTGGGGCTCTACAATCAGATGGTATAAATTCAAATTCCAGCTTGGCATTTATTAAGTATTTGACTAACGTGGTATGGGTCTCCGTTTTCTCGTTTCCCCAATTTGCAAATCCCTACACCTTGCAGGGTAATTGTAATAAATGAGTAATATGTGTAAAACATCAGATGCACAGCCTAAAACGCTACATGGCCAGTTTTATTAGTAGTACTGTTTAGAGCAAAACCTGGAAAGCAAATCGTTTCCTCATTTGTGCATGTCCACATGAAATTAACAGGGCCAAGGAACAACTGCAATGAATGCCCTTCTCTCAAAAAAAAAAAAAAAATCCAATGTTCTTTCAAAAATAGTGTGATTATAATGTTCTTCATATACTGGCTTTCATGTTGTTGATTTTGCTTTCAGGAAGTGAAAGCAATGCTAAAGTTTTCAAATGGATTTATGATGTCTGGGAATACATTTCTAAGGTCTTCTAACTGCATGGATTTTCAACTATTCTGAATTTACCATCGTAAATACACCTCATTCCCCTGAGGATGTAGACAACACTGGCAAAAATGAGATGAGGCATCAGAAAGGCAATGGGTATGTAATCTGGACTCAAACAAGTTCATTGCTCTTCAATTTCCCTTCTTATAAATACCGATGGAGAACCAGAATTGATGCCAGGAGACCACAGATGAGGAAAACGAGAGTTCCTACTGTCAAAAAGACAAGAAAAAAAATGAAAAGCGGGGGGGGAGGGACGAGAGAGACAGAGATATCCAGTAATACACAACACCAGCACACTTACTGCTGATCCTGGACAAGATTCTTGGTGAATCATTCAAAGAAGGGTTTGTGACTCCTCAGGAAAGCACGTATCTCGTCGCAACGGTGTGGGTTCAACAGGCACGAGTCAAACCTCATTTCCTTCTCTGACAAGGCTAGTGGCCTGGGAAATACACTGGACAAAATATACTTGGACTCAAGTAAGAGACTGGACTAGGGCTCTCATAACAACTTAATGGGCAAGAGGCAAAATTATGCGCTGAATGCCAGGGCACTGTGTTAAACTAGCCAATATTTGATCTGAAATGGCATCAACATTGAATCAATGCTGTGACCTTCTACAGAAAGAAGGTCCTCAGGATAGGGTTTCAGGCTTTTGTTCCTTTTATGGCAACCTTTGTTAAAAATATTTTTTTTACATTTAATTGCAGTATAGTTCACATAGAATATTTAAATAGTTTCAGGTGTACAACACAGTGATTTAACAGCTTCGTACACGGAAATGCTCATCACTATTACTGTCTTACAATATTATGACTACGTCTATGCTGTACTTCTCATCCCTAGGCATTCTTTTATAATTGGAATTTTGTACCTGTTAATTAGCCATTTCCGTCGTTTGTCTATTCCTCTCCCCCTCCCAACTGCCCATTTGTTCTCTATACTTAGGTGTCTGTTTCTCTTTGTTGTGGTTGCTGTTTTGTTTTGTTAGCATCAACAAAGAAGTGAAACCCTACAGTGTTTCTCTTTCTCTGGCTTAATTCACTTAGCATAATACCCCCAATGTCCATCCACGTCACAAATGGCAAGGTTTCGATCTTTTTATGGGCTGAGTAATATTCCACTATGTGTATATATACCACATTCCCTTTTCATCTACCAGTGAACACTTAGGTTGTGCCGATAACTTAGCTATTATGAATAATACCACAATTAACATAGGGCTTTACCATTTTTAACCAATGACCTGGATGAAGCCAAAGAAGGAATACTTACCTAAGACCGCTAAATAAACACTGCTTTTTATATCGTGCATTGCCCCCACTGCCACCACCACCTACCTCTAGAGATGCTATTACTCCATACTTACACAACTATTCATTGAGTTAAAACATTTTATTTTCTATTTTACAAATGGGGAAACCCAGACGTGGTGGTAAATTACTCATTTCAAATAACAAAGCTCAAAAACAGCAGTGTCAGGATTTAACCTCATGGCTTTGACTTCACATTTCAACCAACACCGCAGACAACCAACAATGACAGGTATAGAATCCAAAGGGACCTTGACAAGCCCAAGTGAAAGGAAGCACCAAAGAAATGACATGAAATCGAGTCCCGGTGTATCCACAGGGGTACCATTTTGTTACATGGATATTCTGAAACATTCAACCCCGTGAGAGTTTTGAGCCAAGCTGCATTATTATCTAGAGTAAAAATGATCATAGTCACCCTTTCTGTCTGATGGTCACACACCACCTGGGCAACAGCATTCAGTATTTTGGGTAAACGACGAAACGTATGGAGGATCACTGGAAAAACAGTTACCCTGATGACAGAGAATAGGAAATTAGGCCATATGGAGAATAACTGAAGCAATTATAGGTGTTAAAGTAGAGAAAGAACAACTATCAATAGGAAGAAAAGACCAACAGCGGTCTTCAAATGATGTGTCCTATGTTAGACTGTGTGTGTCGCAGGAGGGAATAAATCAAACAGTTCAATCATATATTAGAGTTAGATCAGAGTAAAGTGATACCCATCACTACGGGTGATCTAAAATAAGAAATTAAAGGAATTCGATCTTACATAATTGGAGGAGCTATGTCTGTTCTCTGGCCTGGAATTATTGTATTTCAGGTAGGTAGGCAGGTGACTGAAGAGAGGTAGACAGGAAGTAGGGGCGAAGAGGGAAAAGCTGGGACCCAAGTCTCTCACCACATCCCACATGGATTCTTAGGTAGACCTGCAGAAAAGGTGGTGACTTCACCTCAGAGCCGCACACGTTGTCCCAGGACCTGGGGAAGCCGATGAAGACGGCTGTGTCTTCACAGGAGATAGAAGAGGGGAGACTCAAGGGTGGCCCCCTCACCAACCCTGGAAGCCAGGGACAAACGACAATGTGTGAGAACTGCACTGCCCGACTTCCTCCACTGAACTGGAGAGCAGGGAAGCTGGATGTTCCTTTACTTCACCCCCAAAACCTTGCACACACTTCTTTCACGCTCAACGCTAACCAAGAACCACATATGCAAACCGCGTAAGAGAGGGTTTCTAGGAATTACAGTTCCAACTGAGCTAACAGGGTGCAGGACAAAGTCACCAAAAGTGATTTCTGACCACTACAGGCATGAAAGGTACCTAAAGACTCCAGACAGTAGTGAGCTCTCCATCATCAGCTGTACTCATCTTGGTTCACCGAACATTTGGAAGAACTGTTACCAGCAGAGAAAGGAACTCCTCCATCAGATGTGATATTTAAGATCCTTTCCCACCCACAGGGGACCATCATTCTACTAGAAGGCAAACATGGTTAAATAAGCCCATTTTGAGAGCGATACTCTACAGCATTGTACGAAAGAAATCATGATGAATTCAGGACTCTTAAGTTTTACAGTTTAATAACGATTTACAAAGTTAAAAAATGTTCACAGTAGCCATAAAGCAATCTAACTTTAGGGGGCACCTGGGTGGCTTCAGTGTCCAACCCTTGATTATGGCTCAGATTGCAATCTCGTGGTTCGGGAGATAGAGCCCACCTTTGGGTTCTGCGCAGGTAACATGGAGTCTGCTCAGGATTCTCTCTCTCTCTTTCCCTCTCACAAAAATAAAACAAACATTTAAAATATATGTTTTTTTATTCAAGTGCTATGTACGTCTAGACTCCCCAACAGCATTGGTAGCACCTATGAGAAGTACATTAACTCTTAGAATATGGAAAATTCGATGACATCGGTGTCACAAGGAAGTAGAAATGGTGACACCTTCCCAAGCTTTCAACTCAATGGGGCTGGAACTAAAACCCTCTCCTTTCTGTTTACTCCCCCCAGAGAAACTCCATCAGACAGCATCTTTTCCCTTATTTCTGCCCCACACCTCAGAGTCTGTACAACAGAAGAGGAAGCATCACGGAGGCAACATGCATCAAGAATGTGTCAATCCTGGGGTGCCTGGATGGTTCAGTCAGTAGAGCGTCTTCCTCTTAATTTCTACTCAGGTCATGAACCTAGGGTTGTAGGATTGAGCCCTGCCAGGCTATGCACTGAGCATGGAGGCTGCTTAAGATTCTCCCTCCCTCTGCCTCTCCCCCCTGCTCATTTTCTCTCTCAAAAAAAATAAAATAGGGGCCCCTGGGTGGCTTAGTTGGTTAAATGTCCAGCTTTCGCTTAGGTCATGATCTCGCCGTTCGTGGGTTCGAGCCCCGCGTCGGGCTCTGTGATGACTGCCAGCTCAGAGCCTGGAGCCTGTTTCAGATTCTGTGTCTCCCTCTCTCTCTGACCCTCCCCCTGCTCACCGCTGTCTCTCTCTCTCTCTCTCTCTCTCTCCCTAGAAATAAATAAAAACATTTTATAAAAAAAATAAAGTCAAATAAAATAAAATAAAACTATGATTATATCATAATGCCTTCCACTGCAAACTATAGCCTTCTCTGCTAAAAATCAAATTCTTTTACAAAAAGAAAGAAAAAGAGAAAGATAACGTGTAAATCCTGCTAAGGAGCTGGCTCCTCATTCTCATTCTGATCGAGCACCAATCAAGCTCAGACTTCCAAGATCAAAGGCAAGAAACACTGCATCCAAGTCAACCAAATGGAGGGTTATGGCAGCCTACCATGCTAGCAAATCCATGACAAATTCTCCAAATAAGGAAGGGAAGAGCCATATTTGAACATATGTTCCATTGCCTGTGCCAATAGCTTCTGAACTTGTAAAACTGTACGTGCCCTTTGGCATCTAAATATCATATTCTTGGTTCAACTTTCGTATCACAGTTTCTCGTACCCAACTAAGTCACTGAAGTTTTTGCCTCGCAACATCTTCAACTTCAGAACTTTACAAACAACTTTCCATATCTGATGGCAACTAGTTTTTCATCTTCAAACGCATCCCATTTTCTATGTCTGGCTCATCCCAATAGTTTCCTTTGTCCCAGTTTCCAGTGATCAACCGCTAAAGGCAGAACTCACTAGGTAACCAGTCCTCGGTGGGGCGGGGCTACCTTAAACATCACCAAAGTCTAGTAGTTGAGGGTCTGTGGTATTTTCCCACAAGGTTTAGTCTAACAGCTTACACTGGAACAGTTCGAATCCCTCCTGCGAGTGGCACCCACCAGCCTGTGCCATATGATGGGAGCCACCCGCCAACGCATTCCACGCCAGCAAGCATCTGTAGATTAATGAAATTCTCTACCAGGGCTTGCAGACATGCCACAGCTTTATTTCTTTTAACATGATATTAATGCATTTCAGGCTCCGAGTTTATGGCCTGTGATTTTTTTTTTGATGGCTGAGTTACGCCACCAAGACAACCTCACATCCAGACAGCAACCCCAAGGGCAATGTGAGGGAGGATTTTTCTGATTATGTCATCCAACAGGAAACCTCATGGAGCCTCGAGGATTAATGCATTTTCCACTGGAGCTGAAAGCAGGCAGGATGTAGTCACTAGAAGGAGAGAGGGAGGGGGAAAAGGTAGGGGTGGAAGTGAATTGTCGCTAATGTGACATTTAAAGCAGAAACCCCGATTTATTAACATTTTAACCTCCAAACAAGTGAAGATTTTACGACTGCAGTTGAATGGGTAAGAAGCAAGTTACAGAAGCGCTGGATGTGACCATACCCCACCAAGCGTTTCTCTAAACCATCAGCACCATTCTTGCTCCAGATGGCGTGGAAAATAATTTATAAATGACACAAGTTCAATGGGTGTGTGGCAGCTGTCCAGTTCCAGCTCTCTGGCCACCCACTGCAGTAGAATGGAGAGCTTCCAACCAGCTCTGGTCTCTCCCAGGGCCTTCGCACAGCATCCGAACACGTGTACAGTGTCTTCTCCGAAAGGAGCCGGCCAAATAGGAGACTTTCGAAAGTTAAATATGAATGGAAAATACACACACATACCATTTTCTCGGAATCCAGAATACCACGCAGGGCATCTGAACAAAGGACTTTGCGTTTTCAAGACCAAACGTGGCATGATCTTTTTCACCGCCTCCTTCAAAGGTACTCCCAAGCTTCCTTCGCACGGAATGAAGCGTGTGTCAGTTACAGTCCTGTCACCCCTTAAACTAAAAAACCCTTACAGCCCAACACTGGGGCAAGTGTTACTTTGCATCCTAATGTTACCCACTTTATATCTGTGTTCCAAGCCTCTAGGCAACACCAGCAAACACATCTGAAAGGCCCACATATTGCAAAGAGAGTATTTCCTGCCCTTTTCTTCAGGAAGGACTCCACTTGCACCGTTGCTATTCAAGTCCGGGTAATCCGTTTACAAAAAGATAGGGGAATAGACAGGATTGTATTAACTACATGCTTTGAGGACATCAAACTGATTTATAAAAACCAACTGCAGCCTAAAACAGTCTGCCACTTTCAAATGAGTGGATTTCAAGCATGGTGACCCCAACAGAAAAGGTTATAATTTAAGCAGGGAAAATGCTGAGAAGAGTAAATGTGGTGAAGCCATCTTGTCGACTGCACCTGTGGCACAGGCTCTTGTCCGACTCCAAAAGCCAGGTGGCAACCCGACCAGGTTTGAATTGGATAGAATGTCAAGGAGGATTCTAAGGGTCAATGTAGAATGTAAACAGCCAGCATTCTTAGGAAGCTCCCCAACTCAGGAAGTGAAGATTATATTACTGGAGACACCAACCCACTGTTTCAGTTCTCTCCACAATTAGATCTCTTACAGAAGAGGGCTTACCAGGGTCCCCAAGGTAAGTAACAATTCCTGTACCCTTACAAGATCATATAGGGTAGTGGGGCGGGGGAGCCAGAACATCTTAACAGAGCGCCAAGTATCATATTAAGCTTACAGCAAACAATTTTTAAGTGAAGACACTTAAAGTCACAAAAGATTTTAACGAACCACCAGCTCGGGTTGAAAACAAATTTGTTCTCCATGTTCATAATCATTTTCCTTCAAGCCCTTGGAGGTATGCTCCTCTTGGGGGTTTTTATGGTCGCTGAGCTAATTTTGCAGTTTGTAAATTATCATTTATACACTCCTCTACTCAGCGAGAAAGAAGAATTAGCCAAAATTCATCAAACATCATTTGCTTGGAGGGAGCAAGATCAAGAGAAACATTAAACCAATCATCTCCTGTTTCTTTTTTTAAACATGTATCTTGTACACTTCCTGTTACAGGGATGCAACATCAGAGCTGAGTTTTCTTCAAGTACTAGAGGCATTTGGAGAGCTGAGCAGTAGATGCAGAGATCTGGCGAGTGTTAAAATTATTCTGAAGCTCCTATCAGGATTAAATTTCATAGCAAAGAAGTTTTATTCACTGGGCAAAATACCTCTGGTTAAACAAATTACTCAAAACTTAGGACTGAATACATCAATAAAGCTGTCAAAGAACAAGGATCCGTTGTCTCTTTTCCTTGCCTCAAGGAACTTGGACAGACAGCCACCAGACGCTCTAAACTCCCCCTAGCCCTCAAGGGTGAATTTCTGTAGGATAATCTGTAGACGACAAAATGAACGTGAAGCAGTTCTGTAACCGAAGACTCCCCATGTTCGGGTTTTATATCCAATTAGCTGCAGTCTATGGGCTCTCCTTACCAGTTCACGTGGCGAAGACACAACTGATCAAAACCAGCAGTGCAACGCACTTAATAAAATTATGGCTACTCAAAACAACGGATTCAGAAACAACTCACAGCAGTTACAGTGGCCAATGCTATTACATACACGAGAGCAGATAACTTCACACATAGCCGTCTGTGTGGAATTAGAAATATCTCCCGAAACTTTCAAAGCACACTCCTCCTACCACAACGTCTTCTGGCCATAAGATGTGGCTACCTTTTATGGCAATAACCCAATTCATAATGTTTTAATCCAAACAAACAGATTATTAAAAGCAGATCATCACTATCCAACTTCAAGACTTAGCATAGAGCCACAGTAACCAAGACAGTGTGGTATTGGCAAAAGAAGAGACAAACATCAATGGAACAGAACAGAGAGCCCAGAAATAGACCCACATGAATACCATCAACTGAGTCAACTGGTCTTTGATTAAGGAGGGAAGGCAACACAATGCAGCAATGGTATCCTTTTCAACAAATGGTGCTGAGACACGTGGATATCCCCAGGCAAAATAAAATGAATCTAGACAGGCCTTACGTACTTCACAAAAATTCACTCAAAATGGGTCACAGATCTAAATTTAAGAAGCACAACTATGTAGCTCCTAGTAGATAACATAAGAAAAAACCTAGATGATCTTGGGCATGACCATGACTTTTTCACCACCACCAAAGGCCCAATCCATGAAAGAAAGAATGAACCAACTGGACTCAAGTAAAATTTAAAACTTCTCCGTGCAAAACAAGGTCACGAGAACGAGAGGCCACGCCACAGACCAGAAGAAAATATTTTCACAAGACAAGTCTTACAAAGGGCTGACATCCAAAATATACCAACATTCCCGGAAACTCAACTATAAGACAACCACTGGATTAAGGAGCCCAAGATCATAAAAGACCCCTTACCAAAGAAGATATGCAGATGGAAAATAAACATATGAAAAGATGATCTACATACGTCACGAAGAAATGCAAATTAAAACGATGAGAGGCTACACACATATTAAAGTGGCCAACATCTGGAACCTAAAATGCAGGCAAGGATGTGGAGGAACAAGAACCTTCCATTCACTGCTGATGGGAAAGTGACATAGCACAGCCACTTTCCAAGTGGCATTTACTCGAAGCAGCTGGACGCTTAACAGGGAGACAACCAACGTGTCCTTCAGTAGGTGAATCTACCGTACATTCAGCCAACAGACTATTATTCAGTGCTTTAAGATAAACAGAAGAAAAGGAGTGATCGAGCCATGAAAATACATAGAGGAATTTTAAAGGCTTGTTACTAGCTGAAAGAAGCCAAACCAAAAAGATAGGACGTTCTGAAAAAGATAAAACTACTGAGACAGTAGGTTAGTGGCTGTACGACTGAGGAGGTATACGTGGAAAGCACAGGTATTTTAGAATACTGACAGTACTGTGCAGAGCGCAGTGGCAGACACTTCTCTCCATAGCTTTGCCCAAACCCCTAAGAGGTATGACACCATGAGGGAAGTGTGAACTACTCTATGTAGACAGGTGACAATGGGGTGTCGATATAGGTTCATCAGTTGTGACACATGTATCATTCTGGTGGGGATGTTGTCAATCTGGGAGCTTACGTGTATAGGGAAGGGGACATATGGGACATCTCTCTGCCTTCCCTTCAACTTTACTGTGAATCTGAAACTGCTCTTAAAAACGGTCTTGATTTTTTATATCAAAAAAAAAAAAGTCTTTAAAAACTCATGAAAATGACCCTACATCATCACCACCCAGTAAAACTTTCTGTGATTCTAGAAACGCTCTACATCTCCACTTCCTGCCCTGGCACTCCCTAAGCCTTATCTGGCTTCTCAGCATTTGAGATGTGCCTATTGCAAATGAGGAACTGAATTTTTAGTTTTACTCAATGCTACCGGATTTTATTCCATTGGATAGTGACCCCTACATTGGACAGCATGGTTCTCAAAGACCCCATCAGCAGGGAAAAATTCATCATTTGAGTTGTGATTCAAAATTTTGTCTCTGAGAATTCTGTAACTGGAATCACAATTTCAACAAACCAATACCCAACACCTTCCAGATATGTGCTTCCAACATCCGAAGCAGGTATCTTAGAAACCAAAGCAGAAACAAATAGGGGTCATATATTTGGGAAGACAAAACAAAGCAAAGCAAAACAAAACCATCTTTTGAAATACTGTGTCAGGGGCTCCAGGGGCTCTCGGTCAGTTAAGCAGCCAACTCTTGATTTCAGCTCAGGTCATGATCACATGGTCCATGGGATCGAGCCCTGCTTCTGGCTCCATATTGATAGTTCAGAGCCTACTTTGGATTCTCTGTCCCTCCCTCATTGCTTCTCTCCTGCTACTGCACATATACACTCTCTCCCCCCCTCAAAATGAACTGTAAAAAATAAAGTATTGTGTCATTTTTTAAAAAAATATATAGTATTTTTTTCGTATACTTTTAGTAGCTATCAAAAAGACAATAAAACTAGAATGAGGTTATAGCAGAAGTATTTTAGGAAAGAAAACTACAATTGAAAAGGATATTCAATCCATTCTATCGACATTATTTGCCCCTAATTTTAAGAATGGGAAGACAGAAGTGGCCTTTGTCTACTATGTCACAATTTGCATTCTTGTACCTTGATAGACATAACAGTGCGTTGATTCTGTCAGGTGTAAACAGTGTTTTCACACTTCCTACAGAAGTGCGCCTTCGTTATTATTCAACATTTAATTAAGTCATAACACCAGAAAAGATCGGGTAGTGAGTTGCAACATACATGCTGTAACCACACAGCTAGCTGATGACAGACACAGAGTGCAGAATCCTGAGCCTGTACATAATACATCGGGCAGAATATCCACTACTGACAGAAGTGAGCACAGGAAACTCCAGCAGGAGCCAGTGGTCAAATAGAGGCGCTAGTGGACAGTGGCTCCACCACTCTGTGCGATCGTCGGGTAGCCCCATTTCCTAAACTTCACTTTTCTTACCTGAGAAACAGGGATCCCATGAACAAGTCACTCCTGGATAGAATGCCCCTCACAGAGAAAGCTGACAATAAATATCTACTCCATTAGTTGTGATATGATAGTAAGATGGTCTTTGGCTCTTCCAAGTTACTTAAGTTCTGGGACAGTTACTGCCTCAGTTTTAATTCACTTTTGGCCCCATCTGTACAGATCAAATCCCATCTCCCATGTTTTGGGGTTCATTTCTCATTTTAACTTGTTTATCTCATAGAACGAATAGTCCTTCCGACGCATCCCATCCATTCCCTCATGTTTAAGACGCCGCTATTTTTAACAGAGTGTGAAGGAAACGATCACTTCAACAGACAGTCTTTCTGATTCTTAGACACATGCTGTTTCTACTGCCTCAGATATTGCCAAACATTAGGTTAACTTTTGAAGGAGAAAGTAATGAGGCAAGAAATAGACACCACCCCCCCAATTATAGATTCTGAATGACTTTAAGCTGAAAAAACCCTTAAAGACCACTGAGTCTAATCCTCTAATTTTGCTTTTTGGAATCTAGACCCTGAGAGGGCTAACTGTCCCAAATTTCTGGTAAATTCTATTCCTGTGCTCCTCTTGCCATAGAACTTTGCATCAAAAGTTGGTATCAGGGGCGCCTGGGTGGCTTAGTCGGTTAAGCGTCCGACTTTCGCTTAGGTCATGATCTCGCGGTTCGTGGGTTCGAGCCCAGCGTCGGGCTCTGTGCTGACTGCCAGCTCAGAGCCTGGAGCCTGTTTCAGTCTGTGACTCCCTCTCTCTCTGACCCTCCCCTGCTCACGCTGTCTCTCTCTCTCTCCTAGAAATAAATTAAAAAAAAAAAGTTGGTATCAGTCAGTTAAGCATCCAACTTCGCTCAGGTCATGATCTCACAGTTCATGGGTTTGAGTCCCATGTCTGGATGTGTGCTAACAGCTCAGAGCCTAGAGCTGTTTCCAGTTCTGTGCCCCTCTCTCTGTCCCTCCTCCATTCACACGTTCTCTCTGAAAATATAACATTAAAAAAAAAAAGCTAAGGTCCATATTTACTTAGACCTCAGTGGTCTTGATGTCCGTTTATTAGAACTCTAAGTGTTAATGATCATTAGGTTATAGCAAATGATGATGTGTAAATTTCAAAAAAAGTAAACTAAAATATAACCCAATCATGTACCATTATTCAGCTGAGATGAGATTTTTTTTCTGAGGACATAAGTAAATGGCCTTGGTCAATCATTGGGATGAACGTAAGGAAGTAGGTATACCTTTGTAATCCAGCTCCCCCCACCAAGAAAACAAAAACCACCCACAGAAGTATCTTTAACCTGCTGGAAGTTAGAGACAAATCTAATTACAATTTAGAAGTTACACTTAAATCCCTCTCCTCTTGTATTAAATATAAATTTAAAACCACATTGACCTGCTATTAAGCAGGCTCCCAAGAAAACTGGGAAGAAGAAAAGAGTTAAACACCAAGTTCAAGGAAATCCTGATAAACACTGGCTAAGACACACTTCAGATACTATCAATAGTATTAGATTTTTTTTTATTGGTCAATGTTTCCCATTGCCCGATTCAGCTGAACTGACTGCCCAGATGGAAAAGAAAGGTGACACTGTCACAGGAGGAAGAATCTCATAGGGACTGGTGTCACTGACAGACCAAGTCTTTCCCGTGTTACTCTCCCAAGGTTCCAGGTTCAAATCACACTGAAAACCTCAGTATCCTTTTCTGCAGTTTATTCCTCAAATTCAAATGCATACCACCTTTGGTCCAGCGTCACTGAATAGTAGAAAGAACATAAGCTTTAAAACCGTACGGACCAGGGCACATGGGTGTCTCAGCCGATTGAGCGTCTGACTATGGCTCAGGTCATGATTTCACAGTTCACAAGTTCAAGCCCCGTGTTGGGCTCTGTGAAGGCTCAGAGCCTGGAGCCTGCTTTGGATTGTGGGTCTCCCCTCTCTGTCTCTTCCCCACTTGTTCTCTCTCTTTCAAAAATAAACATTAAAAATTACGGGAAAAAAAAAAAAGCAAAAACAGATGGACCTTTGAAATGAAACTCCCCCAAACTATCAGCTGAATAAATGTCAGTTTTCTCTTATAAAATAACATGTTTTATGTCATGGGGTAATTGGAAATTGATAAGAGCACATGTAAAACATGCAACACATTATATGAAAGCCAGCACCACTACAAGGTCAAATATCATTACCATATTGAGCACTAACAGAACAGCTACCTTCTTTAGAATACCTCAAAAAGCAAACAGCATTTCTTCTTCCGACGGGCTTTCAGGCCAAGTGGGGAGGCCCAGTATACTCAGAGTGCGGGGAGTGGCGCCGTGTGCAGAAGACCCCCACCCAATGAAGAAGGTAGCGAACAAGAGAAGTTCAAGGGGAGGCAGGGCTACGTGTTACCTCGAATAGTTGCAGACGTTCCCTAGAACAAAGGACCTGAATTATGAACTGACACACAGCTCACAACGGAAGAGGTACAAAGGCGCAGGGGTGGCTCAGGCGGGGACAGGGCCGTGGCGAAGCTAACGCGCGGCAGTGCAAACGTACCTAGCGGCCTGGGTGGCACCTGGTCAAGTGTTCACGTAGGAATCATGGCGGGAAACAAAGCGGAGTCCAGACCGGGTCAGCCTTGGATATCGGGCTAAGAAACGCCCAAGGAGTCTCAGCAGTGGAGCGATACCGACGCAGGGAGAGGCTACGGAGATTCGGGGGCAGGGATGCGGGGGCGTGGGGGTGGGGGAGAGAGAAGTCCTGGGGCCCAGTGCTGACCTAGACAGCGGGCTGAGTCACTGTGCGGTTTTCTTCGGGGGTCTACTACGCTAGAATCCAGATGGCAAGGCCTCACTGAATGGGGAGACCAACAGCGGTGACCGTGCAGCCCTTTTTAGGGTGACAAAGAACCGGCGGAGGGATCGGGGGTGGGCGCGCACCGGAGGGCAGCCAGCCCGCTCGCAAGGACACGGGTGTGGTCCCCGAAAGCAGACTACGGGCCCGCAGCGGGGTAAGAAGGATTAAGGTCCTGACAAAGCACAGAGCAGCTGTAAGGCCGGACGGGATCTGGGTCGAGGCTGAAGGAGATCTTGGGCCAGGGATGGAGTGGCCCCAAGAACGTACTTAATGAGACTGTACTTGGCCCAACAAAGAACAAAAAACCCCTGCTCTCATGGAGTTCCTCAGCTCTTCCCTCATGATTCCTACCCCTAGGCTGATTCCTCCAGGCAGAAAACACAGAAGCCTAGAAGTTTCTCATCCTCCACGGGCTGCATCCGCCTTTAGAAGGCTTGTCCCCAAACCTTTTGTGCAGTAGCTGCCGTGTACCCCGAACGGCTTAAGGGCTCCGGTGCCGATGTGTGCAGGCCGAGCTCCTGCAACTCAGGAGCCTTCAAAGGATCTCGAAGGTTCCCTCTGACTTCTGGGCTATAGCAGCCAAGGAGACAGAGGCAGCCTTCCCGTTTATGGAGCTCACGTTCTAGCGCACAAGTGGGGAAAGGACATGGAGCCAAAGGTACAGGAATAAATTCAAGGTGATGTCAGAGACCAAGAGATTTTAAAATCTACGAGGGAGGTGCTGGATGTGACGGAGCCTGGCCAGCCGGGGCTCTGGGCTTGCGGATGAGCGGGGAAGAGGCGACCTACGCTGAAGGAACAAGGAACACTGCGGGGCGCCTGGGCAGCTCAGTCGGTTAAGGGTCCAACTCTTGATGTCAGCTCAGGTCATGATCTCACAGGTCTGGAGTTCGAGCCCCGTGTCAGGCTCTGTGCTGACAGTGCAAAGCCCTGTAGGAATTCTGCCACACTGCCCCTCACAGTAACTAAACTTCAAGGAACAAGAGAGACCACCTGGTCTGTGGCAGGCAATATGTGAGGCACCTCACATTCATCATCTCCATGGTCTTCCTAACAATTCTAACGGTTGCTGATCACACTTAGTGTATGAAGAAATAGGTTCCTACACATGAAGTGAGCTAGGAAAGGTAAGGGAGAAGAGGTAATACCTATAGTCCTATCCAACTCCAGAGTCCAGGGAGAGATACCGACCAGGGGCTTGCAAGGTACTTTTCTAGAAAGACCATGAGAAGTAGTCAAGGTTTGCAGGCGTGAGTGACAAGGGGAAGGGGGAGGAGGAGCAAGGCACACGCACAAGTGACACTGGACATTAGTGACCAGGACTTGGTGACATGCCGTGGGGAGAAAGGAGTCTATGAGCCCAGAAGAATGCAGCTGACACTACAGGAAAGGGGGGCTCCCAGGCGTCCTGGGTTTCAGCCAAAACAGGGAGCTGGGTGCTTGAAGGGCTGGGCTGGGCTGAGGTAGGTAGGCTGTGAACACCTGGGTCATGATGTCCTGACAGTGAGTGGAAATAAACCCAAAAGCAAAGATAGGACGCTGCCGTCACTCAGCCACATGGGGGGTCGGCAGCATGACTGTGGTACCCTTCGTGGGTGACTAGTGTCGACATCGGCGACCAGAGCAGACTGGCATCTCCCCCACCCTCAGGAAACAAGAATTCCCTCTGCCACCCACCGTTGAGACTAGCCCTAGACACACCTATGCGCACACCTCCAAGTGCACACACTCGTGCACAGCCTCTGTGTGTGTGTGTGTGTCCCTAGTACACAAACTCACAGCAAAATGACCTGTTATTTCGATTCAAACACGCCGAGCTGTAATGCTGTGAAACCATGTGGGCTTTGCCGTCATGTTATTCAACTGATGTCATTAAAGCAGAAGGAGTCTTATAACGACTCCCTTATGCGCTCTGCTGTCTGTCTGAAAAAAGGAAGAGCACTCATTTCTGTCCCCAGACTGACTTATTTGGGAGAAATTAGATAGGTTAAAGATGGCAGAAACCAAGTTTCAACATGCATGTGGGGAGAGGAAGCGCCCGCCTGTCAGTAAGGAGCACCTTCCGGCCTGGCCGTCTGAGACACACCTTCCTGCATTTGACCCTGCAGCCCAGATGGCACAGCAGGGAGGTGGAACCTCGTCTCTGGCTCGGGCCTGCTAGCCTGGCTTAGCACATCAGCACTTCATTCATGTGCTCATTAATATGTGACCATTATGTTGGCCAAGTGCGGCCTTGTAGACCTTTTGAAGCCTCTATCAACCCACAGCCAGAAGGCATGTTCGGGACTGTTGAAAACGACCCTAAAGCCAACTCACACCATCAATGGTAAGAAAACAATACGCTTCTCAGGCGGCACCTGTTTCCCTGAATGTGGAGCTTCAGCAGGTTAATCATTCTTTCTGTGAACATCAGTGACAAAAGCAGCCAATTTCTTCTGAAGCCTCAGCAAACCCTAACTCTACCAAGGAAAAAAAAATACCAAGGCATCAGAAGTGTATGGTCATTATGGGCATGGTTTTTCGCAAAAAGAATGGACTAGGAGTTTATTTCAACTTGGGATTCTCTTCACCTCATTGAGATTTAGTTTTATTTACTGTTGACTGTTGCAGTGTTTATTTGTTGGTGTACCTGAGATTAGCTTGAAGATTTCTTCTTACATGAACGATCCATGATCAAAGGATATTACCACCCTAATAACTGCTAAACCCTCAGTTTCTATAACTGTTTTAGATCCATTTTTCTATATTTGTATTATTTGCCTTCGTCTTCTACAGGCCCCGAGTGTTAACAAGAACACCTATATCTGGGGAGAGTAACTGAAACTGTAAAATGATACACAGATGACAGAAGAGAGAAACAGTTAAAGCTCTTAGATGGAACTCATTAAAATAATGTTATGTTTCCTTCTTTTAGGTTAAGTATATTAAAAACATTCCAAATGAGACTTTCAATTGCCTTTTCAGGGCATTACTAGCTTTTTCTGAATTCATATGAAAATCTTCAAAGATACCTAAGTCCAACCTGAAAAAAAAAAAAAGAGCAATCAAGAGGACTTACGCTACTAGATACTGAAATACATCAGGAGGCCGTGAGAACCCAACAGCATGGACGCATTTGAAGGAGCAAGAAACCAATGAAGGACAAAGCTGATACCAACTCAGTGAGGAAACAATCATCTTGTGAAAAGAACTGGATTCCTACTATACAGATCCATGAGTTCCAGACGGGTTAAGACCTAAATGTGAAAGATTAAACTATAAAATATAATAGGTCATTTAAATTTGATGACAGAGGGATAAGGATTAATTTCTATCACAGAGCCCCCAAAGTTGAATCTTGATGAATTATGTTGAAGATTTTTATTCACTAAAAGAACATGATGGACAGAGGTAGGAGAAAAATGATAGGCACAGAGAACACCATAAAACCTACAACCAGCCAGGGGGACTGTTTGGACTATGTAAAGAACTGTGTAAATCAGTAGAGAAAAGTACGAAACTCTTCACTGGACACACAGCAAAGAATCTGAAGGTGGACTCACAGGAAAGAAAAAGCCAAAAGAAAGTGAGCCTAGAAAAAAATAGTAATTGAATTCATCAATAATCAAATAAAAACAAAGTAAGACACAAAAATACCTTCTTATAACAACTAGATAAAAAAAATAAAATTAAAAAACTTAATGCTAAGAATTGGTGAGGATGTGAGGGCATAAACACTCTTACTACCGGGGGGGCAGGGCTGAGCTACTCTGGAGATCATCGGAGTACTTGGTGAAACCATACTGTTCACAGCATCTGAGACAGACAGACAGACAGACAGACAGACAGACACACACACACACACACACACACACACACACACACACCCTATGGCCAAGCAATTCCACTATTCGTCTAGATCCCAAATGAATGTCCCTTGGTATTTTCCAGTACAGAGCATGGCTGAGGCTGTTCACCTGGTTAGTGGTGACCGAGGATGAAAACAACCCAGGGGTCCCTCACTGGGGAAGAAGAGAACTGTATTCCAGGCACAGTAACACTATGAGCACTGAACTCGGTGGGTGAGATGTATACACAGCAATATTCACAGACCTTCAAACAATGCCAAGTGGAGAAAATCATGAGATGTGTAGACCATGTACATGAATTAAAATGCCGGTACAATAAATTCAAAATAGGCAACTGTATTTTCTAAGAACGCATTCGCTGACAAGTACATACATTGTGAAAACTGGTTCTTGAAGGAAGAGAAGGGGGGACAGAGGGAATCCAACGCCAGCATGGACGCATGCACAAAAGAGTAGGGCACCATGAGAATGTACGGTTCCCAGTGTATGGATATATGGGCCGAACAAAAGTTGTACAAAGTATCACCTTATTACAGGCAATGTCTTCTGTCTAGATATTTGTTTCCTATTTTTCATGCTGATTTCTATCTACTAAATTGATTGCATAACCTACCAATGGTTTACAACTTTCCATTTGAAAACACAATTGCTCTAGACAAGAATAAGGGCATTATAGAGAGTTCCAGGAGACACAGTCCCTTGCATGCATTAAAAATTCAAGCACAGAAAAGAGACTTAAGAAAGGGTCCCTCTTGTGCCGCCTTCTCCCAGACTCGCATCCACAGGGAATTCCGGGGAGTCTGGGGCTGCTCCCGGTCACATGAATCAGACCCACACAGCACTTCCGGAGAATGAACTTTTCACCCCTGCTTCAGCCCCGGCTTGCTGGCTGGAGGCCAAAGCTAAAGCAGGAAACGATATGCCACTTGCTAAAGCATAAAGGGATACTTTAAAACATAAAGGAACCTTTTTAAACATTCCTTAAACACATTTGAATAACATGGAGATGTAAGAAAATGCCGGCCCTCTCTTGGAAATCTCAAGAAAATAAAAAAACGGTGGAAATCCTGAGGCCCAAGATAATCAGAAAACAGGGTAATGGGAGGAGGTCACACAGCCCTCAGGAGAGCAGGAAGCCACAGCCCAGGACCAGACAAGTCCGCAGGCTCAACCAGGTGCAACTCAGTGAGAAGTTCCAAGCACACATTTCTATTTCAAGTCAACTGAAAATCGTTTTTTGAAGACAGCTTTAGGTCCCTATACTAGAAGGTCAGAAAACACCTTTATTGGGCCAATACTAGAAACATCCATTATAAATTATTTAAATAGAGCCGGGCAATTCTGGGCTAGAGAAAGTGAAACACACACACACATACAGGTAAGGGCAGAGTGCAGACCTTTGCTTCAACCTCGGCAGCTACATCCAATCCAAGTAGAGATGAGAACGCGTGCGCACACGCTTAGAGACCACACCATTAGCCCTCTCCACAGCCTGCGGTATCTTCGAACCCCCATCACAGCCTTGCAGACATTCCCCGGAGGGAACTTCTGTGGAGGGACACCCAGGAACTAACTGGGTGAGCTCGGGCTTGAAGGCGGCATGTACGAAAAGCTGTAATCGACTGCTGAGAAAACAATTAAGTAATTAAGAGTATTCTTAAAACAAAAATCTAAAACTAGTTTCCATAGAACCCATGGAATAAGAGAACTGGAAAAGAACTAGCATTCATACACGGAGACAATTTCTGGCCCATCAAGTAGAACAAAAGTAGAGAAGAGTTGGCCATGCAGGTAGGGTGGAAGTGAAGGGAAGAAAGCCGATAAGCTACAGCAAAGACAATTACCAAGACGGACAAAGAAAAACATCACCAAGCTGTTTACTAGAATCTGGTCCTCAATTCCGTAGTGTTCCCAAGTGTCAAAGGGCACATACTATCTTAAAACTAACAACCATGAGGCGCTTGGGTGGCTCAGTTGCCTAAGCATCTGACTTCAGCTCAGGTCATGATCTCACGGTTTGTGGGTTCAAGCCCCGCGTCGGGCTCTGTGCTGACAGCTCAGAGCCTGGAGCCTGTCTTGGAATTCTATGTCCCCATCTCTCTCTGACTCTGCCCTGCTCATGCTGTCTCTCTCTCAAATAAATAAAACATTAAAAAAAAAAAAAAAACTTTTAAGGCAACGACCAGCTACTCTGGATTCTGATGAAAATACAGCAAGATAGCAACAATACTGAACACTACCATTTACCCAATTACCAATCCTCAGAACAACTCTGTAATGTCACTGATACCCCCTTCTACAGAAGAAGAAATGGATGGTGAAAGGAGGTTAAGAGAAAGCCTCAGGGTCATTCTGAAAGAAATGGCAAAACAGATTTATCCAAAGGCATGCTGACTTCAAAATATCTTTTCCTTAAGATTACCAACTCTAAAGTATGCTTAAGTGAAGACCAGGTAAGTGAGACCTGAGGAGTAATTTTCTCCATCTTAAAAGTCTAGAGTGACTTAAACTCTGTAAGAGTAAACTTACCCAACTCAATTTCCAGGTTTTGATGATTTTTACTGATTATTGAACATACTACCACTGAAGATAGTGGACTGAAAGATACATGGGAATTCTATTTGTTTTGTACCTTCTTGCAACCTCAAATTATTTTCAGTAAGTTTTACTGAAAATAATAGGAAGAAACCTTTTTTGGAAAGTTACTTAGCTTCTTTTTTGCTTTGGATATATATATATCCAATGTATTTATGGATGGTAGATTTGTGGTATCTACATGTATACTTAGGAGACTTATATAAACATAAATAGATTTTTAAGATCTACACTAGAGGTAGATATAAAATTCTTTGGGAGATATTTATATACCTATATTTTTATTACATATATATTTATGTATAGTTGAGTGACAGCCTACCAAATGTACATTCTACCAAGGGGAAAAAAAAAACAAACACTGGATTCCTCTTACTCACATTCAATATTAACAAACTTTCGTTAAATACATATTAATTACCACTTGGTGCTGTACTGTTTCATCTGTACAAGTTTATGTGCTTCCTTTCATATTTTTACTTGTTCTTATACTTCAGGGAAAGAGAACTACCATTCATATCTCAATTAACTATCTGCAGAATACAGGGCCTAGCTGACACTGACGAAGATTGTTTGGTAAGAAAATCTACTTTTCGGGGCAACTGGGTGGCTGAGTCCATTGAGCATCTGACTTTGGCTCAGGTCATGATCTCATAGTTTGTGGGTTTGTGCCCCACATCGGGCTCTCTGCTGTCAGTGCAGAGCCAGCTTTGGATCCTCTGTCTCCCTCTCTCTCTCTGTCCCTCCCTCCCCTTCTCTCACAAAAAACATAAAAAAAAAAAAAGTTTATGTCTTCTAAGAATGATTCAGCTACTTTTTTCCCCTGAGAATGAAATGATTTTTCAAAGAGCTACTGTTTTTTTAATGTCTTCTATGTGTCATTAATTTCTTTGACCATCACAACACAATGAAATAAAACTGGAAAAAAAAAAAAACCCACCCATTTTACTCATTGAGGGAAGTTAGATGGGTTGATTTGCAGAAGTCATGCAACTGTCTTGGGCAAAATGAGAACTCAAATTCAGGGGCCGGGGGGCTGTAAACATATATGCCTTCCACCGTCTCTGCCTCTCCACGCTCTCATTTCTCTGCTGAAAAAACATCCACTGTATTATTTACTAACTGAACCGGAAGAGCAAAATACAGATTCAAATCACATTCACAAGAGAGGGGAGGGGAAGGGGAGAGGGGAGGGGAAGGGGAGAGGGGAGGAAAGTTAAGGAAAAAGAAAGAAACAACCTCAATTTTCATTCCTGGCTCTTCTTTGAAGTTAAAGTTTGTTACTGAAGCTGAAGAAAAACCTTAGAAGTATGAAAGAAAGGCAAGTGGTATCCCAAGTAACAATGTGTGCGCGCTGCAGTGGGAAACGGGGGGAAAGCCTTTGCCAAACTCGTTTTGGCTTCATCTGATACGATCTCACTGATCTGGGTCCAACTTCCATTTGTTTCTCTGTCCCTCCCCCATTTCCTCTTTATTCCAGCAGCACACAAAACTCATAGCGAAGCAGCAGGAGTTTCCAACACGCTGAGAGCACCATCAAATATGGCAACGGCTCTCCACGCCAAGAATAACCTCACCTCAACCAAGAAAAACCTAGAACACTAAAACAAGCCCTTATAGGATCATAAATAATAACCAGAAACAAAATTATCTCAATATTGATTCTAAAGGCACATAGGTTTTGGAAGAGAAATGCTCGAAAGAACTCATTAAATATGCCTTTTCATCTGTACTTACGCACAGGGCATTCTAATTTACTGAGTCAACCTCAAGCTCGATGTGCTTTTTAATTCAAACTTATTTTTTTTAGGTCTTTAATTATGTTTAATTCCACTTCCCGCTTTTGTCCCAGTACTGATCTCTATCTCTTCAGCTCTGATGCTAATGGACCTCGGAGTCCTGGTACTTGTAACTAAGCACCATCAGAACTACACGTTACTTTTGAAGGTCCACAAATTTCATGGCCTTGTCGCTGACTTCCAACCGCCTTTGGATTTTTTTTTTTTTTTTAACTCTAGTAGGTGAAACCATTAGTATTCTTTTAAAAGGAAAGTCAGTTCTTAGTTATGCTTTTCATAAAGGTCAAAGTGAAAATGGCTCATGGATTTATGTTTTCAAAGTCACTTATGGGGTGCCCGGGTGGCTCAACCGTAAGGCATCCACCTTAGGCTCTGGTCAGCATCTCATGGTTCGTGGGTTCAAGCCCCGCGTTGGGCTCTGTGCTGACAGCTCGGATTCTGGAGCCTGCTTCCCATTTTGTGTTTCCCTCTCTCTCTGCCTCTTCCCCACTGATTCTCTCTCTCTCTCTCTCTCAAAAATAAACATAAAATATACATAAAATCACTTAATGTGTTTTCTCCTTGGCATGATATTTTATTTTAATATCTCTCTATATATTCATCTTCCCTTCCAATTTCTTGCTAAAATTAAGGGACCTTAATTCACTAGTACAATAGTAAAGAAAACATTCTAGCAAACCCTATAGACCAAAATGTGCTATCTTTTCTCCGAAACAACCAAGCAGCAGCTAACAAAAAACACCAATGAGTATTTCGTTTCTCAGGTTCGGAGGCTCAGGTAATAATGCTATCAAGTCTAGTCGGATGTCTCCTACCCTTCCCTTCCTCCTCAGAAAGATAAAAGACTAAACTGTGAGGCATCGGTGTCAATCCTGGGAGATACCACAGGAAATGAGAGCTTAGTACCCTCCTTAACAAACTCACACACCGACGGAGTAGATAGTGTTAACAGACGATTGTAATGCAGTGTGAGGAGCAATGTTCAAGGCTAAACACAGGTCCCACGAAAATACACAGGAGGCAGTGTTAACACAATCCAAAGAGAGGAGGGGCTGAGGTATTCAGGACAGTTTCCCAGAGAACAGGAAGTCTGTGAAGAGACAAGGAGATAAACAGCCACTTTGCATCCACTAGGATGGCTCTTATTAAAAAAGACAAACAGTAAGTATTGAGGAGGATAAAGAGCACTTGGAACCCTCGGACGTCACCGGGAGGAATGTACGGTGGTGCAGCCACTTTGGAAAACAGAACATTCCTCAAAACGTTAAGCAGAGAATTATTCTATCCCCCACAAACTGTCACTTCTAGATTTATACCCAGGAGAATCGAAAAGCTACGTCCACACAGAAACTTGTCCACAAATGTTCACAGCATTGTTCAAAATAGCCAAGAATGTGCAACCCTCCCACCCCAAATGTCCACCAATCGATGAATGGGTCAATCAAGCATGGTACCTTCCAAAATGCAGTATCATTCAATCATCCATATCAGTATATGCTGACAAATGTACGCACATCAATGACCCTTGAAAGTATTATGCCAAGTGAAAAATGCCAGACACAAAAAGCCACAAACTGTATGATTCCACTTCTGTGAAATGTCCGTAACAAGGAAATTCAGAGCCAGAAACAGATTAGTGGTTTCCCAGGGCCGGGGGAAAAGAGGAGCGGAGACTAAGTGCTCATGGTGATGAAGATATTCTGGAATTAGACCATGGTGATAGTCTCGCGACTTTGTGAAAATCCTAAGAGCTATGAAATATCACTTTTACATATATGATTCTTACCTCAAGAAGAAGACTGAATAGGTACTAACTGAATCACGGGGTCAGGAAAAAGAAAAAGGGGAAATTAGCAAAAAAGGTAAATAGAAGGGGGAAATGGATATGGGTTGAGAGCATAAAGCAATTGACTGGGACTAACAGGTGTCCCCCCCCCCCCCCCATAAGCAGCAAAGGCACAGAGGGGAGTGTGGCTTAAGAGAGGGAGCTGACATCTAAAGCTTCTCTCACAAGCACAGGCAAGGAGCCATGGCAAAAAGTTTGAGAAAAAAGGAGGAAGATAAAATCACCTCTGTGGAGATTAGGACAAAGTGATGACTGTAAAATAAACCCGTTATTGGAAGTTTCCCCACACTTGCCAAAAAAGATTGGGGCACCTGGGTGGCTCTGTCACTTGAATGTCCGACTTCAGCTCAGGTCATGATCTCAGGGTCTGTGGGTTCGAGCCCAACATTGGGCTCTGTGCTGACAGCTCAGAGCCTGGAGCCTGCTTCGGCTTCTGTGTCTCCCTCTCTCTCTGCCCCTCCCTTCCTTGTGCTGTCTGCCTGTTTCTCTCTCAAAAATAAACCATTAAAAAAAAAAAAAAGTTTAAAAAAGTCAGCTTCTACATTCGACATTGAAATAATTTTCTTAGACATAAAATCAACAAGGGGTCTCAGAAAGGATTTTATTTTCTCCTCTGTCAAACCTCCAGGGACCTTGGACTGGACTATGAACGGTCCCTGGCTCACTTCCTGTTGTTTTTTCATGGCAATGTTTGCATTGTTTCTAAGGTTTTCCTACTGAATTTATCAATTGCTTAAGTCCTGCAGTAACCTGCTTCTTAGTTTTTGGTTTCCTCATGTTTTATGATATTATTTCAACAACTAGGCAGTATAGATGTCAAAAATGCATGTAAAGATGACTTTCATGAAGCTTTTCATAACCTTAAGGGAAAACAAGTTTTTCTCCTTATTTGTTGCATCTTTTTTTTAGTTCGTGTCATAATTTTTGGCACTAAGGAACCAGAATGTTGAGGTATTTTAGATATGAAAACAATTACTTCCCACGCTTAAGCACAAATTCATATTTAAGTGAAATTAATTTCTTTTGGAGTTCAGTTGATAACGTAGACTAGCCCGATACAGAAGATTTTGTCCAAAACTTCCAAATCAAGATCTAGATTTCCTGAGAATAACAGAGGAGATCCATCAAATGGTTTTACTTTTGGAAAAAAAAAAGGCAATAATCAAAATTCTGTGTGAAAGGAAGGTGTTACAGAGTTACTAGTAAATCATGCTGGACATCCTCAAAAAGTACTAAAGTATTTGATTTCTACTCAACTATATACTAGTTCACCATTTTTTTTAAAACTTCCTACATAGCAGTTGCTTTTCACATATAACCTCATTTGTTTCTCATCCCAGTATTAATTTACACATAAAGAAAATGGACCAGCTAGTAAGAAACAGAGCCAGGATGTAAATCCAGGGATACTGGCCCTGGGTTCTGAGAACTCAGCTACAACACAGAATGCTTTGACCTCTATCTGGAATAGAGCCCAGATACTCTATTCCACAGAAGTTGGGTTTTTTTTTTTTAAACCATTTATTTTTGACAGAACGCAAGGTGGGGGCAGAGAAGAGAAAAAGGGAGACACAGAATCCAAAGCAGGCTCCAGGCTCTGAGCTGTCAGCACAGATCCCGATGTGGGGCTCTAACCCACAGACCATGAGATCATGACCTGAGCTGAAGTCGGTCACTCAACCGACTGAGCCACTCAGGCACCTCCCATAGAAGATTCTTAAAGTTTTCATGATCTGAGGAATTCTAGGTGACTTATTTCTGTCCAATTGCTATCGTTTCTCAAAATATACAAATGTGATCCACAATTCAAAATACCAGACTCAGGAGGATATAAAGAAATCAAGTCAAGGAAAGGGAGCCTGGGTTGTTTTAAGCAGACCTACAGCAAATGGGCTACCTGTGGAGATCGTTCCCAAGCTCTCCTCTGCCCAAGTTTGCTCAACGAGTTGATCAAATATGCTTCTAGCTCCCACATTCCGTATCAGTAAGAAGGAAAACATCCATTCTATAAAGCCCTTCATCCCTTCCACTACCAACGCATTTCCTTCCTCTGATTAGTCCCTTCATTACCTTTCCCTCTAGATGGGGATCAGAATCTGTGTCTCCTCTCTTTCACCTGGATTTCTTCTCATTTTATACTTTGTTAATGCTGGTCTCGCCTGGAAAATTCAACACTTATGAGGGTCATACACAATTCAAGATAGGTCTTCAAATTCTTGTAGCCAAGGGGCAGACTATAAAATAGGAATGCATAATGCTTAATGCTGAGTATTATGTGTGATATGACAGAGTTCGACTAGAAGCCCTCTGGGGACAGGGTCCTTGAGAGCTAGGAACATTAGCAGGATGCTGAGGACATCATGGCTGACAATGACCATCAGTACAAGCATCTTGCCTTCAGGGATGTTCCCTGTTCACTAGCTCACTTGGTGCATAAGTTTACCTACATTTGCAAATCTGCAAAAAAAATTTGCAAAAGTGGGGATTCAATGTGAACTTGAAAAAAGACCTACAGCCATTCTATTTCCCAGGTGTTTCTGCCAAAGTAAACATTTTTCTTTGGATCTTAACTCTGATTCTCCGGTCTTGTTTTCTTTGTACTTGGCTTTGAACTTGTCTTCATTTCCAGTGTTCTTCCTAAACACTGAAAATGTGTACCTTCCTTCTTATGAGACAGTAAAGGAATCCCAAAATGTGCTTCAGGGTAGAGGATGGCTTTGGGGATAAAAGAAGACTCATGGAGGATCAGCACACAGTGTTGATGTCCAAAATAAATAGTATTTCCGTCTTTTTATCAGAGCGGGAGCAAGGATCAAATTTCCAACAAACAAATGAAATTTCTTTGAACTACGCAAATTTATGTTGCGTTAATAATAGCAAGAGTAGCAATAATACTAAAAATACTTAACATTTACTCTTCACCCAATTCCCCCCTAAGCACTTTAGTGGTATTAACCATACAGTCCTGACAAAAGGTCCAGAACCTATGTACTACTGTCAACAATTTTATCAATAAACAAGAGTTTAGCCCACCTGCTTAACATCTCTCTCTCTCTCTCTCTCTCACACACACACACACACACACACACTCGTAAGTAATGGAGGCAGGATGGTAGGCCAGTCTGACTCTCGAACACTGACTCATAATTCCCTTAACTTAAAAGGCCTCAATATCATTATGATATTCACAATATTGACCCTAGGACACCTGAAGGTTCTCATTCTTCTCTCAAATTTGAGTTAATGTGTACAGTTACACATTATGTTTTTCATAATCTCAAGCAACTATGTTTTTCTTTGTGCAATTTCACAAAAATCTAAAAGTCCCATTTAATTATCATATCTTCCAAGTTTCTTACATAAATACAGAAAATAAAATGGAATCCAAAAACTATGTTTTATTTTTGTACAATAAAGTAAAACCTAAAAGCTAAGCATTCCTGTGCTAATAATGTTTCATTTTACTGTAAAAGAATTTCAAACTTGCAGAAAAAATTGTATGAACTATTCAAAGAACTCCCATATTCCCATCACCCAGAGACCTCAGTCAAGTTGGGCCAACTCTCCCAATAATGTTCTTTCTAGCTTAAAAAAAAAAATGCATTCCAGGATTGTACACTGTACTCGGAAACTGAAGAGAGAAGACAACCTTCAATCTGGGGCAGTATCCAAACTCTCCCTTGACCTTCATTACCCTTACTCTATTGAAAATTGCTAGTTATTTGGTAGAAGTATCCTAAACTGGGATTACTAAGGCTCTTTCATGAGAAGATTCAAAGATCACAGTTTGGGGAAATGATCCTGGGCTCTCATTGCATTCCATCAAGTGACACATTATGTCCGTTGGGCCCATCAACGGTGATGGTAACCTATCTATCACTTAAGTAAGGTCAACTCCTCCAAATTTCTCCAGTAGATTTACTGGCTTGTCCTTTATAATTAGTAAGACTCTGTGGACACTCTCAGATGACACAAACATGCTAATCGTGACCAACTCTCGCTCATTAGGTTGAGCACCCGTCGAGGTCTCTTGCCCCAATTCTTACCCTGACAACCGCCAAAACCACCATCTTTCTGGTTTCCACATTCTGTTTATCAGACAGCCTCCTCATTTAAGTCTTTCTCCCTTCACGTCACTTAGGCGTGCATTTATTTATGGGAATACAGCCCCACGGATTCCTGACTGATTAGTGCGATATCATCTCTAGTATTATTCTGATGCCCATGTTGTCCCAGGTTTGCATAAGGAATCTCTCTGCTGGCTGTTCTTCTGGCACCTTCTCTGAGAACTCCACTGTTTTCTGGCACAGGGTAGTCAAAGCTCACTGTGCAGATCCCCTGCCCCAGCCTGAGAACCAGACATTCTTTCAAAGACACATGGTTCCTTCTAGCAAAGACTGGTGTCTCGAAACTACCATGTGTACAATAAACGTGCTCCTATTGACTGGGTGGTCACTGCATCCGGCCTGTTCAATTAGCAAAGTTAGGAAACAGGTGTGCTGTGCACGTAGGTAAATGTATGTGCATATGTGCATATATGCAAATACTTGAACATGTTTGTTTCTACACTGAAATTCCTACATGGAATTTCTACATACTGAAATCCAGGAGTTGACACCAATACTTCAAATTGCATGGCACAGCCTTCATTCTGACTTTCCCCTTCTTTCTATTTGTAAGTATCTTCTGACAGCAGGAGGTCTGGCTCCCATTACCTTCAAAAGGATTTACTTATGGCCCTCCTTGCTTAGACCTGTCTAATAGCTTTTGGAGTGAATTAAGAAAGGAAGGAAAGAATAAAGAAGGCAAGCCTACAAAGAAGGCGGGCAAATACCAAATTTTTGAGACTTGATCATCTCTTTACAGAAAAAAAAAAAAAAAAGGTAATCTAGGCCCCAAGACTAAATACATCAACACAGCATCTCACGCCCTAGCCACAGGAGGTAAGAGTTTGGAGCAGTTTTCCAGGGGATTCTCGTCGGTCTTCCAATGTGCACAAGACACACCATTATTAGTATATTTACAACAAAAAGAATGGATGTGCTTAAATATTCTATTCTTCGGCAATAAAAATTTCAAGAACCGGGTGTTACTAACTTTGCTAAAACAGAGAAAAGAAATTCTATTATGTCCTTATTCAACGTCCCACCTCCTCGTAGTCAAAGGTGGGAAAAGCGGGGCCCGCAGAGCCCGCAGGCCTTACCCAGCGTCACAGAGCGCTTCAGAAGAAAAGCACAATTCGCCCCTTCGGGGATACCTGTGAAAAGCTTTTCCGAGTAACTAACGTACCATTTTAAACTATACCCACTGAGAAACGTGCAGGGCTATAAGCCCTCCTGAGAAAAATGTAGGCCCACAAATGTTACAAGCCTATTTTAAATAACTAGCAGGGAACAATCTCTTCCATGGGAACATTAACAAAAGACTTAGTCAAATGTTGAACTAGAAACATAGTTCACATAACCAAAAAGGTTCCTTAGTTTAGTATCAGGCACCTGTTTCAAGCTGTCATTAACTCGCATCAATCACCATGTGCCACAAATAGGGAGAAATGTGGAACAGGGATAGACCACCTACCTCATAAGCATTCTAGAAGGATTAAGACAGCACTTGTGAAAGTAAACGGAGCAGTGCTATATATGCTTGTAAGTGGCTCCTTTTCCCTTGATAGAAATACAGCATTTTTACCCATAAAGCTGACTGAGCCAACTTCTTGCAACATGGTCTCCACTTTGGCACCAAACTTCTATTGGATGTCAAACCACTCAGGTTATTCTGACGTCGGGGGTCTCAGATTCCCTGTTCCTCATCTGTACAATGGGGATGCGGACGCCTAGTTGAGAGCTGGTAGGCAAGTTACATGGGCCAGAGAAATATGTAAAGCCCTGGAAACCAGTACCCGATGCTCCGTTACTAAGTGACGAACACCTGTGTCGTCACCACCTTCCCCCAACACCACTATCATAATCTCCGGTATCAGAGCAACTGTTTCCAGACCTCGAGGTGGTGTGCGCTGCGTACCCCCGCTGGGCCACGGAAGGCATATGACATGTGCTGGGCTCATATACAAAACAGAGCTCTTCTACACACAAGTGGACATTTAGATAACTCCTGAATCATCTGTGTTTTCCAGATGGGGCCTCACACAATCCTCAAGACAATCCCACTTTCTAGCCATCCCTCCATCAGGACACTGGACGTGGTCACATTTACCCAAAGATCCTGGGTCTGAGTGCGTCATTTACCTTATGCGATGTGATACTCTGACGTTTCATTAAGAATGAAGTTTTGGATCAGGACACAAAATTTAAAGAAATGAATTTTATGAAAATGTGGGCAAGAAGATAAAACCCTCAAAAGATTTAAAACAGATTAGGAACAAAAATAATCTTCAGGCAGGCCAAAAAATGGTGGCACTGTTGGGTTTTTTTTTCCTAATTTGTGAAAGGGGTGGGGAGGAAGAGGGAGAGAGAGAGGGGAGGGAGAGAGGGAGAGAGAGAGGGGAGGGAGAGAGAGAGGGAGGGAGAGAGAGAAAGGAGGGAGGGAGAGAGAGAGAGAGAGGGAGGGAAAGAGAGGGAGGGAGGGAGGGAGGGAGAGAGAGAGAGGGAGGGAGGGAAAGAGGGAGGGAGGGAAAGAGAGGGAGGGAGGGAGGGAGGGAGAGGGAGGGAGGGAGGGAGCAGTGGAGGGTCAGAGAGAAAGGGAGATACAGAATCCGAAGCAGGCTCCAGGCCCTGAGCTGTCAGCACAGAGCCCAACATGGGGCTCGAACCCACGAACCATGAGATCATGACCTGAGCCAAAGTGGGGCGTTCAACTGACTGAGCCACACAGGCACCTCATGGCACTCTGTTCTTAATACACGGCTCCTGGCAAACTAAGCCATGCTTTATTACTTAAAATAACAACAAAAAACTAAGCTCTAACTATTATATTTTCTAGAAAAAAAAAATATCTAGTGTTCAATGAAATACCAGGTGCACTGTGCCTTTCACCCTTTAAAAAAAAAAAAAAATCCACCTACTATGGCTTATGGATTTCAGCCTAGCCTGTCAAGCAGGAATTAAAATCTCTTTAAAAAGCAGCTTTGCATGGTTCATGTGTCAGGCCGACATGAGCTGGATCAGCTTACAGAAGGGGCCAGAGATAAGGCATGCAGAGGAAGCGAGAGCTAGCAGCCCCCAGGAAAATCTATGGCTTCTCCCCTCATCTACTCTACCTTCACTCCCCTCCCTTTACAAGAATTAGTGCCAAATGAAGTAAAGAGCCCTTTCTTTCCCTTCATTAAGGACACAGCACTACGCTCACAAATGTATCCATCAAGAATAGGAGGGTCTACTTCCTATTTCTAAACAGTTCTTTAGTTTTCTTTAAAAATCTTGAAACAAAACCACATCGGCTTTAGAGCCCACGCTCCAGCCCTTGATTTTATTAAGTCCAAATGTACAAAGCCCACAGAGTGAGGACTATTTGGTTTATTTTACAAGAGTGCATCAAATATTAGCTGAAAATTGGCTGTAAATTGGGCTACTTAAGCCTCCGCGGAAAGGGATTGCAGGGGCTTGGGATTAAAATTGCAGGAAGCCAAAAAGAAAATTGAGGGCCAGGAAATGATGACTGATGGGCTGGGTGCTATTATCTCTGAGAAAGCTAAGGACAGGGAGGCTTTGAAAAAAAAATTGCATAGGTGACCTTGAGAACAAGTTCAGACTGAGCAGTCAGCTGGGCGTAGCTCCCTGCAGAGATGGGAGCAGAGCAGAGAGAATTCTTCATTTCCAAATGGGTGATGAAGACGTTTCCGATAAGCAGTTTTGATTTCCTCTTAGCATGCGGGGCTGCGAGTCCCATCTCCAGAAAAATAAACGTCGCGAGGCCCTTGGAAAATGTTCCATCATCAGGAGCTGTGGTCTGAAACTCTTTAACGGTCCTAGAGGATTTCATGACTTTGGGACATAGGAGATTGGAGATTAAAAATGGGCGCTATTGACGAAATTACTGTACAGGCTTTTTGTCTTCATCCTCTGTCATTGCACACAGAATGGGAGCCCTGAAGCCATTAAGGAGACTTCATCTCAACTTCCTCAAAGTGCTTCAAAATGAGAACCAGAGGCACAGCCCGGGTCCCAGGCAATTTAACTGCTACAAATGCTCACTCTACGCTTGATTTTTCTAAAGGTAGATCGGCTAACACAGTCCTTCAGATAAGTGGCTTTTTAAATTGGTCAATATCAAGCATTACCCCTTTATTAATTGTAAAAATTACTAAGGAATCCCAAGAGCTTTTTTTTTCCCCCATCAGTCATATCTATCGTTTACTGTTACAAATGTAAACGTTTATACGTGTAATATTTATTAATTCATTAAAACATAATCTAAAACCCCACTATTCTCGGGGCGCCTGGGTGGCTCAGCTGGTTAAGCGTCCAACTTTGACTCGAGTCATGATCTCACCGCTTGTGGGTTCAAGCCCCATGTCAGGCTCTGTGTTGACAGCTCAGATGAGCCTGCTTCTGATCCTGTCCTCTCTTTCTCTAATAAAAATAAAAAAATAAAAACCATAATTAACAGAAGTGGTAAGTCTTCATGAACAATTAAATTTTCCCAAACAGGCAGTGAAAATAGTGGCCATTTCACATTGTTGCAAATTTTCTCACGCTTGGCTGCTAGGAGACAGCTGGAGCGTCCAATCTGTTGCATTCCATCTGTGTTAATACCGTATTTTGTTTGACACCCGTGATGAAAACCCATTCTCACACAGATCTGTAGGTGGGAAATGGAGAAATAACAGCCCTTTCAGCTGAATTTGGATCTCCTTTCCTTAATACTGCACCAAAACTCAACAACATGTGGTTTCTAGAGGAATCTGAGCCCCCATCGGTGCACATTAACGTCCAACGAGCTCTTCACACTGGATTCTTATATCCACGCTCAATTGTGCGACAGCCATCGCCACTCACACAGGAAATACTGAGCTACGTAGAGGTTCCACGTACAGTGGAAACTTTCGCCACAGCACGGGAAAAAGAGGGTTAAAAAGGCCAATAATGTGCATGATTATGAAAATAGACTTGACCTTGTAGAGCCACCAAGAAGACAGCAGGGACCCCAGAAATCTGTAAATCAAAATCTGAGATTCACTGCTTTAGACTGATCATGGCACCTGACAGCAATGACTTGGGACTGTGACACACGTCTGCCAGGTCATCAAGGGGTCCTTCGAGGGGCCAGGTCACGTACTTAAAAAAAAAAAAAAAGAAAGAAAGAAAAAGTCCAAGCTAACATTCAACCTGGGAACTGGTCAGCGAATTCAAAATGCAAGAATTCTGTGTGGTTTCTGAGCGTGTCTGCTAGCAACTAGAAAGGGCACAACCCAGTGGACGTCACATTTTTCACTAGGCAACAACCATGTCTCGGGTTGAAATATCGACACGAAAATGTTTTATGTCTAACAAGCCTGATTCACCTACTGTTGATTTTTGCCCCTCTTCTTAAAATGCTAAGATTTAGTAGGACCTTTAAAATTATGATTTGTTAGTGGCCCGGCTTCTACAAAGAGTTCTTACACTTGTGGTCAGCAGACCCTAACTGATAACCTGCATCCTCAAATGTCAGCTCCCAGGGCCGGACCCTCCAGGGTCTTATTCCAGAAGGTACCCACGGCCCCACCACCTCCAACTAGAATTTGTCAACTACGCAAAACTCAGTAGGTATTTGTGGAATGAAAGAATGATTATGTTTATATCCGAATGCTGTTGAATATTTTAAGGCAAGCAGGACACTGTGTATGCCACATTGAAGAAATAAGTAGCAAACAGGCAGCATTAACGAATTCTGCAGTGTGATGGCATTTTAAAAGATGAGAGAAAATAGATGAACTGTTTATGAGTCTGCTTTTAAAAAAAAACTAGAATTTGCAAGTCTACTTTTAGTCAACACCTCATGAAACTCCGATTTCAAACTCAAACTCTATTTTTAATTTGACAGATGCAGAGAGCAGGTAAAGAAAATTGAATTCCTCCTATCGACAGGCTGTTGTTACAATATGACCACATACTTTGCTTAAGGAGAAAAATTAATTTTCTCCGAATCCTTTAAAGATCAGAATTCTGGGCAAAAACTTGGCAAGAAACCATACTTGAAAGCACGTGTGTGTGTGTGTTTCCGTGTGTGTACACGGAGAGGTCACTGAAGTTCCCCTGATCTGTGTCATGGCTGCACAAATGGGTCCACTGTTCTGTAACTCATCACAGAAAAGAAAAGCTGGGTGTAGGGAGGGGATACAGAAGGCTAACTTCTCAGATGCCCCAGTATTTCACAAGTTGTGATCATTTGGATTATGTAGGTTATGGGTGGTTTTATCTTCCTGTCATTCTGCTTGGCGAGAGAAAACAGGGGACTTCCTGGTGAACAAAAATGACTGTTTGTGCAATGGAATTGATTATCTGTTCAAGATGGCTTATGGTGCAGTGGTATAAAAAATTGCAGGTGGCTTTGGTTACAAGAGAAGCTATCAATCATCCTGCACTATTGACACATTTTTATGTACTGTGGTCTCAAATCACTCACTAAGGTTACCTATTCATCCATGAAATCTAAAACTTGGAGTCCTACCTAAGGGAAAAGGAGGGATTTAAACTGCAAAGTCTTCTCTCCTTAGACTTCTCACAACATCACACTGTAAAGCTAGGTGGGATGCAAAGGTTAAGTTCCCTGAAGCTCACCACCCTAGGTTAGCACCAGGGTACATATACGATCAGTGTTCAGATGTCACTCAGGGAGCTGGGGATCCCAGGGGTTGGGAGGAAGCTACTTCAACTCTTCGCAGCTTTGATTTATAATTGGTCACACACTAATCAAAATTACAGTGAATATTTATTTTTTGTCCACAGGGTCCTTGTCACTGGACAAACTGAAGATAAAATTAATCCCGGTCTGGTCCCGGGAGCTTAAAAACTACTATGCTCATGTTAACCTTCCTGCATTACTAGAGATACTCAAATAACTAAATTCACAGAATCTCCTAAGAGATGGCAAGGGGCGTCTGGGTGGCTCAGTCGGTTAAGCATCCAGCTTTGGCTCAGGTCACCATCTTGTGGTTCGAGAATTCGAGCCCCACGTCGGACTCTATGCAGAAAGCTCAGAGCCAGGAGCCTGTTTCGGATTCTGTGTCTCCCTCTCTCTCTGTCCCTCCCCAGCTAGTTCTCTGTCCCTCTCTCTCAAAAGTAAGTAAATATTGAGAGAGAGAGAGAGAACTAAAAACATTCCAAATATGGCTGCACCACTTCCCTACCCAAAGATAAACCTGCTGGGAAGGCTTGCCCGTCGGTCATGACCATGGAGCTGTAATTTCTTTTTTTTTTTTAAATTTTTTTTTAATGTTTTATTTATTTCTAGGAGAGAGAGAGAGAGAGAGCTACCCAGAGAGAGGAGTCAAGACTGAAACAGGCTCCAGGCTCTGAGCTGGCAGTCAGCACAGAGCCCGACGCGGGGCTCGAACCCACGAACTGTGAGATCATGACCTAAGCGAAAGTCGGACGCTTAACCGACTAAGCCACCCAGGCGCCCCTTGGAGCTGTAATTTCTAAGCACAGAGTGCTGGAGTTGAGGTGAGGCACAATTTTATTGGCATTTCTTCCCTATTATGAAAATTCTCCATCCAGATCTAAATTAATGAATTTTGTTACCTCTCTTTTCCTTGGCCCCGCTCTCCAGTTCCAAGCTGTGTGTGATTCCCCTCTCTGTCTGCTTTCCGAAACTGGCAGTCGTTCCCTAGGACTCTATGATACTCAACCCTGCGAAGCAAAGGACTCCTTCCGACCTTTCTTTTCCCCCCTTCTATCTGTTATTTGGATACTTTAGGGGTGGTTGCAACCTCAATCAGGCAGAAGCAGATCCAGCAAAAGCTTTGAGAAGGGGTAAACTCAGTTGCAAAAAGGAACAAAGTTATCTCGGAACAGAAAAAGACATCAGTACTATTAGGTATGGAGCAGGTTTTGTGGTTTATTTTCTGTTATTACGGTCTCAAAATAAGCACTTTGTGGAGGAGTCCTCAGTGAAGCCTACATCCTGAGACCCCTGCCGAATTTTCTGAAGAAAGACAAAGAGGAAGGGCAGGGCGCCTGGGTGGCTTAGTCGGTTAAGCGTCCGACTTTCGCTTAGGTCATGATCTCGCGGTTCGTGGGTTCGAGCCCCGCGTCGGGCTCTGTGCTGACTGCCAGCTCGGAGCCTGGAGCCCGTTTCAGTCTGTGACTCCCTGTCTCTCTGACCCTCCCCTGCTCACGCTGTCTCTCTCTCCTGGAAATAAATAAAACATTAAAAAAAAATATTTTTTTAATGTTCATTTTTTTTAATGTTTTTTATTTATTTCTAGGAGAGAGAGAGAGAGAGGCTGATCAGGGGAGGGTCAGAGAGAGAGGGAGTCACAGACTGAAACAGGATCCAGACTCCGAGCTGGCAGTCAGCACAGAGCCCGACGCGGGGCTCGAACCCACGAACCGCGAGATCATGACCTAAGCGAAAGTCGGACGCTTAACCGACTAAGCCACCCAGGCGCCCCAAAAAATTTCTTTTTTAAAGAAAGACAAAGAGGAGGAATGCCTTGACGAGGAAATGAAGTGCAGCTGACTTCCTTAGCTGTGCACCCTCTTCCCGGCGAGGAATGCCGGGCAGTCGCACCGAGATGGGCCGTCGGTTCGTACACTTGCTCAGTAGGCCCTGCGTGGCAGACCCGGTACCAGGTAACAGCCACCAAGTCCTAGAATCACAGTCCCTGCACCCAAGACACCCACTGTAGTGCTACATCATCCGTGTGTTGGAATAAAGGTCATTTTTTCCAAGGCTGGGGGTGGGGGGAAGGGGGGGGAGGCTCAGGTGGGCTCAGCTCCTGACTCCTGGCGTCCGCTCAGGTCATGATCTCTCGGGTCCAGAGATCTCTCGGTTCGCGGGATGCAGCCCGGCCTGGAGCTCCGCGCTGACAGCCTCGGAGTCTGAGACCCTCGCCCCGCCCCCCACGCAGCTCGTGCACCTGCTCTCCCTCAAACCAAGGTCTTTTTGTCAAAAAGCAAACTATTAAGGGGACTATGTCGGGGGGGGGACAGAGGCAGGAAACAGCAGTGAGGGGACCTTCCTTCCCCAGACTGGAAACACCCCTTAGGACGTTCCCCATCCGACCCTTCTAGCTTAAGCCCCTGCCCCCGGCTGCCTGCCCGCCTCCCCGGGAGAGGCCCTGGCGTGGAAGGCGCAGGGCAGCAGCAGAGGCCACATGGCCCTGCGCGCCCCGCCCCTGCCCGGCTGGATCCCGCAGGCCCTGCTCTGCCTACTCACAGAGGCTTCCAGAAACCGCACCGGGCTCGGCCGGAGGACTCCAGGTTGAAATTCTGAAGCCCCCGCTCCCTCAAAGCTCGAGGACTTTATCACCTGCATCTAGCTCATGATCAGCTTGGTGCTGCAGCGTTTTGCGCTCCTGGAGGCGTGGGGGTGCCCACGCCACGGGGCGCAGGAGGGGACCCCGGGAGCCGCCGGGGGGACGGGAGAACGGTATGCCCACAGAGCCCAGGCCTGGCCGTCAGCCCTCGAGAGGCACGAGTTGGGGGAAACCGGAGGAGAGAAGCTTCTCTTTCTAGCCTCTACCTCAAGACTGCTCTACCCCCTTTTCTTCTCGTCCTTAAAATGTCCCTGGACACTCTGACTTTGCCACACACCCTCCTGTCCTGGGAGCACAAGTCAGTATTGGTTTTCTCTATTCCTTACCGACTCTGCCAAACCTCAATCACCCCCAGGATACGAGCCCTTTAAGGGGAGAACCAGCACCTCTCAAGTTAACTGGAGCAAAACGGCCACTCCCTCCTCATTCCACCATCAGCTGGTCACCATGTCCTTTAAAATTATCTTCGGGGCGCCTGGGTGGCTTAGTCGGATAGGCGTCCAACTTTCGCTTAGGTCATGACCTCGCCGTTGGTGGGTTCGAGCCCCGCATCGGGCTCTGTGCCGACAGCTCAGATTCTCTGTCTCCCTCTCTCTCTGCCCCTCCCCTGCTTGTATTCTGTCTCTCAAAAATAAATAAAAACACTAAAAAAATTATCTTCTAAATTCCAGTCTGCTACTCCCCTCTCTCCATCCCCATTTTCCAGAATATTCATTTCACAAGACATCAATGAATACGGACCATATTAATTCACTAATTACAACTGCAGGTACGTCTCCAGGGGGAATCTAACTGCAGTGTCTGACATCGTATGGCTATTGCAGAGACTACAGGAGGCAGTAATTAAGATTTATAAACTATCTTTAAATGCAAACACGGGATATGGTGATTTTTACTATGGCCATAGAAATAATTTCCAATAACTTGATCAAACACTTCTGGCAGATGAGGCACAGCCATGTTATTGGTGAGTGGGCATTTGAAATTACTGGAACAGAGTACCCAAGTATCAAAACATCTCTGGTTAGACCACCCTGTACAAGTCCTCCAACCTCTCCAATATGATGAAAGCGATTAGAGCAGACCAACCTTCCCCACAGAGAACTCAATAACCAGGGTGAAGAATTCTTCACAGAGCACGCGGATTCAATGGGCCCCGGCAGTGGACAGAAGCGAGCCTGGCATTTACGGATTCTACTGCAGCGTCATCATACTGTGAGGTTGAACAAGGCCCGAGAGCCAAGTGGGCAAAACCTGGAATTCACGGCCTGCTAGGGGGTAAGGCCCAGTAACAACCCAGACCTCGGGCTGGGACTCCAAAGTGCTAACCCAAAGGAATAACTGTGAGTCCCCATGCCTCACACAGGGAGTCAAGGCTACCTCTGGAACAGTAGAACAGCTGCCTGTATCATGGTGCTCTGCTCTCGCCCTACCTGCCTCCCAGAAAAAAAGCGAATATTCTGCACAGGAAAGGAAGATCACCCACAACTAAATGTGATCTTTATGCTCTTATTTACACAAGGCCCAGCATTCATCGGAAAGAATCCTGCTTAGGAAACGAAGAACCAAAAATTCAAAAGAAAAGACGCTGAAATTCAGATATTATAGTTCTGAGATGACTTCAGAATAACTGATTGGTATGGGTAATGAATCAGCAAAGTAAATAGTTTTGGTATAAAATGAAATCAAGATGGGGCGCCTGGGTGGCTTAGTCGGTTAAGCGTCCGACTTTCGCTTAGGTCATGATCTCTCGGTTTGTGGGTTCGAGCCCCGCGTCGGGCTCTGTGCTGACTGCCAGCTCAGAGCCTGGAGCCTGTTTCAGAGTCTGTGATTCCCTCTCTCTCTGACCCTCCCCTATTCACGCTGTCTCTCTCTCTCTCTCTCTCCTAGAAATAAATAAAAACATTTTTAAAAAATAAATAAATAAAATGAAATCAAGAGGACATCATAATTTAAAATATAAGCACTGGTATGAGGATATTCAATATATGGTTTTCACAGCGTACCTATACAGCCGAAGAGACGGAAGTGAATGGCACGCTACGTTGGGCAGAAAGATGGGCATTAAAAAAAAGCATGGAGTGAACACGGGAAAGCGATATAAAGCCCAGATTAATATGCATGTAATTAGAATCCCACAAGACCAAGGGGGTAAAAGCAGTGTCCAAAGAGTTAATGGCTGAGAATTTTTCAAAACTGCCAAGGGAAATCAAGCCGCAGATTCCAGAAGAGATGCACATCTTGAGGCAGGTAAATAGGAGGAAATTCATACCTAAACTATTAGAGTAAAACTGCTGAAAACTCAGAGCAAAAAAAGAAATCTAAAAACGGCGGGAAAACAAAGCGAACATTAGTAAAGCTTCAGGAAAAGGGGCAGGGGAGGGCAGGATTTTCAAACCACACAGGTAAGACTGCATCTCAGCACAATCATCATCAACCCAGAAGACCTCTTATCAGAAATGATGGCACTAATGCAGTAAAAGAAAATGCCTCAGAATTCTAGAGTTGGTGAAAATACTCCTCCAAAATGAAGTCGTTCAAGTGAAATTTGAGGGAATCTTATCACCAGGAGCCATGCACTGAAGAAATTCTGAAGGGATCTCTTAGGTAGAAGGAAAATAATTCCAGGTGAAAGCATGCGTACAATTCTTCCCACAGAGTATTTTTTAAGTGGATCTGAAAACAGGAGATTGAAGATCTCCAGATTGAAGACTGCCTTTAGGTCCTGTTCAATACTTATTTCAGTGACTTGAATGGCATTAATCGAAAATATAGGGTTACAAGTATGTTAATATTTAAAATTCCAAAATATGTCCCCATAGACCACAAAAAACAACCAATTCATTTTTACTGAAAAACTCACGATTTGGAGATATTTACCTTTCTTGTCCGAGAACCTTGCATCCGCACCCTATCATTTCCAAGTCAACAAAACCTCTATGCTTCCATCAAGACGTGTTTTAGGTTCCCCTAACATTTATTTATCATCTATTATGTGATAAATAATCTACTTTCGTAGATTTTGTTCAAGGCACTGTCTGTGAGGGCAGACAGACAGATTGTACCCATGGGCTTCCCAAGGAAGAGGTGACCTGGTTACCTTTTCTGACGGCGCACAACTCAATCTATCCAATCCCTCCTCTGGAAGGAAAAACTCGGAGGATGTTCCTCAGAACCTTTGCTTTCTCTCGGTTTTCTTTAGGTCTTCACTACACCACCATCTACCTGAGACTCAGGCACCAGCACTCTCTCTACATCATTTCGCACCGTGTTCCGCACACCACAGCCTCTACGTAAACATCCACCGAACTAAATCTCAACAAGGAGCTGCGGGCCCAAATTCACGTAATGGAGTTTAGTAGACATCAACAGAAAATCTTTCATTGAAGACATTAAACATGATGGGGGAAACTGGCTGGCTCAGTTCTAAGAGCATGAAAGTCTTGATCTCAGGGTTATGAGTCTGAGCCCCACGTTGGATGTAAAGATTATGCAAAAATAAAATGTTTAGGGATGCCTGGGTGGCTCAGTCGGTTAAGCATCCAACTTCAGCTCAGGTCATGATCTCCCAGGTTAAGTTTGAGCCCCACGTCGGTCTCTGTGCTGACAACACAGAGCCTAGAGCCTGCTTCAGATTCTGTGTCTCTGTCCCTCCTCTGCTCATTCTCGCTCTCTCAGAATAAACAAATATTAAAAAAGGAAAAAAATGTTTAATAAATAAAATTTTTAAGTAAGGATGAAGTCTGTTAGACATTACCAATCTAAGGTATAGTTCAAAGTGTAGCACTCATGGTGCCCTTGTTCCGAGCTTTGGAATAGTGTTGCTTTTGTACCCAGGTTTCTGCCACTTCCGAAACAATTTTGAATTTTACTTTTCAAGTTATTAAACTTTTGGGGCGCCTGGGTGGCTCAGTCGGTTAAGCGTCTGACTTCAGCTCAGGTCATGATCTCACGGTTCCTGGGTTTGAGCCCCACGTCGGGCTCTGTGCTGACAGCTCAGAGCCTGGAGCCTGTCTTCAGATTCTGTGTCTCCCTCTCTCTCTGACTCTCCCCTTCTCACGCTTGCTCACTCTTGTTCTCTCATTCTCACTCTCTGTCTCTCTCTCTCTCAGAAATAAATCTAACATTAAAAAGTTTTTCTTTTAAGTTATTAAACTTTGTACTCTCCTTTCTTTGGTTATTTCCTTAGCATTCCATAGTGGGGGAAAGGTACAAAAAGCAAATCTAGATTTTACCCTATGCTGTTCTCAGCACAGAAACAGACGCACTGGACGGGTGCCTGGATGACTCCAGTCAGCTGAGTGTTCAACTCCTGACTTCGGCTCAAGTCATGATCTCATGGTTTCGGAGTCCAAGCCCCTGTCAGGCTCAGTGTAGAGCCTGCCTGGGATTCCCTCTCTCCTCCCTTCTTTCTGCCCCTCACTATGTGTGCTCTCTCTCTCAAAATAAATAAATAAACTTAAAATTAAAAAAAAAGATTCATTGCAAAGGACTGGGCACTGAAGTCTCACCTTCCCCCCCCCAGCGCCAGTCTCACTTTATTATGAATTTTGTAACATGCTTTGAAAGCATCCTATAACCCCTCCATCTAACTGGGCACTCTTTGCTATTATGACTACGGGATTTATCACTTCTCTTGTTCTTTACTTTTCCCTGAATGCTGTTCTCAGTGCTTCTACCTTTATATATATATTTTTAATATAGACGCATACCTCCTTAATAAATCAGAGGGTCGATGTTGCAGATCAAAGGAGTCTTGGGTTAAAAGTCAACTTTAGAGGGGCGCCTGGGTGGCTTAGTCGGTTAAGCGTCCGACTTTCGCTTAGGTCATGATCTCGCTGTTCGTGGGTTCGAGCCCCGCGTCGGGCTCTGTGCTGACTGCCAGCTCAGAGCCTGGAGCCTGTTTCAGTCTGTGACTCCCTCTCTCTCTGACCCTCTCCTGCTCACGCTGTCTCTCTCTCTCTCTCCTAGAAATAAATAAAAATATTTAAAAAAAAAAAAAAAGTCAACTTTAGAGTTCTATGCCAGTTAGGGTTGAACGAGTTGCCGTGATACTTAACTTTCTCATCCTCAGTTTCCTTATCTGTGAAATGGGGTTAGTAATGGAGAGATCTCAGGAGAGTTGTTAGAATAGGATAAAGTGAAACGTCTGAACACATAGCGGATATGTGTACAAAGACGTCCTAGTGTGGATGCTTCATTCTCCGGGCTCTCCATGACCACATGTGAGAAGGGGAACCCTTGTTTCAATGCTATCTACCCAGTTGAGCACCGCTCTCTCCCAGCGTCAAACTCCCTTATTCTCTAGGCCATACCCTGCACGCAATTTAGACACCTGCGTCATGCTCCCCCCATCCCGATCCTGTATTTCTTTTGGGAGGGGCATGTTTTCCACCATACTTGCTCTTCACAGATCATTCTGTGACAGTCCCCACTCTTACCATTTCTTTACGGCACCCACCTCCCCCACTACAACACAAACAAAGGTTAGCTGATAACCTTGAAGATCAACTTAGTATTTCCTTTCAATCTGCACTCTTCCTGTTTCTTCTGAGAGGCATTCCACCCAATACACGACTCCGCCATTTTATATACAAAGTCCTGACCTAGAAAACCATATCCTGTTCCTCGTATCAGTTACAAATGCAGCTGTTCCTTTTTTACATCTTTTCGTCTCCCCAGTTACAATGTAGACTCTCCAAGCTGGGCTCTCAAAAGCCTTCAGTGCCTTCGATAGTCCATTAGGGCTACCCATGTTATCCTAAGGTGAAAACAGGAAGATAATTACAAACAGAAAGGCTGTTTGTGTGGCGTGTGTACCACATACTAGGTCCCTTCGTAAGCCCTGTTACATCGACGTATGCATCAAACCTCACACCTGCAGAACGAACATTCCTTAGTTCGTGGGAAGAATAAGGTCAAGTGAGACACAAATGAGGGGTGACGAGGCAGCACCCAGCTAGTGAGGGACAGATCGGGCCCTCAGGCCCAGGCGCCCCAGCATCCCACGCCACAGGTGACCCGTCACCGGTCCACGCCGCTCCCTGCAGAAGGCTGCGGTGACGAGATCTGAACACAGCCCCTTGGCTCCCCGTTGGCGAAGACAGAGACACGGCTCAGTAGTTCTTTTAAAACCAAACGCCATCTTGTGCCCATCTGGAGCTGGGCTCACCCTATACCCCGGGACAGACAAGGGGAAAGACGAGGGGACGGTGGGGTTGCAACTCTCACCCCCGACTTCTCCCTCACATCCCCGAGAGCCTTGGGAGAATCCCTCTCCTCTCTTCTCCAGGGAACTTGCTCTGTTTTCATGGTCCGGCAGATCCTGTCCCGCCCGGTGACCTGCCCCCGGCTGGCACTCACAGTCTCTCCACGATCCAGGCTCCGCAAGGAAACCTGCTTCGTGACGGGCTCGGCAGGGACGTGACACTCGCGTCATGCTCGTCCCTCCGGCCACCACGGCGTGCTGTGTCCGTGGGCATACTTTCATCACGTCTTTCACGGTGTGTCTCCTCGAGAACCAGGACCGCGTCTAAAAACACCGTTTGATCGGAGCATTTCTACTATTTCACCTTCGACTTAAACCACGTACTACTGATAGCAACAGGCAGATCTTTGGAATGTTTTTTTATACCGAAGAGTATTAACTGAGCTACTACAGGAACTGAAGCCAAGATCTTCCATGTTCCTCCAATGACCTCATCTCCTCCTCCTCCCTGCTCACCTACCTCAAGATCTAACAAACCTGCCTACTTTCCAGTCCCTGAATACACAGTGTTTTCACACCTGAGATGCCCTGCATGTGTTTTATTCAAGAAATGTTTAAACAAGAAACAAATCTGAGCAAGAACAGTCTCTGCCTAGCGGAAACAGCTGTCGTGGAAGTAACATAGGAGCGTAGCTGCGCTAAGTACCCTAAAAACACAGGGATCCTTGATGAACTCTTTGAGTAAAAAGGGTTTGATTTAAACAAGTCAGGGCTTGCCTTAAAAAAGGAACATGGGAGGGGCGCCTGGGTGGCTTAGTCGGTTAAGCGTCCGACTTTCGCTTAGGTCATGATCTCGCGGTCCGTGGGTTCGAGCCCCGCGTCGGGCTATGTGCTGACTGCCAGCTCGGAGCCTGGAGCCTGTTTCAGTCTGTGACTCCCTCTCTCTCTGACCCTCCCCTGCTCACGCTGTCTCTCTCTCTCCTAGAAATAAATAAAACATTAAAAAAAAAATTAAAAAAAAAAAAAAGGAACATGGGATCTAGCTGAACAGGGAGGAGACAGGAGAAGTTTTCCAGGGAGAGAAACGTGCAAAGGCCCTGGGGTAGAACAGGGATGGGGGAGGGGGGTAACGAAAGCCAAAAAGAAGGCAACATCCTTCTCTGCTTTCAAAATCTGTCCTCTCGCATCAAACACTGCTCAAATGTCACTTCCTGTGTGAGGCTGCTCCGTCCTCTCCATTTTCACTGTAAATGGATATGCCCCTCATACCATTAGAGCGTTTCTTTTACCCTTCTGTTAGCACTTAGCTCACTGTATGGCAATTATCTGTTTATACATCTGTCTCCCTCGCTAGAGGAAGAACTAACGGAGGACGGGGCCATCAAGAACGATCCTGGTGTCTCTCTCCAAGCCCAGACAAGCGAATTGTCAATGCCCAGTGTTCCGTGAATGCAGCAGGACAGCTCGGCCATGCCACGGACACCCACGCACTTACCTGGACACCTATTCCCCACCGTGTCCGTCATTTACCTGTTTTTGCAAAGACTCCCCTGTCAGGCAGCCGCGTTGTAAAACGCCTTTTCCCCTCTAACCGTAATGAATCATGAAGCGTTATTTACTTCAGCATCAGAAACAGCTGCCCGGACTCTGTGAGCGCCACGTAATTCGTTTTATAAATATCACACCATTATCTAATTTCTGAAAGTCTCCGCATGCTTTGGAAAGGTGTTATTTTGGAAACAAGTCCCGGCCCATCCCAGGGAAATTCCCAAACCAGCATGGTCATGGCTAAGTCTATCTCCACGGGCAGGGAGAGGCCAGGGAGGAAGAAGGCGGCCCCCATGCCGCCTGGCACGGGGGTGGGGGCTGGGGGGGCGTCCACAGGCCCCCGGTCAGGCTGCAGCCACCTGGCCGGCTCGCACTCACAGGTAATCGAGCCGGAGGGCGCCAAGGCGGGAAGGGATGACGGAATAGTGGCCCGCTTGTTCGCTGACCTTTTTTTTGCTGAGCCCTCGGAATGGGAATACCCGCCTCGGAGGTTTTCCTTACATGGTGTCAGCAACTCCGAGGCTCATTCTCTCCTACCGCCTCCAAATGCAATCCCAGCCCTCTCCGGAGAGGAAAAACAAGGAGATCAAGATTAGGGCACTCCTGCTGGAAACCGATCCTCGGCTCTGGGGCCATTCGATCTGGCGGAGGGAGGGGGGAGGCGGGAAGAGGCACCTCGCAGCAGCCAGGGGCGGCTTCCATGGGGGGTGGGAGGGATCCGGCCTGGGGGTGCCGTCGGAGGGACCTCGAAGCCTTATCTGGGCCTGACATCACTGTAGGATCACAGGGGTGGGGCGGGGGGAGGGAGGCCGGCAGGGCTGGCACTGGTAACTCGCCAGCCCTGTTTGGGAACCCCCGCAGATGTGTGCCTAGCGTCCCGCACCGGCGGCCGGCCGCTGCACCCCACTTCCTCCTCCGACCACTGCACCCCACTTCCTCCTCCGACCGCCTGGGCTCCGAGGGGCAGGATGTGCACCGCCTGGGAACCGGGAAAGGAGCCCTCGCCCGGCCAGACGGCCGCCCTTTGATCTCCTCCCACCAGACCGGGTTACTCTGCAGGCTGGCCTTGCTCTTTTCTTTCTTTCTTTCTGGTTTTTTTTTTTTTTTTTTTTTTAATCTGGCATCCATGGAAGTTAGTACTTTATTACAGATTTCCTGCTTTTATCTCCCTGAGTTATAAAATCTCCTGGGAAGGAGGAAAGAATCCTATGCGGGCCGGGGAAGGGCCAGGCCCCATCTGGGAGAGCAGGGCCAGGGCCTGGGGAAGCGGGGGGAGCCTCCCCGGCCTGACGGTCCATGCAGGACCCTGCTCAGACCGCTGCCTTCGGCTCACAGCCCCCAGGGCTTCACCCGCTCTGTTCTCATGGTGGAGGCTGTTGGTCTTCTACCCCAACGTCTTTGGCCCTTGGCTCCTGTCCCTCATCTCGGGCTGAGGGAATAACCAAAGTCAGAGATGTTAGATGGCATGGGGAGGGAGATTCCCCAGCAACCCCCGGCTAAGAGCTTCTGCACCTAGGTCTGTTTTGTGCTTTATATTCGGGCTGTACACACATGCCCCTTCTAAGGAAAGGGATAGTCATAGGGACAGGTCAGAAGAGAGCATTCTCCTCTGGGGACCCTCTCTGAATGGCCCTGTCCCCATTGTCCTCCTCCAAGCAGGCATCCCTCATCACGTTCCTAAGTGTCCACGTGCACACCTTAGTACGGGCATTCCTCATCTTCTAGCCAAGTTTAACCCATCAGTCACTCCCAACAGGACATAAACCCCAAGGAGACAGAAAACCTGTAATATATGAGCAGGGACTCCAATGTGAAGGACAGTAATGCAGACCACTCATGGGGCTGTCCACATGGAGTCTCAAGTCAAAAACAGCCCCCCGCCCCCAAACACACACAGATAGATTTCAAGCACCAAAGGGCTTTGAAACATATTAAATAAACCCGAATTTACTCAGAAATTATAATGTGCTAGGATTAGTCATAGCAGGCAAATGTCAACCCATAAAAGCAGCCTTGCTTCATCCGAAAACTTCACTCTCCCCGTAATTTCACATACTCTGTGGTAGGAACTAACCATCTCCCAAGTAGCTCTTTGCCTCATCTTTAAACTCTTCGGAAGAAAGTGATGGATCTACGCAGAGCCATTCTGAGCCTTGGAGAAAATGCCCAAGAGCCAACTCTCGTGTTGGCTCCCTTCTGACCTCTTCATACGCTAACACTCATGGTCTAGAGCTTCTCCGGTTTTCTCCACCGGCACTGAAACTCACTAGCTTGGGCCTAGCTCCCCGGATGGGTGGCCAGAATGTCAACAGCCCCCACCTTTCCCCCATTTTTGACTCAGAAAACACCTGTGGGCAAGACATTAGCCCTACAGCCGCCGGAAACTACCAACCCAGGGAACCCGCAGGGGAAGCTTACGGACCTGTGTCCCTGGGCTTACACGGCTCCAAAATGTCCTCCCCCTCTTCCCTCACAGCATGAACAAAGGTATGATCTCGGGCTCCCTAGGACCAATGATTTAATATCAAGTTGCTTGAACAGTCTAATTCGGGGTTCCTAGCTTTTCAAGAAGACAAGTATGTTCCATAATCCAGGTTTCAGCAAACGCTCTAACGGCCCAGTGAACATTTGTGGATGTATCTGTGTGCCAACTGCTCAGTCATGCTCCCGTAGGCCCCAGCACAGCCACAGACAATACGTCAACCAATGAACATGGCTCTGTTCCAACAAACTTTATTTACAAAACCAGCTGATGTAATCAGAGGTTGGACACATCAACATTCCCAATACTGAACCGTGGAAGATCCCAACTTCAATAATGCCGTCCCGAGCGGAGTTCTATCTGTCGCTAGCACCAAATGTGGGCTAAAAGCAACTCGACTGCCCTGGGCGAGTGTCTTGGCAAAGAAGTATAGGTCTGTGATAATAACCTTTTGTATTTGAAGACTGTGCTTTCAGAACTGTTGAAATGTTTCCAGCATCAGTGGAAATCCAGGTTTTCTCTTTAAAATAACCCTGAGTCTTAGCAAACTGCATTTATGATGATATAAGATCTGTATGAATGCAGGAAAAGTAACCAGTCCAGGCGGGCATCAAAGCAAGGAGTCTAATCTGAATACAACCATCTACATGGATCTACTCAGTACCACCCCATTTGGTCGCTTTTAGAACACTGAGCTAGGTCATGGGGGTAAAAATATTTAACGACGAAAGTATATATCCAGGAAATATCAGCACTCAACAGGATGTGATGGCTTATCGAGGAAAACCATTAAAATTATACCAAGAAAATGAAGGGGCATCTGGGTGACTTATTCAGCTAAGCTTCCGACTTTGGCTCGGGTCATGATCTTGCGGTTTGAGGGTTTGAGCCACACATTAGGCTCTGTGCTGACAGCTCAGAACCTGGAGCCTGCTTCGGATTGTGTGTCTTCCTCCTCTCCCCACTCACACATGCACACACCCTCTCTCAAAACTAAATTTTTTTGTAATAAGCTTTTTAACTGTACCAAGAAAATGAGGTAGAGACAAACTGTCCCTTTGCCCAAGATCACAAAGCCAGCTTATAGAGAAGGCAGGGCCACAGGACACGGAACTTTGTGTTCTAAGAAGTAGGGACAATGTCAAGTACGGCTCAACACCATACTCCTAGCCTTGCCACCAGTTCCTGGCATACAGTGGGCAATTAAGAAATAGTTTCTGCATAAATAAATAAAGAATTAAACAAGGGTGAGCCAGACCTCCTTCCCATCAAAAGTTGCACAAACTAATACATTCCTTGTTCAAAAAGAATGTTCTGTGTGTAACTTTCTCCCTGATGTCGACTCGTGCATTTAGTCCTTCAGACACGGCAATAAACTGCTGAACTAATGTGGGTAGCCCAGAGGAGAGGCACCACTCAAGGCAGCTAATTCCGGCCTAAGGAATTATTTATGCATGACGAGAATCTGTCTGGAACATCAATGATGTCTTTATCTTCCACGACTACTCACAGAGGACTCACAGCCTGAGTGTACGAGTACTGTCTGACTGGGCTTTCCCAGGACTTGCAAAATGTAACCCTGATTGCTTACAGGGGTTATGGCTTCTTTCACATTATCTCCACCCACTCATCCATCACTGTGCGCTCGGCAGTCTACGCAGCAAGCTCTTCAAAGCGAGGGTTCAGAGATGGTGGCTACTCCTGACTGTTGCCGCATTTTCCCCTCCTGACAACAGACAAGACAGATGCTACCGAGGGAGACTTGGCTATATGGAGATATATGGTGGTCAAGAGGCAAGCCACCATAGCATCTAAGCACCTCCCCCAGCTCCACACTTGAAGGTCAAGTGGAAATAACCTGCATTCCTTCCACAGGTGTTGGCCTTTGAAAAGGAATGCAGACTTTGAGCTCCATTTATGTTTTCAAAATATTGCTTTTGCTTTGAACTAACTTGGAATGTGTAACTTTATCCAGACTGGGCGATTTTACATTCACCCAGAGTAGATTTCTAGGACATGACTCTTCAATATCTCAACTATTAATTGTTTTTAGAGAACCCCGCAATGGAGAGCTAGAAGATAAATTTTCTCCTACCTTTCCTTGAAAAAGCCAAATCAAAGTAAGAGTGAGTGAGTGTGTGAGTGTGAGTGTGTGTGTGTGTGTGTGTTGGGGGCTGGGGAGAGTGAAGAATAACAGCCTTTAACTAAAAAAGTGACAATATTGGGCCACCTGGGTGGCTCAGTCGGTTAAGCATCCAGATTCAGCTCAGGTCATGATCTCACAGTTCGTGGGTTCGAGTCCCACGTTGGGCTCTGGGCTGACAGCTCAGAGCCTGGAGCTTGTCTTCGGATTCTGTGTCTCCTTCTCTCTCTGACCCTCCCCTGGCTCATGCGGTCTCTCTCTCAGAAATAAAACATTAAAAATTAAAATAAAATAAAATAAAACAGTGAGAATATCAACAGCAACTTTGGGCACTCTTAAATGAGCAACAAGATCTAGTCAGTAGGAAGCATTTGAAACCTCCATCAGTCATTTAAAAAAAAAAAAAGAACTACCAATTTTATTTGGCTAATTTACAAAAGTTCGGCAAACATTCTCAACTATTGCAAAAGCAACAATAGTCACATTGTATCAGTTACTGAATAATTGAGACGCTTAAAATGTGTAACTTCTGGAAATACCTACTTGAGACAAAACTTCTTCAGTTCTTTGCTTTTTTAAAACCACACTCTTCTGGAAATAATAGAGAACCTAGAAAACTTCTGAAATACTGTAAAAGGAAGACACACACGAAGTAAACGTTTCATTTCACACACACATACTTTTTCCAGAATGACACATACACACCTCTAAGAACTGAAATGCCAAAGTCGAAATAAATTCACAACATTTACACGGTAAATTCGGACATCCGAGGGGCTTTCCCACCGTTACATTTGCAGGGCTATCAACAACCTCGCTTTATTTTAAGATTGGCTGCCCAATATATAAATTTCCCTTTGTGTTTGAAATACTTTTATCAGATAAGATAGCTTTTGTTTAAACTGCTATTTTCAGAATTTGCTTTGGGGTTTCAAACACACACACAGTGCAGTAACTTGAGATTTCCTACCCGGCTTTAAAATGTGTGTCTTCTGTCTGTTTGTATTTAGTAATTTCCTGTCAAATAACCTCACATAATTAACTTTCCTTGCTCCAACCTACATTTTCCCCGGTCCTGTTCCTATTTCCTGAGGACGGTAATAAAATGCTGATTACACTGGGCCAGCTATCTGCCTTCTCCCTCCCTGGCTCCTGGTCAGAGTCTATACTCAGGTTTCAGCTCTTGGTAGACAGGGAGGGACCTAGAACAGAAAGGAACCTAATCAGACTTAGGGAGTTCCTGTCCATCCACATTTACAAGGCAGCTCTATTGCTCAGCTAGGACCTCAAGTGTGGGGGCAGGGTGGGGGGAGGGAAGAGATAGGCTGTTGTGGTTTTTTTCCCCCAATTTCAGTGAAATCCATAGACTGCCCCTACCCACCCCACCCCCACCCACCTTCAGCAAGCCCTGATGTGCATGGGAATGCCTCTCTGACTCCTAATCAAGTTGGGATGGCTGCGATGGCTTCGAGAAACAATAGTCCTAAGAGGCTCAGGACAGAAAGAACTCCCACCAACTATAGAGCATTCTATTTGCAGATATAAATAGAAATCTAGCCTGGCCCTTCATACAGTTGAGATCAGCACATGTTACGTCTTGATAATGAGTCATTCACTTCACACTAGCTAAACACTGCAGAGGCATCACACAAGCCATTCACTGCATCATCACCTGGGCATTCCAAGAGCACATTTCCAAAGCGGTCTCATGAGGAAAATAAATAAAAAGCAAAAAATTAAAAATTAAAAATTAAAAAAGTTGTGAAGCCATCACATTTCAGTGTTGGTACTTCCGGAACACAAGGACTGATCACGCCCACGCACATCAGGGTTTCCTACCCCGGCAATATCGACCTAAAGGACCAAACAATTTGTTGAGAAGGGCTGGCCTGCAGGGTACCTAGCCACAGCCATGGCCTTAAGGCCCTCGGTTCAATTATTTCCTTCAATGCTTCCCGTTCAGGACCAGCCCAACGTCACTAGACCCTGGCTTATGCCCTGGGGACAGAATCATGCCCCGCTGAACAATACAGACAGACTTAAAAATCTTAGTAATAAAGGGGCGCCTGGGTGGCTCAGTCAGTTAGGCATCCAACTTCAGTTCAGGTCAGGATCTCACAGCTTCCGTTTAAGTTCAAGCCCCACGTGGGGCTTTCTGCTGTCAGCATGAGAGCCTGCTTCGAATCTTGGCCCCCTCTCTTTGCCCCTCCCCTACTTGCCCTCTCAAAAATAAGCCGAGGTGGGGCTCCTGGGTGGCTCAGTGGGTTAAGCATCTGAATTTGGCTCAGGTCATGATCTCGTGGTTTGGGAGTTCAAGCCTCACATCGGGCTCTGTGCAAACAGCTCAGAGCCTGGAGCCTGCTTCAAATTCTCTCTCTGCTCCTTCCCCACTCACATTCTCAAAAATAAACAAAAAAAGTTTTAATAAAAAATAAACCAAGATTTTAAAAAATCTGAGTAATAAAAGGTGCTGTTCTTCATTTCCTAGATGCAAAACCAGCAAACACTCCAGCTAGTTCATCCTGTGAAAGATTCACCCTTCTAATTCCAGAAAAGGTCTCCTGAGCACTCAATGCTTGAAGTCAACAATGGTGACTTCCTATTATGACAGGGCCTTAAATTCACAAATGACACATCCCAATGGTGCAAACCCACTGCCACGATTAAAAGAGACATCGCCAAGGATAAAATCATCAACATCTTCACAGACCAGAAACAGACCACAAATGCCAACTCACAAGGTGCGATTCCAGCATCCCTGGGGGTAGCCCCAGTGGCTACTCCAGCGGTGGTTCTGAGCTCGATGCCTGGCACAGTCCTATCCAAGCTGTTTCACTCGGAAGCATACATGCCATAAAGAAGCTCTTGAACGTATGCACCAGCTGACCTGTAACTACACAGCAATTAACAATAAAGCAATGAAAACACAACTTCACTAATGGGAGCGTGAATATATTGTACTCTTTGTAAGCAATGGAACATTCACAGCAATGAAACTGCTGCTAAGGTAACACTAGTGAATCTTCAAAACAGGACTTGGGATAAAGAAAGAGCAAGTCACAAAAGACTACTTACAGGATGACAGTATTTTTATAAAGTTCAAATAGAAGCCAATCTAAGTCTATGAAATCTGTGTTTAATAGCCCAACCGGTGTATTTTTACAAGCAAAGAACAAGGGGTATGAGGGTGGGCCAGTTGGTTGAACGTCTGGCTCTCGGTTTCAGCTCAGGGCAAGATCTCATGGTTTACGGGACTGAGTCCTGCCCTCGGCTCTGGTCGACAGGATGGAACTTGCTGGAGATTCTCTCTTTCCCTCTCCTTCCCCATCCCCCTCTCCTGCATCTCACAAAATTACGTTAAAAAAATAAATAAAAGCAAAGAACAAACAACACTAAATCCAGACTACTGGCTTCCTCCAGGGAGCAAGTAAAAAGATAAACACAGGTTAAGGTGAGTTCATTGGTATTCATTCAACAGCATGCTTCAAGACGTGAATGCAATAGTATGTGTGCGTGTGTGTACTCTGTAAATATTATATGTAACAGTTTTTAGATTTCTCTTTCAGGGAAAGGGAAAAGACCTAGAAAAATGATGACAACAACCACAAAAGAAACACACCCATATATTAGAGGACTTACCTCAGTAAAATAAAAAGTGAAGTCGAGGGATTATACATGCATGGGGATATAGGAAACAAGAAGCAAAATACCAGTAAATCTGATTAATGACAGAAAAGACTAAGCCTTTTGCTGATGTTAAGAAGTATAAAGTTGAAATTGTGTCAACAAAACTGAAATGAGAGGGATTAATGGGCAGTTTAGGCATGCTGGCCTTTTCTTCATCAGGAAGAAGGGGAACATACTCAATAACTACGGATTTTATTAAGAAGCTGTATTGTTACATCACACGTGGGATAGTCAACACAAAAGCCATCGCTGGGAAACATTAGAAATTTCATCTGGGCCTTCCAATCCTGTGAGAAGGGAAAGGGGGTCTGCAATCTTACCAAGAAATGGAGAGGAAGAACCCAGAAGAGAAACGGGTAACTAGGAACGACCAAGTTGTAATGAGGTATAAATAAAATAGGTCATTACAGTGAGTGTGCCCTGATAAAATGCATGTACCAAAGCGTGATAAACGCCTCAAAGAGAAAATGGAAACAATACTCCAAGAAGATCGGAATATAAAAGGATTAGAGAAGATAACCCATTGTAAGGCAAATATCTACAAGCAGTGTTATAATAAATAATAGAAAAAGCAGAATTTACGTAAAACATCTAAAAGGTTAGAGACTGACTCTAAACCATAACAAAGTCCATCAACATGTAACAATCGTATGCTGGCGTTCACCAAGTATAGCCTTGAAAACAAGAACATAAGCAAAAAATGAAGAAATCCTGTCAAGACCAAAATTGTAATGAGACTAACAAACCTTTGTCAAGCACTGTTAATCAAGAAGCAAAGTATTAGCAATGAGAAAAAAAAATTAAATGTATCTATCCAATAAAGAATCCTGCACCAAGTAGAGTCTATCCGTGTTTTCTTCAAATACATATAAAACAGTTAGTTACTAAAATCCCCTGTGTACGGTCATAAATGAGGTCTTAATAAAAATTCAAAGTTCTGTATCATACAGAACTTGGTCTTCAAATTATTAAAAAGGAAAAAAATTAAGCATTTACAGGGGAAGAAAGGAAAAGTCATGAGCTAATTTTCCAACCTAAGATGAAAACAAATTCACAAAACAGTAGAAAATAAAGACATAAAATATGTAAATAAAAAGCAGATGATGAACTACACCAAAAGTTTTAAACATTAAGATAATAACCATCTGTCAAGGTCATGCAAAGTCTGGACGGCACACTATCAAGAATGATAAATACATCAGGCATTAAAACAAGAAGGCACCTGAACCATTTAAGCCAATAAAATGTAGAATTACATAGCATTAGAGTTTCCCTTTATTGAAGTATCACAGCTAATGATTCAGGAATTAGAACATCACCAGTCTGGAGAGGCTAATGAAATAATGCATCTGAGTAATGATCCATTAGGGCTGCTAAAATCATAGAAAGATAAATAACTAGACATCACGAGCCTCCTGATAAAAATCACAATTCTCATCAAAAAAATAAAAAAATAAAAAAAAGATCAAGCCATAGAGGTACAGCACACACACCTAAATAAGCAAACCTCTGTTACCCACACACAATTTTCCATAATAAAGGAAATACCATATACCTGTGCTGTCCTGTATGGTAACCTCTAGCCATCCATGACTATTAAGCACTTGACATGTGGCTACTGCAATTGAGGAACCAAAATAGTCTTGATTTAACTTTAAGCAGCTTAAAATGGTCAGATGTGGCTATTCTATGGGGCATCTAAGCTCTAGGACTATCTACCAATTTATAGGACATACAGAAAACAAGAGCATGATGTGTTTAACAAATCTCAACAATGGCAAACAGCATAGCCTCTTTACCTCAGCAAACGAACCGCAAGGACAAAGTGGGAAAACGTAAAGAGCACCTACGGATTAACAGAAACCTAAAAGACCTATTAACCAATTGCAACGTACAGACTTTCTTTGAATTCGGTTTCAAAGAAAAACTATGGGGGAAAAACTGAGAATCCAAATCGTGAATGCTGACTGGTGCTTTGGCCAGTGTTACAGAAATTAATTTTCCACACAGGATATTGCTACTGTGTTTCTCTTTCTAAATAATTAACTTTCTATTTCTGACAGACGTACTGAAATATTTAAAGAAGCAATGAATTTTTTTTTAATTTTGGGGATTATACAATTAATTTTGAGATTTATATATTTATAATAAATTATTTATTTATTTTTGAGAGAGAGACAGAGACAGAGACAGAGACAGATGGTGAGTGGGGCAGGGGCAGAGAGAGAGGGAGAGACAGAATCCGGAGCAGCTCCGGGCCCTAAACTGTCAGCACAGAGCCTGACACGGGCTCAGACTGACAGACTACGAGATCATGACCTGAGCCAAAGTCGGACACTGAAGTGAGCGAGCCACCCAGGCGCCTCTGAAAGGCACAGTGATATGGGTGGGTATCTGGGATTTGCCTAAAAATAATCCGGCTGAAGACATGGGTACATGAGGACATGAAAATGGGACGATTCATGGATTTTAGCTGGGTGGTGAGCACATGCCGATTCACGCTAGTCCATTTCCCTACGTTAGTATGTCCTCCGCTTTTCCATCATATAAAGTTCCAAGATTATGTGACTGTCCATCCAGAGACTTCGCCTTTAAAAACATGTCCTTAAGGCGTAACACAATCAGAGGCACCCGGGTGGGTCAGTCCATTAAGCGTCTGACTCTTGACTTTTGCTCGGGAGATCAAGCCCCAAGTCGAGCTCTGTGCTGAGTATGGAGTCTTCTTGGGATTCCCTCCCTCTCTCCCCCTGCCCTACCAGCACTTAGCCCACTTAAGATCCTCTGTCCCCCACAATGCCCACTGCCCCTCCCCCACGTGCGAGCACCCCCCCCACACTCTCCCTCTCTCAAAAACAGACATGGTTTTTAAAGACATGGAGGGGGCGCCTGGGTAGCTTATTCAGTTAAGCATCCAACTCTTGGTTTTGGCTCAGGTCATAATCTGTTTTTTTTGGGTTTTGGTGGTGTTGTTTTTTTTTTTTTTTTAATTCAAGCCCTGCATGGGCTCTGCGCCAACATCATGGAGCCTGCCTGAGATTCTCCCTCTTTCTCTCAGGTCATGATGTCACCGTTTATGAGTTGAGCCCCACACTGGTTTCCGAGCTTAGAGCAGAGTCTGCTTGGGATTCCCTCTCCGCCCCTCCCCAACTTGCACGTACGCAGATTCTCTCTGAAAAACTAAGCTTTTAAAAATAAAAAGACATAATACAAATCTATGATAATATGTACAGAGATGCCTAGTTCAGCCCTGTTTGCAGTCACAAAGAACCCTACATGTGCCCTAATAGGGCAATTACTAGATGTACGGCACACCAAAGTGCATTACTTTACCAATAAAAAGAATTCTATAAATGTACTAAATTACCAAGTTAACATGCTATTGTTAAGTGGAAAGAAACTATACGTATTAACCTTCACCTATTTTTATTGCAAAATCTGTGTGAATGTTTATGTTCGGGGATAGACAGAGTCACATAAAGGGAAAGGGGAGGAACAACATGCTCTTAGGAGTATTCACATTGGGAAGTGAAAATTTTAGAAAACACACAGATGGGTGGATTTATAGCTGATGTGTTTGAGAGAGAGAGAGAGCGCGCGAGCGAGCGAGCACGAGTGAGCAGGCTGGGGAGGGGCAGAGACAGACAGACAGAGTCTCAAGCAGGCTCCATAATGTCAGCACAGAAGTGATGCAGAACTTGAATTCACGAGCCCTGAGATCATGACCGGAGCTGAAATCAAGAGTCAGACACTTACCTGACTGAGCCCGCCCGGCAAGCCTGATGTGTGCTTTTTTAAAAAATGTATTTCAGCAGCTTTCAATTTTACAATTGTATTAAAAACTATGGTGAACAGGGGCACCTGGATGGTTCAGTTGGTTAAGCGTCCGACTTCAGCTTGGGTCATGATCCCATGGTTCATGGGTTTGAGCCCTACATCGGGCTCTGTGCTGACAGTTCATAGCCTGGAGCCTGCTTTGGAGTCTGTGTGTGTCTCTCTTTTCCTCCCATACTTGCACACTCTCTCTTTCAAAAATAAATTAAGACTAAAAATTAAGTGTTTAAAAAATTATGGTAAATGTAATTGATAAAACATTTAAGGCAAAACACAAGAATATCCTCTTAAGTGCTTTGATTCAACATCATACTAAAGTTCTAAATGAATAAATTCATGTAATGAAATAAAATACTGTGACAGATAAAATTGAAAATCAAACATTTTAAGCTGCCCTTATCAGTAAATTGTCTTGTCTAAATAGGAAATCTAATACCATCGAAGAAGAGAAGAAAAATGTAACAAGGCCCTTAGGTACAAACTCACTATGAAAAAGTTACAAGTGTTTCTGTAAGTCATTAAAGCATTCAGAAAAAAATAGAGAATTAGCCCATCCACAATAGCAATTAATAAGGTCTCTAGAAAGAAATTTTCTAAAAAAAAAAAAAAAAAAAAAAGTAATATCCTGGTGTTAAAAATAAAGGAAAATCCTAAGTGGAGACAAAGCGACCAAATGGATAAACGGATAGATTCAAAGTTGAACAACCTCAATCCTCCCTGAAATAAATTGAAAAATCAAATGCAATGGGGGCACTTGGGTGGCTCAGTTCATGATCTCATGGTTCGTGAGTTCAAGTCCCCCATTGGTCTCTGTGCTGACAGCTCAGAGCCTGGAGACAGGTTCAGATTCTGTATCCTCGTCTCTCTCTGCTCTTCCCCGCTTGTGCTCTACATCTGTCTCTCCCTAAAAAATAAACATTAAAAAAATGAAAATAAAGAAACATAAAATGCAATAAACACAACATACTATTTTGCAGACTATGACCAGCCAATCCTAAAACTTCCAAGAAGAAGCAAAAGACAAGAAAAGTTAAGAAGATTTCGAAGCACAAAACATGGACGACGTAGGTCCTGTAAGGGGACGGCACTCACTACATACTCTGTCCCTGGGACAAACTAACACAATGCAGAAAGTGACGGCACAACCATGGAACAGAATCAAGAGTCTCCAGCGCAGGAACACGTGAAAGCAAAGGACGTGAGCAGTCATGGGCAGCTCGGAATCCAGGGTTTAGGAAGACAACACAATCGGCAGACACAGAGAACAGAGAGAAGCCCAAGGAGCACCATGCAGCAGGGAACACGATCTTGGGGGGCAGGCAGAAGAGCAGTGAGAGCCGCCAGGTGACCGATCTTCCGGATGGCTGGCTGCAGCTGAGAAGGCAGTGACAAAGGGCATGGTGACAACTACACCGTGTCTCAAGAGCAAGGCGGAGACTGCCAAGGTCAACAGCTAAACCACAGAGGAGATGGAAGAAAACAGAATCACTTGAATTCAAGTCCATTCAACAGACACGGAATCCCTCCCACCGTGCCGGGCACCGCGCAGGAACAGAGATGGAGACTCAGGACCCAAGATTCCAATTCAGGATCCCTGACTGAACACCGGGGGCTCTGAATCCACGTACATCCTCCCCAGCAACGTTATCCTACAGGACTGCGGGAAAGCACGCAGAGCCATGAACGCGAAGTCAAAGCCAAAGGTTCGAGCCCTGGGCAGTACAGCATGGCGGCAGTCTTGGCTCCCTTTACATCGGCCTCTGCATTTGTCAGGATCTTGAATAGGTTATTTCCTCGTGTCTTCATGTCCCCGTGGGTAAAACAAGGATAAGAGCAGTAGTACCTCCCCAATAGGACTAGTGTGAAGATTTAAAATTTTTAATATGTGTAAAACAATTAGAAAAGTTCTCAGAAAACAGTAACCACTCAATAAACGCTAGCTGTTGTTATTACCAGCTTTCTAGTTGAATGCCTTTGGGCCCAAGCCCTTGAAATCCCCGAGCTTCTGTTTCCTTCTTTTTAAAACCGTAATATTCCTGTCTTCGTAACATTGCTATATAGTCGTAGAAGCAAATAAAAACAGCTTCATAAATTGCCAGTGTTATACCAATGGTAGTTATAGAATGGAGTTTCACCGCTTTTCAAAGAATCAGGAGCTCTTTTTCTTGTATAGGCTGTTATTTGTTAAGTCCCTAGGTTGCCAAGAGCTTCGTACAACAACTGCATTTTACAAAATTAGCCACTTTCCGTTCACAGTAAGTAATTAAAGGAATTTTCCCCAGAAATCTAGCACATTCATCAGCTGGATGAAGCCGACAGATGTCCAAGCATTAGAGAGGTCTGGACACTTTGGTTAACCTTTAGCAATGTGTGCACACTGGCCGGCAAGTTCAGACTCAAAACATGTTAATGCCTGTTTTCAACGCACTACATGTAGAATGTTTATCCTTTCTTTCCATTCTCATTTTGTAAATGTAGGACAACTTTTGTGATAAAGCTTTTCTGCAAGTTCATCGCCGGAGAGGGGAAGAAAGAAGGCTAATGTTTGCTTATAAAAGAGGCCATCTCAAGGTTTCCAAAAGCAAAATTGGAGAATACAAATAGATCTATGGAGAACAGGTAATTTTGGAGTCAGTTTTATAAAATACTTTCCCCTCCCCCCAGCACTCCTAATCCACTCTCAAAAATGGCCCCAATAATTTAAGAAGAGGTTTATGTCTTTGTGAAAGGGTAAAAGCCTTTACTTCTCATCTTCATCATCTCCGCCACTATCCCTCCATCTTTCACCCATGATAATTTCAGTAATTGTCAGCGGCCTTTAACAGACAATGAAAAAGAGATAGTGGGAAGGCAAAAATCCTATTAATTTAGTCCATCTTTCTTCTTTCAGGAAGCTCTGATAAAAAGTTTAGGGGCAGGGAGGGAAAATAGCTTAAAATGATGGCTCGAAATTCTTTGAGTCAATACACACTTCAAGAATAATGAGAAGTCACAGCATGTATGCTTTTTTGGAACTGTTAAAGAAACCAAGTTAGTCATTTTTATGTATACAGAGACCTATGAGCTGAATGCCGAATTCATAAAGGAATCTGGTAGAAGCAGTAACTCTACATATTTGGGTCAGTGAGGGATGGATGGACTGGTATTCCACGTATAATCTTAGAGCGAAAGACTACAAAGATACCAGTGTATGGAGCCCAGCCAGAGCGAGGAGAGGGAGAGAGAGAGGAAGAGAGAGAGAGAGAGAGTGAGCCAGCAATAAACAACATCTCAGACTCTACCAGGAGATGCAAAGGAACTCACATATCCAGGAAGCTGATTTATGACCAAGTGGCCCCACAAGGCATTTACGAAAGATGGAATTTTCAACAAATGAACTGGTTCAACTTTTCTATGGGGGGGCGGGGTCCTTTATTTCACAGCTTACATAAAAGTCAATTAATTCTGAGTGGACTGTAGATCTACATGTGAAAAAGAAAACAATCAAGTTTCCAGAAAGTAATACAGAATACCCCCATGATTTGGGGACAGAAAAAAATTTCCTCAACATTACACAAATGACATTAATCACCAAGGAAAAGATTAATGAATTTGAGTGCGTTAATATTAATGCTCCTCTTCATCAAAAGGCACCATTGTAAGAGCAAAAAGACAAGCCATACAGTGGGCAGAGATATTTGTAACACACTTAACCATCAAAGGGCTCTTTTCCAAAGTATACAAAGGACTCTTACAAGTCAAAAAAAAAAAAAAAAGTAAAATTCAATTAAAAAAATGGGCAAGAAATTTGATTAAGTTGTTCTAAAACAGTATCCACATGTGCACTAAGCATTAAAAAAGGCTGTTGGCTAGACACAAAAATACGAATTCAAAGGGATACATGCACCCAAATGTTCACAGCAGCATTATCTACAACAGCCAAATTATGGAAACAGCCCAAGGGTCCGCTGATTGACGAACGGATAAAGATGTGGTATATAGGTACCACGGAATACTCAGCCAGAAACAAGAATGAAATCTTGCCATTTACAACAACATGGATGGATCTAGAGGGCATAGTACTAAGTGGAGCAAGTCAGATAAAGTCAAACACCAGATGATTTCACTGTTATGTGGAATTTAATCAACAAATGAGCAAAGGGTAAGAGGAAAAAAAAAAATCAAGAAACAGGCTCTTAATTATAGAAACCTGATGGTTACCAGGAGGGAGGGGGGGGTAGGGGAAATGGGGGTAGGCATTAAGAAGTGCACCTGGGATGAGCGCCGAGTGAGGTGTGGAAGGGCGGAGTCACCATACTGTACCCCTGAAACTAATGTAACGCTGTATGTTAACTGGAATATCAAAATAGAAAGCTTTAAAAAAGAAAAAAAAAAGGCTATTGTTGTCATTAGCCATCAGAAGAAAATATAAATTTAAACCATGATGAGATACTCCTTCAAACCCACCTGAATGGCAAAACCGAATATGCCTGACGATGGCAAATGTAGACAAAATTAACAACAATGGAGACCAAGGAGAAGCTTGTTGATTCACAAACCCCTCGGAACTTCCCAGGTATGATGTGAACCTCCCCTCAGCACCAAACCAGTGCTACAGGGACCAGGGAGAGACCAAAGGGAGAGGCAGTCGCCTGCACGCTGGTCGCTGGGAGTCACCTGTGAGATCTGACCTGGGCGGCACCAACATGAATGGACCCCACACCCACCCCATCATGAAGATTTCCACAGAGATCTTAACTGGGTCCAGTCATGTACACCACGCGGCGGTTCCCGACACAACGTCATTATCACAAGGCTACGTTCTTGGAGCGGCCTGTGGGAGCGGCCAAGGCAGAGGGAACCCACATTCCTGGGGGAGGTGGGGGGCAGAGATGAGGAGCCTCTCTTTGCCTAGGTCTAGACTCGTGGGCCAACCACTGGTCCTGTCTCCTCAAAGACCTCCCCCAACAAAACTTCATACCCTTGAACTAGTAGTAATAAAAAGGACCAACTAGCTTCCACATTCCTTCGGCAATGCCAGCCGAGGCCATGAAAACGCGGTAATGCAGCAATTATGCTCCTAGGGCATGTGTGTTTGTGTACATGTGTGCATATCTAACAAAACGGTACACGCGTATCAAAATATTTTTACAAAAACTTTGTAACATCATTATTCACGCCCAAAAACTGAAAATAACCCATGTCTGTTAACAGTAGAATGGACACTCTACATAGGGAAATTTTATATGATGACTAAAATAAATAGAACACCGTGGAACCTTTCAAATATGATGGGGGATGTGGGAAGCCAAACACAAGAATATCAACAATGATGTTCAGCTCCTATATGTATATATCATATATATAGTCAAACCCAGCAGAACTCATCTAAGGGAAGGCCTGAGGATTGTTTCTGAGGTGTTGGCAGTGATTGCGGCGCTGCCTATGTGAGAATTTGTGGTATTGTTTGAGCTGTATACATAACGATTTGTTTACTCTTGTGCACATATATTATAAAGAAAAATGTTACATATGAAGGAAAATAGTGTTTCATTTACTTCCAGTAGCTGCTTCTAGAACCTGAAGAAACTAATACCAAATATAAAAAGACGTTAGACATGGTAAGTCACGCAGCATTATTTATAATAACCAAAAAAAAAAAAAAACACCTCACCTAGGGAAGGTAAACCGTGGTCTATCTAATAAAACGGGACACAGGGGCACCTGGGTGGCTCAGTGGGTTGAACGTCCGACTCTTGACGTTGGTTCAAGTCATGATCTCAGGATTTGTGGGATCGAGCCCAGTGTCAGGCTCGGCACTCCCGGTGTGAAGCATGCTTGGGATCCGTCTCTCCCTCTTTCTCTGCCTCTCCCTTACTTGTGCTCTCTCATGCACCTGTGCTCACCTTCTCTCTTTCCCTCCCTCCCCCACTAAGGGAATAAGCTTTTAAAAAAGTATTAGGGGCACCTGGGTGGCTCAGTTGGTTAAGTGTCTGCCTTTGTGTCAGGCCAAAGTAAAATGACCTGTTACACGTAGGGGAAATAACGGTTAGGATGACTGTGGGTATCTTGTAGAAACCACGGAGGCTAGAAAGGAAGCAGCGCGAAATCTTTAAAGAACTGTAATCTCAGAGTTTATACCCAGTAAAAACAGAATAAAGACATTCTCGGATGAAGAGAAGTAGACAGCAGACCTGATCTAAAAGAATTAATGCAAGAAGTTTTGAAGGAAAAGATAATGGAAGGAAACATCAACCCAAAAAGAACAACGAACTGGTAAATATCTGGAAAAATCTAATACACTCCTCTCCTCTTGAGCTCTTCAAAATGTGTTTGATGGTTGAAAGCAAAAAGGGCCTGATGGATTTTCAATACACATAGATATTACAGGAGACAACAATGGCATCAAGAAGCAAGTGTCCTACAGCCCAATGTGTGAAGATATAAATTATAAACTCAAGACTTAAACACCTATTGTAGAATCCATGAAGCTACCACTAAAAACACTATGCACAGATTATAAAAAATAAGTATTAACATAAAATATTAAAAATGTTCAAATAACCCAAAATCAAAGTAAAAAGGAGAAACAAAGAATTATTTAATAGTGAGTGAACCCAAATCCAAATATATCAATAATTGCATTAAATATACATGTTCTAAATACCACAATAAAAGAGACAGTCGAATTTTTTTAAAGACCAAACTATATACTGTCTATGAAAACTTCATTTAAATGTATTTATATTGGTAGGTTAAAAGTAAAAGCATGAAAAAAATATATATAACACATTTTTTTTCAAAGATAGAAAACAATCTGGGCAAAGAACATGAACAGACATTTCACGCAAGAAGATACGCTGATAGCAAGTAAGTACATACAAAGATCTTCAACGTCAGTAACCATTAGAGAAATCCAAATTAAACCTTAATGAGGTATCACCACAAGCCCATCAGAACAGTTCAGATAAAACATAGTGACAACATCAAATTCTAGAAAGAATGTAGAGAAACAGGATTATTCATATATTGCTGCTGGGTGTATGAAATGATACCACTACTCTGGAAATTCACTCAGTGATGTTCAGTTTCTAATAGTCAACAATTAAATATTACTCCACAATGAAAAATAACTATTGACACAAAGTTGGATGGATCTCCAGAGACTTATGCTGAGTGGAAAAAAAAGGCCAATCTCACGAAGTTCTATGCTGTATGGTTCTATATAATATTGCTGAAGTGCCCATTACGGAAATGGAGAACATATTAGTGGTTGCTAAGGGCTGGGAATTGGGAGGAAGGGAAGGAGAGGGGCGTGTGGTTATAAGGGCAACAGGAAGGCTCCTTAGAGCAGAATTACTCTACCTTGACAGTGCGGGGTAATTTCCCCATCTACAAACGTGATAAAATAGCATTTAACCAAATACACAGACAAGTAACATGTAGAAATGAGGAAATCTGAATAAGATCAGTGATTTGAACTGATGTCCATTTGCTGATTGTGATCTCATATTACAGTCTGTAAAATGTCACCATTAAGAGAAATGAAATGAAATCAACAGTTCCCTCTTACTACCGCACATGAGTAGTAATTATGGCAGGCCAAAAGTTTGTTTGTTTGTTTGTTTGTTTTTAAGTAAAATAAGAAAGCTGGAGTGAATATAACAAGTATCAGAGAAAGTGGACTTCTGAGCAAAGAAAATTATCAGGGATAAGGACGGAATGCCACATAAAAGAACTGATTCTGAGCTTGCTTCAGCAGCGCATATACTAAAAACAACTGATTCACCAGGAAGGCTTGACAATCACGTCATGTACATGCACATAATGACAGAGGCTAAAAAACACAAAGCAAACCTGACGAAAATAAAAGGAAAAGCAGGTACAGTAGTGCCCTCCATCCACGGTTTTGCTCTTTGAAGCTTCAGTTACCACAGTTAAGCACAGGCTGGGAAGAGATGATCCCCCTTCTGACATACAGTCAGATCACAGAGAGTCTAACGCTTCATGTACGAGGCCTACCTGCATGGTTCACCTCACACACCTCCTCACACAGGTGTGTCACCATCTCACATCACAAAAAGGGCGAGTACAGTAAGATGTTTAGAGAGTCTGCACTCACATGAAGTATTACGGTAAATTGTTATGGCTGTTCTATTACTGGTTATTATTGTTAATCTCTTACTGTGCCTATTTTATAAATTAAACTGTATCCTGGATATGTATACAGAAAACAGTATAGATCAGATTCAGTCCTCTCTGCAGTTTGGGGCATCAACAGGGGATCCTGAAACATATTCCCAACAGATAAGGGGGGAGATGAGGATCAATCTGCAATTCTAGTTGGAGACTGCAAACTCTGCCCCTCTCAGTAAAAGGTCAAACAAGTAGACAGAAAATCAGTAATAATAGCTAAGAACTGAATTTATCAACCAGCTGGATCTAGCTTACATACAGAGGACACCCTAACCAATACCAACAAAACACATTCTTTGAGAGTAAATAGTTAACAAAATAGACCCTAACATGGGCTATAAAAAAAAAGATCTCCATGTCTAAAAACTTCATTCATACGATGTACATTCTCAGAGTGCAATGCATTTAAACTAGAAATCAGTAACACAAACATCTCCAGATATGTGGAAAATAAAATTCAATAGATCTACTCTTAACCTAGGTTTCATTTCTAGTAGTTGAAAAAATTTCAAATTGTATCTAATTTGGTTATGCGTTAAAAGTCAGGAGAGATTTAACTCTGTGGAATGAGTCGTTTGGAAACGTCGAGGTAGACCTTGTCACACCCCTCCGCCACTGCCGATACCGGTGTGGGGCAGTAAGAAACCATCTGAGCTGCTCTCAGACCGCCAGCTCACACCCAGAAAGTACTATTCCCTCATCAGTTGCCCCAAAACGCTCAAACACTGTTAAGTTTGTCAAGAGGATCCTTCTCGTCTGAGTTTTCTGTTAATCACCTTGTAATGTGTATCAACAGCAACTGTCCTTCAAAGAATCAGCACTATAAAACATAGTTGCATCAGCACTGGGTCTCAGTATGACTTGATCGGACCCCATCTATCCAGCCTCCTTTTACCCCTAGAGAAGTTTAGAATGTCTATGCTTGAAAGGGCCTCCGCTCCTGAAATGTGAAGGACTAGCTCTTAAAACATGTAGGAGACTTTGTCATCTAGAGGAAATGAAGTCTGACTTCCTAAGGACATAGGTCAGGGATGAGATACTCTGTCAAATATGTCAAATCAAGGAGGAGTGGGTTATCATATTTGAATATTTTAAGTGGTATAATGCCAATGTCTCTGCGTTTTCTAATTTCAAATTACACACTCATCTCCAACAGAGAGCAATTAGAGTCATTGTAAAGGTAAAGAGGAAATAAGCCAAAAGATTGTATTATTAACAGATGTAAACGTGCACTTTTACAATGACCCACATGAGAAGAAAAAAAATGCTTACTATCCAGAGTTTCTATCTTCAGCTTACCTTCCTTCAGCAAATATTTGTTGACTGTCTATTGGGTGCCAGACATTACACAGTCATTGCTCTTGACAAATACCCAGTTCAGCAGGGAGACGGACACATAAACAATTACTATTCAATACGCTATTTGCTATTACAAAGGGGCCACAAACAAAGCGACACTGACAGTTTTCAGAGAAGATATTTGGGTCGGCTTCTGAGTAGGTAGGACCGTCTCCAGGAGGAAGGACCAAGGGGAGGGAAAAAAAAAAAAAAAGGTCCATTCACACACAGAATCTAAAAGCACATCATTCCTTAACACTAGAAGGCAGGACACTTTAAGCACAGGATGAGGAGGGGAAAGTGAAGAGAATGACCCAGAAAAGCCAGTTTGGGAAGACACCCTGGAGGATCTATCTGAAGCAGGGGAAAGGAGTCATCAGAAACTTCCTTTCAAATCCATCTCTGGAGACGGCCGGCATCTGTTGCTAGCAAGAAAGGGTTGGAGACTGGACCAGAGCAGTATCCGTGGGAACACAGAAGGGAAGACGGAGTCCCGGGATATTCACCAGACAAACCAGGAAAGACTTAGTGACCCAACTGGCGGCGATGGAGAAGGGAGTCCAGGTGAATCCCAGCTTCTAACTTGGACACATTTTAAACAGATAGATAATAAGGGGAAAAAACTAAGTGAAGAAGAAAATGGATTAGCTTTGAACATGTTCACGTGTAAGGTGACGCGCCTCCTAAAGAGCTAGATGGAGACTTCTAGCATTACAGGGAGGACACAAGTGTGGATTTTAAGAGCCAAGAGGCTAAAGACAAATGATTAAGAAGTTATGGAAGTCTCTGGGGGCAGATGAAATCAAACACAGAAAATATATTCTTATCATAACATTTTAATCCATGCTTCTTTGACCAAAAAGCACAGATTGAAAACTGATTTAACGTTTTACTATACAGTTCCCTTTGTTTCAAAGTTTATAAACCACACTGTTCCAAAAGGATCATCAAAGCCAGTAATGATGCAACGTTCCTCCAGCAACAGTAAACTCCACGTCTAGAAGGCCAATGAGAAACTCGGGTCTCTTGCCCCGCCCGGCTTGGAAAGGGTTCCGGCAGCTGATAAAACAGAACCCGGAGTCACCAGGCACCTTTTACTGAGGCTGTCTGCAAAACCCCAAAGCAGGGCACCCTTCACTCATATCAAACCCTTCTCCCCTCTATGCCCCGACCCACAGCTTTGTCCCATGCATCTTTGGGAGGGGGGGCGGGGGAATCTATTTATACGCCACAGATAGGCTATGAACTCCTCTAGGAGCAACTGGTTTGGATACGATATGGTAAAGGGCTTCAGAAATAAATACATTAAGGAGAAATCACATTGCTTTTAATATTTGTGAGAACACAGCACACGAGTCAGGACTAGAAAGGGAGGCAGGAATTAGAAAATCCAAGCAAAATCAAGGTTTCCTTGTTTAGGATTGTTCTGGGGCATCTAAGTCCAACTAGCTGATCTCTAAGGGCACAACACTCCTGGCAAGAGAATGGAGGTGGGGGAGGGAGTACAGGAAGATTCTGCCAAATTTTAGGGGTTCAAGAGCCAATATAAGGTAAGGGTGGCACCTGGCCAAGATTCCAGTTTTCAATCCCACTGCCAGAAATCCCGGAGAGCCAATGCTACTACACTTAAGCGTCTGAAATTGAAATAGGCTTCTTAGCAGCAATCTTGGATAGTCAAGTACTGGAAACAACCTCAGACCAGGAAATGTAAAAGAACGAGTCTGGAAGCCCCAAATACCCCAGGTTGATCTGAGCTTCGCAACTTCATTCCTGCATTAAGCAGAGTGGTCCATGCATTTCCCCGGCCCCGAGAACACAGACGCACTCAGGCCAATACCTGGTGATGTCTTACTCCCCTCTCCTGACATCGAGTTGTTTGTAACCGATTTTCATACTCTGTGAGGTCTCTCATTATCACTAGACACATCTCCAGAAACACAGAAATATGATCGGCTGGTACCTGGTTAGGCCTGTCTTCCCCAAGTTGCTTTGGGGGACTTTCCTGACTTGTCCTAAAGATTTCTTCAGGCTGCCCTGAAATGAAGATGATTGAAACGCATATTGTGGCAACAGACACTTCCTTAGAAAGAAGCTGGACGACAATACCTCACTCATCAGAAACCGCCAGACATACCTGGAGGGTGTGCAAAGCAAGCCAAAGCTCTTTGTTTGGGGTTTGGAAAAGGAGAAAACTCACTTAGCAGAGACCTACTGAGAAGAGAAAAAACCGTGCCAGCGACACTCAAGATGAGGTCCTATCAGCTTCTGGCTTCAGGTCAACTTCAGCCAACACAAAGCTTGGGACTGGAGACCAGCAGAACCCAGTCCGCTGTGGCCCCCAAAACCCATCTCAGACCTGCTGGCGACCTACCGAAACAACACTTTCCACTCTGGGCAGTGACATGGTCATCTGTGTCAGATTCCGGCCTTTCAAAGGCTAAGCCCAGAACAGACATGGAAATATCCAGTCTACGGAGTGTTTTGTCGTTCAGAGGGGGCCATACACCGTCCTCTGGGCACTTTCAAAATAAGGAAGGTTAACTTTTTCTCGCCATTCCATGTCCATCACCACTGACTTCAGCGCTACCATTAAAAGCAGAGGCCAGCAATGGCTGGCCCCCTGTGCCCCCCAAAATGGGCAGCAATCAAGGTAAGACAAATGGACGGGGGCAAAGCAGAAACGAGTTTAGAAACCAGTGAAAAGTTGGGTTTTGTCTTTGTTTAATGCTTACTCTTGGCCAATCCATGGCACATCCACTCGTAGGCACAAAGCTCTTTCCTAAGGGGCAGCGGGTCCCACCATCCACCCCGCACCACAAGAGGATCTGTCCGCCCTCCGCAACGCTACTTATCTCCTTTCCTTAGGAAATTCTCCTCATGTATTCACGGTTTCTCTTCCGCCCTCCTAAAACTATCACCACATAATAAGTAGGAGCATCATCTCAATAAAAGAGCAGGAAAAGGTCAAGACTCCTACTTCCTAAGGCCCTCGTGACAGAAGACAGAGACGATTTATGGCTCTGGTCAAGTGTTTTTATCTTTCCATGGGAGAAAGATATTTCGGACTACAAGCCTGAGATACTAGCAAGAATGCAGCCTCTCTAACTCGTTATCATTTGTAAATTCCCTGCCTGATTTGATAACAAATATCACTTTTCCTTCAATGCGATTGGCAAAAGAGGGGGAAAATAAAAAACTCACCATAGAAACAAAGGTGCCATTATTTCTGGTAGCATTTTCCTGGGCCCTGTTAATAATCACACATGCAGTCAAACTCATGCCCTAGGTTCTCACCTCACTAAATAAATACTGCCCGGTGGCAAATATTAGTATCCCTAACTTTGCATTCCAAAGGAGTCATGAAACCGATCAGAGAGGTCAGATCTCAGTCAATAAGGCCAAAGCAAAAAATTTTTAAAAATTTAAAAAAAGAAAAGTCCCCTGTTTACAGTATTTCCTAGTTTCACCAGCAATTTCTGTGTCTCTGGCTCTCAGTGGCATTTCCAACAGACACACCAGTGGCCACTGTAATTCTATCATATTTGACATTATGGGATCGTAGAAGTTGATAAAAACAGAGTCCTAGAAGGAGCTTCTGGATCAGGGACTCTTAAGATTTGTTAAACACAGGCAGTACATGAATGCCATTAAATTACACTTTTAAGAAGGCGGTACATACACTTTTCTCAGAAAAATGTTCCATAGTTTTCTTCAGTTTTCAAGGACTCCCACTATATTCCCCCTTTCAGAATAACTGAGAGCCAAGTGGCCATTCTCAATTCTTGCTGTGCATCAGAACTTCTGGAGAAACTTCTTAACAACAATGTACGCCTAGACCCTATTCGAGGCTGACTACACCAGAACATTGGTAGACAGGGCTCACACATGTAAATTCAAACCAACAACTCGAATGATTCTCCTACAAAACCAGGGTTCTGAATTACTGTATAGCTTCAACGGATGGGTCTTTTTGTTCTATCACTGAGCTTGAAACCTTGAAGAAATCCGTGAAATCGAAAAATTAGAACATTGTTATACAAGGAAGAGCGACATCTGTTAAGGAACTTGCCTAGGATCATACAACCAGTTAGAAGTGCCACCAGAGAGGCGCCTGGGGTGCTCATTTGGTTAAGCATCCGACTTGGCCTCAGGTCATGATCTTGCTGTTCACAAGTTCAAGCCCCACATAGGGCTCTGTGCTAACAGCTCAGAGCTTGGAGCCTGCTTCAGAGTCTGTATCTCTCCATCTCTCTGTCCCTCCTCTGCTTCCTGATGCACTCTCTCAAAACAATAAACAATAAAAAAAATAAAAATAAAAAAAAAAAAGAACTGCCCTAGAAGTAGAGATTATGTGCAAATGAAATCTCCACCCCACGAGAAAGTGTGGTGGACCCCAAAATGTACTGCTTTTAAAGTCTTTAAAATCACAAATACTTGATAAGAAAAACCCTAAAATTGGGTTTAACATTATTTCGACTTAGTTTCCTACAACCACCTCAATTTTAACAGAAATAGTTTACGTTTTATAGCTCCTATGTAAAAATTAACCAATGTCTGCCTAAAATCTGTAGGAAGTACACAAGAAACCCATTTATAGAGATAAGCCGTAGAGAGTAGTTGATTATGGTCACAACAGGGTGCAGGTTGCCTGAGCCCTTGATCAGCTGGGTGGGGAGTTCCTGACTGTTAAAATTATGGCTCATCGCAATGGTTTATACTTCTCATTCTAGCTGTTCCAGTTTGTTTTTAATTGTCAAAAACAAGAACTAGCTCAGCCAAGTCCTCTCCTGAGCTTCAGGAAGGGACCTGCATATCCCAAACCAGGAAGGTCTTTTAAAAGATCAAGTAACATTTTCCTAAGAGAAAACTTTTACATGCAATCCTAATTGAAGGGAAGGAAAGAAGGTGACATTTCCTTTGTTCTACTTCACAATAAGTGTACACCCAGATTCGGCACGTGTTTCTCAGTGGCTTCACAGTAGCTAAGATAATTACACTAGTGCCCTCTTGATGTAGGAGACCCCGTTGAGAGAAGTCAGCTGAATCCCAAGGACAGCATTCCATGGAGTTGAAAAGAATTCTTTCAACACACACCCACTGTGAGGCTTGGTTCAGACAAGAATTCCCCAGACCCCACTGAAGGAGACAGTGGAGAGGATGGGCCAGAGTTCACTTTGTTGACAAGGATTCAGGCAGGTAAGTGAAAAATTGCTTATCAGACATCAAGAACTGATCGCAAATTTTTTATTCATCACCTCCAGCGTTTTATAAATGCTAAAGGACTAAGAACATTTAATCTGTCTCTCTCGTAGAGCCTAGGACAATTCCTTAAATACAACGGAGAATGAGTCATCGTTTGAGAAGTTGATTGAAAACAAAATTCCAGAACGTTAGTTCCAAAAGACATGAGTATTCCCTGCAGTTAGCAATGCTCCACATAATACTGCCCAAGCCTCATTTCTGTGACCCTTCTTCCCATCTGGATCCCTAGAGAAGGCACAGTGTCTAGTGCAAGGCAGGGGCGCACTTTCCACGTAAATGAATAGAGAGTAAGCGGTCTTCAAGGAATCTAACAATTTTATCCATTTATTCCTATTTTCTGTTTCTTCCTATTAAAGTATCAGTTCCATAAAGGCAGGGAGTGATATCTGAACACTGATGTGATACGAACTTGACAAACATAATGCTTAGGAAACAAGAGGTAACCAATATTTATTTTAATATGTGTTATCAAACAAACAAATGCTCAAGTAACAACATACCCGGGCGTGGCTCTGGAAGAAAAGCCTTAAGGCATCACCCTACCTATAGAGGATGTCACTTTTTTTTTTTTTTTTAAGTGTATTCATTTTGAGGGAGATAGAGAATGTGTGTGCGCTCAAGCAGGGAAGGAGCAGAGAGAAAATCCCAGACTCTGTGCCTGCAGCATAGAGCCGGACGCAGGGCTCAGTCCCACAAACCATGAGATCATGACCTGAGCCGAAATCAAGAGCCAGAAGCTTAACCAACTGAGGGACCCAGGGGTCCCTAAAAGATCTCACTCTTTATCATGGTGTAACAAAGACATGATGTGGGCTGAACCAAAATCTCAAACGTTCCTGCTAGATGTCTTTTCATTGATGGGACAGTAACACTTTGTAAATGTCAAGTGACGTGTGTTTTGCACTAAATGCTCATTCGGATCCGGTATGCTGGACCATCCTTAGCCCCAGGCGAGGAAACCCCCCCCTACCCAAAGTACATACCCATGAGGAACCTCCCAGGCCCCTTCTGTATCATATTCCACTTCCTAGGAGCCTCAAGGTCCCTGTTGAAACAGCTCAAGCTCACTTACAGAGGGACTGTGCCGACCTTGACCCCAGATACTCACCCAGTCTTCAACAGACCTCCTCAAGGCCCACAAGGAGGGGTGTGGACAAGAGCGTCCACATGTAGACTCAGCTGTCCAAACACACATGCTGGGTCCGTGCTTCTGCTCCAGCTACCGGGCCAGCCAAACGCCGCTCTAGAACTCTGAAACTCCAAATTCAACCCTGGCCTTCAAGGTTATCCTGGGAAGGTATATTTGGCAGAGCAGGAAAACTGCTGACCATAGTGACAGTTCTATAGTCTGATTTAGAACTTCCAAATATTTAGATACATAGAATGTGGATCCACATTCACACTCTGGCCTTGGGCACCGCAACAGAAGCAGGGCAGTGTAAGGGAAACTGAGGCTCGGGGCATTTGGCCCACTTACGGGTACAGGGCCGGTAACTGGGAGGGCCAGAACTCAAATCCAGCTTCTCCACAACCTCAGTGTCACTTCCCGGACCAAACACCCTCACCTCAACCCTACCTGCTTTGAAAGGACCTTTAATCCTAATATGAGAGTGAGCCCACCCATTAACCCCGAAGAGCTGAGGCCACGGCTCCAGGACCCCACGGGCCACCCCTCTCGCAGCCCGAGGCGTCTCCTCCACCCGCAGGCGCCAGGGGCAGGCAACTCCAAATCCACATGCTCGTTCTACATGTGCATGCTCGTCGCTGCCTGCGGTGCAGACAGAATTGCTGCTGGAGGGAAGCAAGCAGTAACACGGGCCCCGGGAACCTCACAAGGTGCAGCCCGAGGCCTTCTGAACGAACATCTTTTTACGACTGTAAGTCCAGAAGTGCATTAGTGTTCTTGCAAAACAGGCTGTGCGGTGGTTTAGAAAGCCCACATATAATACCTGCCTAAGACCTGTACTTAGAGATCCTTTCATCCAAGAAATTCAAAGTGCTTTACCAGCTCCGAGCCATTCAGCCAAACACTCCAGGGAGGTACGCAGGTGGCCGGGGTTATACTCCTTGACAAAGAAACTGAGGCAGGCTGACAGCCTTAAGTACCGTTCTTTAAAACAGTCTGTGCTTATGGAAAATGAAGGGCTTGAAGCATCCACAAAAACATGCCACCGGTAAAGGGCGGGCGGGGGGGAGCCAGGGAGGTCTGGAAAGGAGACTTCCACCTTGCTTGCAGAAGTTAAATTACATATAACACAATAAATAGGTCACAAATCGAAACCTGGCTCTAGTTCTTTCAACCAAAAGGTCAAAACTTCATGGTCTGTCCACTGCAAATAGTGCGTCATTCAGGTTGAGATACTATTACCTTTCAAAATGCAAATTCTGTCGTCAGAAATTTTAAGACAGAATTTTTTTTTTCTTCTTTCCCCCAGGGAGTATCAGGCTTTTTACACCTTGGGCCAACAAGCACTTAGCAAAGGTGATTAGCATGTTCTCTCTAGTCTCCATAGAATCCATTTCAAGCCAAAGAGATTAGTTTCATTTGCTTTTTAGTGGGAGGTAAACGGCCTCAGGGAAGTTATGTCTGAGTGTAGGTGAGGAAGTGTCCTCTCATACATAAACCAGATTAGGAGTGCGGGAAGAATGGAACTTTTCAAGTAGCCATTGTAGTGACCTTAATAGAATCAAAACACACTGCATGGAAAACATCGGTCTGAAAGTTCTCTTCCTAACTGAACACTTAGTGAGTGCTTACTGTATGCTAACCACTGCTCTTGATGCTCAAAACTATTTCATGTAAGAAGAAACTAGCTCAAAAAAATGAGACAGACAGACAGACACACACACACACACACCGATCCACACAGTCTCTAAGAACTTACGGCAGAGCTGGAAAAACCATCATTTGTTGATTCAATAAGCTGAACTACAGAGAGGCTGGAATATGAAACTTTGCCTCAGTGTAAGGAAGCTCACCATGTGATGGAGGAGTGTGCACAGGCACACACAGGATACAGAGTCAACGCAATGGAAGCTAAACAAGGGGCCGGGCGGGGAAGAGGGGTTCGCGAGAGATCCATTCCAACAGGCCAATTAAAAGGAAAGGAATTGCAGACCAGCGAAGGACTCATGCTAAGGCACCAAGACATCAGAGAAGCTAACCTGCGTCACGTGGGCCGTCTGCCACGGCTCTAGAGAATGAAGACACAGGAGGCGAACTGGTCCATTGTAATCTGGGGCTGGCTACGTGTGAATAGATAGGAACTGAATACCAAAACTTAAGATACACACAACTGTCAGAGTAATTAACTCCTCAAGAAGGTAAGTTTCCTGGAGGGGGAAAAGCAAAACCTGCCCGGATTCTAGGCACAGCGGTTTATGGCTCCTACTGTTTAATCTAAAGCGCAGAGTGCTATTCTTTCTTCATCATTCGCGCTCACACTTAGATAATGGCTTACAGGCACCACCGTGAGCACCTTACTTACAACAAAGCCCCCCTCCCAAAAAAGGAAATTCTCTTACTATCACTGTATTCCAATACAACTGAGGTACAGTGATGTGCCCCAACAAACACCTGCTAAATGATGTGCCCCAACAAACACCTGCTAAATGGTAGTTTATGGGCTTCAGAAAGGTCCCCAAAGCACACCCCAAACTCAAGTGTAGAATTATTACTAAGGATTTCCTTTCTCTTTAATTCTTCCTCTCGTCCTGGGCACCCTCACCATGCAAGCGTCATGGGCACCCCCCCCACCCCGAGATGACTGGAGAGCTCATGAACACCATCTTCTCACCCATCACGTGGTCTCTGCCACCTTCCCCCTCTCTTGCTCAGTCCCCTGCAGCGATATCCGCCCAGGAGAACCAAAGTCAAAGGTGCTGATGCCCGATGTACGAATTTAGCTGCTGAGACACCCATGAGGTCACTTGCGGCTGTGGGCCACACGACCTACCCTTCCTGCTGCGCGTCATCCATCCATGATGGCGTTACTGATGCCACCTCACACACTCAGCGTGGCACACAAGTATCAGTCCATCGGTTCTCTGTTGTTTCTGGTTGCCCTTTGAACACAGTCGAATCTCCCTAGGTTCCCACCATGATTCCAGGAGGGATTCAACTGTAGAGTAACCGATCTGCCAGCTTGCTCGCCTTGGAATCTGCCTCCAACTCGACCCACACATTTTGGAGTTTGGTTTATATAAACATTCCTCCATTGCTTTGCAAGCTCTTTTACACAAGCGTGGGAGGCACATACGTTTTCCTAATTCAGGTTTTGTGAAAATGTGTAAAGTACTTAAAATGGTTCATGGCACTTAGTACGCACTCCATAACCATTACTTGTTACCCTAAGCATTATTCTCAGGTGTGTACATTTAACACACAGTTATTGCTTTGACTGTATATAACACCATCAATGGCTACCTGTCCTTTGGAGATTTCCTGCCCAACTTCAGTGGGGTAAAGAAGGCCTTTCCCGCAGTTTCCTCAAACAATCACCAATACAGAGTCCTGGAAACCAGAACACCAGACCTCCAGACTTGCCAGGAGTGAATTTAATAGGAGGAAGCACCCTTCAGGCCAAAGCCACATCCCTGGTTACAACTCAAAGTCAGGTTTCCCACGTGCATTTAAAACTACTCATTGAGAGGGGTGCCTGGGTGGCTTAGTCGGTTAAGTGTCCGACTTTCGCTTAGGTTATGATCTCGCGGTTCGTGGGTTCGAGCCCCACGTCGGGTTCTGTGCTGACTGCCAGCTCAGAGCCTGGAGCCTGTTTCAGTCTGACTCCCTCTCTCTCTGGCCCTCCCCTGCTCACACTGTCTCTCTCTCTCCTAGAAATAAATAAAAATATTTAAAAAAAATAAAACTACTCATTGAGAAGGACAAGACACACATGCCCACGGGCAGGCTAAGCTTCTGAATGACAACAGACTGTACTCCTGCCCCAAGAGCTCCCTCCTGCTGGTCTGAGAGATGGTCCGAGACTAAATCATGGCAACACACCTTATGTTTTGGTTGACATGGTGACATAAAGCCAGCTGATATCAGGGGGGATGGCTTCACCCCAGGATGGGAGCCAAGGGTTTTTGCCTTGAGATCTCTGCATTTTCAGATCTGGAAACTGTTTTACTTGCTTTCTCGTCTGTCCAAACAAAGGAAGCAGGGACCGAAGAAGGCAAGAAGGTAGAGCCACAAGTTGACCAGGCTCCCTTCCCCTTCATTATCTAGTGAATTAATATTCCCGACTCCAGGTTCGATAGAAGGTCAACAACTACTAAAATTATCTCATCTTCATCATGTTTTTACTCTCTTTTCCTTTTCTATCAGAGAAAGAATATTCTTGCTTCTTCACAAAGGACATCCCTTCAACACAACCTCAAGCAAACCCTTTCACCTTCTTCTATCTTTATAGCCTTCTTCTATCCGAGCCTCAGTCTGCTGCAAACTCCTTAACCAGGACAGAGCCCAGCACCCCAGGATGTACTTTCCCCCCAATATGCCTCAGTGGGAAAACCAAAATGGGACTCATTTAAACATCGCCCCATCTTTGGCACATTTTGTCACCTCTCTGGGCCTCCGTTTCTGCCATCTATAAAACAGAGTCTATCTCTGCAGCCTTGTCACCCTGAAATCCTGCCAAGTCACTGGCCCACAAGGCGTTCACGCCCTCCGAGACCAAAAATCATGGTAGACCAGACCCCAGTCTTACCATATGGGTGAAAGAGCAGTGTCCATATGGGTGGGGGCCACCTAGGGTGAAATGTAGAATATGGGTGGGGGGGTGGGGGGGCAAGGAGGACACTTCATCTTAGCCTCCACGTGCAATGCCAGGTGTGAGGGCCCACAGCACGGAGCCCCAGGGTGCACCTGAAATCATACTCCCCACCGGGGCAGAGTATGTTTTATCTGATGTGACCAGAAAGGGAAACTTAGGCAGTTGGAGTGGTTTTTTTTTTTTTTTATATGTTGGGGCAGAGGGGGCGGTGAATGGGACTACAGCACAGACTTTACAAAAAAATGCTTTAACAAGTTTTATGTCACTACTAGTTTTAAAGTAATTGTGTTTTTAAGTGACCGGACAGTTTGTTAGATGCCAATAGCATAGGCAATCAGTAAGTAAGATTTCCCTTGAATTCAACACCTCTCTACTCTTTCTTTTTTAGGAAAGATCAAGCTGGGGCCAAAACGTTCCACTCTGTCCCCCCCTCCTCTTTTAGTGAAGGTCTCCTGTGTCAGTAATACACACTTAGGAGCTCCAAACAGAGGCGGCCGTAATTATAACCACATATACTCAAGAATTTAATCAGTTAATGTCTCAAGATCTACCCAGACACTGACAGCACACAATCAATGTAAGAAGTTACTTTGTAAATTGGATTCCCCACCCCCACCCCCCACCTTGAATTTGAGATCTAGAAGCTCCATGGCTTGACTTTCCTGGAAAATTTCCAGAATGGCACTTCAGATTTGACTCTGTGGATTGAGCTTTGTTTTCAATAGTGAATGGTTTTGCCACTGGCCATTAACAACAGTTCAGGCACTCACTGCAAGAGGCTTCTGTTCCATCGTGTTATTTTATTTTCGATTTTTCTTTTCCATTTTAAGCCTCCTCTCTCCGTGGCACGCGTTAAGTGCTCAGGTAATAGACATATAAATGCTTCAACAGACAGATGGGGAAGTACCATCTCGTGGTGCTCATACTTCTTAGAGAAAAAAGTGCCCACAACGGAGAGCAGCAATTTCATCCCCTCCAGAGTGATCACGATCCCTGCAGGAGGTAGTTCGCAACTAAAATTGCAGCACAATGGATGTATAAATTAAGGCTATACCAATAATGCTTGACAATACAATGAACTAAGTTTTCTAATATTCCCATTTCTAATACACACATTGCATAAAACCAGAAAAATTACTTTAAAACCGGTAGCAACATAAAACTTGTTAGACCACTTTTCGCCAAGTCAGTGTGCTAGATTCCTTTTTTTTAAATATAAATGGTTTTCATGCAACAAAATACATACTCCAGGAGGGTGAACCTCTAAAGAGACTTTTTTTTTTTTTTTTAAGTTTATTTGGGGGGGGCAGAGAGACAGAGTAGGGGGAAAGAGGGGAGGAGGAGAGAGACGGGGAGGGGGAGAGACTGGGGGGGAGGGCGCAGAGAGAGAAGGGGAAGTGAGAGAGGGCCACAGGGAGAGTGGGGAGAGGGAGAGGGGCAGAGGGAGGGAGGGTCAGAGAGAGACTGAGAGGGAGGATCCCAAGCAGTCTTCCAGAGCTGTCAGCACAGAAACTGACACCAGGCTCAAACTCACAAACCCTGAGATCATGACCTGAACAGAAACCAAGAGTCCGAGGCTTAACCAACTGAGCCACCCAGGAGCCCCAAGAGAGAACGTGCCCCATGCCCTCAACAGGACTTTTCAGCTTTGTGGGTCAATTCCATGGGAACAGACATCTTCAGTGAAGTGTTAAGTCCCGGCTGGATATCGGTCATTAAGTTTTAATACATTCTTCTCCCCATTTTACAGCTGGGAAAATGAAGGCTGAGAGAAGTCAAATAATTTGCCTAAGGTGGCATGGCTCAGAAATAGAACCAAAAAAAAAAAATTAATTAAAAAAAAAAAAAAGAAATAGTAGAACCAGCATTTGAACCTGAGAACTCCAGCTTCAGAGAACTTAGCTACTATTCAATAGCACCCTGGTAGTTGGACCTGAGTCCCTGCTTTTCAGAGGGTGAGAGGACCAGCTCACTTATTATTTGTCCTAGAAAACCTCATAGGAGAAGGCGGGAGTACCATGGGTCCAGTCCCGAGAGATTTAGCTATAGAAATGATCAGAAGCCCTCAATTCATGGATTACTTTGCTCATGAGACATTCTCTCTGCACAAGTTCCAGAAATAGGGTTCTAACAACGGTCCCCTGAATTATGGGAATCAGTGAGAGCCCACACCTGTCGACCCACCCACTCACCTGCTTTCAGTTATCTGGAGATACTGTGCCTCCTGAACCAGGCACATACCAAGGAATGTCAAGGCCATCAATATTTATATCTCATGAACCTGAACGTCAGTTCAAAAGGGTACCAGTTATTTATGTTTCGTCACCTCGGGCAGATAGGAGAAAACGAAAAGCTTGGAACTCTTCCCATTTTACCTCAGTCATTAATATAAGAACGCTATACTGCTGACCGCTAAGACATTCCAAAGTCAAATGTAAAATTAGTATCTTTAACGAAATTATCACTCACGGTATTCATTTTACAGGAGTTTAATGTCACCGAGTCAAAAGATCCCATCACAGAATATCATACCTGAAATCTCTCAGAAATAAGCAACTCTCAAGTGAGAATACACCTTGATTTGGGGGTGATTTCTGTTTTCGATGCACCATCTGGCACTTGTAAAGGACGTGAAAATAAACAAAGCACAGAAGCTGGTGTCTAGAGTCACTGGTGATGAAATAAACCATTTGAACATGACCAGATGCCCCATTCTACTTCTGATTTTGCTTGTCATTAAAAAAAAAAAAAAATCCCTCTCCAAAGCTAGTTAAGCCCATTTGCCCTAAATACACACATCTCACACATCACACACACACACACACACACACACAGTTGGGAATAAACTCTATCCACCCAATCCGATTCATCACTTCACAACCAGAATGAAGTACATGTAAATAAAAATGAAAGATTCTAAGAAACACAGGCTAATATTTGGTAAGCTCCAAAAAAGATAATGCTAAAATATGTCATTACGCTTCTACCATTCAATTATAAGAACTCACAAAAACTACCCCAATTCTGTAACTAAGCCACTATGGTTCTTTGATGTCCCAACAACCTAAGAATGTCAAGAAATAAAAAGCATGGGGCAGAGAGATACCAAAGTTAAGAGCACCTGCAGAATTTAACCAGACGTGGCACACTAACCTTTTTAAGGGAAATCCTGAAAAAAGAGGAAGACAGGGAAATTCTGAAGACTTTCAGAATTTCAGACTTTGCAGTGAAGTGGTAAAAAGTGTATTCTAGTTGAAATTGTCTGCGTTTTAATCTCCCCTGTGTTGACTAGCAGTCTCTTTTTTTTTTCCCTGGGGGGAGAGAGAGAGAGAGAGAGAGAGAGAGAGAGCGAGCGAGTAGGGGAGGGTCAGAGAGAGGGAGACACAGACACATAGACTTTGAAATAGGCTCCAGGCTCTGAGCTGGCAGTCAGCACAGAGCCCGACGCGGGGCTCGAACCCACGAATCGTGAGATCATGACCTAAGCGAAAGTCGGACGCTTAACCAACTAAGCCACCCAAGCGCCCCTTGACTAGCGGTCTCTTAATGAAGGGGCTGCGGTGTTACAAACTATCCCCTAACTCACTCTCCTCCCAGATCCCCGCTGAACAGGAAGGAGGAAGTGCTGGGAGTCCAGCATGTCCATTCCTTAATCACACACACAAACGCCCCTTCAAGCCATCAGTCTGTCACTGTGCCACCATGACTCACACCTGAAACGCAGATGAGACGGGAAGTCAGAAGTGCCAGGCCCCAGGACCAGGATCTTAATACACGAAAACTAAGAATGCTTAGGCAAACTGGCGTGGTTTCCTCCCCAAAAAAGACATCACACCAGCGAGTCTATCGTTGTAATTGAGAGTCACTGGCCGTGTTAGAGGCAAATTTTATAGCGCAAAGCTTTCCAAACAGAACATTTCAGGACTCGGTACCCTTTCTGAGCTCTATTAAAAGCAAACATCTATATCATGTTAACCCACTTGCGCATGACTTTAATTAGCGGAATTGGCTCCGTTGTTAGCATGACTTTCCTCTCGCTAATTTGGCAGGGCAGAAACATGACCCGTCTTAAGTTTTAAGATGCTCCCTAATTATACAGAAGAACTCTTAACTCCATGGAGAAGTGGTTAAGAATCAAAACATACTATCAATCCTACAGAAAAATAATTGACGGGAACCCGTTCTCTAAAATTATGTGCTCATTGGGGCGCCTGGGTGGCTCAGTCAGTAAAGCGTCCGACTTCAGCTCAGGTCATGATCCCACAGTCTGTGGGTTCGAGCCCCGCATCAGGCTCTGTGCTGACCGCTAGCTCAGAGTCTGGAGCCTGTTTCAGATTCTGTGTCTCCCACCTTCTCTGACCCTCCCCTGCTCATGCTGTTTCTCTCTCTCTTTCTCTCTCTCAGAAATAAATAAAAATATTTTTAAAAAATAAAATAAAATTATGTACTCATTTATTTACTACACCTTGAACGGCAGAAAGTTTTCAGTAGTCCACGAGGCTGCTTTTATGTGGAGTACAGGTGGGGGGGAAACTTCAGGTTTATGTGAATTTTATAAGTTTGGGTGGGTTTCCTATTCAACACACCAGTGCACCGCTTTTATTTATCTATCTTCTCAGGGAAAGGCATAAGAGAAGCACACTCTCAGTCCACGTAAGCACATTCAAGTCTCTCTCGCTGGGGCTGTAAGAACAATGCCTCCCTCTTACCGGGCAAAAGCCAACAGCCAGCAGAACAGGGCCAAAGGACAGAAAACCCCTCCTGCAGATTTTACTCAACTTTTTTGTTGAGTTTGTACCGTTTACTATCAGCTGCCCTTCCCACCTGCCAAGTGTGCTTCATCAAATTTCCTATCAGCTCAGTATCAGCAGGATAACAGTACAATGGTCTCCTAGCTTCCAGATTGGAGATTGATGAGCACATGTTAAGGAGCTCTGTCCGCAAGGTTTTTTTTATATGTGACTTTCTGACCTTAATTTTATTTCATTCAAAAATGTGGAACGAAAAGCTCACACCGGCCACTTGGACGTGCATTTAGACACTGGGCAAGAACCAGACCGGGCTGACAGACCGCTTGTGTAACTGCTGCTCAGCAAAATGGCCGCCTCAAGGATTAGCTCTGAAATGGCTGAGAACAGGAATTTCTTTTGAGAACAAAGGGGGACATGTATTTGTGACAGCAGTAATACATTGGATAAAAGCATTTTTTAAATAAAAACCACCGTGGTCCACTTAAAAGAGAACCGTAACTGAAAATAGAGTTTGCTTTTCCAAGAATGAGCTCGGTGCTACCACACTTTAAAGGGTTGTTTTATTTATTATTGGTTTTAAAGAGCTTTCTAATAAGATTATATGCCCTACATTGTAGGGCCCAAAGCTCTTCGACTGAATTTAAATGAATTGTGGTCAGCTCAACTTTTGACAAAGGACTCTCTTATCCACGCTCCATTAACATGATATTAAAACGAAAGTATCTCCTTTGACTTTTTGGTTGTGCTGTTGAAAAACACTAATAGTAATGCCTTCGCCTGCATGTGTATGCATACCAAAATACACTTTCTCCAAGAAGCCTATGTTAACACGTACCTGGAATCCAAGTTCATGTGCATGGATACAATACATTCCTCAATAAAATAATACATCTTGATAAACATTCCACCACAAAACACGTGTTCCTGGGATTATTTCAACCTGATTGGTGACAAGAATTATTTTTTGACTTTTTTTTTTTTAAATCACGGTTGTGTTCTGTTTTACCTCCAGGTTTAAAACCATGCAAATGGAAGAAAACCGATCTGAGTAAACATGCCCCTGACTATCATCAGGTTTAGGAGAATGTTATTTCTAGACCTAAAGAACAATGCAATACAAACCACAGATGCTGGTGCCTGTCAGATATGAAGCGTCCAAAGATGAACCCACAGCCAACTGCTCCCTGCCCCACATGCCAGGGTCACTTAAATCCAAATGCAAGGAAGACGCCTTTTAGCTAAAAATGTAGATGTCAAGCAGCTGCACGTCAGACTTTAAAAAGGATCTTTGGAAAATCTCATAGGCTTCTGCTCTCCTAAAACAGCAAATACTGACTTTTTTTTTTTAATGTAATACCAGTAAACCACATTCAAGGTCAGAAAGAGTCTACTTGGCCACCTGAATAACTCTGCCATATTTGGTATCTAAAATTAAAAGGCAGAGATTTTCAAGTAGTCGTTAAAGGCTAGATTTCGATATGAAAACTTAACTTTGGGGCAGGCAGAAGCCAAAGTAAGGACAACTCATTTAATGGTGTTCCGTTGGCTCATGTGTTAAGTGCACACGAGACTCCTACACAGTCAACAAAATAGTACTAAATTTAACCAAGAATGGGCAATGATGTTAAGAGACCTACACTGATTATGTAGGTGTGAAAGAGACCCACAGCTGGTGGGCCTGCCCCAAGTAGGCAAAGGTCACCTCAATATTGTTAAAATAGTAAAATAGGAGACAAGACGCGGAGAGGACGACACTCAGCACAACATCGCTCAATTATATCCTTAGATCGGTCTTGCCTTTAAAATGCATCCCCATCAGACACATTCACCCACCGCACGGAACACACCAGAAAAGAGCTCAGAGTCCAATGCAGCCCAAATGACAGCCCAGCAGTTTGTGGGTTTTATAAACGGTGGTTTGAGATTTCGGTTTTGTTTCTCTGTATAAATAAAATATCCATGGAAATGTTGTCCTGACGCTATGGAATTACAGAAAAGATTCATAGACCAAGCGGTTTACCAATAACTCTTGATCAAAGCAGAAGACCGGCTAGGTCAGAACTCCCTTCAACTTGCCACTTGGTTTTATTGGGAGACAGATACAAGCTGGTTTTATTGATTTACCAGGAAAGGCATGCCCCCCCGCCCCCCCATCAAGTTCAGCACTAAATAATCAACACCAGATACTCCCTTCCCATTGGACAGTTTTATTCCTTGGAAGATGGTTACTGTCTTTATAACATTTTCAAGGAGAAGTTTGGGGAAGTGGGTTAAGAGGGAGACTGTACAGACTCAGAGAAACAGAGGAGGGACCAGAGTTTTCCATTACCCCGCGGGCATCACTTAGGTCTAATTAAGCTAAGGCTGCAAAACAAGCGTGACTCTCAGTTCTGTACTCCAGTTACCAGTATGAATAGCATTTAAAATGCAGCTGAAGGGAACCTTTTCTGCAAGTGATCCAGGTTTACTGAGGAGTGCTTTTGAACCAATTACCAACCCCCCCCAAAAAAAAAAAAAAAAACACAATTTTTTTTTTTTTTTTTTTTAATTAAACCTGCCACTGATGTTGTGAGCAGCTCAGGAATTCTAGAAGGAAATATAAATAGGTCTCTCTATCTCTGCCTGGTTAGATAAGGAGCAGCTCTTAGAGCTGAAAAGTTCAAAGAGGGAATCTGTTATCCCAGAGCCGTCCATCTATAAATCTTACAGCTGCCATTTTTCCACCTAAGGCAGTAACAGATTAGAAGATCAGAAGGAGCATTTCTATTCTTAAAGACAGAACCAGCAGCTGCTGTCCCCATTTGGAATACTTGGCTCAGGCAGCCTTGTTTATGCATTTGGTGTATTCGTCTAATTTGCCAATTTGCTAGGCTTGACACCATGAAGGTGGCTGAACATTTGCTGTTGTCCATTTGTTGACTCACGCTATCTCCAAGCCTGATGCCACCTAAAAAGAACCTGGCCTGCTATCTGGGTGACGTCTGGATCAAAGAGAACAAGAATAGTCTTGATGTTGGGGGGCGGGGGTGGGGGGGGCCATGGAGAAATCACCAAGTACCATCTTTGAATTATTCTAATAACCTATTTATCCTTTCCTCTAATCAAAGCTAGATGGCTTCCTACATCTTACTATGTTTCAGTAAATGATCGCAACTACTAAGCCGAAGTCAGGCACGTTTGGTAAAACAGCTTTAAGTATTTTGTCCCAAACAATGAGAACGCGAACATGTGGCCAGTCTCATTCATCCTAGGGTGTCATTGGGCCCAAGCTTTGCTTGTTTGTGAGAAACACAGCTCTAGGGGCTTTTATTTTTAGCCATCTCTTACCCCAAGGCAGCAACAAATCATACAGATCTATCCGTCAACTTGTGATCTTTATATAGACACCAGTGTTGGTCTTTTGCAGCTGGAATATTGAATGACAATTTCTAAAGGTGAGTAATAGAAAACCACGCATTCAAAGGAAACATTCTTACTACATTAAGTGTATTTAAATATGGCCAGCATCATACATGCATCAATAAGGCTCACTCAGCCAACACATACAAGATTTCAGAAGTACCACGAAACCCTACTATTCTAGAACCATTCCAGAACTCTCCCTTAGGCTGCTCAGGAGAATACCCAATTCCCTACCCATGGCTTAGTGCCGTACATATCAGGTCCCCTAGATAAAATACCTATTAACTCCTTAGCATAAATTTGCTTCCTCAGAGATACTGTGACCAAGTCTCCAAGGAGATCATCCGCTAAGCAGGGAAACCACAGTCGAGTGGAGAATGGAACAGAAGTTGTATTGAAGGAGAAAGCCTGTAACTAGTGCGGACTGGGCCACCATCAAGGGCAGTAGGAGGACTGAGGAAACAAGAACCAAGTTCAGGAAAATCAACCAGAAAACATGGGTTTTTTAGTCCATTCTGAGGTCAACAGCGTTAAGGCTTGGCTTTCTTTAGTGGATCATGTTCTCAAGACTTTCTCATCATCTGCACCACCAACCAGGTAAGACCAACACCCATTTGCTGGAAAAAGAGAGTAAAATCTTGCTGGGCTTGCTGGGCAGTCTGCTCTCCCCCACCCCCCTCCCCCCTGCCCCCCCCAAGCCCTGGGTACCTGGCAACGCTTTGCCTTTAAGCCAAGACCTCTTTCTTCCTCTTTGCTCTGTTTTCTCCCTCTTTTCTCCCATTCTTTCATAAAATCCCTGGAAGCCAAATTTAAATCCTCTACAAGGTTAAGTCAGGAACAATGTTTTTGAAAACTGACCCACCAAAACTATTAACATGGAGGAAAAGTGCTGCTTGGTGGACCCTGAGAACAGAGACTTTTAGCCAAAAAAAAAAAAAAAGGGGGGGGGCGGGGGGGCCTCTGGCCTACCCGATCTCAAGTCTACGATTCACTCCCCAGAAACAATGGTCTCTCAGAGTTGTTCTTCCGGCAAAGCCCCTTCGCTATTTGGGTTGCAGACCAACATTTCCAAACCTACCCAAACCTTCCAATATTAGCTTTCTGCGTGGGGGGCCATCCCCTCAGAACTCAAAGATTACGTTGAGCATACGGCCAACCAGAGCAGGCCTAGATTTTCCTGAACGTCCAAGAAGCAGGTCACATTTTGATGGTGAAATTCCTTAAGCGCCGGGGCCCCTCCATCAGCAGACTCTCGAGCCCAATTTGAAATGAGAACCTTAAGTAAGCTCCCGAAGTTGATGTCTCCGTGTCCAGCAGTCAAGCAACCTCTGCTGAGGGGAACCTTCAGGTCTCACGTAAAGCAACTGCCCTCCGGCTCCGAGCCCGTTTCCCCCCCAGAGAAGGGGACCGAGGCTCTGCTGAGGCTCAACTCTGTACAGCTGGAGCGGAAACATCCCAACAGCCTTTGTAACTGGACAGACGGTCACGTCTGTGGGCATCTAAGGCCGCAGAGGGACCAGCAACAGGGTGAAAGAAGGGACCCGAGGGGTGAGGGCGAGCGTGTGGCCCAGAGCGGACGACAATCGGGGACAGGCCTCTGCAGGTGCGGCCAGAGGCCCTTGGAAGCTGGGGCGGGAGGAGGTCGGGGGTTTTCTCCACAAATTTCAACGTGGGAGGGAGGCAGGCAAGTCACAAAGCTACCGTCTCACTAGGTGAAAAGCTCCTCCATGAGGGCTACTATGGCATAAAGAGTTAATTTCGAGTTTTTCTTTTCTCCTTTTCACCTAAAAATGACAGTTCCCGTCTACTACGTTCATGGCTCCACAGCTTATCTGACATCAAGCCACGTAAGGAAAAGCTGAGAGCATTTGCTCAGAAACCCTTGACAAAGCAGAAGAATAATTTTGACCACACCAGTCTCGGGGATTATCCTACTTCCGGGTGGTTGACTTCTGTCCTGAAGAATCTCCTGGAACATCATCAACTGTGTGGCAAATAGGATTCTACCTTTGACCAGGTAAAGGACTCCCTTCTCTGGACTCTAGACTCAGAGTCTGTTATCCTTCAGGTTTCAGACACCAACATTTTTACAAGTTCAGTAAACACAAAACACAAGATACTTGTGATACAAAAAACATCAACTTTTGCTCTTATGCCATTTCTCCGGGAGAAAAATGAACAAAATTTAAATAGGAGAGGCTGCAGACCACCAGTAAGAGACAAGGCACGGTGGGGCTTGGGGACCCCACTCCCAGCTGCCGGACCAACAGAAGCTTGGCCATGAACTTACTACAGGATGTCTGTCACATCCTCTTTATCCGCCTAGAAGGTGCACCTATCTAGAAGGTGCATTATCGTTGTCCTGCTCGAGAAAAAACAACACCGTAAAGAAAAACGTTTAGGGCACCTGTGTGGCTCTGTTGGTTAAGCATCCGACTTCAGCCCAGGTCATGGTCTCACAGTTCCTGAGTTCAAACCCCACAATCGGTTCTGTGCTGACAGCTCAGAGCCTGGAGCCTGCTTCGGATTCTGTGTCTTCTCTCTCTCTCTGCCCTTCCCTTGCTCATGTGCTCTCTCTCAAAAATAAGCAAGCATTTTGGGGCACCTGGGTGGCTCAGTCGGTTAAGCATCTGACTTTAGCTCAGGTCATGATCTCATGGTTTGTGGGTTCGAGCCCCACATTGGGCTCTGTGCTGACAGTTCAGAGCCTGTCTCAGATTCTGTGTCTCCCTCTCTCTCTGCCCCTTCCCCACTCATTCTCTGTCTCTCAAAACTGAATAAATGTTAAAAAAAATTTTTTTTAAAGCAAGCATTTTCAAAATTTAAAAAAAAAGAAAAAAGAAAGAAAACCATTTTTTACAAACCAACACAATGGGAAACCCACTTCAGGTTCCCCAGGCACTCAACTTTGAAGAAGGAATTGAAGATGGACCCTTCCCTTCTCTACTGAGAAATACAACAAACACGACACTCTTGGGAACAGCACTCCCTAAGTTGTAAAGGGAAAAGGCCTTTGTCTCTGAGCTCTGCTTCCTTGCATTAGTAGACTTCTGGACACTTCGGACAGCCACTCCACCTCCATGTGTAGCATATTCTTACACCCAGCCTTGAACCAGCCGTGACTCACACTGACCAGAAAAGTCGACACCCCTTGTTTAAAAAAAGAGAAAGCTCTCTGTACACTCATGTTCACAGCACTGTAATCCACAATAGCCAGAAAGGTGGAAACCCAGATATCCATCAATGGACAAATGGATGGATACAATCTGGTAATATCCACGCAATGAAGTATTGTTCAGCCCTCAAAACAGCGTTTCCTTCCTTTGAAGGACTGGTCAATATTCATGCTACAACACACGGAAACCCTAAGGACAGGATACTAAGTCAAATAGCTGAGTCACAAAAAAGATTGAGTCAGGATTCCACTCGTGAGAGCCTGACCACTTCAGACGACTCCTAGGAACAGAGTCCAGTGGCAGCTGCCAGGGGTCGAAGGGGTGGAGGAAGTGGGCAGTTTACTACTGAATGAGTGGAGAACTGCAGTTTCTCGAGACGAACAAGTTCTGGAAACTGGTTGCTCAACAATACGAGTTAGCGCTCATTTTCTTCTCTAGCTGCTACGATCAACCTTGTTTTGTAGACCAGGAAATGGAGGCCCGGAATGATTCAATAACTTGCCCCAGCACACTTACAAACTGACAGTACTGATGGTGAATTCATACACCACCCCTTTATCTCTCACACGCACACCCCTCCTCTTTCAAAACAATCTTCCTCAAGTTTCTGTCAGCCAGCCCACACCATTCCCCCAAGCACATCTCCTCAAAGTCACCATTTGCCTCATCACTGCTTCTGCGTCCCGGACTTCTCTTACTCGGATTCTGTCCAAGGAGATGCGTCTGACCCCACCCTTTCCTTCTGGAAATGATCTCTTCCTCAATTTTCTGGACACGGTTTGCTCCTGGTAATCATCCCACTTGTCGGACCACTCCCTTCCTTATCACATTCTCAAGAAGTAGATTCTCGGCCCCAATTTCCACCAAACAATGGCTAAGGGATAACTAAGTGACTGAGTAAGTAAGATTAACTTTAGCTGATTTCACACATCCACAGGGTTCTTTCCAGGCCTCGTAATAGGTTCCAGAGCCTTCCAGATGCAGATCTTCCAAAGCAGTCACTCGGAGAAAGAATCCTCGAGTCCACTTAGTTTACACTTCCAAGCGCCTAGTGCAGTATTCGGCACATAATAAACCTCATGATGTAACTTAACACAGCTAAATTCTCACATTCGAAGCCACTCCCTGGGATAGATTTCCAGATTTTATGGAGACGAATCCCCCAACTATTCAACAGTCCCCATGCTCCCACTGCCGATCAGGGGCCCAGTAGGCACTCTATTTAACAGCTAAAGCAGTAGGTACGCATCTCTGGGGCACTTCTATGTAGTTCTCAGAGTCCTGTCCGCCCTCGCCTCATGGTCTGGAAGGCTCCACGTTATTCTGTGGGAATTTGTGCGGAAACTACCCCTCTGGGACTATGGTGTCTGAACTGCCATTCCTGCTCCATAAGGCCTTACCCCAAATAGAAGCATTCAAGGAGATTGTACTATTCAAACAATTTTCCTGCACTTTCTAATTAACGGAGTTAAATATTTGAAACCCTCAGGAGAACAGCAGAGAAAGTTCACAAGGTGTGTGCATGTTCAAGTCGGCTACATTTTGGTCACGAGTTCATGACGTTGGCAATAGGTTCAACCTGTCTTAATAAATCCCAAGGGCTAGGAAGTATCACAACGGCAGTGCTTTGTTCTTTGTTACCTTCCCTCGAAGTCTTGGCTTTACCCAGTGGCTTCTGTAAACGTTCTCCATCTCCCCCTTTCTGGATAGTACATTCTGCAATCTACTTCCGATCTGACCTCACAGATGTTCGGTTAGTTCTATGCTCTGCATAATGGAACGTTCATAGGTGGTTACGATTTAGTCCACAGAAATCAAAGGTGTAGCACCTGCTGGCTACCACACAGCATTAGGGACCATTTGAAAAGTGACTGCCTCAAGTAACAAAATTCCATCCTAGGGAATTCAGAGCTTTCTTAGATTGATTTTTCATTTGCTACAGATACGGAGACTCCTGTCCCACCTAATTCCAGATGTCCAGAAAAGCAGTGAGGGAACAGATCCTTAGTTACTTCTCTCCATCTTGGTAACTATATGGTCAAACATTCCCCATCAGTAATCTCCCAGAGGATCAGGGCACACACATTCCACATTCATCCCAGCCCTCCATCCATCTCCTGACAAGTAAGCAGGAGTGATCAGCAAATAATGAATTGGGGCACCTGGGTGGCTCGCTCAGTTAAGCGTCCAACTTAGGTCCAGGTCATGATATCATGGTTTGTGGGTTCGAGCCCCATGTCAGGCTCTGTGCTGACAGCCAGCTCAGAACCTGGAGCCTGTTTCGGATTCTGTGTCTCCTTCTCTCTCCAATCCTCCCTTGCTTACGCCATCTCTTTCTCTCTCTCTCTCTCTCTCTCTCTCTCTCAGAAATAAAACATTTAAAAAAAATTTTTTTCATAATGAATGAATGAATGACGCTAGTACACTAGCAACTATGAAAATGAGTTCAAGAGCTTTGGTGACTCTTTCTGCGGCTTTTTTCCCCATCTCCCATTAATTAATTTTGAGCCACTTAAAGGCATAGATGCTCTCCACCTTCCACTATAAATCACGTACAGAACCCCAGATGGTGTCACGCTCATGTAGCATGTCTGTTGCATCAATATTTGCTCATTGATTTGTTGCTCAAATACCACTATTGAGTCATGTTTGCCTGGCAAATCATGCAATTTTAATAATTAGTATCTGAGGTGGGAAACTGCCTTTTGATTTAAAAATGAGAGGTGAACATGAAGGACTGACAGGGATACTTGTTGACTTGGAAGGGGGCTGGACACAAATCTATCCTAGCAGAAAAGAAAACTTCATGTAGATAAAATCTGAATGTAACTCCACTTTTATTGTTTTTACACACACACACACACACACACACACACACACACACACACACACACACACCCCAAGGAAGCATGCCAAATAATACAATACCCTCAGCACCTCTGAGAGCCTGAGGAATCACTTTCTGTCTACCTGCAATGCAGAAGCATCAACGATTGGCTCAGGAAATGAAAGAAATTCGTGCTCAAGTCTACAATCACTACATGTGCCCAAAGCACATGGCACTAAACACGTTATGTCGAATGAGATGTTTTAATAAATGAAGTTTCTTGTTCACTGAAAATTAACTAGCCTTCTGACGGGGTTGGGGGAACGGTACAGATCATCCAAGACCCCCCTCCCATCTGGCAGAAGAACGCTATAGGTAGTGATCACGGAGATCTTTCAGAAATGCATTCATTAGCCCGTGTTTCCGTGTAATGAACATCATTCTTCTTTGATAGTAAAGAATTTTCAAGTGGTTCATGATGCCTTTCAATCAGAATTTTTAATGTAGGCAACTGTGAGGATGTGGTCCTAGAATCCTGGGCCAAATATAAACAGACCACCAGAGATGCCCAGGAAGGGACACTTGGGGCAGGAGGGAATCCTGATCTATTTTACGATCCTAAATTTCTCCGATGAGATGTTCAAAGAGAGTACATGTTGATTAAAGAGGTGGAATTCGTGGGGCGTCTGGGTGGCTTAGTTGGTTAGGTGTCCAATCTTGTTTCAGGTCAGGATTTCACAGTTTGGGAGTTCAAGTCCCACGTTGGACTCTGTGATGACTGCTGTTGGACTCTGTGATGACTGCTGTTGGACTCTGTGATGACTGCTCGGAGCCTGGAGCCTGCTTCAGATTCTGTCTGTCTCTCTCTCTCTGCCTCTCCCCTGCTCAAACTCTGTCTTTGTCTCTCTTTCTCTCAAAAATAAACAGTAAAAAAAAAAAGTTTTTTCTAAAATGGTGGAATTTATGAGTTCTGGTTATCTGAGGTTTAATGTTAGCTCCATTGAGAAAAATAATTTGAGCTTAGGCAGATTGCCGCCTAAGGCAATGATATTGTCAATGCTTAATTGAAAGCTCTCCTGAATTATTAACAGCATCATTTTTGCCTTCGGAAAAGTATTTATTTCAATTGAAGCTTGTCCAATAGAAGATTTTATTGCAATGACAAACTAGTACACCCTTAAAAGGTACAATAGGTTCACGTTATTTCTTACAATAGATGCACTGCTGAAAACCAAAGTGTGTATGAAGTCTATTTTATAAATCCATCACCTGTAAAACGCTCTATGTTAATTCATCTCAAAGAGTTCTAAAATAATCAGATCACGGTATCAACCACCACTTAAATTGCATTTCATCTGCACTTCTCAATCTTTGAATACCTTTTCCAAAGGAAAAGCACTTAAATAGGCTCTCTTTTCCAAGAATATCTTTCAAAACACACCATCAAAAACCACACAGGGGCACCTGGGCAGCTGAGACAGTTAAGTGTTCAACTTCGGCTCAGGTCACAATCTCATGGCTCATGGGTTCAAGTCCCACATCAGGCTCTGTGCTCACAGCTCAGAACCTAGAGCCTGCTTTAGATTCTGTGTCCCAGTCTCTCTCTCTCCTTCTCTCTCTCTCTCTCTCTCTCTGCCCCTCCCCTGCTCATGCTCGCCCTCTCTCTCTCTCTCTCCCTCTCACAAAAATAAACATTAGAAAAAAGAAATAAATAAAGCACACAAATGGTACGCAGTCTCTACCCTCATGGAGCCTACCTTCCCATCAGTCAACACCAACTAAACGTGTATAAAGTCAAAGGGATACACGGACAATATGGCTACAGCGATGTGAGCCAAGGAAAAGACCGACAATGTGATCCCAGGGGCAGGAGGAAGGAGCAGGGAGACCAGACAGACTTTCAGGCTGTGTGTGTGGCCGCTGTTGTCGATCACCCATAAATCCCACCGGCACCAAGGCTCTTACTCCTCTAACCCCTGGAAAGGCTGCTCGCCAATGGGTCCCAGCTAAGTCCTTCTCCGGGAGCCGCATGACCAGGGAAACTGCCCGCCCCCCCCACCCCCCACCCCCCCCGAGGGAATTTCGGTGCCCTGCTCAGGTGGATCTAGCCACGTACAGACTAGGCGGAGGACGACTAGGTGTGAAAGGCCATTCTGACCTCCGTGATACCTGTAACATCAGGTGTCTTCTCCTACAAGTGCATCCAAACTCTCTCTCTCGCACACGCTCTCGCTCTCTGGTTCTACACAATCCTACTTCCCTCACCCCTCATAGGGCTTATTCCCTAGAGCCTTCCTCAAAACTCCCACAAGCAAGTTTCAGACTGAGTCCACATGCTAGGGAATCTAACCAACAGCTTCAGGGTGTGTGTCTTTGCATGTGCGCGTGCATGTGTGTGTGTCTGTGTGTCTGTGTGTGTGTGTGTTTACTTTCAGTGAAAGGAGAAGTTTTCGGAGATTTAGGCAGAGGATAATCTGACTAGTGTCCTCGACGGTCTATGCCACCTGCTCTGTGGAGAGCAGAGCATCACGGGAGTAGCTACACAGGAAGTGTGCAGCGTTAGAGACAGTAAGAAGGACGTAGAAACTGGACGTAACTCACAAAGACATAGCTGAGGGGCTTTTAACTGGCTTAGAAGACCAGCTTTCAAGCAGAAAATAGGAGATCGCGGCAATTCCAATCCTCCTAAATCCATACGTCTAGACCTCAAGGCCCCACCCATGCAGTAATTCATGTAGTCCCCAGTTTTCACAACTGCTACTGCCGGACTTGAACACATACTTCAACTTTTATCAAGTAATCAAACAGCATCCAAGATGCAATGGGGTTTTTTGTTTTGTTTTATTTCTATATTTGAAAGAAAGAGCACGTGCACCCTCAGATGAGGGGCAGAGAGAAAGGGGAAAGGGATCCCAGAGAGGATCTACATGGTCTGCACAGAGCCCGACGCAGGGCCTCCGACTTTCGCTTAGGTCATGATCTCGCGGTTCATGGGTTCAAGCCCCGCGTCGGGCTCTGTGCTGACTGCCAGCTCAGAGCCTGGAGCCTATTTCAGAGTCTGTGTCTCTCTCTGTGACCCTCCCTGCTCATGCTGTTTCTCTCTCTCCTAGAAATAAACAAAAAATATTTAAAAAAAAAAAAGTTAAATACTCAGGGGCGCCTGGGTGGCTTAGTCGGTTAAGCGTCCGACTTTCGCTTAGGTCATGATCTCACAGTTCGTGGGTTCGAGCCCCACGTCGGGCTCTGTGCTGACTGCCAGCTCAGAGCCTGGAGCCTGTTTCAAGTCTGTGTCTCCCTCTCTCTCTGACCCTCCCCTGCTCATGCTGTCTCTCTCTCTCTCTCTCTCCCCTAGAAATAAAGAAATTTAAAAAAAAAAGATTTTCAAAAAAAAAAAATGAATAAAAGTTAAATAACAAACACATTAATGATACAAACTCACAACTGGTCTCCCTTTTGCTCAACAACCCCAACAGTGATGGCTACGCAATCACGTCAGCCACCAAGAGGAGAGAGCCCCACACATACCCTGCTACCAACTCTCTACAAACACTTGTTAATAAGCATTAACAAGTCCCACCAATTTCATCTCCACGTGGTTTGGACACCCTTCTCTTCCCGAGTTCGCTCAGGGCTCCTGCCTGAACTCGGGCCTTCATCCTATTTGCCAACCCCCACCCAAGCAGATACCCCAGCTGGGTTCTCCTCCCCTTTCTGAATCCCTGTCATCCTCCACACCAGTGGGAGACTGAGCTAGCAGACACCCCTCATCGATAAACATCAACTCTAGGTCAAGCTCTGACCTTGGCTCTGCTCTGCAGCCTTCCCAGCTGTCACACTCGGACACTGCCACCCCTGCCTTAGAGCCGGCTACTACCGCACAACCGACCACAGTGACCCGCCTCTCCCTCGATGTTGAAGACCCAGACCACCCCTCGGACTAGGATACGGGCCCCTTTTTCTAGACTAGATCTTAAAAGAATGAGGTACAGTTAATTCCAGGAGAAGATGTTCCCCCAAGTGCCCCCCTAGAATGGATAATATTCACACGACCCTGACCACAAGATGAACCCAAAGCATCTATTCCTACATCCACCACTACGGGACACTAGGCTTCTTGAGGGCAGAGACCATTTCGTGCACATCTTTGAATTACAAGAGCCAGCACGGTGCCCAGTAAATGACAGACCAGGAGCAGGGAGCGTGCAGGGCGGCAGGGGGAGGGGGTGGGGGGGAGCTGGACTTAACTTCTATCACATTATAAAAATAATAGTCACACTGGCCAAAAGAGCAATGGATGAACATTATAAAAACAATACACTGGCCAAGAGAGTAAATTTATGCACAGCAGAGTGGAATTTTAAAACACAACCTTCAGCAAATGCCAGAAGTATTCCAGCTGCACATATTTAGGATATCCTAGTCTCCACCTACGGTCTTCCTTCCAACGAAGGACAGAAAATCCATTAGGAGCTAGCGCTGATGGGTCTCTTCTCAAGGAACACACCCCAGGCAAACCCAGCAAGTAAGTACAAGTGAGAAGTCTCGTGGGTATTTATTCTGGGACTTCATGTATGGTGGGGGCATAGAAGGGAAAGGCTACAAAATTACTTCCTCGATTTTTTGTCCTCTGAAGTTGTGCATCTATTTTCCTTCCTATGTCATCCCAGAGTCAGAATACTTAAAATAGAACTGGTGGTGAAGGTGGGTATAAAGAGGGAGTTCTAGTCAAAATAAAAGCATTAATCCAAAGGAAGTTCCGGTGCTAATAAGCTCTCACCGCCAGTTGTAAGCCTCACCATGAAATTTCTAAAGGTTTTAATTTCCTATTAAAAAAAAAAAGCTGGGGGTGGGGGGCGGGGATAGAAAAAGACAAAGCTTCGGTCAAGTCCACGTGTACCAGTCTAGCCGTGCAGTCATGTGGCTTCTGGCGGACTCGTCCACAAGGGCATGTCCTCACAAACCACCTGGGGACCAGAGCAGGGGGACCCGGGTCAGGACCACAAGTATGATGGTGGACTCAGCAGACACAGCAATGATTCCACAGGAAGAAAACCACCAAGGGCAGAAGGGGCCCAACTTCTGGGCGACCCGGTAGTTAGAGGCAGGCCTTTTTTAAACTCGGTGGAAAAGGGCCCCGTACGGCAGACACCCGTGTAATTACCAAAGCCACCAGGCCTGTCTGCCAAGCTGGGTGGATGTGGCCTCTTGACCAGATTTTATTCTTGGCTCCTGCTGTCTGCTTATCCCTCTGCTTTTCCCGCTACTAAATAAACCAGCAGATGCTTGCTCCGCGGGCCTAGCCGCTCAGCTGTCCGTCTTCTCGTTTGCTTTGGCATCTACTTCAAACGGTAAAGCATCTGTGAAACGGCCCAAAGCACTCCAAAATTCTGCCTCAGGGTTATTGAAGAATTTGTTTCTCCATTTCCCAAGACTCTTATAAGTTTTCCAATCAAATACACAACACACCTGACCCCGACAACCGTGAAGTGATTTTTGATACTCGTCTTCTCTAGGCAAATACCTATCATTGCTCAAACACCGAGAGGAAGAGACTTGGGAATTCACTTTTCGTCCTCTCCGGACTTGACCATGTCGCTCCCTTCTCTCTACCATTACTATGTGTTGACTCCCAAATGGCTCTCTAGACCAGACCTCTGTGCTCAAATCGTGACCCAGAAATCCCAAGACCTAATGGACATTCCAACTACCAATGGCTTAAAACAGAATTCCTCTTCCTCTTGCCAATTCACTTCATCTACCAGTTTCTCCCATTTGGGAGGCAGGCTGGACTTCCCTCTTTAGTCTCCCATCCCGTCAAGAAAGCTATTCTGCCTACACTACACTCTGTTACCAAGAATAGATACGCCTCCATCAGACTGAAGTAGGCTTCCCGAGGGTCTCTCTTCTGGCTGTAAGTAGCAAGCAATGGTCATTTGAGTGGGGGCCCACTGTGTGCATTTAGCAAATGGCCTTTTCCTTCCTTCAGCTCTCCCTCGGGGCCACAGCCCACATGCCCGTATCAAAAGCACTAAGTGTGTCAAACAGGACCTGTCTCCTTCCATCTTTGGGAGGAAAAGAAGAACTGCCTTTATGAAACCACAGGTCGGCTCCTCCAAAGGGAAACCTTAAAAGAAGTTCGTGTTTTCCAACAGTGGCATCTCAGAGAAAATTTCAAGAATCAAACAACCCATATCCTGAAACTCCAAAGGAACCCAATGAGTCCCTTAAGCAGTAACAATGTGCAAAGCCAGACTAACCTGGATGGAGACTTTCAGAAGAAAGTTTTGGCAAAAAGCATACAAAATAAAGTTACAAACGGTCCTAGGCTGAGACTGATGGGGTGAGCCCCTGCCATTAGACCCCCGTACAGCTGCCCCACACTCGTGTTTTTTTCAGTCTGCCCTCACCTGTTGAAACGAGGCCCAGATGGACAGGTGTTCAGAGGACACACGCCCTTAACCCTGGACTTTCAACTACAAGCCCAAGAAGAATTTTCAAAGAATAAAACGTCGGGGTGCCTGGGTGGCTTAGTCAGTTAAGCGTCCGACTTTCACGTAGGTCATGATCTCGCAGTTCGTGGGTTCGAGCCCCGCATCGGGCTCTGTGCTGACTGCCAGCTCAGAGCCTGGAGCCTATTTCAGAGTCTGTGTCTCCCTCTCTCTCTGACCCTCCCCTGCTCACGCTGTCTCTCTCTCTCCCTCCTAGAAATAAATAAAAAATATTTTAAAAAAAATAAAATAAAATGTCTAGGTCCAAAGAGTAGGCTCACAGCTTTAGCTCCCATCCGCTTTGTGAGAAGCCTATCCCCTGGTCAATGGCTACATGGAAGGGAAGTCCTCTTCTCTCCCATCTTTGGGGAGCAGAGTCCCCACCTCCAGGGACGACCTCACGCAAGGAGCGTTCATCAACTCAGGGTACCACCCGACACCCAGAAGCCAGAGGCAGACGGAAGGCCAGAGCTGGGAGAAGCTGTTTGTCCAATAAAAGTCTTCCTTCCCCTGGGTTCATTACTCAACTCTCAAGACTCCCCCCTCCGCCCCCTTCCAGCCCACTCGCACTTTCCTTGGGCTGACCGACCCTAGGAAAACAAGTATTGCATTATGCTGCACTCCCTGGAATGAGATCAGTTCTAGTTTCAAATTCCCTTGCCCAACAAGCCCAAGGCCACAGACCGGGTAAAGCTCCCAGCTGCTCAGCGGGACGGAAGGCCTGAGCAAGCACGAGGAGGCATCACTGGAGTCACGGTCGGCAAGCGCGTCGGAGAGCTGGCCCGGCCTCCTCCCGGGTCTGGTCCACAGGGCCGGCAGGAACACGGCCGTGAACGAGGCGGTCTTGGCCCCTCCTCCCAAGGCAGCAGGGCCCAGGCGAGGCCGCGGTGCGGTGCTCGGCAGGGATGTCCTCCAACTGGCACCGTCTGTGCGTGTCCTGCCAGCCGTGCTGACAGAGCAGGCTGCGTAGACCATTACTAATCTACCGGGGTCAGCGGGGTCAGGCCTGCAACATGAGGCCTATGGATTTCAAAGGCCGGTCTTCCCTCCACGCCAGCTAATCAATCTAGGCTGAAAAGCAAGCACAGTTTTATCCTTCTTTTAAATTTCAAAGAAAAATCTCATTTTCAAGCTTAGTGTGGGGGATCGCTTGCATGTAATCAGTGTCCCCGACACCAGCTGAGCTGTAGATCTGCAGGGCAGGAGGCTTATCCGTTGATCCTTTGCCAAAATTGCGTGCCCAGGCGGGGCAGACGACTTTCCTCACACACAGAGAGCCCTCAGAGCAGCAGCACAGGGGAAGGCCACCTCCGATCAAGATCAAATTCTACTGCTGCCAAGAGCCCCCCGCTAATGGGAGTCTGCAAAAACAGTAAATGCCAACAGATATCCTAACAGGATGGTACTATGGAGCCCGGGGAGCGTAACTTGGGCTGGTGAACAAGAACACAGCACCACCCTGCATCTATTTCAGAATTCACCCAAGAGGCCTGCCAACAGCTGGCAGCTGCCGATCAAGTGCTTACTGAACACCTACTGTGCGCCAAGAGCTTTAAATTCCCTACTGTGTGCCAAGAGCTTCAGAATAAGTGAGTCTTATGCTCAGCTACATACTGGCCCCAAGAGGCCAATGGCCTTGTGAAGGCAGGAGGTCAGTCCTGCCTTCACAAGGCCATTGGGTAGCAAGGGTATCATTTCAGGTGTGCTACAGTAACTAGAAAATCTTTTCGATTATTTCGTAAATACGACTTTTGGGATGTCAAGACCAACTACTGTCATCATTCCTTGATAGATGGTATGTTTATTCTAGATCTTCAAGTCCAATGATGACTCAATCCGCTGAGAGTCAACCAATCACCACAAAATGAAGACATCACCTTAAACTCTAAAGAAACCAGATGTCTATTTACACTGATTAAAGGTTTAAGGAAATGAAGGTAAGTGGCCTCATCTTCTTACTTTTGCTTAGGTATCAGTTTCTCCACTTAACAGTTTAAATTGGGCTAAAAAGGTCATCATGAAGAAGAATTTGTGGGGCTAAAATGTAACAAATAATCCCTCTAACCCAGGTGATTTTCCTTGTGTAACCACGGGCCTGTTATGCAGCAGGCAGGGAAGGTCACAGGCCTAGCGTGGTCCCCTCAGCGTGATCTCAAGGGCAGGTTGCGGGAGGTTTTAATTTTTTCTTCCAGTTTTTCCAAAGTTGGGACTCTTATAGGGAAAGGCAGCCTGACCGCACACGCACCCCTCCCTGGCCACTGCCCTCACAGGGGAGCCTCAGCATGACCTACAAGGCAGTCGCACCACGCCTTGGCCTTTATCTGTTCCAGATCAAGGAAGCACTGCTATCATAACAACCACCTGCACGCAGCCCTCAGACTCCTCTGGACAGCATCCAACCGGCCAAGCACACAAAACCAATGGGAGCGTTTCAAATGAGAGGTGTCGCAGCTATTGATGGTGACGTTCCTAACCCTTCCTGGGACGCCCCGGCTCTGAAGATTTCATCCTCTTTATGAAATGAACACCTTCACGTTCCAGGATGACCCGTTTGGGTCTTTGAGAAAATAGACTTTACGAGCCCTCCCTTCAACACGAGGCTTTGGGTGTAAAGCTTTATGAGATCTTTCCCCACCTCCCAAGTCTTATATTCTGCCTTAGTGGCTGGGATCGTTGTAGACCCCAGCATCTCCTTTTTGAAACAAAGGCTGCCGAACACCTAACTCTCTCTCTCTGTCTGCTTCTGCTGGGGCAGGAGATAAGAATCTAGACAGAGACTTGCAACATGTTTTACCTGTAACTCATCTAAACCACCAACTGACGAACAGAGGCTCTGCATGTAAGCACCGAAGGAAGCTTGGGCATAGAAAGAGCTGCTCAGACCTGTGCTCCGACATCACTTCCAGCACAGAGGCGGCAAGCGGAAGGATCAGAAGGCAGGGTGCCTAGATGGCAGAAAGGTAAAACCTTGACAAGTCTCAAAGTACCATGTCAAGCTAGAAGCTGGCAAAGCTATGGCCACAGAACTCACAGTTAGGACCCAAGCAGCCATGTCCTAAGTAGAGACAGGAAGAGACCCGTGTGTCACGAGCAGCCCAAGCACCCCCCAGATAACAGCCAGCATAGATGTGATCAGACTCTCTTCCACTGTTAAGCAACTCATGAGCCCATCGACAGGGCACCTACACTCTCTTTTGCCTCTTCGATCTCCAAAAATTTACTCATACTTCATTAGCCTATTGCCGAAAAGTAGGATTTATGTTTGTTTTTTATCATCAATGATTATTAAGCATGAATATTAAAAGATAAGCTTTAACTCTGCATTTATAGGATTACACTGGTTTGTAAGGGGGGGATCCTCATTTCTGAAGATATAACAGAAGGACAAAAGGAACAAAGTTCATTTTATTCTGCCTTCCGTGATCAATTAGATGTTAGGTGGTTTACTAAGATTCCAATGGAAGATTCCTACAAGGTCCTCAGAAACCCAGTCCAACAGGAGACCCCCACCGTACACCAGGCACTGAGGAGGGTCTGGGGGTGGGGGGTGGTCGGTATCAAGATATGACCTCTGCCCTCCCAGCACCCTGGGTCAAATGGGAAGTAGTAGCCCGTGAGTCCTGAGGGCTATAGTTTTCCTTAGGAGACTTGCTGACATGAGATGTTGACACAACAGCCACTCTTCTAGTCCAGGTTCAGAGAGAGAGGGAAAAGCACAACAATGGCCAAGGTTAGGACACTGAGAAATAGTTTGGTTTCTGATGAAATGTTGGTATAATATTAAAACCAGTTAAGAGTGATCAAAGGAAACTAAACACAGCACTGTGGTCCCTCTGTCTCCCTGTGCCATCAGCATTTGCCCAGAAGCTGCCTCTGTGACAAATCTCAATGGCTTGCCCCAGGCTCTGCTGGTGGAACTCATGCGTGATTCTGCAAACAGGTTATGTGACACAGCCTTTTTTTTTTCTTTAAACATTTACTGTACTTCTTCACACAGCACCCTTCTCTACAATGATTTTAGGAGATCAATCCCGAACTCCCAATTCTTACTCAAGGAAACCAGTTAAGAATCCTTAATAGAATTAACTTAGGACAACTAATTAACACTCCTCCTCTTCCTCCCCCATGCCCCCAAAAAAAAGAAAGAAAACTCCTATTGCAAAGCTGAGGAAATTGATCACCAGATCAGAGCAGCAATGATCACCAAAAGGTGTGAAAAACAAAACAAAACAGGAAGACTCCTTTCTGTTCTGGGGAGTCGCATGCAAAATGCCAACCTGTTGGAGTAAAAGCTTTCCTCTCAAAGCTCCAAGTTCTAATCCAGAAACCACGAGAACGCCACTGGCCTCAATACAAAGTTCTTCTAATGGGGCTGATTCACATAGTTGACTTTGCATTTGATGGCAGCATCACTGTGCATAGAAATACAAATTATTTAAGGTGCTGAGGTACAGACTCAACAGAGACTCAACTCAAATATTTTAGTATTTTTTCCAGATGCCCCATCTATTTTCCCAACAGTGTGCACAGTTCAATAAACAAGGCCATCAATAAAAACTGACTTTTTAAAGGCGGCTCAGGATTATATGCTATTTTTAGACTTTTATTGATCATTCCAAAACATGCCATCTCTCCATGTTTATTTTGAAGTAAAATGTGTATTTTCTGCTTCATAGGATTCTTTTAAATATCAACTTCTAAATTCACAGCACTGTAGAATCCTAGCATTTCGGAAAAGCCTAAGAGCCAACTAGTTTATCTTCCCTGTCATTAATGAGACGAGAACTCAAAGTCAAGTGCCTTGCCCAATGGCACACAGCTAGAAACTGATTGACTCATGCCAGCCAAGCTGAAGTAAAGCGACTAAACCCTCATATGGATAAAAATTCACTTTTTAGCTACTTTGTACAGCAGTAAGTTATAAATAAACCAAGGTTTCTTTTTAAATATATCTGCATTCATATATTTCAAAATAAATCCATTGCAATCATTTAATGGGTTGCTCAAATGTAATGTTTTCATAACCACCTTTCAAAGCATAAGCACATGTTGGAACTCACTGGACCACCCAAGTCAAAAATCTAGTTGTGCTATTTAATGTTTATTTGGTTTGTTTCTAAATGTGTATTTAAGTGGCAAAGTCATAAAGGGAAGAATTAATGATAATCGATACCAGATCTTCAACCATGGAGTGCTTCTTGAGTTTAAGGTATTTAGTCAAGTCAGCCCAAAGGGAACAAAAAAGTATGCTTTTTGAGAAAACTGTGTGTAATACTTTAAAAGTCCCTAGCTATATGCTGTATTCTTAAAGCACAATTAACCAGAGACCAAAACACTATTCTCTGAAAGACACTCATGGAAAGGAACACGTAGACCACTAGGAAGCGTGTGGAGGCAGCAAATGAGATTTAATGCTCACCCTCCAAAAAAAAAGTAGGCTTTTTGCACATTTGGATACCTTCAAAACTATCTGTCACAATGTCAGATTCTAAAAATGAAGTACTGACTTTAAAAAGACCCAGCAACAAAGGATGGACCTACTTACCTAAACGTGCAGATGGCTCATACTCCTAAGCAACACTCGTAATTCATCTGAAACTCACGACACAGCTTCTCATAGTAACAGTCATCATAAACCGTGATTAGGTTTCCAGACCGGCCGACAGAGACATTTTTAATTCTGTATGTACCTGAGGTAATAAATGCTAGTCATCTGTCGAGCCCAGAAAGCAAAGAGGAGCTAAGGGGTCAAGGCAAGTGACAAAGAGGAGAAGAGCTTTGTAGGGACAGAGAGAAGGCCTGCTTTCATTTCCTCTTCTCCTAGCGCCTCACATCTGGCTACATTAAGGAGCCATCCCCTCGCTCGCTTGCTCACTCGGGCTCCCCTCCCTCCGGTCCTTCGGCCCTCGAGGCAAAGAGGAACCAGAGGTCAAAGTGTGGCAACCGGCCACTGCCCATACTTCTTTTTTTTTTTTTTAATATTTTTATTTATTTCTAGAGAGAGAGAGAGAGAGACAGCGTGAGCAGAGGAGGGTCAGAGAGAGAGGGAGTCACAGACTGAAACAGGCTCCAGGTTCTGAGCTGGCAGTCAGCACAGAGCCCGACACGGGGCTCGAACCCACGAACTGCGAGATCATGACCTAAGCGAAAGTGGAACGCCTAACGGACTAAGCCACCCAGGCGCCCCTCGCTGCCCATACTTCTAAACAGGCAATAAAGTCAAAAGAGCAACCAGTACCTGGGATGAAGGGAGCAGAGAAGAAAACGAGGAACCCCAGAAACAGGAGAAAAACCAATACAGAAAAAGCAACAGGACCCACGGTTAAGCTCAAACGCCTGGGCGGCCCCAACACACTGGGCTGTTCCCGGGAAACGGGCTGTGAGAAATCTGGCACCTGGGGCATGGGGGGTACATACAGCAAATTCTGGCTGGCCCCTTGAGAAGTTACAAAACAAGAGTCTTTCTTCTCTAAGAAGGGGCCAAGGCACAGATTCAGGGGCTGGGGAGGCGGCTAGCTGAACTCCAGCGCACTTCCCGTGACAAGTGATCATTTCACGATTTGGATCCCAAAATCCACTGAACTGTCTTGATCCATTTCGACCGTGTACCGAGATGAGGACACATGGAGGGTGAGCCATCACCACGGCTGGAAAAACTCCCAAATCCCCCACAGAGCCTGGGGTGGATCTGATAGTCCTGGCCTAAAATCGCAGAAGTTCCCTGAAGTAATTACACCGTGTAATTGCCAGGTTTAAATTTAGGACCATATCAGAAAAATCCACTGCACAAAAGCTGCCAGCCAGTAAGGGAAGAGATGTCGAGAGCTTGCAGGGCGAGGCCAATTCTCAAGACAAGTTCTAACCTGGAGAAAGCGCCAAGGGAACCCTCTGGAAACATGGGCAATTCCCCTTCTTGATCTCAGAGTGCGTCGAGCAAGTGTTCTTAAAGAGAAGTATACACCTGAGAACTACGCGCCGGATTCTCAGGCATGTACACCGTCTATGCTCACGGCGCTGCAGTTCGGCTCAGCGTGGGGCCGCACACCTCTCCATGGGGCCCCAAGAGGAACAGACCAGTAGAGGCAGAGGAGACGGGCATGCAGGGTGCAAAAGGGACCATCCCAGGGGAGCGGGAGACCACACGAGTAGCTCGGGGCGTAGACTGGCAGGGTCAATGCCACTGGGCCACCGAAATCCACACACGCACAACCATCGCACAGTCCTGTGGCACCTGCAAATCTCAAGATCACGACAGGAGCCATGTGACCTTCAGGAAGGGCGCTGGGCTGGATCCGCAGACCTAGGTTTTGGGAGCAAGGCTGCCAGCTCATCTCAGGGACGGGGCAAATCGCTCCCTCTCTGGGACTAAATGTCCTCATCTCTGAAGGACAGAGCAGATGCGCTCTGCTAGCACAGAATTCCAAGTGACGTGGGAACCCACACCCGAAGCCACTTAGGTGCCCTCCCCCATGTGGCACAGGGGCCTCCACGACTTTCCAGCGAGCACATTCACAAGGTTGGAGCAGGACTTAATACAGGGGGATCAGCAACGAGCCTAGCCGGGCGCTCTGAGGGGAACACAATGTCATCAGAGCAGACAAGCCACACACGAAGCGAAGAGCCATCGGGGAGTTCAGATCTCTCCCTCCCCGGAGCTCAATCCTCCGGCAGGTAACTGCCTTCCACCCGGCAAGCTGCCTGACTGAATGACAGCAACACCATCGGGGGGGAAGAGGGGGTGCGGTGATGTGTGTGTGATGTGTGTGTGCGCAAACGTGATGTGTGCGCAAACGTGTCTTCCTAAGTAGGTTCCCAGTAGCTCTGGGGCAGGAAGACGTCCACCTCCACATCAAGAACGATGTTCATCAAGGTGACTCAATGCCCGTTAAGCGAAAGGAACACTAATCTGCACGGAGCCAGAGGTGTGGCCCTCTCCAGGGTTCAGCTCCTCACCTCCTGCGTGGGTGACCTGTCCTGGAAGACCCTCCCTAAAATAACCCCTGGCGCTACCGCCCCTCCCCCTCACCTGTGTCCCACTCTGCCCAGGCCTAGATTTGAACTTCCCACCCAGGAAGGCACAGATGCGACGGCTCTTCCTGTCCCTGCCACGCTGGCGCCTGAGGCTGGCTTCTCTGTGTAACTGGTGCTCGGATTCATCCCCTGGGTGCGGGACCTCCAGCAGCGGAGGCAGACACAGAAGAGCCACTGCAGGGTTTTTTTGTTTTTTTTGTATTTTTTTTTTTTGGCCAAGCCCTCAACCTATAAAACCTGATGTCAATTAAACCAGCCCTTTCAGGCCCCAAGGAAATGGGCAGTTGGCCAAGTCGATAGCACAGCCCCCGCACTCAGGGCACAAAGACACAGACCTCCCCCCACCCCCACCCCCGGAGAGGGTGCCCAGGCTTTGTCAAAACAGAAAACGCACTCAGTGGAAAATTGAACTCGATCTGGAGAACCACTTGGTCCTGCTAGAGAACGACGACAGGAAGACTTGCACACCCCCGCCACCCTCCTCACGCGCTGTATTTTCTAATCCTGCACTCACTTCCCCACTCACGTCCGCCAACCTATTATCCTCTCTCAGCTTCAAAAGCTAACTGCCCGAAAGCTCCATTTTCTCCATGAAGCCAGTTCCTAACAGCCTTCCCTGGGAGTGCACGGTTACCACAACTTGACAGGAGCCAGGAGATGTCAGGCCTCGGAGAGGTAACAACTTTGTGCAGTATTCTTGCATCGCCTGCTCTGACTCCAACTGTAATCCCCCTTTAAAATCCTCACAGCAACGGGATAAGAAAGAAGGATTACAGAAATGATAAAACCTAGGGTGCTGATACATGAAATCCGGGATCCGCGTCTCCACTCGTTCCCAGACTCCCTGGAAAACAGGAGGAGAGGCCTGTTGAAGCTGTTTCTCCCTTTACGAGGTAGCTTTTCATTAAGCTGTGTTGACATGGGATCACACACCGCTTGCGAGGCTTCCGAAGCAAATTAGGAGCACCGAGGCTCCTTCAGACAATCATCCTGTACATCTGCCTTTATTGACGAGATCTTTTTACAGATCTCTGTAAAAAGACCACTGCACTACTGACAACGGAAATCCAACTCTCAAAAAGACATGTTCAAGGAGGCCAAATTATCACCAATAATTCACTAAGTCACCGTCTGGCGCCGTGACTAGGACTCCTCTTTATTCTCAGATACAACGGGCACCAAGAACCGTGTGAGGGACCTCAAGCCCAGCAACGGGGAAATTCCCGGAGGCTCGAGACGAGCACCAAGGGTTGTGGGGTGGGTTTGGGCACGGAATGTACAACTGGTATCCCGAAAACAGAAGGGAAGAATCTGGGAAGTTGGGTTTCCTGGGTGTTTGCATCTCACGGGCCATTAATGGGAAATGGCTTGGCCTCAGTCCCAACAGAGCCATGGGTTTAAACCCCTTTCCCGTCTCTAATGTAGGATCCAGTGCAGATGCTACAAACTGGGGCTAACTTTTAGCTAGTAAAGCTCTAGGCCGACTTATTTTCTTCATTCTCAAGTTCGACTGTGGTTTATGCAAGCCCCACACTATCACCCTGTAACCCTGTGACCCCAAGTATGCACAGGCAGGGCTAAGATCCACTCTTTTCTTCACTGTCCTCTCTCCCCCCTGCTCTGGGCTGTCCATACCCTCCTGCAACGAGCTGGTAGGGAGGTGAAGACAGAGGTCTCCCCACATGACAGGCCAGGACTCCTCGAACTCTGGCTGGGGGGTCAATTTTCCCAAGGGAACTCCTCATGGCACAGCTTCTCCGATGTCGATCTGACCCCCATTCTGGCCCAGCCTCTTCCACCCACACCTGAACCCTCATCACCAGACAACAGCCTTGGGGGGGCCCCACTAACAAGATGCATAAAGACAATCTACCATTTATTTGCAGAGTCCCCTTCACCCGAAGTCGACTCCCATGTTCCTGCCAAACTCAACAGAGAATCTGTGGGCTGCCCCGCTGGGAGCCCCTTCTCCTGTCATGCCTCTCGGTCCCTGCCTCCCCAGCCCAGACAGGCACAGGGATACTCGGCCATGTCAGCCTCAACTGCCACTCAACCAGGAAACGCCACACCAGCTTTTGCGTTCCTGCAGGTGGCTCCACCCATCTCTCCCGGTGAGTCTTTCAGAATGTTCCCTGTCACCTGATATAAAGCTGATAGGCCCTTCTCCTCACTCCTCTAGGGTTCTATGCAGGCTAGAGAAGACAGTGGTGCTGCAAGAGGTCGTAACTGCTGGCAAGAGGGAAATTTTTGTTTTCTCTTGGTAAGCTCTTCGGGGAGCTGTCTGGCCTCAGACATGGCTCCCATCACATCAATGTGAGCCAGAGGCCCCTATTATAAGACAGCAGACCAGTCTGACAATAACTATCAACAAGTTAATGGTATACCATCACCCAACTACCCATTGAATTTTTTTTAATTTTTTCATATTTACGAACTTTGAGAGAGACACAAAGAACATGAGAGGAGAGAGCACAGACACAGAATTTGAAGCCAGCTCCAGACTCTGAGCTGTGAGCACAAACCCAGATAGGGGCTTGAGCCAACAAACTGCAAGATTATGACCTAAACCCAAGTCAGACACTCAACCGACTGAGCCACCCAGGAGCCCCCATTTAAAAATAGAAGCAGTAGGGGCGCCTGGGTGGCTTAGTTAAGCGACCGACTTTCGCTCAGGTCATGATCTCACGGTTCGTGGGTTCGAGCCCCGCGTCGGCCTCTGTGCTGGCTGCCGGCTCAGAGCCTGGAGTCTGTTTCAGAGTCTGTGACTCCCTCTCTCTCTGACCCTCCCCTGCTCACGCTGTCTGTCTCTCTCTCTCTCCTAAAAATAAATAAAACATTAAAAAAAATAATAAAAGCAGTAATCCGAACTCTTGGGAAAAAAAAAAAGTCTTACACATGTAAGAAGGTCCAATCTCAGTGAGGCACAAAACTCAATAGACCCCTTAATTCTTAATTGTTATTAATGGTCCAATCCATAGCATCCTTACTTGGAAGCTGTCCATTTGACTTTTTCAGACCGGTATGTTTGACCACCTCCTTAAAGTTGCACTCCTGTTGATTCCTCTGGTTTCTGTTTGGGACAGTGTAAAATTTTCCTCTGTTTTCCAATAAAGTCTCATTAGTAAAGTTTCTGTTTATACAGATTATTATAATGGTACTTACTGTTGTGAACTATGAAATTCAATACCACCATAGTAAAACCAATGTTTAAAGATAAAATTCGCATTGCGCATCGCACACACACACACACACACAACCCTCTGTGAGCAGGGGAAGGGCAGAGAGAGAGAATCCCGAGCACACTCTGCATGGAGCCTGCGTGGGGCTCATTCTCACAAACCATGAGATCACAACCTGAGACAAAATCAAGAGTCAGATGCTTAACGGATTGAGCCACACCCAGGTGCCCCCTTTAATGTGAACTTTAAATGGATGATCCTACTTCAGTTTTATTTAGCTACTTTTAGCCTTTAAGTATTTTAGACAAAAGTTTATGTTTAGCTCAAGATATATTAAAATAGTAATCACCTATTTGTTAGCTTTCAAGTTTCCAAAACCTGTACATAAACTATCTCACATTGCCTTTAGAACACTCCCACCTAGAAAGGCAAGTGTTTTTAATCTGCCTTTTAAAGATATAAACATCAAGATACCAAAGGGTTTTTTTTTTTAATGTGTATTTTTGAGCCAGAAACATAGCACAAGCTGGGGAGGAGCAGAGAGGAGAGAACGAGACATAGAATCTGAAGCAGGCTCCAAGCTCTGAACTGTCAGCACAGAGCCCGACGCAGGGCTCGAACTCACAAACCCAGGAGATCAGGAGCTGACCCGAAGTCAGACGCTTCACCGACTGAGCCACCCAGGTGCCCCTGATACCAAAAGATTTTTAGAAGTTATCATAAACATCCAATCAGGGCTGCTGACTAGGAAGAGGGATGAAATAGGGAACTTTTCCTTTATCTCAGGATCCCACGGAAAATGAAAGAACGTGCTTAATGGAGAGAATTATTGTCTCATATGGAAGCTGGTGTCCTATTCACTCTAGATTCCAAAGTAAGCCCCTTCATGTTAGTTGGCACCCAGATCACAGGATATACCTTCGTCCCCCACAATTCCACAATGTGTAATTTTTAGGTAGAGCCAAAAGTGATTTCTTTGAATCACTGAACCATTTTGCAGGATGACATTTGGAGTTAACATTTGCACTACCCAGGATTTTTTAGATATTATCACGTTTTTAAAAAATAGAGATAATAACGTGAGGCATAAGGAAAGTAAATCTTTAAGTGGTTAAATAATTTGCCAAAGGTCGAGCCACCAGGAAGCTCCAGCTTAGGCCCCACCCCTGCGTCTTCCCACTTAAAATCCTGCACATTTTTTTGATACTCCAGGTGGGCCAGCTATCCCACGGCCCGGAGCACACTGCCTCGGACAGGTGTTAGTTAACTCATCTTATGACTTGCCAAGTGCTTACACGTGCTTTATCTCATCTGATTTTCCCAGCAGCCCCACAGTGAAAGTTACAAATTCCATCTATTTTAAAGATGAGGAAATCAAAGATTAAAAGACGTGAAGCTGTTTGTTACCAGTCTTCCAACTAGAAAATAGAGTGTGTGTGGAGGGAGTCTTCTGGCTTCTACTACTGTGAACATTCCCTCCCTATGGGCCCCACCCCCGGAACCCCCAAGATCCAACAGATTTCTCACTCTGCAGTCTGAGCTCTCATCCTTCCGCACAAGACATCAAGAGGAAGGAAGATGACCAAGTTAGACTAGGTCTCGGCCCCTAAAGAGTGCCCAAACCTGACAGCTTTCCACCACCACCCTTTCCTGCTAGCTGCCCGCGGACCACGAGAGAAAAGGAGAAGAGAATTCTCAACACAAATGAGACCCCATGCCCGGGGGGTGGGGGGGGACATTCCACTGGAACCCTAGACCAGTGAAACTATGCATCTCTGAACACACAAGAAGTTGTTAAGGCAGCGGCCAGCAGCAAGCGGCCGGCTGCAGCCACAAAACGGGGTAGGCAGCCGGAGATGGGCTCAGTCTTGTCTGGAGATCTCAGAGACAGCCCCACCCCCTCACAGCCACAAGGCGGGCACTGGTAGTGTCGAGATCCTGGCGCTGTCACCAGGCAGAGGATGAAGCCAATGCACAGCCACACGCACTGCCGAGCTGAGGGACAGGGCTTGGTCAGCAGCAAAAATCAACACACAGACACTGCATTGCCACAGCGGCCTTGACCTTGAAGATACTCCCCAGGCAACTGCTGGCAGCCAGCATCCACGCATCAGGTGTGTCGTTCCATTTTTAAAGGAGAAAGGATCACGTTCAACCATTCAGCACCTTTGTTCTGGGTGGCTTCACATCTAAAGCAAAAGCCAAGTTAAGTCTGAACGCTGGCCGGCATGGGGGACGCCCCTCACCCTCCTGGGATGAGGACGTCCAACGGGACAGGCTCTGCTGAGCCCTCACTGAGCCCCTCCTGGGGTCTCCTGTGTGACTTGCCCCAATCCATTCCTAGCAACATGATGAGGAGCAGAAGGGAAATATGCGAATACATGTTCTCGGAATCAAGGCTGCGTGTTACACCCTTAGAGCCATCATGTGAAATCTAACTCGGCATTATTTCTGTTGCGATCTACAAGGGAATAAGTTCACATCGATAAAAGTATGTCTTAGACTTAAAAAGGGAACCTAGAACAAAGACTTAAGTCCTGCTAGCCACTAAGTACCTGGCTTTGTGACCAACAGGTGGCTGTTCTTTTTATGATTTAATAAACACAAGGAGCTCGGAGGCAGCTTGAATACCCATTTCTCACATATGGAGAACGAAGCCTCCGCACGGAAAATAACTTGTCAAGAGAGGAGAAAAGGAGTCTTCAAGCCCCAGACCTCAGGCAGAATCTCAGTTCTGCTAAAACTGTCACGGTCTACAGATGGAAGCATCCACTCTTGCATCGGGGGGAAGCCAGGTAGCCTCCCATCCACCTCCACTGGCTCAGCGCCAGACCTCTTGAAGACAGCGCAGTGGTTCACTGTCGCAGCTGAGAAGGTCATTGCCGTGGTGTTTCAAACTCTGGAATGCGGGAACGTGGACATCAAAGCCAGCTATGAGCAGAGATTGGCTGCCTCTATCTACGACGGGTCGTCAGAAATGTTGCAGAGTTAAGCATGTGAGGTTTTGTTTTTTGTTTTTTTACATTTTTTGAGAGTGTGAGAAAGAGACACAAGAATGTGAGCTGAGGAGCAAGGGACGCAGAATCTGAAGCAGGCTCCAGGTTCTAAGCTGTCAGCACAGAGCCCGAGGCAGGGCTCGAACTCACAAACTGCAAGATCATGCTCTGAGCTGAAGTTGGACACAACTGACTGAGCTGCCCTGGCGCCCCTCACACACCTGAGCATTCTGAAACCAAACCTCTTTTACGGAGCTCTGGTCCCTTCAATCTTCTACCCCAGATTTCAAGAGTGAGGAAGTTAAAGGTAAGCTCTAAACGCTCCATAAAGTTGAGTCATTGAAACTTAATTTTCTTTTTTCTTTTTTAATGTTTTATTTATTTCTAGGAGAGAGAGAGAGAGACAGCGTGAGCAGGGGAGGGTCAGAGAGAGAGGGAGCGACAGACTCTGAAACAGGCTCCAGGCTCTGAGCTAGCTGTCAGCACAGAGCCCGACGCGGGGCTCGAACCCACGAACCGCCAGATCATGACCTAAGCCAAAGTCGGACGCTTAACCGACTAAGCCACCCAGGCGCCCCGAAACTTAATTTTCTTAAGGCCTGTTTGCAAACTGCTTTACGAAGCTACAGACCCAACGAAAGGATTGTGGTGTAACCCCACACACACCAGGATGGTTTTCACTTGGATAGGATGACAGCAATGGTTGACGGATGTCACGGTGTAGATCCTGACAGCATGGTTTTAAAAAAAAAAAAAAAAAAAGGTGGGGGAAGGGGCAGACCATGAAAAGCCTGAGGTTTTGGGTGCCTGAACTGTCAGAACATTCGTCACTGCTACTCAGGGTGAAGATCGGACAAGAAGGCACGACGGCTTTCCCAGAGTACGGCCGCTTTAGCACACGCTCACAGAGGCAGCGGCTTTGTGTGGGAGCCGTGACTCCCGTCCCCTGGTAGTGCTTCAAAACGACAGAAGAAACAATAGCTCCACAGAAGGGATTTTCACAAGCCCAGTGCCGAGTGAGGACTGGCAAGTCTGGGCAAAATTACAGGTGGCTGGGGGCACTGGGAAAGCGTCGGCCGCCACAGATCTACTCTGAAGGGCATTGTGCGTCGACGGCAGGGATGCCCCTTGGCCAGATGGAAAGGCCTAGTCACGTCTGTGACGGAGTCCTGAAACCGCAGCACCTTCCCCGCGGGCCGCGTAGACAACTTTGCTTTCCACACTGGAAGACATTCCTCACGGCCCTTCACGTGCTGGGAGAGGGCTGACAAAGGGTTCTTTCCCCCCAGTCCAACAGCTGACCCATCCTGTCTACCATGTTCCTCGTCGTTCGACTGTGAGAAGTCACCCTGCCCTTACAGTCCTGTTTAGGAAGGAATATCCGCAGCTAGTTGACAACACGGAAAGCAGCTGCAGGTGTGGAGGGAAAGAACTCTCCACAAGTCGTGTTTTCCCTTTCAAATATCCTATTCCTGAAGGGCTGTAATTGAAGCCTCCTTCATTTTCTGCAGGTTTTTATTTCACAGTGCGAACCAGAACCTCAAACTCAAGGAGGAGACCTCGCATAGGGAAAGGAACAAACAAAAGACTAGCAGTGCACCTAGATGGCTCAGTCACTCAGGCGTCAGACTTCAGCTCCGGCCATGATCTCACAGTCCCCGAGTTCAAGCCCCGCACTGGACTCTTGTGACAGCTCAGAGCCTGGAGCCTCGACAGTTCCCTCTCTCTCAGCCCCTCTCCCACTCACACTCTAACTCTCAAAAATGAATAAATGTTTACCAAAAAAGAGAAAAAAAAAAAGCCATCCAGAGAGCCCCATTTCCTCTAAGACTCCAGCACGCAGACACGCAGACCTGGATGTGCTAGGGACCAGGCTCACGCACAGTGATGCACAAGCGAGGAACAACACACTCAGAATGCACTTGGAGGAGTTAGCGGTTCTAGGCAGAGAAATACTCCTGGTTACAATCACCCTAGGTTTCAAAACTAGATTTTAGAGATCTTTTTCTGCCTCTGTATCTTAAACACACATGAAAGGAGTCTCTGGGCTTTAAAGTGTAAAAGCTATTCCTGCACCTTCATTTTGTAGAACTAAAGCAGATTTCAGACATTTTATCAAAGTAGTAGGTTTTGATCGAACTTCTTGGTGCAAACACCAGACTCCTGATGGTCTGACATGGCAACATTTTTTGGTTTTTTTGTTTTAAGTTTATTTATTTATTTATTTACTTGTTACAAATAGTTTATTGTCAAATTAGTTTCCACATAACACCCAGTGCTCATCCCCACAAGTGTCCTCCTCCATGCCCACCCCTCCTCCCCCCCACATCCACCAGTCCTCAGTTTTTGTCAGCATTCAAGAGTCTCTCATGGTTTGCCTCTCCCCCTTTCCCCCACCATTTCTGCCCTTCTTCTCCCCCTTGGTCCTCTGTTAAGCTCCTCCTACTCCTCCTATACGTGCACACATATGATATTTGTCTTTCTCTGCCTGACTTATTTCGCTCAGCATAACACTCTCAAGGTCCATCCATGTTGCCACACATGGCCAGATTTCATTGTTTCTCATTGCCATGTAGTATTCCATGGTATAGATAAACCACATCTTCTTGATCCATTCATCCGTTGATGGACACTTAGGCTCTTTCCATGTTTTAGCTATTGTGGAGAGTGCTGCTATGAACATTGGGGTACATGTGCTCCTATGCATCAGCATTTCTGTATCCCTTGGGTCAATTCCTAGCAGTGCTATTGCTGGGTCATAGGGGAGTTCTGTTGTTAGTTTCCTGAGGAACCTCCACACTGTTTTCCAGCGGGGCTGTACCAGTTTACATTCCCACCAACAGTGTAGGAGGGTGCTCGTGTCTCCACATCCTCACCAGCATCTAGAGTTCTCTGTTTTGCTCATTTTAGCCACTCTGACTGGCATGAGGCTGACATGGCAACATTTTTGGCTGGTCCAAAAACACACAGAAAATTTTCAGCTGCTTTCAGAAAACTACTTCAGAAGACCAGCAACAGACACCCTCCCTTCTACAGCGAGAGGGTGAGGACTAGGCTGCGTGGAAGGACACTACGGAGAGTACAGGACAGGGTAAATCAAGCCAGCGGCTACCAGACGATGCCACTCGTCAACTTCGTTTTATGGATAAGGTCCTAAGCCATGAACCACTTGCCTCAGCTGGGAAGTCAAAGAGCTAAGACTTGCTCGGGCTGTTTCTGCTCCAAATCTAGGCTCTCTCCAGTATTTGACTTCTTACTATTAGTGAAGTTTTTTATTTCCACTGTGTGTAAGGGGGATGGGCTTTCTTTGTCCAGCTGGCAAAGCAGACTTAGCCTGCCTCTATTACAGCCTGTATACTCCCCAAAGGCACTTACACACCACCATGCAATGGGTATCAGTTTCTTTCTCCTGGACAACAGACCGCCGCATGCTTAGTGCCTTCAACAGGCACGTCTGGGCTCACTTCTTTGGGTCAGAAATCTGGCACCTTGTGAGGCTGGAATCTAGGTATTGGCCAGACTAAGTTTTCATCAGGAGGCTCAAAGGGGAGGTGGGGTGCGAAGGACCTACTTCCAAGCTGATTTTCATCATTATGATTCACTTCCTTGTAGTTACAGGACGAAGGTCCCAAGCCAGCAAGGGGTACCAGATCCTTCCCTTCTAGGTTCTCTTCATTCGTCAAGACAAAACGGATTTTAACGGAGGTGATATGAGTAGGTCAGGCTCACGTGGACCATCTCCCTAAAGGTCAACCAGGACATGGGACTTGACCTATATCCACAGTCCCGGGAATTATTAAGGGTGCACATGCAGTAAGGGGATCCTGGGAGCTACAGGAGAATCTTGCCTTACACGCAATGCTGTAAAGCCATGTTTCCTCTCCCCCCGATAACTACAAAAACCATTCTTACTATCCACGATCAAGCTATCCATGATCAAGTGGCATGGACATAAGACCTTTCACAGAAAAGAGTTCTATTGCTTGAAACTGAGGGCAAAGTGACTTTTTCCTACTTTCATCATTGGCTCATTGCTCACGATCAAAATTAATCCTCTATCCCCCCATGTAACTAGCACATGACCTTAAAACGAAAGGGGATCAGACTTCATATTAGATGTGGGCAGTACACGTCCCTTGCTTTTGTGTAACACCCCACTAGGGGGGTTTCAGATTCCTAAAATCCTCAAGGTCAAGATGACTCAGATGAGGACAGCCTCCATCTTACTGGATCCCAAAGTAGCAAGAAAAATGGTGAGTGACTGAGAAAGCCTTCAGAGGGATCCTCGTGGGGAAGGCAGAACCTTTCGCAAGAACCCAGCAGGTGGACTGTGGTAGGAATACAGAGACTTAGACCCCTCCTCCTCCCCCCTCCCCCGCGTGGGTCAGAATGTAGGCATTAAAGCCCCAGGTACCCCATGTGCATATCAACTTTAGCCCCTAGTTCAATCCTTTTTGATTTTGAACATGTATCTGTTTCCGGAATTCCAAAATCAAAAAAAAAAAAAAAAAGAGTAATTGACCTTGTTAGGAATCCAACTGAGAAAATGCAGAGGAGACCAATACCACAAGTTGGAAAAACCTAATGTGGCTGGTTTAGCTTCCTTTACATTCAAGGCAATCATTTGCCACAAGGTTTAGTACATTTTTTTTTTGATAGTGCTAGAAGGTCAAACATCTGTAATTTATACTACCTGTGTGAACCAGCTTAGCTCGCATGACCAGCTTGTTTTATATCTAACTTGTAAAGTTTTAAAACGAACAACTTTTCTCCTGTTTGTTAGTTGTGGTAAAACAAGTAATGAAATCTACCACCTTACCAAGTCGAAGCATACGGTTCTACAGCATTGGACACCCTCACACCATTTTGTCACTGTCGGCACAATCCAGCCACAGGACTCTTTTCAAAAGTGAAACTCTATGCATTAAATGTGAACCCCCCCCATTTCCTCCACCCCCCCATCCCTGGCAACCACCATTCCACGGTGCCTGGGAATCTGACTACTTGCGGTCCCTAACACACGTCAGTCACATGGAGCCTAAGGTCCCCAAGGGTCATCCGTGTTGTATCAGGGATCGGCATCTCCTTCTGCAGTCTCAATATCCTGCCCTATGTATACTCACACCTGGTCAACAGACATCTGCATGGCGTCTACCTTTTGGCTATTATGTGTACCTGTTTAAAGCGCCTCCCCTACCCCACCCCCCTTTTTTTCATTTTAGAGAGCATGCACGCATGTGAGCAGGGGGAGAAGGGGGGAGAGAGAGAGAGAGAGAGAGACTATGAATCTCAAGCAAGCTCCTGGGTCAGGGCAGAGCCCAATGCAGAGCTTGATACTATGATCCTAGGATCATGACCTAAGCAGAAATCAAGAGTCAGATATTCAACTGACTAAGCCACCCACCCGTATGCTCGCATCCCTTTTCTTAAAACAACTGTCTTATTAAAATAATGACAATTTATTTTGGCTTTAGGAAAAAACAGGAGGCTTTTCTAGAAGCACAGGGACCGAGGCTGACTGCAGCAAGTCAGAAGCAGGGGATCACCATGGCTTTGACTTATGGGTCCTTCAGGACCTTCCAAGGCGACCCTCACCCATCTCCCCATCTCCTCCTCCCTCATAGGGCTCGATTACCCTCATTTTCTCAGACCTATTTAAAAATCAACTTCTGTCATTTGCCAACTTCAGAGAAAGCTCATCTCTATTAGTAAAGACACTGAATTATAGTTTTTTTTTTTTTTTTTGAAGTAACCTACATTCAACATGCGGCTCAAACTCACTACCCCCTCTCCCCACCCCCCACTCAAGAGTCATGTCGTCCTCCAGCTGAGCGGGCCAAGTGCCCCCATTTTTTCTTAAGCAAAGCAAGCTTATGATTTCCAACCTATGGTAAGTTAACAAATGTGGGAGAGGGCCTTCGGCTTATCTGCTAAGAAACAGAAGAAGCACCATCCCCACATCAAGTGTTGGGATGGAAATGGAGTCTTCTCAAGCACTTAAGGACTTGAAAACAGTTTACACTCTACGATTTTTAAACACACCACATCCTCCACACTATCACTCAGCTGTTAATTCAAAGCACTGATAAAGATTTACCAAGATAAACCTGAGCCCAACACTTGAGGTTAACAGGTTTTAGGGTATATTAAAATCGTTATGAACAAATTTTGAAAAAAGAACTGAAAACATTTGAAGGACAAAATGAAAGCAGACATACAATGGATGGGTATACTTAAACTATGTAAGTCTAGATAAATAATTTATGTGCAACCAACAGAATTAAGAAAGGAGGGGGGAGTAGGCGGGGGGATGGGGGGGGCGGGGGAAGAACTCCCATCAAGTAATATCAGCTTAGGGAAAAGGAAAGCAGTAACATGACCAAGTTTTTGTCAGAGGAATAAGTGATCAGAGACAAAAAGCAAACCAGAAAACAACACAATATTGAAAAACCCAATAAAAAAAAAAATCCCTCAAGGTTAATGCTTTATGTTGGAAGGTTGTCTATTATTCAGTTCCAACCCTCAATTTCGAAAGTGTCGTAAGAAAGGTGTCTGTGACTCGGAATCACTGAGTGATAGCACGTCAACAAACTCATCCTTCCTGACGTTTGTTTTCCCTGAACATTTTCAAATTGACAAGTGACAGATTTCGTCAAGATCATGACTCCCCACCTGGATCTGACATCTTAGAAGGAGGAAGAAAAACACATTCCTTTCCTATCTCGGGAGTATATTCTGCAAAGACGCCAAAGAACCAGCAATAAAAATAAGCATCAAGAACGTTCTTAGAAACAGCACCTGTAGGGGCACCTGGGTGGCTCAGTCAAGTGTCTGACTTCAGCTCGGGTCAGGATACCACAGTTCTGAGTTCAAACCCCGGGTCGGGCTCTGTGCTGACAGCTCACAGCCTAGAGCCTGCTTCGGATTTTCTGTCTCCCCTCTCTCTCTCTCAAAAATAAATATTTAAAACAACAACAACGCCTGGGTGGCTTAGTCGGTTAAGCGTCCGACTTTCGCTTAGGTCATGATCTCACGGTTCGTGGGTTCGAGCCCCGCGTCGGGCTCTGTGCTGACTGCCAGCTCAGAGCCTGGAGCCCATTTCAGAGTCTGTATCTCTCTCTCTGTTCTAATGGGGGAGTTGTTATATTTCTGGAACCTTCTCTGGCAAGGTTAAAAATGGCAGTGGGGTGGTGCCTGGGTGGCTTAGTTGGTTAAGTGTCCAACTTTCGCTTAGGTCATGATCTCACTGTTCGTGGGTTCGAGCCCAGCATCGGGCTCTGTGCTGACTGCCAGCTCAGAGCCTGGAGCCTGTTTCAGTCTGTGACTCCCTCTCTCTCTGACCCTCCCCTGCTCACGCTGTCTCTCTCTCTCTCTCTCCTAGAAATAAATAAAACATTAAAAAAAATAAATAAAAAAATAAAACAACAACAACAACAAATCCCAGCACCCCTAGCCTGTGAATGTGGATACCAGCCATTTTACACCTTGTAAGGACCAAGAAGGTCTCTCCACGTAACAGACAGGCCTGGACAGACATCACAAATGTGTGCAAGGAAGGATTCCGAACATCCTCGTGGCTTTGTTTGGGGAGCAGTGTGAAGAAAATCCGAGTGCGAAGCCGTCTGGGCTCTGTGGGCTGTGCTCACTGAGTGATCAGAGGAGGCTGGGATCCAGGCCGACAGTCATCCAACAGGCGACATGTGCAAAATAAAACAATCACCAAGGAGAGAGGGGGGAAAGTGGAGAGCAAACTAGCAGATTTCCCTTTTTCATCCCAGTTTTTGTTTTTATTAAAAACACAAATAAGGCACCCAAGTGTTTTCAGAAAATGACTACTCTGCTTTATGAGGCATATATTCAACATCTTGCATCAACCAGAGTATGTATGAGTGCCTGCTGCGTGGCAAGGAGAGTTCCCTTCGGAAAGGAGTTCCGTGCCCCGCCCCCAGGGCTGGCATTCAGGTGGAGGCCAAACCCATGCACCTGTTCCTCTTGTCCTGTCGGAAAAGGATCCTTTACAGGAGAAAATCCCCAGCACCTTAGCCTAGCAAAACTACTGCCCACAGACACAGCTCTCCCGTCCAATTTAAACATGACCTCCCCGGCAGGACACCTTAAATTTGGCTGTTAACTTCCACTTGCTGTAGTTCCTAGTAATTGTGCTCCGGGGTCCCTAACCCAGGGGACAAGTGTCATTGGGATTCTGCTCATATCTGCCCGAGCCCATCAGCAAGAAGGGGTTTCACTGGGTTCACTTCTACCACTATATGAGGCAAGGCATTGTGCTCCGCCTTTGCTGAATCAATTTTAAAATTAGCCCCAAACCTGGGGTGATTCTTCATTCTGTGATGGCAGGACAGGGACATTCCCCTCCGGTGTGCACTCTCCCTACATCCCTTCCACCCACTGACCCTTCCAATTCCCGCCATTCTTGACCTGCGGACTCCTTTGGCCATGCAGGAGTTCTGGACGGTACGTCTGTGAGTTGGGGGGGAGGGGGGTTGTTTGCTTGTTCCTTAAGAGCTCACAATAGGATTTCAACCAACATCCAGATTTGGGAACCACTGGACCTTCCCCACGTTCCATTTTTACCAGTTGTAGTCGCCTAGTCCGTCAGTTCGCGCTTCTGACTATCCCACACCCATTGCAAGATGCGTGTTTACTCCTAAATTAGGGTAGAGCTCCTGGACTCAGCACGTGACCTTTGGATTAAGCAACACGTGCAAAGTCTTCCTCAAATGTTATTCCTCCATTCATTCTATTTGTTCAACAACGAGTATTTACTTAGTTTCTTCCCAGGGCTAAGGGACTCTTGGTTTCACAGAAAGGATTGCCCACTAACACTGAATCTTGAACTCTTTCCTCCAGGGAAGATTTTTAAAGCACAGAGCAATTATGTAGGATTCCAATTCAGGACAAAGTGGGTGGCACCTTACATTTTTAGCTCTTAAGTGGGTCCTCATAGCCATACGTAGCCCGAGTGTGGAGATTACACACTAAATTTACAACAAGGCTCATCTATACAGTGTAATTGTGGATTTCTAAGTTTTCGTCGCCAAGCCACAAGAAATGAGGGAGCTATTCAGAGAAGTGGGTTAGTTTAGCCAATATTCTGTTGTCTCTAAAGTCAGATTTCAGTTAATGAAATTCCAAGTAAGAAAACGTTGCACTCCTCTCCCTACAGATTTGTGGATTGGATATTCTCTGCAATTCCTGTTGAACTTTTTGTCTCCTGCCCCCCTCCCAAGGGTGACACACACCCTTCACCGTTGTCAAGGCTTTTCAAATACACCCCCCCTTGGGTGGGACACACTTGTGCACCTGGGATCTTTAGTTCTGCCTGAGAATCTCAATAGAAAAAGGGCCATTAGTAACGGATGGAAAATAAAAGGACAGGGGGACACTTTAAGAGTGAAAACAACAGCTCCTCTGAAAACAGCAAGTCCTAACACCGAACAGGATCTAGTTCGGTCCGTGTGGAGGAAAACGGGGTCTGTAAACTACAGACAAATCTAATGTAATGCACTTGCTCAGAAGCTCTAGAACAACATCCGGCTTTTGTTCACGTCCATAAGCATCTGGGAGGGGGGTCGGGGAAAGAACCCACAACACATACAGAGGAAGCTACTAAAACACGGACTTCTAATTAGATCCCTAACATCACTGGAGGAAAAGGAAAAGGGATCTGTCTACCATTTCCTTAAAATCTGCTACTGCTTTATCTGAAACCTTCCAACATCCCAATAGGGCAGTGTACTTGGGTTCAAAAGTTCAGCAGTGTCGGGAGAAATGGGGACCCTGGAGGAGAGGACAATCTGGGGGCTGCAGTTGAAAGAAGGGTAACTGGATCTTGCTCCTCCCACTCAGACCATCTGCAAATTGCGGGGGGCGGGGGGCGGGGGACTGCAATCATTCTGACCTTCGGGGCCCAGGATTAGGTTTCCTGCTAGTGAAGCTTCCTTTCCTTTGGTCTGCAGACCGCTGTCACGTGACCAAATGGCAACCTGGGCTTGGAGGGAGGGGAGGGAGCAGAGGCAGCCAGTCCCTCGCAAAAGGGCTGAACGGGACGCAGAGCTGGAGGATTCGTCTCCTTCAAAAACCAGGCTTTCGCATGTTTTTATCACCCCTTGTTTGAGATCACAGATAATTAAAGCCTGGCAGAGAGCTCTAACCTGGAAAATAGACCATCCCTAGGACTCACGTGAGCCCCTACGAATGAATGGGCCTCACTGTCTCCTCTTTTTTCCCCTCTGACCCCGAAGGCCTCAAAAATCTATGGTTTCTAAGCTTGCTGAAAACAAGGAGAACTCTGAAAAGTAACAGGGCCCCTCCCTCGAACAGCAGACACGGCTGCAAGGCAGACATGGGTTGCACCTGCCTGCTGGGCATTTTGCTAATCCACCAACTGCACCCATGGCTTTCATAAAACAACCCTGGCCAGCCATTTTACCAGTGCCGGGGTAAACCCTAACATGCCTTCTACCTAGGAGCACACTGACAAAAGAGCCCATCTTTCAACAGTTAAACAGAAAAGCCAAGGATTTTAAAGAAGGCTAAGGCCATAATGGCTAAAATTCCTAATGAAGAAGCACGGCTTTCCCTCAAAAGGACAGTTCATTTCATTTTAAGAAAATACATACAACTACAGGTACATAAAACACTTCCCAATGGTTCCTCGAAACTCCACATGCCTCCTTCAATCAGGGTCAACCCGTAGGGATGGAGGATGGGGAGACCTTCCCCGTCCTCTGCGGGTCACAGATCAATGCAAGGGTCACACGGTTGCTGGGCAGTGGCTTTCCTTCTGAGAATGTCAATCAGTCCCGCAGAGCAAGAATGCGACTGGATCTTAGACACACGGGGAACCCGGCCATGACACAAGTGTGACTCTCCTGCTCACACAGCAGCATGAGATTAGACGACCATGAGGTGGATAAGGACACCAGTGTAGACTTGACTGCACAGTTATCAGAGGTAGCGAAGGAAAATTAGGATTTAGGAATAATAAAGCAAGCGTCTTTCATTACCACTCATATCTCTCCAGGACCCACAAGAGCAAACCTTGACTGTGAGCATACGAAGACATTTAAAGGCTGACAGACATTCCTTCCCATCTACTGCATTGGCACTTAATACGGGTAAATGTCAACTGTTGGTGCCCAGGTGTGGAGAAGCAGCTGCCTCGCTTTTCAGCAGGAAGACGAGACAGGCTGAATACCTGTGGTTCATTACGGCAGGGCTCCAGCGATGGCCCAAACGACTCTGAACGCACCAGAGATAGAATTCTTTCAAAGTGCTGTGACTTAAGTGCCTCATTTTAGATTACAAAATGGATTTTTATACATTTCAGCTTTAAAAAAGAGAAAGAAAGAAAACAGGCAGATCAGTTTATTTTCTGAGCACAGTATTAATGACAAGATGACATCACCGACAGCCAATCAGAAAGCTCTCTGGTGTCTGGTGTTCTAACACCATTTCATATTTATGGATAAGCACCAGAAGGGTGTCAACCCTACGCTGCATTTCCCTCCCTACTCACTTCTAAATAAAGTGCCTGCTTTCATTCAGCAGCCAAACTGCCAAGAAAAAGAAAAAAAAAAAAAAAAATGAAGAAACCTTCTCAGTGGCTCTTCCTCCCTGTCCCAGCTAGTTTCCAGTCCCCAAACAATAAGTGGAAGGCGGTGGAGAGTGGCTGGAACCTTATGGCATTGCTTCCTGCAGGCTGCTCAACATGCCCCCGAACAACAGCCCTTCACTGGCCGACCAAAGCCAAGGAGTCATCTTTGAAAGCCCAGGACCAGGAAAGACTTTATGGCCACCAACAGGGTCAAGGCTCTCTGGACTCAAGAAACAAATGCAATCATTTTCCCTATTTTTTTTTTTTTTTTTTGACTAGTATCTACTCACACTACGTCCTGCCCCTCTGAAGCCATTTTGAAGACAGAAGTGAGGCAAGTCAATTCCCAAGTGGTTAATCCTAGGCCAGGGCAGACGTAAGGAGTCTGGGAGTTCAGCTTCCCATCCTCAGACCGATGGAGGTGAAGCCCGACCACGGACCCCAGGAGAATGGGGCCACGGGGACCCCGTTCTCAAGACGGGTGCTGACTGCTGAGCTGCTTGGAAACATGGTGGCCAGAGCAGGAACATGGCCCAGAGTGGTCTTCAGACTGAGATCACCCATCTGTATGAATAGAAATTGATGATGCAATTCATATTCCAGGCAGCACAGAGGAGAGGTTTCCGGCCCCCACGACAACTCCCTGCCCCGGCCCACTGCAGCATGCTCTCGGCCCTCCCACTGCTCCCCAGGCCCTGTCAAGAAAGGGAGATTCTTTCCCTTTCCACACCCCTCACCATCTGATGATCTATCAAGAGTGCTGGATCAAAACCAAGCCCAGGATTCTAACACGTAATAAACATGCCAGGCCACGCAGCAAAGAGGACAGCATTTGGCATGCCGGCCTAGAGCCAGAGTGACACAGCTTGAGCGGATGGTCTTTTCCTACACATTTAACAACGAACGAGGAGGAAAAACAAGGTCTCTGCTCAAAGCATAGTCCAGGTCTACGAGCTTCCCTGGGCTTGGATCTCACCACCTCGCATGCCAGAAACAGGCCAATAGAGTCATTACCCTCTTCCTTTTCATTATCAGCTTCCTTCAAAGCTAAACTCAAATGCAAAGGGGGAAGAGGAATTGGCGCCCTGTTTGGGGGCCAGATAAACAGAACCTTCTAACTGTGCTTACAGGTACCCATCGATTATACACAAAGATTCTCCCTGAGACATGGGGGCCCATACAAACCAGGAAGATCACCATAAAAGGGGAAAACAGTTGGGTGCAAAGCAAAGAATCTGACCTAGGAACCTCCAAATCCTTAGGCCATATGAGCCATAAGGGAGGGGGAAATGGGGAGGGAAGGGAGTTTTAGGTGCCTTATTTAAAAAAAAAAAAATTCCATGGCTGGGGGCAGGGGGTAGTTTCTTTTGTCCCATATGCTAAGCAATGGGTGTTCTGTTTTGCAAAGTTCTAAAAATTCACCAAGGCAAAAATCAAAAGCAAGACGTGAAAATCTGAGCTTCTAAGAAAAAGAACAAATCAAAAGGCAGGATGTTGGGATCATGAACCCAAAAATAAATATTTATGTCAATGTTTCAAAAGGGCGTTCTCCCCAATGCCCTTTCCTAAGACAAACAGACTCCTTTCCAAAACCCACCTATTAGAAGGCCGTGTTACGAGCCTCTAATCATGGAGCCCCATGGTAGTGGGCAGAAGGGAAGAATGAGCTTGGATCCCTGGAAAACCATTTGCATGTGGTTTTACTGGTCTTCGATGGGGGTGGAAAGTTGGCAACAACTTTCCCTCCCTAATTACGCTTAGTTTAGAATTTTCAATTTTATATTCCCTCAGCACAAACCAACTAACAACTGCAGGCTGTGACTGTCTGGCAATAGGAAAAATCCATTGTTTTTGTCTTTTTTTTTTTTTAACGGTCACTGATACATCGTCCATAGGTAGCTAATCATGTTGACAGAATTAGCCTCCAAGAGGCAGCACAGGTGGTGGTAAGCCTCTGGAGGCCCGGATCTGCCAGTGACATGTGGGCACAAAGGTGTGAACAAACGCAGCCAGGTACAAGAGGCACTGCGACCTCATCAACCAAAACGATGAATTTCCTGATCAACTCTCTCCCTTTACTCCAATTTTCCATGATCATCACCCTGCTCCTTCCTACCCGCCCCTCCCCCTGTTCCTCAAAGGGAAGACTGTGGCTTCTACTTCTTCAATCTCAGATTCAAATCCAACAGATTCACCACACAATTACTCAAGTCAGAAATGGCAGGTTGAATCTGGACTCCACGTCCGAGTGCAGAGGCTGCAGCCACATGGAGATCACGTCATTTTGGAGGCCAATTGCCCAGTGAGCTCATCCAGGAGACACACGTGAACCTGGATTCTATTTTTCACCAGTGTAGAAAGCCCTCCTGGGTGTTGATGGATCAGCGTCCTTACTAGGAATTCCTTTTCCTCAGGATTACCAACGAGGTGGCATGTAAGCTACCTCATGAGGTGTCCTTGGTACCTTCCTCTCGTCCACTCTTGGTCTATTCATTCAAATGAGTCAATGCCCTTGTGTATGTATTATTTTTTTTTTATTGTCATCTCCCTGTGGAATCACAGCATCACATCTGCTTCTGTAACTCAGGAGAGGAAGTTTAGAAAAAGTATCGGGGCACCTGGGTGGCTCAGTCAGGTAAGCATCCGACTTAGGCTCAGGTCATGATGTTGTGGTTCGTGGGTTTGAGCCCCGCATCAGGCTCTGTGTTGACAGCTCAGAACCTGGACTGTTTCAGATTCTGTGTCTCTCTCTCTCTCTATCTGCCCCTCCCCTGCTCACCCTCTGTCTCTATCTCAAAAACAAACATTTAAAAAAAGTAAGAAAGTGTATATGGAAGGGATATTCCCAAAACAGGACAAGGCATGAAGTACAACCCTCTTTTCTTGCCTCCCCCCACCCCCACAGTCCCCTAAGTCCCTTTCTTCCACTCTTCAACAACAGCAAAAAGCAGCTTGGGACAAATCGATGTTCCAATTCCACATGGGCACAGTTTTCATTAGGCATTTGACAGATACCACAAATGAAGACACGTTTGAGATTTTAGCAGAAAAACCTAAGTATCATTCAAAAGACTCATTTTTAGATACCTTGGCAACGTGAGGGTGGGCATAGGGGAGATGCCTCTTTAAGTCACTACAAATCACTCCTTATACACAACACAGGAACAGTGTAGCATTTTTAAATATAGAGAAAACAAACTCAAAGACAATTTTATAGAAGTAGGGGCACCGGGGTAGCTCTATCGGTTAAGTATCGGTTAAGTATCTATCGGTTGGCCCTGGCCATGATCTCATGGGTTCCTGGGTTCGAGCGCAGAGCCTGCTTGGGATTCTTCATTTCCCTCTCACTCTGTCCCTTCGCTCTCGTGCTCTCTCTCTCTCTCTCTCTCTCTCAAAATAGATTAATAGCCAAGGCGGTATCAAGATTATGAGGGTCAAAAAGTAAACACTAAAACAGCACTTTGTTTTTAAGATTCTAGTCTGACAAGCGCCAACCTGACTCCCCGTTCCCTAGATGCACAATGCAAACACCCCATTTTCCCAAGCTTGCAGAGTAGACCTATGTTTACCCAACATCCTGTCCCCCAAAACAGGAAGTGAATCACAGAGCTGAGGAACTGCTCTACGATTTTCAAGGGAAAAAACTCAAGAGTTAACTTTTTATTCTGAAACAATACAATCCAAGATAGGTCATTATGAACAGAAGGAACAATTTGACTAAGTCCATTCTTACAAACGTTTCATCTAAATAGGCTGCGTCTTGATTCATAGGATTTGGTTTCTGGGTAAAAGAAGGTCTCTTTTTGGGAGCAATGGATTCACAGCCATACTCTGTCCCTTTCCCAGTCAACAGGCTGTGTCTGCATAGGATGGATAGAACATCCATTACAGCTGACAGCAAGACAGGGGCGCCTTGGGGGCTCAGTCGGTTAAGCATGTGAATCTTGATTTCAGGTCAAGATCATGATCCCAGGGTTATGAGATCAAACTCCGAGTGTCCAGCAGCACACTGGGTGTGGAATCTGCTTAAGATTCCTTCTCTGTCTCTCTTCCCCCAACCCCTTGCTCACACTCTTAAATAAGACTAAAGGAAGACAATTACATCATTACAGGTCCAGTTTGGCACACACAGAAAATAAATGAAGAAGTATAGAAGATGACCAGGCATGGTTACGGTAGAGTTAATAAGCCCATTTATTAATAGGTCCAGAAGTTCAATGTCTTCAAGCATCTCCTGGTTTCTGTTTACTGGTTTTCCTTTTTACATTTTATCTAATTATACCTAAGCCACTGGATTTGGAGAGAAGGCTAGGGTCAGAATTTCATGAAAACATAAAACTATTACAAAGACACTTACCTACCCAGGCATACAATCCCAACTGACAACCATCATGCTTCAGGAATCCAAGGCGCCTACCCTGGCATTCACAGCACTTAACTATTCAGTACAAAACAAAATGGCTATGCTTGAAATTATCTTCTAAATTACTGAAAGGGGGAAAAAAAATAACCACAGGTTATATTCAGAGGCCTGGCTAATCCTTGCCTGCAAATCAACACTGTCACATAAACAGCTAAAGATCTGTACAAAGAATTCCTTAGACCATTTGCCTACCCTGGTAATGTAGAAGTTTAGGTACCTCCTCCTGTACAGGAAGAATTTTGCATTATAATAATGATACGTTGTTATGCCTTAAGTATGTGTGACCCCTTTCTTAAAATTGGAGTCCTATTTTGAGTAATAGAGCAAGAACACACATTGGCAAGGATTAATCCCAAGCAAGGACATTCTCAGGACCACTCGGCAGGGCTGCACAGGCTCTGCCCTAGAAGATCATGCCCTGCACCGAGGGGGTGGATGAGAACACGCAGCCAGCCCCCACCTGCTCACCAGTCACGTGCTCTGGAACCAGCAGAGGCTTTTTTGTAATATTTTTTATTTGCTTATTTCTTTGGAAATGTGTTGAGAGTGCACTTGGATGTGTGCATGAGCAAGGGAGGGGGGCGCTGTGGAGTGTAGAAGATCCCTATCAGGCTCCACCATATCAGCACAGAATCCAATGCCGTGCTCGATCTCACCAACCGTGAGATGTTTTTTGCATCACTGTAACTGAGATAACAAAACTAGGGGAGCTACTTCATTGCAGGGATGTCTGGGGATTACAAACAGGTCTCTCTCTCTCTCTCTCTCTCTCTCTCATACACACACACACACACTCTCTCTCTCTCTCTCTCTCTCTCTCTGCCCCTAACAAACCCAAAAAGGAATCACTTACGTTAAGCCCCATGTCACTATAATCAGACACGGTTTACAGTTGGGGTTCTCCCAGGGAATCTTAGACCAGTCAGCCAAGCATCACCTGCTCAGCCCTAGCCAGGTAACCCCGCACCATTCCCTAAGGAAAGTGACTTAGTAATAACCGGTCTCCTCCTGCCCCCACAGTACAACTTCCTGTTTCCTCTCCTTTCTGCCTATAAAAGTCTTTCCTTTTGTACAGCTCTTCAGAATTCCCTTCTGTGTGCTAGACTGGATACTGCCAGATTCACATCAATGTTTGCTCAAATCCTGAGTTTTAATAAACGTGTTTGACTTTTAAAACATATATACATAGGGGTGTCTCAGTGGCTCAGTCGGTTAAGTGTCCGACTTTGGCTCAGGTCATGATCTCACAGTTCATGGGTTCGAGCCCTGCGTTGGGCTCTGTGCTGACAGCTCAGAGCCTGGAGCCTGCTTCAGATTCTGTGTCTCCCTCTCTCTCTCTCTCTGCCTCTTGCCTGCTCGCTCCCGCGCGCGCTCTCTCGCTCTCAAAAATAAACATTAAAAAAATTTAATATATACACATATGTTCTACACATGTTTATCATTTCACTTTCAAAATCTGAGTCCACCCAACCACACAGCGTGTAATCAACAGACGTGAAGACCTGGAGCTCAGCCACCTACTACTTCATAGGGTCTCTACAAATGGACCAGAGTCTCAATTATTTCAAGGGAGAGGAAAGCAGATCCACCAAGAATAGACGAAGATGAAACAAAGAAAAGAAATGGATAGCAGCAAGTAAAGAGAAGAAATAAGGAGGGCGCCTGGGGGGCTCAGTTGGTTGGGCGTCCGACTTCGGCTCAGGCCATGATCTCACGGTCCATGACGCCGCATCAGGCTCTGTGCGGACAGCTCAGAGCCTGGAGCTGGTTTCAGATTCTCTACCTCCCTCTCTCTCTGACCCTCCCCTGCTCACAGGCATTTCGCATATGCTTCCCACTGGTCACAAGCAGTGGGACAGACTCACAGAAATCCATCACCATTATGGGGGGAGAGAGATCTCCAGGTACCTGCTCTCCCCAGGACAGTCCTTCAGTGTCAAGTTGACCTGGGAATGAAAGCACATGACTGAATCACGCCAGTCATGTGGCATATTCAGGTCACACAGCACCCTGCTCACCTGATGTGTGTCACTGCTCTTGCTCCTAACGTGGAGGTCAGGGGGCTGGTATGAGGTCTCAAGCATTTGTTTCCCCCATGGGACCTTTAGACACAGAAGCCTGGAAAACTATCTTGAGATGAGAGGAAAATGCTCTCCCTTTTTCAAATGGACACCTTTCAAATATTAAGTATCAGAGTCACAGATGGGCCTTTGCCCCCCGAAACTCCCCGAGTGATGGGTTTGCACTACAGATGGGTGTCCCCGCAGTACTAAGTAGAGGGAACAGTTTGGGCCTCCAACCATAATCACGAGCTTTGCTTCTTGGTGGCGTGAGAGAAACGGCGCCTTTTACAAGGAAAACGTCTGCTTCGGGTTCAATTCCCGCATACAGGCTTCAGTTTGTGCTGAAGCTTAACAGTCTCGTTATCACCCCTCGCATGCTAGCACTTCTGGAGATTCAACGCTGGCCGACACAAGCCACAGCCAGCCCTGCACAAAGCAGCTTCAAGATGGGGGCCCTTCCCCTGAAGTCCATGCCCAGAGCCGGGCGCTTGGGGATTCTCAACTGTAAAAACACAATCCTCAGCAGTGAAAGCTGTACTAAGGACTGGAGACCTTGGGACTTCTGATGCAACACATATAGGGATGACCAAGAAAGCTCGCAAAAAGCACTGGCTCAGGATGTTATCAAGTTATCAGAAAGCAGCAGAGAAACACTCCCAATTTCGTGGAAGGAATCCCTTTGCACGATCTCTCCTAATAGAGAAAGGTCAAGAGGAGGGCCAGACAAAGCAGCTGTGGTTTTTGACACAGGTGGTCAAAGCCTAAATGAAGGCATCAGTTTCACTGGCTATTTTTTACATCTTATGTGCAAATCCCAACGCAAAGGAGTAAAAAGTAAAGAACTGCATGGGAAACGACTCTTAAAGCTAGCGTCTCCTTACTGAAGGTATCTCAACCCAAATGATCATCATTTCAAAGGTGTAAGTATGTATATTAAGGTGGAAAACAGTGCAGAGTTTTATAAAAAGAAACAACATAAACCGGGGCACCTGGGTGGCTCAGTGAGTGGAGCACCCGACTCTAGTTTTCGACTCAGGTCATGTTCTTGTGGTTCATGGCACCAAGCCTTACGTCGGGCTTGACACGGACAGGAAGGAGCTTGCTTAGGGTTCTCTCTCCTCCTCTCTCTGCCAGTCCCCCAGCCCAACAAACACTTAAACAAACAAACAAACATGGCTTTGGAGATCTTCATGATCACATCTCCAGATGCAATTCCAGTAAACTGTACTCACTCTGCAGACCGTCAGCTGTTTTCCGGGTAACCTTCCTGGCCACATCCCAAATCGCGCCCATCTCTTTCAGGCACAACCCTGGTCCTAAAGTGCGCAGCAAAGCAAGAGGCAGCTTGCGCACCGGGTTTATGGGTTTCCCACACTCTACCCCAATTAGGCTTATTCAGAGATCTAACTACGTTGCCTCTGATTTTCCCAGTCCTTCGTCTTCAATCATCAGAGCCACCGTGCCTCCCCTAAGTGTCATGTTCTGGAAGGGAGATTCGCTTAGTAACGCAGAGGGGTGAACGCTAATCCACAGACATATACTGCACTGAGTTCTGGACACTCCCTAGGCCATCTCCTCTCTGAAGACAGAAGCTTCAGCACCCCCCCGCCTGGGAATGACTCCCTCACTCTAACCCCCAGGAGATGGCTCTTCTCAACTCAATCAATCACGTACGTGCATACTCAGATCCCAACTTACAGGGCAGACAGGAAAAGAAGTCAGCGTGCCCAGACCAGCCCCGAAGTCCCACCATCCCCCTGCTGAGCACCCTAGCTCCCTCTGTGGTCCCACCATCCACCCGGCCAGAAACCCTCTGCCATCACTTATCTCTTTTATTCCCCACATGCCCCATGTGGTATCGTTCTACCGTTTAATCATTTCCCTTTTCTGTGTATACCATTGCCAAGGTCCAAATGCCTTCACAAGAGCATGACTAGAAGGACCAGTTCACAGCCCCACCAGCTCAGGAGTTCCGGAGTCCCTAACTCCTCCAACCTTCCTTCCCAAGGCCCATCAGAATATGGCTTCTAGCTCCAAAATCTACTTCTGTCCTTCAATTTCTCTACATTCTTTTTAGGGAAACGAATTTTTTTCAATGCTTTGTTTTTTGGGAGACAGAGAACCAGACTGCCAGCGGAGGAGGGGCAGAGAGAGAGGGAGACCCAGAATCCCAAGCAGGCTCCAGGCTCCAAGCTGCCAGGGCAGAGCCCGACGCTGGGCTGAACCCACAAACTGCGAGATCATGACCTGAGCTGAGGTGGGACGCTCAACTGGCTGAGCCACCCAGGTGCCCCAGTTTCTCTAAATTCTTAAAGGATTCTCCTTGGGAACAAACGTGAGCTCTCAAACATTAGTGGGATAAGAATCAGGTCTATGTTGGGGACAGAAGACTTACCAGGCGCTCCCGAGTCTCCCACAAGGCAAGTCAGTAGCGACAGAGCACGGCCCAGGAACCTGTGCTTCCTATGCCCTCCAGGTGATCCTGGTTACCTGGTGTGAGGGTGATGCTTTGAAATAAAGAGACCACAAGACACAGAGCTTCCCCTAACAGGCACAAAAGGTGCTCCAACAGCCAGCCAGGGGTGGATGGGCTTGAAAGAAAATTCTAAGTCTCCCTCTGCATAATAGGCTCTTCAGCTGTGAAACACAAGTCACTAGTATAACCTACCTGCACTCTTACTGCCTGTAAGCAGGGGAGAGAGGGAGGGAGAGGGGGCAGAGAGAACATTAAGTAGGCTCCATGTTCAGCACAGAGCCTGGTGTGGGACTCAAGGCCACGATCCTGGGATCATGACCTGAGCTGAAATCAAGAGTCAGACCGAGCCACCCAGATCCCCCAGAATGTATAGTTTGAGAAATGTTGCTCATTTAAGTATTTATCCAGAACTATCCAGGGGGTGTAATGAATCATCATGAGGAGAACAGCAATGGATACAGATCAGGGTTTTCGCGGCTGACTCCAGTTCCGCAAGTGGGTTCTGCCACTGATGATGCGATTGTCCTGCATTGTGAACTTGTGGGACAAGCCCACAGAAACCCATGCACCATCTTCCCAGTTTACAATTAGCTCTGTTCCCAGACAAGTCAGTGTGTGTAGCAAAGCCTAACCACAAACGCTTTGTGCCCCTATGTAAGGCCGTGTTACCTTCCAGCTCCAACACCAGATAGCAGGTCTGCTTTTAACCTTAGCAAAGAATCTGTTGAGACATTCGAGCATCATGTTCACCACAGAACACGTTTTTGTGTACAGACTACACTGTGCACTACGAGATACAAGCATCCTGGGCTCAGCTCCCTAAATGCCTGCTGGGCCCTCCAATCATTAAGACGCTCACACACACAATATCCCACGAATTTCCAAGACCCCAGGAGCTACCAGCCCTCAATCTAGCGTCCTGTCCAATCTTTCCACGTAAATTACTAGGACTATGACCTCCGGGTCTCTAAATCCTGTAGACCTTTGGCTCTCCCAGACTTCTGGCTGTAGTCGGGCTCTATTTCCCTTCCATTTATTTTTTATAACAATCTCCTAATTTCCTTACCATGGCAGCCACTCTTAGCTTCCTTTGCCTGTTCAAGCCCTTCACTGACAAGGAGATGGGCTCCAGGAAGCTTGGTCCAGTCACCCCACCCATAGTTTCAACACCTATCTAGTTACCTTTACCTCAGATTTGCATCTCCCACCCAGACCTGTGCTTTGAACCCCAAAGCTGTGAATCCAACCACCACTTAGCATCTCTGTTAGACCCATCAGAAGGGCCTAGCCACAGTGTTTCATCATCTACCTTCCATACCATGGCCACTTTCCAACTTGGCCTTCCTCTTCCCAACTTGGCCTTCCTCCTTCCTGGAAAATAGACCACTACCCATCTGATCATGGTGTTAAACACCTCGAGACTGCCTCCCACATCCAGTCAGACAAAAAATTATGCCGATTATCTGGTTTATTCACCAATTTTAGCACAGCACTTGGTATCAAGTAGGTACACGACGAATGTGTGTTACATGAACAAACAGCTTTCACAGCCACAGTGAACTTCTTGTAGACCTAGCTCTTCACACCCTCATACCACTTTCCAGGATACATCTTCCACATCAACACCCTACTTTCATTCCCTAAAGATTACAAGTGAGTGTTCTCAACTTCTCAGCCAAAATGCCACTTCCTGAGTATCGTTTCCTTTGACCTCTCAGGCCATACACTGGGCTCCTCCCCGCCTGCTCTCACGTGACTACAGTGCCCTGGTAACAGTATCACTGCCTTGCAATGGTGTGCCCGGAGGACATCCTTCCTTTGTATCTTAGCACCTGGCAAATAGGTAGGCTCAGCAAGTATTTGTGACTGATTTAATGGTTTAAGTTCTCTCTCCACCTACCTTATACTACCTCTTCTCCCCTGGCACAGAAGAACACAGCCAAAGGCACTTAAGAGAGGAGTGACTGATCCTGGCACATTCCCTGGCCATGTGGACTCTCATTCACCCACCACGGTCTTTTCCCAGTCTTTTATTAGCAATGATAGCTTTGTTCCTTCTATTTCCCAAATCTGATACAAGCCACGTGGGGGACTGCAGGGAGAGGCACGTATACACATCCCCCACTTTGAGATGGGGGCCAGAGCCTTCCAGGTAAGGATCGACACTGCAGAGGTAGGTCTTTCCAACTGTGGGAAAAGTTGTTAGCAAGAGACTATAGGCACACAAAGCTATTCAACCACAAGGCTGGAGGAGAATCACAACAAACCAAAACTTAATTAGGGTTGAGGTTTCCCAGCTGAGATCCAGAGTAGGGATGGAGCTCCCAAGGCCATCACCAAGGAGCAAGTTCCATCCCAAGACCAAGGCCATCACCAAGGAGCAAGTTCCATCCCAACACCAAGGCCATCACCAAGGAGCAAGTTCCATCCCAACACCAAGGCCATCACCAAGGAGCAAGTTCCATCTCAAGACGACAAGCCTCTGAGACCACGAGAGGCACAGTCAGCAATATTTAGGATTTTTCACACAACCCAGCATTCACAGCTTTTGTTACCCACCCCCATCCTAACTTCCAGGCATTGTTCAAAGTGAGGCTTCTAGCTCCTCCCTAACTCCTCTCCCCCCTCCATAAACTGATCAGAAGTTTTCTTAAAAAGTACATTCTCTTAAAGGCTCTGTTATTCTCAAGTTAATGGCTCTGACATGTAGCCAGGCCAAACAGTCACAGGCAGCTCTAACGCTTGCAACAGCTCCAGAACGTAGCCTCAAATGTCACCGAGTCCTACCCTGATCTTTCTTCCCCTTTGATTATCAGCGGCTGCCTTCCTTCCTCCCCTAACATTTTATAACCAACTCAAATGCATCAAAGACACCGGTTAAGGATGTGAAGATTGAGAAATACGTTCCATCTTAATGCTGTGATCTGGTCTCTTCCTTCCTACGTCTTGTCTCTAAGAGAAAAGGACAAGAATTTGATGCCACAGAAGAAAACAACACAACGCAGCTGAGGCTACGTGGGGGAGGGCCGTTTCTAAAAGTCAGCACACTAATACGGGGCACACACTTACTCCAAGGATTGGGTCGTATTTGTGACAGGGAATGTTTACAAGAAAAACAAGAGGACAGGAACATAGCGGAAGGGTCTGGCAATCATGACCCAAAGGCTTCAAATCACCTTCCTAACTCACCTACCTACCCTACACCTAGTGAGGGGACTTAAGAAGATTCTAGGTGTACACACACACACACACACAGAGCGTGCATAGGATACCACAATTCAACATACCCAACAAGGGTGCAAGGTCAGAACCAACAGTAATATTTGACACCCTAGGTCTCAAATGTAAAGTAATTAGACCTAAGTTTACAAATCCACTTACCTGGGAAATAAAACGCAAAATATTTCCTGGAAAAAAATGAGTCCAAATTCCTCTTTCCATAATTTGACCCCCAAATCTGGGCTGACATCCCCAAATTTTAGTATCTAATATTCCCCTCAAAAAAATTAGGAGGAAGAGATAAAGAGCAAAGGGGAGGGACATTAAAAAAAAGTTATACTTGCATCTCTTAACTGACCGCGGCTAATCTGAACCAGCAGTTGTCAGAGTTTGTCAGTGCACACCTAAAATATGGTGTCTATCACCGAATAGGACACAGTGAGGAGACAGGTCATGAGAGCCCAACAGGAGGGGCAGATACCTAGAAGAAGGGAGATTTTCTTCCCACGCATGTATGTGAGAGGGAAGGGATTAGACCCTGAAAAGGCCTATTCTGCCTCGGCTTGGCTGCCTTTCTCTATGCATCATTAAAGAATTTTCAAATTTCCGAGATATTTCTGCATATGTTTATCTCATGTGATCCTACAGCATTGAGTAGGCAAACACTGGTTACAGATGAGAAAACTGAGGTCCAAGAAAGTTACATAACTTCCGACACACAGAGTGACCCACTGCCCCACTACAAATCTTCTCATTGGTTAGTAATCGGTGACATTTTTTGTAGTATGGACTTAAATTTACAACAACGAGAAAAACAGGAAGGTGCAAGAAAATGAACACACAGTGAAGTCTTCCCCAAGTCAGGAATATCACAAATTATACGTAGATAAGTAGGTAGTTAGCTTGCTTCAATACGGAAGCAAATCTACTTTCACATATTCTTTTGAGTCTGCCTCAGTAGCCTAGCTGTTTCCCAGCCCCACAAATTTTTGTCTAGGCCATGGTGCAGAGCCGATTCTGACCCTCAAGTTGTGATATTACTGGCGGTTATTCCAACTGAAAAGACGCTTCCCACAGTACAGCGTGCACCTCGCCCATCCATCTTACCAGGAGGTAAAAATGCGCCAGCATTCCATGAGAAGAAAGGTCTGGTGATATTTAATACGAACACAGACCTTTCTCTTCCAGCATGATTCATTGTGCACGTATCATTAAGGATCAAAGCACAGGCCAAGCGAAGAGTGGAGAAGCAACTCAAAAAAAACATCAAAGTTAATTATATTGGGTTGTCCCAATAGCTGTGACTCGCTCAATTAAGATGCTGCTTTGGCTAATCTCAAGTCAAGCTGTGCCTCTCAAGAAGTCAAGCAATAAAAGCAAAAGTCAAAACCTCTAAAGCTGAAGCGTGTTTTTCCCCTACTGAGGGCTCTGCATTTACCAGGGCCTCCATACCTCCGTTCAATGTCTAATTGTCTTCCCCTCTCCCCCACCGCTGCAGCCAACCCAACGCTGAGCATGCAGGCAGATCCTCAACCAGTAAGGGTCCTATGAAACCACTACAACCCGGTTCCTCACCCATCCTGAATTTAAGATGCACACTCCCCACTGGGAGGAAGGGGAGGAGAAAACCAAACCAGAAGTCTGCTCTGCTGAGAGATGGAGATCTGAGATTCTTGGTCTCTAGGGAATGGGAAGCCGCCTCCTCCCACCCAAACTCTGCTTCTTGGTATTTTACCCCAGGCACAGTGGGCAAAGGTTCTGTCTCTTAGTGACCCTGTTCTCTGCCTCATCATCCACTTCCAGACTCGGAGGTCAAGAATATTCATAGATTAATCCACTCATTGGTACTATGGGCACCTGGCTGGCTCAGTGGGTAGAGCAAGTAAGTCTGGAGCAAGCTTCCCAGCCGGAAGCTCCAGCCCCAGGATGGTTATGAAACTTACTTAAATCAAATCCTTAAAAAACCCAGGGGTGCCTGGGTGGCTCAGTCTCTTAAGCATCGGACTTCGGTTCAGGTCATGATCTCACCAGTGAGTTTGAGCCCCACATCAGACTGTGTGCTGACAACTCAGAGCCTGGAGCTTTCTTCAGATTCTCTCTCCTCTCTCTCTCTCTCATCACCACCCCTCCACCCCTGCTCCCCAACTCGTGCTCCTTCACTCGCTCTCAAAGTAAATACATATTTTTTAAAAATTGTTTTGAATCCACTCAAAGGTACCATGCATGGCAGGAAAGAAAACACTGTAAAGAACAAAGAAGCACAACATGACTCTCCCACACAATTGCATATACGGTGTGGTTGGTTTTTGTTTTTGTTCTTTTTTTTTTTTTTCAGTTTATTTTGAGACAGAGAGTTCATGCAGGCACCCAATCTGGGGAAGGGCAGAGAGAGAGGAAGAGCGAGAATCCCAAACAGGCTCCACACTGCCAGTGCAGAGCTCCATGTAGGGCTCAACCTTACGAACCGTGAAATGACGACCTCAGCTGGAATCAAGAGTCAGATGCTCAACCAACTGAGCCACCCAGTGACCCTGACCTGTGCTATGAAAAGAACAAACAACTCTTCAGTGCTGCCTCCAGCAAAACCCAGTGTTAGGAAAAAATATTAAGGCCACGAGCAGCAACAGCTTTACCATCTCTGGTTTATTTCCCTTCCCTCCATTAATACATTTATTTTCCATGGGGTGTGGAGGAGGGGCCTCATGCTTTCACTTATTGTGAACCAGAAACCAGACGGAGGCTTTAGAGGGATGGTCTGATTTAACCCTTCCCACAAGCCTGCAAAACGGGAAGAGACCATCTAATTGTTTAATGTTTATTTTTGAGAGAAAGCATGAGCAGGGAAGGGGCAAAAGGAGAGGTGGACAGACGGCTCCAATGCATGCTCTGCACGGACAGCAGAGAGCCCGACATGGGGCTCGATCCCACGAACTGTGAGATCATGACCTGAGCCGAAGTCGGCCGCCCAACCACTCATGCACCCAGATGTCCCGAGACCATCTGAACTTTGAGCCAGAACTCAGCAAGGATATAGTCCAAGTGCATCTGCAGGAAATTAAGTTAAGACTGGTTCCAAAAAAAAAAGAAAAAAAAAATCTATGCATCTGTCCTCAAGTCGGGACTCCCCTGGATCTAGGTCTTGGAGAAACGAAGACAGGAAATGAACACGGCCACCAGCTGCCCTGCAGGCAAGCCTACTCACTATCCACCTCACCACCCCAGCCCGACAGCCACGGTCTTCATTTTGATCCCTGGCTTGACCCCCATGTGTGGTCACATCGGTGAGAAAAGCATCCCTCATCTCTTCCCTTGGGCCCCTCAAGCCATTTAAAAACACCACCATTCCCAGGCACCTGGGTGGCTCAGTGGGTTAAGCAGTAAAGCGCCCGACTTTGCCTCAGTTCAAGAGTTCGAGCCCCGCCTTGGGCTCTGTGCTGACAGCTTGGAACCTGGAGGCTGCTTTGGGCTCTCGGTCTCCATCTCCCTCTCCCTGGGCCCCTCCCCTGCTCCATCTCAAAAAACCAACATTTAATAAAAAAAAAAAGAAGAAGAAATTAATAACACCACCATGGATGTAGCAGTTTGCTAATAATTTCAAGGAATTTTCATGAACTAGCCGTCTGTACCAAAATCAGTTCTGTGTCCTAATTCCATTGCTAACTTGGCTGGAGTCAGCAAGGGGTCAAGGGCAAGAAGACAACTCACAAACTTCAGCTCTCTCTCCATGCTTCTCACAGGGAGCCCGACCCGCGGACTTGCCACACACACTCCTCAGGAATGAGGAGGTCATGGGCTGGGCACGAAAACGTCTTTCTGACTTAAACCCAGGAACCAGCTCTTTTACCTTTCATCACACATGCCCATGGAAGATGACTCAGGTTTTCCGTGATTAGCGGACACTTCTGGAATTCCTTACAGGTACATTGGGAAGACTGTTCGGTTTCGAGTCTCAGAATGTGCTCTTACATTAGATGGGCTGCAGTTCACACCTTAGGGAACCGAGACCCTCCTAAAAGGGCTTCAGTGACCAAATATCACAAAGGGTGTGACCCCACAGTTCATTTCAGAACCTCCAGAAGTATTTTTGCTCTGAACCATCTCCTGAGACCCACCCTGTACTGGGTTAATGGAGAACATTCTCTAACAATCACATTTAATGGGACACCTGGCTGGCTCAGTCAGTTGAACGTTGGACTCTTGATTTCAGCTCCGGTCATGATCTCACAGTTCAGGAGTTCCACCCCTACACGGCTCTGCATGCTAACTGCGTGGAGCCTGCTTGGGATCTGCTCTCCAAACAAAACAAAGCTTTAAGAAGCCCTCATTGCCATCCAGAGCCGGTATTTCAATCTCAACCTGAAAACGCTGCATCTGACCTGGTCACACAGACAACACCCTCATTAAGCAGTTACCTGCACCCCAGGGGAGGACCTTGCTCCTTGTACGATTCATTTGCAGCGGTTTTCCGTGCAAATACACGGCAGCAGGTTACACGTTAGTAGATCTAGGACATCCCACCGAAGTGCAAGTCCTCTCAAGAAATAGGTATATGGGGGGGGAGGGGGGGTGGCGCCTGGGTGGCTCAGTTGGGCGTCCGACTTCGGCTCAGGTCGTGATCTCGCGGTCCGTGGGTTTGAGCCCCACTTCAGGCTCTGTGCTGTCAGCTTAGAGCCTGGAGCCTGCTTTGAATTCTGTGATTCCTTCTCTTTGCCCCTCCCCCACTCAAGCTCTGTCTCCCTCTGTCTCAAAAATAAACATAAAAAAAAAAAAAGAAAGAAAGAAATAGGTATGTAGGGAGAGGCACCTGGGTGGCTCAGTCCATTAAGCGTTTGACTTTGGCTCAGGTCATGGTCTCACGATTCATGGGTTCAAGCCCCATGTCGGGCTCTGTGCTGACACCTAGCTCAGAGCCTGGAGCCTGTCTTCAGATTCTCTCTCTCCCCCTCTCCCTCTCCCCCTCCGACCCTTCCCTGCTCACACCATCTCTCTTAAAAATAAATAAAACATTTAAAGAAAAAAAAAAAAGAAATGGTATATGGTCCTCCACTCCTCCTCCTCCAACCTTTAAAAAAACTAGACCCCAAAGAGAAAAACAGCTCTTTCTTAGCAGTTCACTCCTCCGTGCACATAATATTGTCCAAAAAATAACCAGAAAAAAAACAAAAGTAAAACCCACACTTGATACCTTAAGACAAGCAATACTATTCAACCCAAACTTGAATGTGCCTGCGAATCACCTGCGATTCTGACCGAGCAGGTCTCTACTCCGAAGCAAGCCTGGAATTAGACCTTCATCATGTGCCCCAAGTGGCTGGATGCTGGTGGTCCCAGGACCACCCCTCAAGAAACCCCAGCAAGGGGGTTGAGTACAGACAAACAGCCGAGCAAATGACAGAGTAGAGTCAGGCATCTGGAATTCTGAAGCCGTTTTCAGCTGTTTATGGTCTCCCATTGTAAAGTCTGTCCAGTTAAAAATTCACCAAATACACCACAGACAGACAGAAGTCTGGCATAAAAGCTCTGTTAACACTAACGGTGGTCAACGGGCTTTCTTTAAATCGGGCACCTGGCCTGGGCCTCGCTACCTTCTCTCAAGATTTATTGGGGTCCACCCTCTGAGCTTGGCCTTAGAGGTGGCTCTCATTCTTGGATTACTTTCCTTTGAGATGTTCCCCATAGCGGTCAAAACGGGCCCAGGCCGTCTTTTTGCTCTTGGTAAGCTACGCTTGCGGCCTTAGGTACAGCTCTACAGTCTTACATTTTCAAGATGGTATTAGTTTTTCCAGGTGAGGCTCATACCAGTTTGAGGTAGACAAAAATGTCCTAGTGAGGAGCTGATGAGTAGACCATCCCTCTCTCTGTACACACTCATGTGGGACGCTAATAGGTTCAAAAAACAACAAAAACCAAAAAACACCTGAAAAACAGACTAACAAAAGATCAATAAGGGCAGAGGAACGGGAACATAAAAATTCTAAGGGACAGAAAAGGGATTTTTAAAGAGATTAATATTCAATTCAACACTTACTGAACAGATATTTTGTGAGTGCTGTTCAAAAGCAAGAATGAACATAGACCCCAGGACTGAATTTCCAACTCTCGTCAATAAAACAGTCCACCCACCACGCAACCCAAAATCGTTCCAAGGCTGTTTTCTAACCTGTGGCTTCCGTATTTATATTCCAAGGGCCTTCCACCTCCAGTCCACATTATGAACATTCATGAACATTATGCAACTTCACAAGGAAGTCTTACTTCAAGGTCAGACCAAAAGCACATTTGAACAAAAGAAACATTTCCAATCGTAAAATCATTCCAATATCCACTTGACAGCCTGACAGACATTCATTTGCCATTCTTCCCCCCGGAATAATGTTCTTCAGGAAATTTCCCTCCTGGCGAAGAAGTGTTAGATTACAGAAAGAAAGCAGGATTCCAGATACGAAGCTTAGACCCTGAAAGGGTTTAAACAGACTTTATCTCTCTGGTTGCTTTCACAGGACCTCATTAACGAAGTCAACAAATACTTGTGCATCATCCCCCTGCACAGTACCAGTCTCAACAGAAAGCATCCAAGTCCTGGCCAGAAAGTGCTTACATTCTAGTAGAGACCAACAATCAACCCGTCAGCAAATATTTAACGTAGTGGTAGGTAAGGCTAAACTTGATGAAGGAGAGCAAAATGGAGGGACACACCAAGTGACGAAGTGGTGGGGGCGGGGAGGGCACTCTACTGCTATCCCAAACGTTGGGGTGGGCAGAGAAAGCTTGTCCGAAGCTTTCAATCAATTGTGGACTAAATCCAACAGGAAGAATACTAACTCCACACTCTCAAGTCACCAAATCATCTTTGGTCTGTATGAAACACTAAAGGCTGCTTATATGCACGTGAATGAGCGAACATCTAGGCATTTTTAAACAAGGGAAGAAACGTTCAAGGCAGCCAAGCAGATAAAGAGGGGCACAACCTTCATCTGTTCCTACTCACAGGGGCCGAGCACGATCACCCTCATGTCCGGCTTACACGTAGAGGGCACACATCAGTCATACACGCACATGAACACGCACAGTGAATACAAGAAAGCCACTGATTCCTTTCGAGTTCTTTTTCAGAGGAAGCACTGGATGTACTAACGGATTAAACCATCAGAAGCAAGCAACAAAGACAAGTTTGGTAAAATCTTACTACTTTTTGCAGTTGTAATCAGGTACAATTTTAGTCTTTAATAAAGGAGAAACAAGCCTCAAACAGATTCCTCGTGTAATTCTCATTTAAAACATGAACATTTTTTTAAAGATACCAATATCCTCCATTAAAAGCCAGGAAGCAACTGCCTTAGAAGTTTGCAAAGAGTGAAATAAATCCTTATATTTGAAAGGGTACTTGAAGAGGCCAATGCTACAGGAAAGCCACAATCTACTTCAGATTAAAGGATATTTTTTTTTTTTTAAAGTCCTCACTTTCTAGTAGCTGGGATTAGAGTCTGGTTAAAGCTCTAATCACCCATGCTTTTAATCTGAAATTGGCCCTTAAAAGCTGTAATGAATTAAACAATATACCACCCACAGAATGAATTGTAAAAATATACTGTAACTAAAAGCATCATGACTCAATGCACTTCCTTCCTCATTTTTCCATAATCCATTTGACCCCCTTCCTGGCACCTCATCTAATCACTGCCTGGGTTTCCATTAAGATTGCCTCCGGCTCTCCTCAAGCCATTGCATCAGCCTTCCCAGATTTATCCCAGATTTAAATGACAGTTTTATAAATGTAACCATCTACAACTCAATTGTTAAAATACAGAGTGATTCAATTCACCACAGTGCATTCCAAAAAAGTTAGGTGGGTTTTTTTTTTTTTTTGGGGTGATGGAGGGCAGCAGGTCTACAATGAAAGCTTTCACCACTACCCAGGAAGCAAGTAGAAACATTAGACACTCTTCAAGCTTGATGAACATACACTCTCCTACCACTCTATCATTTCCACTTCATCCACCATCACCTGTACAACTGACATTTCCACAGCATATTACAATTTCCAAAGTGTTTTCATGTACATTTATCTCATCCAACCCTCACAACAGCCCTTGAGATCTTCTGATTACATTAAGTCATACAAGTAAGTTTCTTAAGCGAAGATCTGGGACAAATAAGCACATGCATGCGAACTGGCTTGGGTTCCTCCAATTCTTAATTGATAGCAACGAGGTTCCTATTTTAGAAGAATAGGATTTTGCTGCTTAGCAGGGCTTCATCAACCTTTTCTCTGAACTTCTGAATTTATAGACAGGGATGCCAACTACCCTGGGTCGAGTCTCTCTAAAATTATTCAAAGTTACTATTCAACAGCAATGTCCACATAATGGATGGTGTGAGTTACCAAATTAACAGTTTCATGTGAATCTCTATTATGGATAAAAAGAGAACTAATCTTTCATCCAATGTCACATAATTAATAACACTCTTTTTACAAACCTGGGCCTGTCTGGCTTCTTGACCACAAGGCTAATCTGGATGATGATAAAAGCTAAGAGTGGATGGGAGGAAGATCCCAGGTAAGGCTTTGATTGGCAAGTTAATTTATAAACCATCTCTAAAACTAGAGCTTAGATGGGAAGACTGGACTCCTCCTAGATCACCTACATTTTCACTCTTCGTGGCTTTGCTCGGTGGCTGCATTTCAGCCTACATGAAATGCAATTATTGCTGGTTGATGAATTCTTTCAGCAGGTGTTTTTGTCGTTGTTTTGGTTTTGAGGGGCTTTGTTGTTGCTTTGCCTGCCAAAATTAAAATCAAATCTAGCAAAATGCTTAGGATTTTCTTTTCCCCACCTTAAACTTAGTGATCATTTGACCTCATTCTGTGAAAATAGTGGTCCCTCCAGGTTTTGTGTGTTTGCTTTAGTCGTGGGGAGGAGTATAATTATCGTAAACACAACGGCAGCTTACATTTGTGTAGCTCTTTATCACTTACAAATGCATTACATTATCCTATTTGATCCTTACAGCTCACTGTGGAATGATTATCCATTTTCACAATTAAGTGAAGGCTCAGAGGAGGAGTAATCTGCCCAATGTCACTCAATTTGTAAGGTCAGAACAAGGTCACAATTTCAAGTCCTTTTGCCTGGAAGCCTTGGGCTGTTTTCGGTATTACTTGGTCAGAAAAGCATCATCTAAGGCAAAGTCCCAATGACCCTTATGTGTCACTCTACAGTAAATTCATTACCAAGTAAACTCAGAGGCTTTTCTGCTCTGTCTCTAGATTGCTTCTTATCCCTTCCATCACGGTAAGAGTCGCATGGTCTTCCTCTTAGACGGACAGAAGCCAACACTACAGAACTGTACTAAGATAGAGGAGATCAAATGCTCAGGTGCTGCAGAAAAATACAATCTGGGTCACAAGACCCATTAAAGGAATCCACTGGTAGGCTTCAGAATTCAACTAGCCGAAGGGGCAGATCTGTCACCCAGGGGAGTCAGGAGGAAAAGAGAGGGGAATAGGTCTCGGGCAGAAGAAGGAAAAACACAGAACCTGGGAAAACTGGAGGGATCAGAAGCCAAAGCTATTGACACAACGAGGAGAACCACAGATGAAAATCATTCTTCTCACCGTTTGGATACAAAACATATTTTCACATTCTTTAGGTGACTCAGTTTATTTATCTACTTAACTAGCTATTAACAGCATTTCTCAAACCATGTGAAGTATTTCTTGGGATTTTTTTTTTTTTAACCTTCTTCAAAGCTAGTTGGGTTGTGTTTTGCTTACATTTTTCAATTTCTTTCTTTTGAAAGCAGAGAGGGGCAAAGGGATAGAGGGTTCTAGAAGGAGAAGCCTAAGCAGGCTCCACACTCAACACGGAGCCAATACTGGGCTCAAACTCACCATACTGAGAACTTGACCTGAAACACTTTCAAGAGTAGGACGCTTAACTGCCTGAACAACCCAAATGCCCCTTGGTTACTTAATCTTAAGCACAGCTTTTCTCAATCACTTATAAGATGGGTAAAGGCATGAACAGGCATTTCAGCAAAGAATAGATGGTGGATGGCAATTAAGCACAAGATGTTCAACATCATTGTTGTCAGACAATCAACTTAAATCTACAACGCAATCACTTCACACCTGTAACTGAAAATGGAAGCGTGAGGAAACCAAACGCTGTGGAGGATGCAGAGAAACTAGGTCACACCTCCATCTCCAGGAGGAATACAAAATCGGTACAACTACTCTGGAAAAGAGTTTGGCTGTGCATTTAAAAAATATTTAACGTTTTTGAAAGTGAGAGAGAGAACACACATGCACAAGTTGGGGAAAGGCAGAGAGAGAGGGAGACACAGAATCTGAAGCAGGCTCCAGGCTCTGAGCTGTCAGCACAGAACCCAATGCAAGGCTTGAACCCTCAAAAAGCAAAGTCATGACCTGAGCCGAAGACCAACATTCAACAGCCTGAGCTACACAGGCAGCCCTTGGCAGTTCATTTTAACACTAAGCATGCAGTTACCATACAACTCCACAATTTCACTCACGGGCATTTGTCCCAAAGAGATGAACACATCCACTGGCATTAAACCTGCACACAGATGTGCAGAGCAGCTCCATTCGTAGTAGCCCAAAATTGCAACTGGCCAGATGTCCTTCAACGGGTGAGTGGTTCAACGACACCATGTATCCATACGCCCACCAGGAAGGATCATTCCATAAAAAGAAACCAACTAGTGATACACACAAGTCTGAATCTCCCAGGAGTTAAGGAGGAGTTTAAAACATCAATCCAAAAGGTATACACACATGGAACCCTATGCGGGGTGTGTGTGCGTGTGTGTGCGCGTGTTTTCAAGGAATGGAGAACCAATTAACTGGGACACCTGGCTGACTCAGTCACAACATGGGATTTTTGAACTTGGATTCCTGAGTTCGAGAACCACATGGTGGGTAGGAGAAGGGAGTGGGGGAGAGAGAGGGGGGAGGGAAGGGAGAAAAAAATGGAGCACCAGTGAGTGGTTTCCAGGAGCTAGAGACAGAAGGGTTGCCATAGGAGGGCAATGGGTGTAGTTCTTAAAGAGCAGCAAAAGGAATCCTTATATTGTGCCCCGTGTTCAGCATCCTCACCGTGGTGGTAGATACGCAAACCCACACCTGAGAAAGAATGCATAGCACAAACGTACACAAATACACCAGAGCAGGTGAAACTGGCAATCTAAGACCCGTAGACTGCACCAAAGTCAATATCCTGGTTAGGATGCTGCACTTGACTCTCACCAAAGGTTACCACTGCAGGGAACAATCGAGGCTCTATTATTTCTTAAAACTGCTTGCAAACATACAATTACCTCAATTAAAGTTTCAATTTAAGAATAGATCAGTAACAAGTATTTGCTAGCTTCGCCATCTGAAAACTGTATTTTAATCATTTTACCTTCTTTGAAGCAGGAGCACTCCCGGTTCGCTCTAAACCTACATGTGACTGCTTTCATCCTAACTTGTTTCCATTATACATGTAACTCATGAAAATGAGCCTCATGAGTCAAAGCCTTTCACAGTCCATATTGCGAGTACATGAGCATGAAGCTGTGGGAAAGGCACATCTCCTCTATACTGGAAAAAATTTGAAGAGCCAAGCAATGGTTGCCTTTTGACAGTTGACAGAGTCAGGGAGAGACTGGAAAGGAGCAAGAAATAAACTAGCTGGGGCAAAGGTAATATTATCTTGACAGGAGTCCAAGTTATACAAGCGTATTCATTCGTCAAAACTCAAATGGACCTAGAAGATTGGTGCAATTCGTTGTATGAAATTTTACATTAACTGTAAACAGCTTGAAATTAAGCTTCAAGTACTGGCTCTCTGTTAGCTTTATATGCAACCAAAGATTCTATGCACTAATACAATACTCAGTCTACTTTTGATATATGTAGGGTCGCCAAACTCCATGGCTTCAAAAATAAATACAGCTTACAATTATCCCATCTCGAACACACTTTTGTCAGGGAAAGGAAATTGCAATCAGAGGAACCATGAAGCAAATTCATATAAAAAGTATCATTAAATCAGACTAAAATCAAATTACAACAGATGTAATTAGGGCCCTCTGAAAGTAATTTTGGCTAATACTTTGTTTACATGTAATATAGATGTAGCAACTACTGACCTCAGGCGCTTTCAGCTGCTTTTATATTAATTATTACATGTGCTTTTTATATTCCCGCTCAAAATATCCTTTATAGGTCTGAGTAGCTCATTTTTTTGCCAAGGTTACTTCAAGTCAGTCTCAGATCTCACAGGGGGTAGGGGTGTGGGGGTGTCCTATGAAATCCACATATTGATACTGATGTAACATCATCTGGCCTCTACTAAAAGCTATAGGTTTTGCTTTGCTTAATCATCATTTTCTTCTGTTCAGGATACTTATTTTGGTAAAATTACAAAAACGGATGGTGGGCTGTTCTTAATTGCAATTATACCCAACAGGGACCCAACCCTTTTCACTTAATAGGCTTACACTGGCAGAGACATGTCTGCTTAATTGGCCAGACAAGTCAAGACGCTGATGAAAATTATTCCTTGACCCTACCAACAATTCATAGAGAAGGTAATGTGAGAGGTGTCTAGTGCCTACTTTTCCATTTTGGCCTTCAACTTTGTCCAGGCTCCATCAATAGCTCCTTTTTAGGTTCAAGGACTCTGACCAGTGGCTTAGACTTCACTGTCCATTTGTGGCCATGAGCTCTATCACCAGAACATGAAAAAAACGTATATTCTCAATTCTTCAATGAAACGAAGGAAGCGCTCACTGAAATACAACTCTTGAAAACCTTTCAGTGAATTCTTACAGGTTCACGTGGTTTGTTAAAAACGGTGAAAAACACAAGATTTTAGTTCCATCTCTAGGGAAAGACAGAGGGAAAACAGTGCAAATGGACAAAAAAAGGTAAAGAAAAGGGAAAAAACACGCTGTGCCTGTAAAAACAGGCTCCCACATGAAGGTCAAGGAAAAGGTATCAGATAAAGATTGGATGTAAACGCACTTGTCTATTAAGTATCGGTAATAACGTGACAACAGGTGCTAACAAAGGAACCCAGGCACACGGATGTGGGCACACACAACTTCTACTCAAGGGCCAAGTGTTGTTTCCCTATTTTCCTGCTCAGACTGAAGAGCTACACTTTCGGCTCTTATTATGCTTGACCACCAATGCTAACCATTTCTACAGTGAGCTGCAGGACCCAGAAAGCTGCTGCAAAACCAGACAGAAAACCTGACCATCTCTGGTTATTCGAACTGGCCAAAGCGTTTGATTACATGCTATACTATCTAGGTACAATAAATGGTAACAAATTCGCTCATCAGGCCAACAGATTTGGAGATGGCAAGCTTTGCCCTAATTTTCCCTTTTGTCCATCAAAAAAGTTCCTACACGAAGGTATTTTCTAATAAAGGCACAAGAAAACCCTTTCATGGTAAGTTTTTTTTTAATCTACCAAATGAAACCAACTTCACCATTTTCAGGCGCTAACAGCCCTAGAGCTCACCCAGGAGGATAGAAAGAATCACATCCCTCCGTTTTCCTAGTAGCGATTTTCATAGAGTTTGCCGCTAAATGTGACCACCACTTTGGAGCCTCTGCCTCCTTTTGTTCCCTGCCCTGATACTAGAGTAGGGACTTCAGGACCAAATCCCAATTTCGTGCGATCTACCACTGTGTTCAATAGGCCAAGCACAGCTTTATTAACGAGGAATCCTGCAACCCCTGGCTCTGGGAACACTGATCCAAAAAGCTCAGTCGCAAAGGAATTTGAGCAATTCCTTCCAAAGAGGTTTATATATGGTAAGAAACAGCCCAAATACTGTGTGATGGTTACCCACCAGAAGAGCAGTCAGTCTCTCCCTCCCCCATGATGCCCCCCCATCTATAAACAGCTCTAAATGCCCTTGACTGCAATTCAGTTCTTGAAAGGCATATGCCGCCCGTTCACAGTAGGCAGAAGAGTGTCCTGCTCCAGGAAGGCTGATTCTTAAAACTCAGCATTTCTTCACCGCTGAAAATCTATTCAGAAATCCCTTACTCCTTAAGCTCGAGAGCTTTATTCATCCAGGGGGCCAACAAATGCTGGTATTTCGAGAAACCTAATCCCTTAATGACTAGTATCGGAGCAGAGAGGAAGACTGTCAGAGTCCTCCTGAAATAAGCTTCATCTCAGGTACCTGGGAGGCCATCAATCCCCACGATGCCAGCCGGCTGGCAACACAGCATCCGCGGCTTTCATCTGCCAATCCAGCAGGGCTCTGTCCAGAGACCGTAACACCCTCACGTTCTACACTCCCCGTTCCCCCAACATGCACAAGTACACTCATTATCTAACGATAAACCCGGGCCTCTGTGGGTTCTGAACAGCAGGTGAGTCTAGCATGTGTCACTGGGAAGGTAGGCAGTGGAGGCCATAGGTGGAGGAGACACCTCACCCAAGGCGTTTGCGCAGATTGGACTTTTGAGCTAGACTATCCCTTACCGGATGGGGAAGGGAGGCAATACAGGCAGAAGGAAGAATCTGTGCCAAGTGACCAAGTGAAAACATTCTGTGTACAAAAACAGCAAGTAGATTGACCGGATAGTAGATTTTCAAGAACGACAGTGAAAGCGAAGAATATAAAAATAGAGTTGGAGACAAGATTTAGGGAAGGTGTTTATTAATTCTCGCCACCCATTCACTGAACATCGCCTATGTACAAGTCACTCTAACATATGGAAGAAAATTAAAGGAAAAAATTTTAGGGTATTTTTTCCCCAAAGGGAAACCAACCCTCACATACAGCGTGGATTCAAACAAGACCGTGAACATCAACTAGGTCATTGTAATTCCTTCCCACAAAAATCACGATTTTCAGTTAGCTAAGTCTTTTAAATATGGTATGGAAAGGAGTGGATCGAGTTTAGGAGGAGTGAGGAAATCCTTCCCACCTACATTCATCTGGTCGCTGGCAAGGCATTACAGGACAATGTAGAATGGCAAGAAACTCAGTAGACCCAAAAATTTTTCCGTGTGCTCACCAATAGGGAGTTTCCCTAGGAAGTAAGTAGAGCTCCAACAGCCCAAACACAAGGTACGTTGCTACAGGACAGCCCCTCGGACTCCCAGAGTGGGTAGAATGAGCTTGGTTCTCTGCCCTGCTCGAGTATACAGACCTAGTCCAAACCCCCCAACACTGATGTTCACGTTCGTAAGTCTATCCTGGGGGAATTTGAGGCGGGGTGGGGGAAGGGGAGATTCGAGAGCCTCAGAGGGGACTAGAAAGCATCAGCAGGGAGAGGGTGAGGTTTTCATGCTGTAAAACAAGGACAAACAGCCATATGGGGGGGTTGTTTAATGTCACAATGCACAGTTTCCCTTCTAGAAAACTCTGTTTTTCCCAAGTAGAAAAACCACATGGGTATGGTAGGAGGAAGAGGGAGATTTGGAACTAAGTAAGCTGGTTTAGCACCCACCGCTGTCTAGGTGGGTAATGGTGGCAGTTTGGGCCAAGCACTTGTCAACCAACACGGTGAGCATTCCCAGAGCACCCCCCCCTATTCCACAGGGCTGTCGGTGCAGAGGGTCATGGGCTTACAGAAACGACACTGCCCCATCTTCAGACACTGGCAGTCATCACAAGGAACCCCTTCACCCACACAGAGCCAGACCCATGGACCTAGGGTTCGGGTCAGAGAAGTTTAAAGGATCACAATGCACCATCAGGTTACCCCACAAGGGAAGGCACTTCTGGGCGGGAGGTAAAGATACCCAACACAGATGGTGAGAAAACCCAAACCAGGATCGAGGAATGGTCTGGGTCTTCCTCCGGCTTGGCAGGCCAGCTCTGATCCCCGAGATCAGTGTGGCAGGGGTACCCTGGACTGGCTGTAGAGTCGATACGGCTCGGGGAGTTGTCCCCATTGGACAACTTTTGTTGTCCAAGAATGAAGCCAGTGACTCCAGGATTCACCCGTCCAGATCAGCGGCTTCTGTTACCTACACAACCCATCTACTCACCACCTTCGCAGTTTCAATTCCCTTCTAGGTACCATGCAGTACAGGTTCTACCTAGTATGTCATTTAATCTAGAACATTCTACCCTTTGGGTAGAATGGAGAGGTCCCCTGTTACAGTACTTTTAGCCTCAAGCATTACTGAAAATGAAAGGAATTATAGGTAGGGAATAATCTCCAATGTGTGACCTTCATCCTTGAAAGGACTTAGGGACAGGGCAGGTCGGAGGGGATGGGACTAAGAGGTGAAACACGACTACAGGCAAGAGACAGCAATATATGCTCTACCCGTTACACCACCGCGTTATCACCGAGTTATTGATGAGAACGTGACATCCTAGAGACCACCACCCCCCCCCCGCCCCGTGGAAACTGGGAAAACAGAAAATGGGAAGGACAGTCTTTAAAAAATTAACCAAAAAAAATCAGAATCTTAATGTTTATTTTGGGAGAGGAGCAGGGAGGGAGGAGGGGGAGGGGGAGAGCTGGACCTCACAATCTGTGAGATCATAAGCTGAACTGAAGTCGGATGCTTAACCGACTGAGCCACCCAGATGCCCCATTAAAAGTCTGATTTTTCACAAGTGTACTTTAAGAATTCAAAAAAAGGGAGACTCCAAATAGTTTTCACTTCCCTTACATGCTATGGACAGAGACTGACAGCAAGGCTAAGATGTACCAGCAACGGACCGGGTTCTTCAATCCGCCGTCCAACATGGTGCTACCTCTGATTCAAGTGTCCTCTCAAGATCTGGACAGCGAGCCACTGGAGAAGCCTGTTCCTCTGGGCCAAGTGTCAGGCACAGCTTGGTCACCTCAGGTGCACATTCTCTAGCCAACATTCCCGTGTCACCGCCGAACCGAACAGGGGTGTGCCTTGTACACAGTACCTCTATTGCCAAGAAAAAAGTCAGCAGTTCCTAAGCGACTGTCCTGTGCTACGCTGTTATATACACACATCTTCGCACAATTACAACACTGCGCTGCAAATTGCAACTGCCCGTGCCTCCTTGCAAGTTTTATTGGCACCATGGAGTCCTTAGGGAGCACTATTAACTTTAATGGTGACCTGTTGCTCACCGCTGATGAGTCACTTTCAATCAAGTAGTTCAGGGATCATCTCCACAGTGGGAGGGAGAGGATGTACAGCAGCACCGAGGAACGACAGCCAGATCCCAGAGGGGAAAACCAGAAACCGGAGTTGAAGACAAAAGATGGGTCCTTGAAGACGCACGCGCGTGTGCACATACACACTAAAGACAAAGATGGGAACCTACCGCGGACGGCAAGACATGCTCCATTTTCCTGCTGGAGCTGAGAGGGTCCATCACCCACCCAGGCTTACGGGTAACTCCGACCACCTGGGTAAGACTGAAGGCCTTGCGAATATGAATAGACAACTTGGAGCCTTTACCATTCTTAGGTCAACTGGATCAGACCACACACACAGAAAGCCAAGCTCCTATGTACCCGCTCAAGTGTGTGAGCGTGGGGAGCGGCTCGAGCTAGCTCACCGTGGACAACGAAGAGCGCGTGAAGACAGAGGTACACATTCAGAATCCCTGGGGATTCCAGGATGCTTCCTTCATAGCGTGAGCAAGTGCACTTTTGGGGCACCTGGGTGGCTCAGTCGGTTAAGTTCCCAACTTCAGCTCAGGTCACGATCTGCGGCTCATAGGTTCGAGCCCCACGTCGGCCTCTGTGCTGACAGCTCAGAGCCTGGAGCCTGCTTAGGATTCTGTGTCTCCCTCTCTCTCTCTGACCCTTCCCTTCTCTCTCTCTCTTTCTCTACCCCGCCCCCTCCAAATACGTCTTTTAAAGTTCAAGTTAACCTTAAATGTAAATTGAAGACAAGATCTAAGCAATTTTAGTACCTAGGATTTCTCCAGCTTTCACTTACATACCTACTTCTCTGCTGGCCCAAGAAGGGGAGATTGTCATTTTACTCTTAAAAGCTCTTTTCGCAGGGACATCCTGCGCCTGAATGAGAGGACAGACCCAGGCATCTCTGAGGTATAATAGACACACCTTCCTTCCAAATGCAGGATAAGAAAATGTAGTCAATTCTGCCATCTTCATCATTTCAAGAACTTTGTAATCATCAGTTGCTTAATAATGGATGTTAACTTTGGCCCTTGGAATTCTATGACTTTTCATACGTTCCAGATTCTTCTTCAGGCTGTTTTTAAGAGAGGAGCTTCACTTTCTCAAACATGTCGAAGTATGTTTAGTTTAGTAATTCCACTGTAAAAGTAAACACAAGTTGGAGCACAGAAAGAAAAACAATTATGAAGGAAGGGAGGAGGGCAAGCAAAGGAAGGGGGGCGGGGAGGAATGTGTTAACCACACCCTGAGGCATAGACCATAGGGAGCTTTACAGACATTCCCAAAAACTCTCCCTGAAAAGATCCATTCTCACCATTTGTAGAACAAGAAAGCAAGTTTAGACTCAACAGGGGTGGGGGTGGGGGTACCCAAGAGGCCAGAGGAGAGAGCGCAGGAGGGAAGATGGAGCCAGGCTTGCACTCATCAGAGGGAGGCAGGGCAAACGTTCTGGAACATGCCCCTTTGCCTCCTGTTCCTCAACTCCAAGCCTGAGGTTCAGGACTGCCCTCCCCCCCCATCCAGCCCTGCCCAGCCCCGCTCCTCTGGGTCAGGCTGTGGGGCTGCTCCGGGCGCCAGAAGGTCATTGCTCCGTTTGGCACAGAATGCTAACACTCAGTGAAAACAGGTCTCCAAAGGAGGAGGCGGTGACAGCCAGGAAAGAACCACTTTGCGCAGACTTCCAAGGAGCATTAGCCTCTTGAAAGCCTGTGTGCCCCAGTTCACACCGTCCAGCAGCTTCTTCTGAGAGATGGAGGTTCTAATCAGCCCCGAGCTCCCGATATGCACACAGCTCTTGGCCCACCGTGTCCAAGCCCCTCTACTCTCCCCTGCTCTGTGCAATCCCCTAAGTGCTCTCGGTCAACAGCGAGGTCCTCAACTTGTCCCGGAGAAGCAATGATGTCGTCTGCAATGGCGTATTCCCATCGAGAGGTTAGAGAATCAAGGACGTGCCGCACACACGCCTCGGAGTCCGGGCATCTCAGCTCGGCACTGTGGACTCCGACCCGCTGAACTTGGACTTTTCCCGGGATGAGGAAGAATCATTTCTCAAATGCCTGGATCACATTTTATTTAGCCTTCCCCGCAGCCCCCCTCCCAGGCTGTAACCTGACCGCTGCGTGCCAAAAAGCCAAGCCGTTGCCGGTTCAGCAAAGTATTACCAGGCTTCGCCGCTGCCAAAGTTTACAGCATATTCACATCCTGCCACAGGGAGAAGGCGGGGCGGGAGGGAGGCAGGGAGGGGGAGTGGGGGCAGCTGTTTTCTCAATCAACTCGGGCTCCAGAACACCTCCTCCTCCACACCCCCAGCCGCGCAGCGGGGCCAGCCATTCCTCCAAGGCGGGTCCTGCGACCCAGCTGGCTCAGTCCCTCCACGCCCACACCGAGGTTCGTTCTCAGTCACCTGGGGAGAAGGACACAGGCCAGAAGGGGACTCTCTGCTTCCTTGGATGCTCGGTCCCACTCGGGTGGAGCACAAGAGACCTCCACCCCCTCCCTCTCCACCCCACGCCCCTGTACGTCCAAGTGGCAGCACAGGGGACAGCAGGAGGAAGGTGGAGATTTGTCAGCCACACCTTCCAAGACGCTGGAAGGCCTCCCCCTAAAGAGACACAGCTGCGGTCAACAAGCCCCCCCCACAACCGGCCTGCCCTCCGAGCCTGGCAACGGGGCTCCCCTCTTCGGCTCCGGGTGCGAAGGCCGCTAGGGAAGCGGAGAAGGCAGCACTGGGCAGCCCCCAGCTCGCAGCTGTTAACCTAGAAAACCCCCCGGGGCGCCGCCATCAAGGAGAGCCCCCCCCACCCCTGGGGAGAGTCTCTGAGGAGTTTTTCCCTTGGAGCGGGCAAGCAGAGAAAAGGGAAAATGAGGACACATGTGTTCAAAACAGAAATACTGCAGAACACTCACTTGGTTTTGGGCAAGGACCAGATTATGGGCCCAACACCTCCGTTTCTGTCCAAGTGGAGAGAGAAACTGCATGGCGCAGCCTCGCCCCAGCTGCGTGCGCTCTGGTGCCCAGAGCCTCTGCCGGCCCCAGACAGCCAACACACCCCACGCTGCTGCTCAGTCCCCAGCTGCCCTTTTTTTTTTTTTTTTTTTTTTAAGTTCTGGAGGATTCTTTTAGTCCTTTCTGGTAAACGGATTCTTTTTACGCCATGGTTGTAATGCCTGCAGAATGGTCTTTTAGCTTCCAAACTTATGTCCTTGGTGTGAAATGGTTCAGATTGAAGACAGCGCATGTATATGAACTTTAAAAAATTTAGTATTTTTGAGCAACTATCCGCATGAGTAAGGGGCAGAGAGAGAGAAATAGAGACAGACAGAGGGAATCCAAAGCAGGATCCAGGTTCTGAGCAGTCAGCACAGAGCCCAACATGGGGCTTGAACTCCCGAACCACGAGATCATGACCCGAGCAGAAGTCGGTAGCTCCATCACCGTGAGCCACCCAGACTCCCCTGAACTTCTCACGTAAGAATGCTTTCAGCCTCTCACTTCTTATGCGACTGAACTGTATGTAAGCAGGAAGGTTATTGAGTGAGAAGGTCACAGGTAACTTTAAGAAAAAAAGAATATCCCAATTTAGACAACATTCACTTAAGACCAGTGTCCTAACATGTCCATCAGATTGTAGACTGGTGAGGAGTTGGCACATCTTGGGCATGAATTCAAAGTCTTCACCCACCTCAATATAGCCTAACTCACATTAACTGCCTGTAGGCCCATCTGAATTCTACAAAACTCAGAAAGTTGGATTGCTTTAAAAGGCAAAACATGCCCAAATAAAAATTTGCACTTCTAGCCAAGTAAAAACAAAAAACTCCACTGTTAGTACAAAAGTTTTATCTCTGAAATTTATCCACTCTCCAGCAGAGATCACATACCTATGCTGCAATCTACATCACAGCATTTATTTACAACCCCTGCACACACCTGTTTTTCTTCAAATGGAGAGAAAAACCAAGGTGAAACCTAATTGAGCCAACTCCTAATTCCCCATTAGTGCAGGGTCAGTGGGAAATCCGATTCGTTCTTCAGACTCTCTCTTCAGCATCTCCAGGGCTCTGAGTGTAAATGGAGGATGGGAATGGGAGAAATCCAAGCAAGAGGAAATGCCCAGGTGTCCTGAACGGTCACCTCCTAACCTACAGCCTCGGCCACAGTGATTCCAGAGCTGCTGGAGGGCTGGACTCCAGGAAGAAAACCAGTTCATTTCTCTAGTGTTGACGGCACAACCGAACCAAGCTGTGGCCAACAGGAAATGCACCTACACACACTTAGGGAGCCGTCTCCTCTCCCTGCCCTTGCATGGCTCAGCGTTCTCTCCTCTCCATCATCACCAGAAAGGAATTATCTGCAACCCACCAAGAGCATTTATCAACACAGTAGGAGTTTTGTTTGTGATCTTTCTGGAAGATTGAATCTAAAACTCTTGGACCTGAGTGAGCATGTAGGAGACATGAACCCCACCCTCTCCACCAAAAATGTGATTCCCAGAGAGGTGAGGACATGTGTTTCCACGCTTTGCTATAGACCTGGAGTCACACAGCCTTCCTGTGCGAAGGGCCATAGGTTTACTATTTGGAAGGTCAAGTACCGCTTACCCATTGGATTAGATTTGTCAATAAAATTCATACTTCCAATTCATCTCAAGTGGACAGAGCTGTAAGCCACAGGCAGGCAATCAGAAACCTCTATTTCAAGCAATGTTCTTGCTCATTTAAATTAGTGATTCACCCCAGCTGACCACAAACCACTTACACTATCTGCAGGAACTAGGAATCCGAACTCCAGCAACCAGACAATCAGTTGAGCAATCGCACAAGCTCCTGAAGGCAGAGGGCTCCTGAAGCACCTGGTATTGAATGGGGAAGGACCTAATGTGAGAATTTACATCCAAAGCCCAGAAAAGGCAGTTCTGTGGAGATTATACTCAAATGCTTTAGGAGAGAAAGAGGAGATGGAACGTACCAAGTTCACGATGTTCAAGGGCCACAGGGCATATGCTCCCGACCTCAAGAGTGACTCAAGAATTTACTACGTTCTAACAGTTTCAGGTTTTTAAAATAGGGCCCCAAGTTTGTACTTTCTAAATCTAGAGGGGGCCTCTACCCTCCTGGCCTTTTGGCAGAACGGACCTGGAAGTCATTATCTAGGAAGGTCCTGCCTGTCTCCATCTCTGGACCTGTCCAGAGACACATGGGGCCCTCAAGAACGGCTAAGTGCCCCTAGATTACTTTAAGGTCAGAGGACAGAAAAACATGAAAACAACATAGGGGAGGAACCCAAGTGAATACGGCCTCACGCGACTCCATGTTACCCGAAGGCATCTGAGGCCCATCAGGCACCATTTTAACGGTCCGAGTCCACCTCACCTCCCACTGCTGCCATTTCAGGTGGAGTGCTGGGCTTCCCTCGGTTACCCCTTCGCTCCTCCACTTGACCACAACATGCCCCGACTTAGTACCATTAGCACAGGGAAAGCTCACTGTCCGGAAAGCGCTCACAGAAGTTATGAGAAAAATGAGCACCATCTTCCACAAAAATGCTTACACTGAAAAATAACGCTGGGAAATGTCAATTTTTAAGTCTCTTACAGTGTGATTATGGCTATGAGCATGAAAAGGGATTATTCTTAACTGAAATAGAAAATTAAGCAGCTAAACCCCAAGTAAGACAAAATACATACCAAGCTGGCAGCATTTCCCTCCCTGAAAAAGCACTCATCAATCACTGTGCCGGTCTGGTGATAATGCTCCAGCAAACCTACCGGTGAAATTAGATTCTTGCCAATTCCTGTGCATTTCTAAGAGGACAAATATGCCATACTATGCAAAACATGTGATCAGAAAGACATTTAATTTTGAAGGACAATAAATGTCAGCTAATACTTGGGTGTTTAGCGCCTCTCAAACATAGCCTTTTCGAGGTTCCTGAAATAATTTATGCCCTCAACCCCTTTTTGTTCGGTCTGTAGTTTCCACTTGCAAAGGGACTTGGGATGTACCAAAGACATGTGAGTGACAGAGTGACATCATACTTGGGCTTTCAGGGATTTCAAGAGAAAGAAAAAGAACAAAAAGGCAGCAATGCATTTTCCAGGACTTCGTTAGACAGTCACCGAGTCACATCACATCAGAAACTTTTGCCTATGGGAACCTGCACTCCAACTCCTATCAGAAGGACAGGAGAAAAACTAGTTTTCCGGTTTTCACAGGAAGAGAGGGATTTCCAAATTATGACTTTTGAGAGATCGAGAGAAGGAATGACTTATTCATGGTACATGGGAAACACATGGCTTTCTCGGAGTGTTTGTCTGCCCCGTAGTTAGGTCTTATGCGAGAGAGATAAATTATTAAGATTTAAACACAACACCCCTTAGAATGGACCGCACATTTCTGTTTAAAGCCAGAGGGTCGAGGCTTTAAATCCCAACAATTCCAAGCAGAAGTAGGAAAACATGCCTCTCGCTCCAGAGACAAGCGGGGCGGGCGCGTCCCACACAACAGCCAACACAGGCTGGCTGGGTACCGCCATCAAGCAGCACACCTGCCCAGGGGACGCCACGGTCCCAAGAGGAGCTGCAGCCAACTCCGCAGACGGATGGCCTCGCTGGGAAATGTGGGGACCGGTCCACGCAACGGAGAGCGCGATCTTGTTTGGCCCTTCACCATTTTGTCAGGGGGTTTTCTCTGCACCCCAGTGGCTCTTCACCACCCCCACCCCCCCGGCCCTACAGTAAAGTCATTGACAAGATTAAGAAAAAAAAAAAATCAGCTTTCAAAAATGTACGTCAAGTGGAAAAACCAGTGTTCTATCCCCACCTGATTTCAACCTAATTCAGCATCAGACTCTACCGCGTAGACCTGTCACGAGAACTGCCAGGCAGGCCCTCCTTCGCTTTCTTTTTCTGCAAAGTAGAGAGGCTCTGGGGAGGGACAGGAGCACACCTCCCACCTTGTGCCAAGTCAACTGCCTGCTGCTGCGCGCAGGGTGCCCCTGAGTAGGGAAGGCATCGCACACACTGGACGGGGGTTGCAGCCCACCCCCCTGCCTCTCACGCGGGTCACAGCCTTGTCCCGGGGACACGTGTGGGATAGAAGGTCTCAGGAGATCCTAGCCAGTTTCCTAGCGGTCGGCAGCCCAGGAAAGAGCGTGCCCCAGTCGGCCTCAACAATCCCAATGAGGGGACCTCAGCAGCAATGCTGGGGGGAGGGGGGGTGCGCTTAGTTATCTTTGTTACAAAAGCGATAACCACGAGCACCCTCACCCCCCCACCACCACCCATGCACACCCACGTCAGCTACCTGCCTTTCTATTGGACCACTTCTCAGGTCATGAATAGGTCCATGGATGGATCAACAGAGGTTACCAGAACCTTAGGAAGATCTAAACCATAGGGATAGCATGTACCTATACTACCAATATAAACTATTCAGCTCTAGAAAAATCTGTGCCTTCACAGAGTTTTAAAAATACCCCGGGGATGGGGGGGGAATGGTGACCTATTTGACGGTGCAGCAGCTTTACAGAAAAATGTAAAAATGACATTCTAAATTGTTGAAAAAATTACATTGCTGTGTATGTAGCCTTGTTAATTCCATCAATGGAATCTTGTTTTGCTCATAGCGCAATCTTAATATTTACTTATCATTTGATATTTATAGGTTCATTTAAAGTCCATAAAATGAAGAACCACAGCAGTTGTTGGTTACATGACTGGTACGTACCAGGCACTGTGTGGAGTTCTTCGCAGGTTTTATTCCATGTAATTCCCTCAACCCAAAAGAGCCATCACCAGAGTCTCCGTTTTAAAGGGGAGTGCATGAAGCTTTAATACAGGAATCAGCACGTCCATAGGCAGCAAAGCTACACGACAGCCAAGAGGCGATGTGGACACTAGACTGGCTACTCCAAAGCCCTCAGCCAGTCTTACAGACTAGTAGCGGAGCTCTCTTTCATAAATAAGGTTCTGGAATACTACTCCCACCATCATTTATTTAAAAAAAAAAAGGCAGGGAATTTGCATTCTTTGACTTTTATTCCGAGAAAAGCACTCATCCTGAGTGGTAGCGAGGGCTGTAGGTTTGGAACCTTGTCTGGTATCAGCCAACAAGGGCAGGTTATTAAAGAGGTGAGCCCTTCTGTTCTTTTCAGTGAAGAGAAGGATGAAGTCTACCTCAACATGGCTGGGCAGCCTAAATCTTAGACTCCGTAACTGTCGGCCTTCTCCCCTCTCTTAGCCAGTTCTTCACTGTCAACTATGGAGAATAAACCCGATCATACCACTGTGACACAAGTCCCTAAAAGGGACCAGCGGGGGGAGGGGGGAGCATATGGAAATACCCTGAAAAGTGATGCTTTTAAAAATCTGTGCTTCTGACATTAGCACTTTTCATGGAGTCCTAAAAGAAATGATGAATTATCACTTAATTCACATTGAGGAGTTTCTATTTAAGTCTGAACTTGGTTATTTCATAAAGCAAATGATCCTGACTCATCTGTTTTTCAACTCTGAATTTTCTGTTTGGCTTGGCTTTGGTTTGGTTTTGACTCCTCCGTTTCCACAAGTCTTTATTAAGTACCCATTAAGTGCTCAGGCCAATGGGGAATAAAAGCTTTTGCAAATAGGATTCTTACCCCTGAGAAAGATAGACTATATAGTGGGGTTTTCTTCAAGTGGGCACACAGAAGATTTGTGGACTGGCCAGCAGGTCCAAAGTGGTGGGGCTGGGGAGTGAGGTGGCATTATTAAATACTGGCAGAAGGTAGTTCCTCTATGGTAAATGCACAGACATGTACCTTGACTGTGTTGATGGTTGCTTGAGAAATAGGCACCTCCCCCCAAAAAGAATACATAAAAGAATTGGTAAAAGCCCAAATAATAAGGTTTCTGAGGGGCACCTGGGTGGCTGTCGGTTGAGTGTCCGACTTCAGCTCAGGTCATGATCTCGCAGTTCGTGGGTTCGGGCCCCGCGTCGGGCTCTGTGCTGACAGCTAGTTCAGAGTCTGGGGCCTGTTTCAGATTCTGTGTCTCCCTCTCTCTCTGACCCTCCCCTGCTCACGCGGTCTCTCTCTCTCTTGCTCGCTCTCTCTCTCTCTCTGATATAAAACATTAAAAAAAAAATAAGGTTTCTGAGTTAATGGTGGTGTACCAATGTCAATTTTAGGTTTTGACAACATACTAAGGTTAAAAAAGATATTGTGACTGGGAGGAGTGGAGTGAGGAGGACATGAGAATTGTATTATTTTAAGTAAGTTCTTAGGCTCCATGGATCCCAATAAAACAAACTTACACACACACACACACACACACACACACACACACACCCCTATGACGAAGTTTCCTCTAAACAGATATGGAAACAGATCGAATACGTATGGTTAAGTATAAAACAGGAAGGGATTACACAATGCATAGAATATGCTACCTTTTGTGTAAGAGCAGGAAGTATAGAATGGATACTCCGATTTCCTCGTTGAGCAGCATAAAGGACTATGGAAAGGCCATATAGGAAACTAAAAATAGTGGTTTCCGTGGGGGCTGAAAAAGAGGAACTTGGTCGACGAGGCTCAAACATGGAAAATTTTGTGTTTGAGGGGTTTTGAACCATGCAAAGATAACACTAATCAAAACAAACAAACAACATGAAAATGATAGTAACCTAATAAATGATAGCATCAGTGTAGAAATCTGTAGGTCAGGTTCTTTACTTAATGATTACATGCAGGATTTTTAATCCCCAAGACAAAGGCCAAAGTGATTGAGGTCTCCACAAAGGATAAAGCCAAAACTCTAAGGGTAGTTTCAAAGTCTTTCGCCAAAAATCCATGGTTTTTGCCCTTTAATCAACTCCTTACTTATGGATTTGGAGAACACACCTTGCTTACCTCAATATCCTTGTATGTGGTTTTTCCTCTACCTCTGAGAGGACTCACCCCCTCACCCTACTTTGCCTTGACAGCTGCTACTCAACCTTAAAAACCAAGCTCGTGCCCAGTCAACTTTCCTTAACAGAATGAGGAATTCTCCTATCTTACCTCTATCTCAAACTAATGATTTCTTAATGGTCTTTAAATCCCTAGCATCTAGCAAACCTCTTGGCAACTAGGAGCCTTGCTCATAGAATGTTCCTTTGGCTCCAAAGGATTCTTTAATCCTCACCAAGAGCATCCAGAGAAATAGGAATTCATTAAGTGGACCCATTCACTTGCTAACAGGTCTAAATGAGGATTCCTGGCTATTTTAGAATAAAAGTAGCTACAAGTACTTTTGAGAACACCAGTATCTTAAGGGGAAGATCTCAAATTTAACTGGACCTAAGTAGATCTTGCTTACAAGCTCTAATACTAAATTTCTGAGTGAAGTTTATTCTTAATACTTCTGGTAAATTCTTTACAAAATTTAAGTTCCTCGAGCAGTAGTAATACCTTTTATAAAAATATATTCAATTTTTTAAAATTCCTAACCATAGCCTTTCTGAATTTCCTTTCCTAGGAAATGTGTTTATCTTTAAAGGGAGAAATAAAAGGAGATGGTGTTCGGAAGAAAGCTTGGGCCTTTGGTGCTGACCTAAACTACTTAGTGGTCATTTAATATGGCATGGGTTTCCAGCTAGGCACACAGAACCAACTTTAAAGTGTGTTCTCAAAAAGATAAACGGTTAAGTGCCAGGTCAATATGGTATAGTGGTCAAAGATATACCATCTGAAATCAGATACCCAAGTTCAAGTCTTGGCTCTGACAATTCCTAACGGTGTCCTTGGTCAAGCGATGGCCATCTCATTTTCCTACAATTATCAGATTATCCTGGTATCAAACACATTAGGATATGGGGAAGATGAAATAAATCACAGCACAAAGAGCTTAGAAAAAGCTTACCATACCAAGGACTGAATGAACATTCATTAATAATAATATCCTAACTCTAAATATAGTACATTCAAGGGGCACCTGGGTGGCTCAGTCATTTGAGCTTCCTGCTTCGACTCAGGTCATCATTTCATAGTTCGTAGGTTTGAGCCTTGTGTTGGGCTCTGTGCTGACAGCTCAGAGCCTGGAGCCTGCTTAGGAATCTGGGTCTCCCTCTCTCGTTCTGCCTCTCCCTCACTCATACTCAATCTCAGTCTCAAAAATAAACATACACTAAGAAAAATTTAAATATGGTACATGCTCAATGAATACTAGCTACAAGGAGATTCTGTCTAGTTAACAGTAAGCTATCCGAAAGAATCATCACCTCAAGACTTTTCTAGAAGATAGAACATTGAAAACACCAACAATGTGAGAAGATGTATTTGAGTGGTATTGCTGTTACACTATTTCCAAGAGATAAACCTCACTCTCTGTGCTGACAGCTCAGATCCTGGAGACCGGTTAGGATTCTGTGTCTCCCTCCCCCTCTACCCCTCCCCCAATCACACACCGTCTCTCTCAAAAACAAACAGTGGTAAGTTTTCTCTTAATAAAAAATAATTTTCATTAACCAGAGAATGTTAATTTTGGAAGTCACTGTAGTTTTTCATGCAAGATTTCTTAAGATTCTAAAACACAGATTTTTATAGTAAGTCAGACTTTGTTTTAAAGAAAAGTTTATCCCAGTGGGTTTTTAATTGGGAAAGTGGATCATCAGGTCTAGTCAGCTGTGTTCTAAAAAAATGTTCAATGTCATGTGTTCATCTCCCCCCTTATGCCTTTGGGGACCTTCATAACCCATACCCAACATGAATTCTCAGTATGCTACATAAGAGCCTTTGTTATGAACAACATGCAGGTCACCTAACCAGTATCAAAGCCAGTATTTGGTATCCTAAATAACTGGAAAAAGACACTTTCCATGGGGTAGCAGTTCAAAACTACTGATCCTCAAACAGGTATTTGTAGATCCATGGTCTTACTAGGAAGATTTACCAGGATTCACAGCCAAAGCGTGGAAGAAACCCACTCATGCTATGGATAAATGAATGGATCAACAAAATGGTCTATGTAGAATATGGTCTTAAAAAGAAAATTCTGACATTCCACAACATGGACAAACCTGGAGAACATTATGCTAAAGGTCATAAACCAGCCGTGCACGCGTGCACATGCACATGCACACAAATACTACATGATTCCATTGATCAAATACCTCCAATAGCTAAATTCCTAAAAAAAAAAAAAAAAAAGTAGAATGGTCATCACTAGAGCCTGAGGGGAAGGCAGAATGGGAAGTGAGCATTTAATGGATCTGATTGCAGTCTGGGAAGAAAAGTTGTACAGATGGATTATCAGGATAGTTGCGCAAAAATTGTATACCCAGTATGTCCCCCACAGCTAGAATGGAAGTTTTAGGTTTTACCACAAAAAATTTTTTCAGTACCTACAACACATACAAAAGAAAAGTGAGCAGTCATCAAGGACCTTCAGCTAAAGAAACAACACATCTAGGGAATTTTGAGCAAGAGAGACCCTAAGGGGCTATGAATACAACCTTAATTCCCTTTAATTAAAAAAAAAAAAAAACATTTTTAACTAAATACTTCCCCTTAGTATGAAAATTAATCTTCCCCCCAAATTAAAGGGATACAATCTTCAAACTCCACTCATATTCCAAGTGTGAACACGTTCGCTGTAATATGGAGGCGATCTTCAGCAGAGCAGCAGCATCAAGAACTACAGGTCCAAAGCTACCATCTCAAAATTGAACTTGAGCCACCCAGAATCTTTACTGTCCCATCAATGCCTCATAAAGTTCAGGTAGGTTAATGCCACTAAGATCTAACATGGTCATCCTTCTAAGTGGAAACACATTTAATTAGATCATAGGAACCTACGAAGAGGTAGCCTGCTTCTCCCACTTCAGGATCCATTTCTGAACGTGGACAGGATCTCAACATGGATACGAAGGACTATTTGCATCTAGAATTTGGTCTTTCTCTCTCTTGACCTTTCCCCAGCAGCCTTACTTACTGAAATTGATAGTACCTACCTACCAAGGAGCTTTTGAGCAGAGAGTAGCTCTCTAGAAGGAAAAGAAGACCCTTTCCTCCATCACTACCTTATCCCTCGTGACACCCCTTCAGTGACAGAAGCTTTCGAGAAGGAATCCCTCTGGAAAGGCAACGTGCTACGTATCCGACCATCCATGAGGTCTCAAGCACTGAAAAGCTAACTGGGCAGATGGTCTTTGTTCCTAGAAAAGAGTAGGAATATCCATTATAAATCTCATCTCTGGATTGAACAACAGAAAGTGATTTTGTGGGAAGATGGGACAGGTTGGTGGGAAAGCCGCAGGGGTTTTGACGAAGCAGAACATTTTCCTCAACCAGGTGACAAATGGTCACTTTTGTAGGACACAGAAAACAGAAGGTAATGGGACCCACAATTGTATTTGGGGACTGCTAGAAACATGAATGATCAAAATCCGGTCACAGGAACCCTCTAGCCCATGTGTAACTTAATTCACGTGTCTGCATGAAACATTAGGTCTACTTGGTAGAGTCAACCTCTCGGCCTTGGTGTATTCATTTGATTTAGTGTGATCTGGAAGGCTAAACGAAAGGTTTAAATTTCAATTATTTTTCTGATTTTTCAAAAAATTTTATTTCATTCGGATTATAAGTTTTGCTATAATTAAAAACAAGTGGCCTTGGAGGATTGGGTATTTCTGGCAAGAGATTTGCATTATCAACAAAAAACATTTTGTAATCACACAACTCCTATTGTGATCACAGGAAAAAAAAATAGCTTTCATTTTGCTCTTAGTGAGGAAAAAAATTTATTTTTCAAAGGTCTAAGAATCGGAAATCCTCCAGACAAACACCTGGACCCACTGTCACGCGGAGGAGTCCACGGCACAGCCGGGGCAATATGTAAATGTGCTTTTCCTAAAAGGCACGTCCACCGTCAACCGTAACCAATCAGGTTTTAAACATCTGCTGTCAATTAAGACTAAATTCCTGAATGATTAATTTCCCCCCATTTCGGAAAATGAAATCGGGTCTTATTTCGGCCCCGTCTGCCATCAGCAGGGAGAAAGAACGAGCAGGAAATAAAATACCCATGGGCGTGAAGAAAAGCTTGCCTCCTCCCCGTATTTTTTTATTGGAAAAATAAAATTTGTTTTCCAGTAAGATATTTCGTTTAAAAAAAAAAAAATCTGTTTGTACTCAAAGCTAGAGTTCTATTTATTTTGAAATGAGGCACAGGAAGCCTCCCAAGTGCAACTCAGATTTACATCTGGCTAATCCTCCGAATGTGACCAAGTTCATGCTGTGTACTTCGGAGTTCTGTGATTTTTGGACACCACGTGTGAGAGATAGTGAAGTAACTACTGCTAGGCGCAGCCAGCCAGCCGAGGAGATCTCGGGAAGCAAGCGGGAAGAGATCTTGCAAGTCAATTTCTAATCGCACTTGCCAGAAACTTGGGGGGGAGGGGGAAAGTCCTGCCAAGAAAAATCAGTGGTGGAACTCGTTTCCCTTCTTCCATGGGATACTTCAACACTCAACCAACAAATGCAGCTCTGTTTTTCCTTTCCGCGACTTCACGACCGCAAGGAAGGTTCTGGGCTCACTGATGGCCTCAGAAACCTTAAAATGGCCCATGCTGTGCAACAGGAGGGTCTCCGAGTTCCTTTCCTGGAGCAAGCTCTACTTACAAGAAAGGGAGCTTGCCAAGGGGACAGGGCAGGGGTCCCTCACATGCCACAGCAACACACGGCCTCCCCACCCCCAGACACCCACAGGGCAGCAGACAAACCATCATCAACTCTCGTGATCTAGAACTGCCCTCAGCTGAAAACAAAACAGAACTTAAGAACCACAGTTTGCAAGGCGCATGGGGGGCTCAGTCCGTTAAGCATCCGACTCTTGATCTCAGCTACCATCACGTTCTCAAGGATTCGCAGGTTAGAGCCCCGCTGGCGGCGCAGAGCCTGCTTGGGGTGCTCTTGCTCTCCCTCCCTCTCGCTCTGCCCTTCCCCCACTCACGCTCTCCCTCTCAAAATGAATAAACTTAAAAAACGAAAAAGAAACCCAGCTTGAAAAGCACTTACTCATTTAAAAGGGAAGATCCCAGACAGGAGCCTCTTTTAATGTATTTCCATCTTCTTACCTCAGCCCCAAACCCAACCAATTACTGGTTCTGAATCACAGTCACAAGGACCGTCACCTGGAGAGCGCTTAGGCCCGGCTGAGGCCAATCTCATCCCCTACCCACCACCCATTCCCAACTCCACTGAACCTGAACTTTTCTTGAGGTCAGGCCAGTTGACTAGCCTCCCAGGTGATTCCCCTGTGTAGCCAGCAGGTGAGAACCCCAGCTTTTAGAACTGCGTGGGTTTTTTTTTTAACGTTTTATTAGTTTTTGAAAGAGATAGCAGGAGTGGGAAGAGGCAGAGAGAGGGCGGGATACAGAATCGAAGCAGGCACCACAAAGCCCCATGTGGGGCTCGAACTCACAAACCACCAGATCGTGACCTGAGCCGCCGACTGAGCCACCCAGGCGCCCCCAGAGAACTGCACTCATTTAAAGAGGAGGTTTCCCTCTCTACCATACACACTCAGAAGTTCTCTCGAAGGTCAGGCTGTCCTGGGCATTGCCTCCGTGGCCACGGTCACGCAGGCTTCCCGAGGGGACAGGGCGCGCTCTCGGGCCAGAGCTGGAAGCGGCCTTAGTTCCTCGGGCAGCAATGAGAGGCCTAGACTCCAAGGCGGTAATTAAAGAGCAAAAACTCCCATTTCCCTCTACTTACACAACACTCCTGCCACCAAAGCGCGCGTTTTTCCACCCCGAACAATTCTCCAGATCCCCGTGCACAGGGCGAGAGGCAACCACGGTGAATTCCATTCCGACGCTGCCCAAAGTGGCAGAGCCCACGGGTCAGGGGCCCCGTCCCACAGGACTGCGCCCACCTCAAACGCCAAATCCAAGTCCACGTGACCACCAGCTCTAGAAATCGGGGGTTCCCAAAACTCCTTCCTTTCTCAAGTTCCCTAACGTCCTAGCACCGATCGCAAAACTCAGGAAAGCAGCTTACTTACCAGATTACAGGTTTATTAGGAAGACTACGATTCTGGAGCAGCCGCAGATGCCCAGGGCGGGCCCCCTCGGCTCGCCGGGTTCCCAGTACCTTCACTGGCCCAAGCCCCAAGCTCGCCAAACCCCTTCTTATATAGGCTTAATGAACGAAAAGATTGGCCCCTGGTGCTTAACTCAACCTCCAGCCCCTCTCGCCTCCCCGGAGGTCAGGGGGCGGAGCCTGTAAGTACCAATCCTCTAAACACTCGTGGTTCCCCTGGCAACCGGCCCCCATAATTAGAGGCTTTCCACCAGCCGCCTTATTAACATAAACTCAGGTGTGGTTGAAAGGGGCTCGTTTTGAATAACAAAACTTATCGCTCCAGGGCGGTTCCAAGGGCTGTGGACAATAACCAAATACTATAACAAAAGATGCTTCTGTTCGGTTTAGGAAATTACAGAGGGTTTAGGAGCTCTGGCCTGAAGCCAGGGACTAAGACCAAACTATAGACTAACCATAGACCAAACCATCACAGAGACCCAGGTGTAAGTGCCTCGTGTGTATTTTGAGCATCTCAGGATAGTTGCTGCGTTAAACACAAAGACAAACATGAGATAGGGTTTGTGGAGACTTTAACACTGTGGTTTTCCTGAGACCATTACTTCCCCTAATGCTGCCGTGCACTTGCGTCGCCTAGAGAAGGGCTCCACCCCAGATCTCCGAATGGGCCCCTCTACGGTAGGGTCCGCTATTCCCGCGTCTCCACGTTCCCAGATGCAGCGAGTGCAGGTCGCCTCAGGGCCACACCTTGAGAACACTCTCTCCAGACCAAAGTGGCGGCTCTGAATATACAAAACACCAAACAGGGATGGGGGTGGGGGGTTGCCAATTTTATTAAGATATCATCAACATACAGCACTGTTTACATTTAAAGAAAATAACATAATGACTTAACGTTCACTGAAATGTTTACCACGATGAGTTATCATCCATCATCTCAGGTACAAAAAGGAAAAAAAAGAAAAAAGGGGGGGAAAATGTTTTTTCCTTGTGATGAGAACTCTTGGAATCTAGTCTCCCAACAACTTTCAAACACACCGTTTGGAGGTGGTAACTACAGTCATCACGTTGTACCCGACACCTCTGAGATTTGTTTTTATAGTATCTGTACAATGGGAATATTGAACACACTGGCTCTCTGATGTAAAAGAATGTTGTTCACTATTGTTTTAGGTGTGAAAACAGTATTATGTCCATGTTTTAAAAAAAACAGAGTTCTTATCTTTAAGACATGTGCATTGAAAAAGTTTTTTAAGTTTATTTATTGAGAGAGAGAGAGAAAAAGAAAGTGTGTGCAAGCAGGGTAGGGCAGAGAGAGAAAGTCCCAAGCAGGCTCTACAGAGCTCTATGTGTGTCTTGATCTTACAAACCATGAGATCATGGCCTGAGCTACAATCAAGATTCGGACACTTTACCCACCAAGCCACCCAGGCGCCCCACACATTGAAGAAGTTCTTAAAACACTACAGATAGTTGACATCTGCCTTGTATCTAAACTCTATCCTCATGAGCAAACCCTTATCCTGAAGGCAGGCTTTACCATTCTTGTGCACATTTTCTAGCATTACAACATGCATGCAGGAATTCATACAAATAAAACCGAAAACATAACGGAATAACAGCAAAGATAAGATACAAAAATAAATACACGCCCAAGGAGAACACCCAGGGAAATGGCAGCCGTCGGGGCCTTCAGGGGAGCCCGGGAAAGACCAAGCACAAAGAACTATAACCACAAAGGCAATCACCACGACCCTTTACCTGGAAATCTTCCCCATCTGAAGTCTCTTACCTGAAGGTGCTGGGTGCCAACGCTTCAGCAGTCATCTGAGGCTACTAGAAAAGAAAAGGAAACTGAGTCAAAAGTTGGAAGGGTAAACAGAAGGATACAGCAGAGTGACATTTCAGTACACATCTCGGTCTACCTGGAAGGTTTCTAGAGGAATATCTGAGAGGTTGATTTCTTTATTAAACTCGTTAGAATGGCATTGGACTTCTCTGGAACCATCATGCCAGGCACGCCCCACAGAGGGCTAAGCCCTCTTTCTATGTGGAGTAAAAGCTAGAAGCACTCAATACCCTGGTTTTAGCACCCACTCTGCTATTCCTATTATAAGGCACTGTCAACACATCACTCCCCCTTTCTGGAGCTAGACTTCATCATCCGAAAAAGGAAGGGGGTTAGACATCCATGATGACTAGCAAAGCTAACAGTGCGTCACCACATGTGAAAAACTCCTGGCCCTGGGATGTCATCAGAAGCAAAGAGAGAAAGCCAACTCAAATACATACGCTAGACCCTATTCTACAGCTGATTTCATGCAACCTCTAAAGCCATTTTTGTAAGGCTGTCTCGAGAGCAGCAGAAAAGACAGAGAGAGAGACTGTGGCTGAGAATGGGCAGTAACTGGCCCAAGGTCATAGGACAGCAGTAGCAGAGCCATAGATCAAAGCCACTAGCTGGCCAACCCCAGAAGGAAGTTCTTCCTCCTACACCACGGGCGGGCCACGGAGCGCCATCCTGTTGCGGGCAGAGTCATACCCAAGCCCCAGTGAACCCTGACTCTGGAAACTAAAAGACGTGCAAGATTATATATGTCAAGGGTTAAGTCTGTTTTCTGTGCCCAGACTTGTCTTTTTTAAAAATCTGACATTTTGTAAGAATGTATTTGATTATAAAAATAATTGCCCGGTAACATGTCCAGCAAAGTTAGCTTACAGACATTTCCATTTTTGTTATAAAAAAAAATTTACATTTTCCTTTCTCAAGTATTCTTCATTTTAAAAAAAAACAGCACAGCTTATAAGAGTAGGTTATATCTGTATACAAGGAAGAAGCTTGGAGGTTTTTTTTCCCTCCCTTAAAATTTTTAGAGGCTATACCCCCAAAATTATTTATGTTCTAAGTGCCTGGTTCCAAAAGCAAAGTTACTGGCAAGTCATAAAAGATTTCACTATTTCACAGAGCGGCTCCCTTTTTAAAAAAATATAATAATCTAGAGATTGGAAAGAGACCACATTGCTATTCGTCCAAGGCAGCAAACCAGCTTCAGTGGGTGAACGCACCGCATAAAGCAACCGTCTGGCTCTCTAGGGCTCAAGGTCATTTTTCACCCCATCTAGGGATTCACATAAATGGCTACACACATTCGCCCATTGACTCAGGTGGCCAGACAACCTATCGGACAGGTCAGCGGTCTGATGGGGATGCGGCTTCTCCGCTCCCTCCAGGCTGACAGTAACTCAGCACCATCAACGTCCCCCATTAGGTACAATTAATTTTATGAAATGGAGAAAATAAGCTTGGATAAGGAAAACGACTGACACGTGCTTCGCACAGTGGAAAATACCAACTGTGCACACAACACCAGCTCTCCAGAGCTCCCACTGACCTCGAGGTGCTAATGAGGGAGTTCTACAAAGACTGCATTAAAAAGTATCCTACGTTTAGCCGGCCCTGACCCCCATCCAAACTCTTCTCGCCCGCCACAGCGGGAGCGCCTCACTAATTGGAATGTGCAGGACACGTGGCCAGAAAGACATTGCACGAGCTCACACCAGCAGAGCGTCCTCAGCGACACACGCGCACACGCCACTCAGATCTGTGCTTTTCAGAAAACCTAGATGTGCACCATC